>CP125848.1:43876296-45076296 GCA_030408175.1 Trifolium repens | reverse complement strand
ACCCTTTGTCATTTTTTGACTTGTTGAGTTCACAACTAAATTAAAAATAAAATAATTAGTATTTAGATAAGGAAATTTAATAATTGTGGGTTATACAGGCAGTCTATGTTTGATGATGGGTTGGATTATTCTTATTCTTGATTATTACTTGTCCAATTGTTTTCTTTTTTTGTACAATGGAACTAAACCTCCAAACATAATGAGCCACAATAAACATTAAAGAGCTGGCAAGAATTTAATAACATTACTACTAGTACGTACAGGCAAATATACTTGTTCCGTTGTTAGATTATTAGGATTGATTATAATTGGAATTGGTGGTGTTAATATAAATTAATGCGTTATATTTTGGATAGATCTTTGTAGTTTGTACACAGACGTAATAATTATAGAAGTACTATTTTGATTAAACAATATCTGAAAAAAAATTGCATAAGCCATAAAGAATGCATTGTTAGTGTGAACTAGCAAAATAAGAATATAAATTTTGGAAATTTTGTACTATTTTTATATTCAAGTTATCATTGTCCTGTTTAGACTAGTTTATAGTTTTTGTAGCTTCTCAATTAAAATGAAGTTTATGATTTTTCATTTATGGTAAAGTTCTTGGAGCTTAGATGTTTTAGAGAGAATTATAAGCTTTAAGCTAGAACTTATTAAATTAACTTATAAAATAAGTTATAATATAGTCAAAATAAAATTATGAGTCACTTTGCTTGTGTTATGGTTGATATTGATCTATCTAAACAATTGCACGGTCGTATTGTTGTAGAAAGTGAAGGATATGCCTTCTATATGCAATCTCATGTGAAGCTTGACAAAGAAACTAAGGGTAATTCCAATAGAGAAGACTAAAATAGAATGCAAAATGAGTATCACATTGAAGATCATGCTAATCATGTTGACGATCACGCTCAAGGTACTCCATATGTGTAGGTGATGAACATGAAATTTACCTAGTTGTGAGTGTTTAAAAACTGTGGAATATATTGTTTTGATGAATGTCAATAGTTGAATTCCAAACATTGTCCAACATGACTTGCACAAGGTCAATACAAATTGGGCCAACTTTGTTGGAGAATGAATCACACTAGGTGAGAATTTTACAAATAATGAGAAGAGAAATGTTATTTTTTTCTTCGACGAAAAGAAGAGAAATGTTATTTGAATATCTAATTTTTGACATCTCTCTCTCTCTCACACACACAATATGTAATAGAGACTTTGTCAAATCAAGAGGCCATAGGCGGAACCACCGCCCAATTTGCCTGGGCATGTGTCCGGGCTTGGCTATTATCATGTTTAGTAGAACCAATAATGAAGGTTTAGTGAAGGAAGTTTGGTGGTTTGAGGTAAGGATTGTTTAAAGTATTTATTTTTGTGAGTTTGAGAAAAAAAAATGATTATGGAGCCAAATATTTGGAGTTGTGGTTATTGTTGTTTTGACGTATGAGAAAGTGTTTGCTGAAAAGTTATTTATGTGTCCTTTGGCTTTTTTCATTAGTCAAGCTAAGTCATTATAAACCACCACAATTACATAGTATCTAATTATTATTACTCCTAATAACTAATGTGAGATGTTACAATCTACTCTCCTTGAAGAACTGTTATTTGATTTTGGAAGTATTTGTGACTGTTTTGATTTTGGAACTATTATTTAATCTCAAAGATAAACATTTAGTATTTACACCGGTCTACAAATTTATTGAGTTGACTTTGATATTTTCGGCGTTGATAACATTCGTTGAAAGAGCTTTTCAGCAATGAATATTATCAAGTCTAAATTGTACAACAAGATCAATGATGAGTGGTTCAATGACTTAATGATATATTACATCGAACGAGAAATATTCAAATCACTTAATGATATTGATATTATACGAACATTCACCATATCCAAGATTTGAAAAAAGAATTTACCGTTTGCAGTTAAAATTTTACCCAAACTCTCTAACATTATGGCTCCGCCTATGTAAGAGGTCTTGTCAACCCTACAAGGTTGACAACTTGGTATTGAAGAGATTTTGTATTAAACATAAGTCTTATTTTGTCCTTATCTTTGACCATAAACTTTCAAGTTTCTCTCTTTAATAACATTATTTTTTGATGCATCATAATAACGTTAACATATACAGTATTTGATCGGATGACTAGAAGAAATTGAATGATTATTAAATATTATAATTATAAAAAAAAACACAATAGAATGAATGATGCATCATGTATACACACACAAAACTTACTTAGACCCTCAAATGGAAAAACATTTGTTTGTATATAGAGTGAATTCTCTCTTCTCAACCAAATATTTTCTTACACAATTTGTAGTTATAAATCCGAAAATAATCACTGCATTATAAGCCTAAATTAGTCTTGTTGCTTAAATTCCATATCAGCTAACCAAACATCTCATCATGTGACACTTAGTCAAAAGAGGATTATATAAAAATTCAAATACGTATTGTGTACAAATATCTTGAAATAGACTATTAGAAATGGCTATTACACAAATAATGAAGTATATGTATATTCCCCAAATTGTTTTAATGAGATGAATCTAAGGGTCATCATGAACCACGTAGTATTTCATTTGTCCTACGTTAGTACCTTGTCCACACAAAGTCAAGATATGAGATCTAGTTGAGCAAAGTTATAACGAATGGGACAAAAAATGCCAGCTATGTGTGTCATTGAATGGCAAGTCTCACGTTTATTCCTAACTAGTAAGTAGCTGGTGGTTTTGGTTTTTATTTGATTTTATTTATTATTATTATTTTATGATAGTAGCTAGTGCCTTAATGGTTTATGTAGTAATAGAATAGTAACAAAACAATCATGTGAAAATAGCTAAATTGGTAGTGATATTTATCTTAAGAGATGAATTTTTAGCTATTTTTTCTTTTTTTGGTAGATGAATTTTTAGCTATTAGACTACTTAAAAAAAGTATAATATAGTAACAAAATATATTTAAATTATTACTACAAAAAATATTATAATAATAGTATTTTTATTTGAAATATAATTTAAACTTTGAAAATTACATTAAATCATAAAAAATATGATATTTTTTACTTTTCTATTTTCTTATTTAAAGGTAGTTTTTGCAACTAATTGTTCATCTATCTTTCTATTTTCTTATTTAAATGATTGATCTTAAATATATATATATATTAGTGAAATTTATAAGGTTAAAAGAATTCAAAATAATCATTGATAACATATATCATTACTTATATTATTACTCCTTTTAGTATATAAGATCCAAAATTATATAAAAACGACATTTACAATAGCAAATATTATTTTTATTTGGTCAAGTAATTCAGTGGTTAATTTTTTTACCCTTAAGGTATATAAATGGGATGATCGAAGTTCGAACTCCGACTATATATACTACAATGTCCTACCAACCGAGCTAAAGCTCACATGACAACAAATATTAATTCTTAATAATCTAGATATAATTATAATTTTTGCCAAAAAATATAATAATAACAATATTCTATTAGCAAAATCATTTGCATTCTGAAAACTATATTAAATCACATTTAAAAAGCGTCGGCCCTAGTTTTCTCTCTTGAGAAAAATTCTCCCTTCTTTTCAATACTCTTTCTCATTTGTTCGCAGATTCATTCTTTACATTTTTAAATAATAGTGTCTATGTATATATTTTAATTTTTTTTAATAAACAAAATGCCAAAATAATAAATATTTTTAAATAAACTCCATAAGATACATTTTTTCCAATTATTTAAGTGCTCTCTTGTTGCATTTGAGTATCTTGGATATTTGCTATATACAGTCACTATCATAGTCATCATTACCACCAAGGAACTAAGAAGGTAGGAATGAAGATGGAAATCAAAGAGGATGATGTTGAGGATGGTAAGCATATCAAAGGAGGAATAAGAGAACCATTCATAGGCCATGCAAGCAAAGAACAACATCAACATCATCCATGGATGGTTTACTTCACCACATTCATTGCTGTTTGTGGTTCTTATGAATTTGGTGCTTGTGTAAGTACTCTTTAATTACTTTTAAATAGATGAAAAATCAGCAAAAATAAGCTCTTGTTTAGACAACTAAAAGATGCTTGCTTGGTAGTTTTTATAGAATATGTTATAATCTATGGACTTATTTTTTCATTATTTTGCTTTTTCAGGCTGGATATTCATCTCCAACTCAAGAAGCTATTAGGAAGGATCTTAATCTGACTTTGGCAGAGGTAACCAAGTACTTATTGAAAATTTGATTTAACTGCATAAGTAGTTCTAAGGATTAATGTAAACTTAGGAAATGGAGTCAAAATGATTAATAATGTTCTTAGAGAATGATGCCTGAAATATGCATGCTAGTGAGCTAAAGAAATTTCACATAAGCATTGACTGCACATTTTTTATGTACTCAAAAGAGTTTCGAAAACTTTTACTTGTATTCCAGTACATTTTTTATGTTCTTAGAGTATTTGATTCCAATACTGTTGGAAAATTTTACCTGGATTTGATGTAATTTACTTTGCTTTTTGCTGATTGAATGTATGCAGTACTCCTTATTTGGCTCCATCTTGACTTTTGGTGCGATGATTGGCGCAATAACAAGTGGGCCTATTGCTGATTTCGTTGGACGAAAGGGGGTAATAATTTCAGGAAAATGATGATGGTTTTTTTTTTATTAACTTCCAAATTTTTAATTATTTTATTTGGTTTTGGAATATTTATATGCAGGCAATGAGAGTGTCGAGCGCATTCTGTATCGCAGGGTGGCTTGTTATTTACTTTTCTCAGGGTCCAGTGCCATTGGATATTGGGAGATTAGCAACAGGATATGGAATGGGAGTTTTTTCATTTGTGGTTAGTTTATAGTTCTACTTTTTCAATGAAATTATTCTAAAAAACTTCAATTTGAGTGTGACTCTATATTTGATGTATTATTATACAAGGTTCCTGTCTTCGTAGCAGAAATTGCGCCAAAAGAACTTCGAGGAGCCCTTACTACCTTAAATCAGGTATATTTTTTCTCACGCTGTAACGTCATGATCATGATAATAAATAATATATAAGTGTTTGAAATGAAGGTAGCAATGACATATAAGTTTTTTTTTTCTTCTTTTGTAGTTTATGATTGTTACTGCAGTATCTGTATCATTCATAATTGGTACAGTACTTTCATGGAGGGCTTTAGCTATAATCGGTAAAATTTCTTCGAAATATGAATACAAATTTTAGCATTATAAATTAATTCAAACTTTTGAGTACTAAATAAGTGTTTGCTATTTCAGGCCTTATTCCCACTGCTGTGTTGCTTTTGGGTCTATTCTTCATTCCAGAATCTCCTAGATGGCTGGTAATTAATAAATTTAGCGCAACTTCAAGAGTGCCAAATACCAACCAAATTAAATAATCATTGCAGGCAAAACGAGGACGCGCAAAAGATTTTGTAGCAGCATTGCAAATACTTCGCGGTAAAGACACTGATATATCTCAAGAGGCAGAAGAAATTCAGGTTACTATATCTTAGTGACTTTGCTTTCATTCAATATTAAAGACAAAGGAGTTCAAATATAATGCAATTAAGCTGATATATCTGTCACTGCTAAACAGGATTATATAACTAGTTTAGAACAGCTCGCAAAACCGAAGATGCTGGATTTGTTTCAAAGAAGACATATGCGCTCACTCACGGTTTGTTAAAAATGATAGTTTATTTTCCATGTTCTCTTGTAACTATTATATTAAGCAAATCTGAAGTGATTTCGATTCAAAAACTTTCATCTTTTCATTTTTCTTCAATCCGTGCATGTACACAGAAAAGGCCCAAAGATAACTAATACTGATCTATTCATGATCAGATTGGAGTAGGGCTTATGTTTTGCCAGCAACTTGGTGGAATCAATGGAGTTTGCTTTTATACTAGCAGTATTTTTGATCTAGCAGGTAATGAAAGTGTGACACCGTCGTATTTTCTTGCATATCACTATTTTGCATATAACCTATAGTTCCCATTCAAAGCATGTTTTAAAGCTAGAATGAATAAGCTTCATGAAGAACTCGGATTTTTATTCTATTCTGGTGTATTTGTGTATTATGTCGTAGGATTTCCTTCCACGACAGGGACTATAATTTATGCTGTCCTTCAGGTTCTTATTTTAACTTAACAAATAGTTCTTGGAAAAACTGATTTTTGTTTCCCTCAAACCAACTCAATCGTGTTTTTTTAATTTCGCAGATTGTGATCACAGGTGTTGGAGCAGCCCTCATAGATAAAGCCGGCAGGAAGCCGTTACTTTTGGTAAAAACCAAAGCAGAAAACAACTTATCTTCAAACTTTCAATTATGATATTGTTATTGATATTTCTTGGTTCTCAATTAGGTATCTGGATCAGGACTTGTTGCAGGATGTATATTTACAGCACTTGCATTCTATCTTAAGGTACATCCGAACTAAGAACGTTATCGCTTCAAATTTTTAATCCTTATATTTATGTAAAGTTGATATCCTTGTCTGAGTAACAGGTTCATGATGTGGCTGTGGGAGCAGTTCCGGCCCTTGCCTTAACCGGCATACTGGTATGGCTACTATTCTTTCGCCATTTTTTTAATGTATCTCATGAATATGAGTTCATTCTCCATGTGACATCACTCTTTCTACTTCTGATATTAGGTCTACATAGGATCATTTTCAATCGGAATGGGAGCAATCCCATGGGTTGTGATGTCCGAGGTACGCCACCTTCTCTTCTCCGCTTTCAGTTTTTGATGTCAACACTACAAGAAATATGATTTTTTGCAACAACTTTTTTTGTTAAAAGTTGTTACAAGTCGCTGGCAAAACTACCCAAGATAGTTTTGTCAGCGACCTGTAACAAAAAACGTTGTTGCCAAAAATCATATTTCTTGTAGTGCAATAAGATGACCACAGGAGAAGAGATACAAATTATTTTGATCCCCCGCCTGAACTGATTTTATTTTTCTTTGATATGCGGACGAGCTACCTATGTGTGCTACTTTATTAAAATCAAAGTAGCAAATGTCGAGTTATAAAACGTGTCCGCTTAGTAAAAAGATGGTACAAATATTACTTTCTGTTGCAGATATTTCCTGTCAATATTAAAGGGCAAGCAGGAAGCATAGCGACATTGGTGAACTGGTTTGGCGCGTGGTTATGCTCCTATACTTTCAATTTTCTCATGGCTTGGAGCTCCTATGGTAAATACATTATTTTTCATATTTATTTCATTTAAAGGAGTAATGATCAGCTTAATTATATGATAACAATTCTCTCATTTTTGTTCAAGAAACCTATAGTTTACTTGTATTTATGATTTTCAGGTACATTTGTTCTTTATGCTGCAATCAATGCACTAGCTATATTATTTATAGTTTTAGTAGTACCAGAAACCAAAGGTAAAAGCCTTGAACAAATACAGGCTGCCATTAACACGTAGGAAGTTTGTGATTAGCAGTGTTTGGTGGAACAACAAAAGATGCAAGTTGATGGTTGAATCACTGTCACTAGCCATATTTTTTATAGTATGTTTATTTCTATATTTGATGATTGAATTCACTATTGTTTGTCTTGATGTCATTGATTTATGAAATATACTCCAAAGGAACTATTATATTTCATTTGAAAATATTACAAGGTAAATTTTGCCACAAGAAGAACAAATTAATGAAGAATATTATCTTAAGTAACAAATATTTTCATCACGTTCACTACTTAAATAGCAGATGGCAAAAATATTTCAAAATTTTCTCTGGGGGGGAGAATATTATGTTAGTCATCCGTTGATACTATAACAAAAGCTAATTTTTCCAAGAAATTGACAACTTCATGATTCCTTATAATCTTAGGTGGTTTATATTGACTAGCTGATGTACCATTCTTAATAGCTAAATCAGATAACTGATCAAAAGCACCATGCCTTAGGATACTTATCATTAAATTCCCTAAATGACCTTTATCCCTTTGCACTTTGTACAATGCTCCTAAACCACTCTCAAGAGAGGAAATACAACTTTTAAACAATTTAACCCTTTGCTCTAAAAATTTAGATTCCTCTTTGAATTCTACTTCTATAAATATCTTCAACTGCTTCGGTGTCGATTCTTGATCTAAGAAACTTGAAAACTCAACAATCTCAATGGAGTCGATTCCCATAGCACCTCTAAGTGCAAGTTGAAAATTTTCAACTGCTGTAAACAAGTCTTTTTCAGTGAGAATCTCAGCTGAAGATTTAGGCGCTCTCATCACAAATTCCACCTGAGGCGATGAATTATGAAAACCAACAACTTTAACTATATCGCCTAATTTGTATCGATAAAATCCTCGGTAAGTAGTTACAACCATTTCATACATCTTCCCAACCTCAACCCCGGTAAGGTCCACTGTTTGTTCAACAACAGCATCTTTCTCATTCTCATTCATCTGAAATGGAAGAAACTCAAAGTAGGCAAAGGTAGGAAGTATTACGAACCGTGTCGTCTCAGGCGGTTGCGTTATGTCTAAATTTAAACCTACACAACACTCTGAAGCAAAGTAATCTCCTCCAAGAATAGGTACATCTTCTCCCGCATAAAACTTAAGTTTTTTATAGTACTGCTTCATGCTTCCAGTCGTAACACATTTGATAAACCGAACATTCGGAAACAATCTACGTACAATCCCGCCCCAATTCTTACCTTCACAAACTAATCTTATTCTATCTGACAATTCATGTTGAGGACCACCAATAGTTTTTATTACACCTTCCCTCATTTCAACATCTAAAATCTCATGACTTGGAAAACCACAATCAAGATCATCACATAGTTGCTCCCATTTGGACTCCAAAAAACTAAATACTTTAACCAAACCTATAGCATATGGAGCACTAATTCCATCTATAATATCAAGATTCCTAAGACCACATAGAATGTGACAATACATTTGATGCTCAACATTAGATCCAAGAATCACTTCTAGGGGACTAGAGAACATTGCAAGTTGTTGAGAAGTTACCTTACCACTTTGTAAAGGGTATGAAGAAGCTGCCATAACCTTTATGCCACTTTTAGTTGTAGTAGTAATTTTGTCAGCATAGAGAAACCATAGGATCTTGTTGATATTAGGCCTTGGAGGAAACAATCTGCATGGAGGTTTCAAATTTAAACTTATATATTGTTTAAACAAACATAAGATCTTTCAAAAATTCGGCAGGATTTTAGTTTACTTTTGAAGAACGGCGATACTTCCCCGGTGACCAACAAATGAGGCAGCTTTTGAAAGGGTTGAATCAAAGTAAGGGATCAGTTTTGGTTTCATGGAAGTAGTTCCCGAGCTGAGAAAGACAAAGTCATGATCGCGTTATACACAACGAAATTTAAGACCTCTTTTATTGATCAAACATAAGTGGTCAATCACACATCAGAATAAATCATCAATTTAGTTTTTGAAATTATACACATTGAATAATTTAATCTTCGAAATTGAAACTATGGTAACATTTGTATTTTTGGATCGCTTTGTTTAGTTTATGAACTTAATCTCGTACAATTTTATAGACTAAATTGATAGATTTAAAATCAATGAAAAGTACTATAACTAACAACAAATTTGAAGTAACAAGTGGTGGAGTGTAAATTACAAGTATCACAAAATTGACAATTGTTTCATTTTTAACACTAAGGTGATGAGGTCAATGATTTAGATCAAGAGGGGGGTCTTATTCCAAGAAATTCTCCAATGAAAATTCCCTAGAAAAAAGTCCTATAGTTTTTTTTTAACTGCAAAATATAAATATTACTTCCCCTAATCCTTTTTATAAAAGACAGTTGACTTTTTAAATCTATTGAATAATTATAGATCAGATATATCAATTATTCAATTAATATAAGAAGTCATTTGTCTCTTATAAAAAAAATCAGAGAAGTATTAGATGAAGAAGAGTTAAAAGGGGGACCAACCTATAGAAAAAACAGAGAAGAGGATCAACAGAGAGAAGAGAGTGATGATGATGATGATCATCATCATGTTTTCCATCATCAGCCATGTGGTGAATAAAGTCAACGTAATCTTCATAGGAAGACAAAGGAACAAGACGAGTGAAAGTGGTAGGATCAACATCAACAACACTTTTGTTGTTATTGAAGAAAGGTTGAAGATAATTAACAGAACCATTTTGATGAAGAATTGAGTTAAGAGTTTCCAATTGATGATGTTTGGTGTTCTTGGTCAACTCTTCTATCTTGTGTATCAGTTCCTCATCTGTCATCATTGGATAATATTGTTGTCCTTGTTTGATCTAATTCTAAATATTGTTGTCACTTGTCAATCAATGACTCAATACAAATTGTATTCTACTTTAGTTTGTTTTCAATGGTTTTTAACTCAAATGGTTTTGACTTTTGGTCGGTTAGTGACACACTGACACTTGTGAGTATTATATTATAGAACAATGGAAATGATTAGAAACAATTGATAAACAAATGGTCAAAACCAACAACCTCATTTCTTTAAGGAAAATGCTAAGGCACTAGTTAAGGAATCAAATGTGGTAAAATAATCTTGAAATTTGTGTAAATGACCTTTTACAAATATAAATAACACTATTTTCAATATAAAAGTTTCTTGTTTTGGTATTCTTAACTAGTGCCCGGGGCAATAGTTAGCATGACCCTTTCTTTAATGGGTCATGCTAAAAAAGGAAAATATAGAAAAAATTAATGTTATAAAGATAGTTTTTTACCCTTTCTTATTAATAAGTTTAACTAGTGCTCTAGGACACTGTTTAGCATTTTTCTTTTTAATTAATACAATCAAAATTAATATAAACTGAGATGGAAATAAATTTCGGTCTATATCTCTATTTATTTTTTTTAAAATTAAAGATATTCTCCACATGCAACTACATATACTAATCTCATCAAGATCATTGAAATTCATTTAAGGGGTTGACATGCAATTTCGTGAGTATTGGTATTTACTTTTACAGTGTGATGATCTGAAGTCCCTTTGGAAGAATGACTTGATCAAGGAACAATATTATATGAAGAATTATATTCCAAAAAAAAAAATATATATGAAGAATTTGAGTAAGATAATATATAATCTACACAAGTTCCATACTTACATGTCCCTTGTACAGCTGCATATATGTGTAGCTTAAATTAATTTTAAGAAAATTTGTTTTTAAGAATAAAGTTGTAATTCAAGAAAAAAAAATTGAATTTTGATAAAATAATTAAATGCTTAAGATATGATTATGAATGTTGTACTTTTGCCCTTGGCAATAATGACAACAGACTCATATTCCCCAGCAAAGTCCTTAGCAATTGTGTGTATCGTCTACTCTTGAAATAAATCATCACTTCAACCCTTGGTGTTGGTTTTCCCTTCTCTTCATAATACTTGCATTACAATTTACAAACCGTGATAAATGTTAATAGTACACTTTTTAAAAATTAATTAACTTAATAGCTATCCCATATTTATTTATTTATATACACATTCGACACCTTTTACCTGTATTGAAGAAAAATTGTTAATTATTATGTATATTTGTGTATGAGTCATGACTATTAATAAACTTTTATTTGCGTATAAGTTTGTCTTACATTGATTTTTACTTTCTAAGAAAAAATAAAAGTACTAATTAATTAGAAATAGATTTTTCTAAAAAAAATAAATAAAATGACCACAAATTCTAACTCAATTGATAATTTTAAATAGGATGGGGATGAGGTGAATGCAAAGCGGTGTAAAATACAAAAATCACATGCATAAAAAATAAAATAAAAAGAACCTTACAATTACAACCTCAAAAGTCACATGATAATTTTCTTACATGTTGACAATTGTTGACAATTAATAACCACATCATTGAGAAAGTAAGAAATAACCCTATGAATAAAATTACCACCTCCAGAGTCCAGCCATGTTTATTCCTCTATATCAAACTGCATGAGATTCAAAATCAAATCCATAAACAAATTAAAATGAAAGAAAAAAATCCCACGGAGAAGTGGTTGTATTAAACAATGGCAATTGTATAATATTTATTAATGAAATGTGAAAAAGAAAACACACAGAGAAGTGGTAGTATTCATTAATGGCAATTGTGTAATAGTAGTGATAGTTTAGGATGTAGTTGGGTAGTGTAGAAAGCTTTAGTTGATAGGTGAAAGATTGTAGCAAGTAGTGTGAGAGCTGATATTGAAGTATTTAGTAACATGGAATAAGAGATAATACATTAGTATTCAACTTACTGTATGAAGAGAATAGTAGTAGTATGGTTAAGCCTTAATATTATTGACAATGCATCTCAAAAGCTTTATTACAATTGTACGAGCCAGGGTTCTCTTCCGTCCAAAATATATTGCAGGGAGTGCAGTGTTGCTTTCCACCATTGATTTAATATTTTTGAAGTTGGCTTTTTAATGTAAATTTTGCTGAAATTTACACTAAACAAATTTGGAAAATGTTTCTCAAAGTAGAAAGAGAAATTTGGGGCGGAGAAGAGAAATATTGTTCTTTCCCTTCAATTGAATCGGACCATTTTTCTAAGCCCATGAAGAAATTGGCCCAATAAACGCCAAGGCCTGGTATCAGAATGGTTGGATGAGAAGATGCTATTGTTGTCTGCTACTATAGGCAAAAAATTTGGAAATATTAGAAAGTGAAAATCCTAGGTGGATTTCTGAAAAGTTGACACATGTAAAAGACCCTTAAGTCTAATACAGAGCTATGAAGCCCCGATACTTTAAAATTGGTGAAGTATCGTGTCCGATACACACTCGATACCGATACTCTTCTGATACGTCCTGATACTCGTATCGGAAAAGTATCGGTTAAATCTTTATTTTTAAATAAAAAAATAATATCTTATACGCGTCCGTACTTCCCGATACTCGTATCGGAAAAGTATCGGGTAAATGTTTATTTTTAAATAAAAAATAATATCCAATACAATCTGTGTTTCTTAGTGAATATCAAACTATTATGTTGTTACACGAGTAACTAACTATGTCTTTTTTTAGATAGTACTAATGGTGCTCTTTTTGTATAATACTTAACTTAAGATGTATAACTTAAAATGTACTGATGATCATTATTTTTTAGAACAATATTAATGAAACACAAATAATTAACTTGTATTTTTTAGGACAATATTAATGAAACACAAATACTTAACTTAATATTATTGATTTTAGTCATGTTTATATATTGTGCAGTTATATATTTAATTTTAAAATTAATTTTTAAATAACATATCGCGCTAATATCGGATATGAATTTTTTAAAATTTTCACGTATCGGCGTATCGTATCCGTATCGTGTCGCGTATCGGGGCTTTATAGGTACAGAGTAAAGGGTGACATCTTGGTTGCCCATCCATGGGAATTGGGTTTACCTTTACCCATCCCAGCTGTCAGTTATTGAATGGTGGAGAGATATTCACTTTGTAATTGATGAATGGAGGTAAAATATATGTTAAATAGACCCTGCTCTATATTTTGTAGAATGAAAAACCAACTGCGGTGTTAATAAGCTGGCAATCGGTGTTCATTGGTGCAGGTTTGATACTATACAAAGTCACACTTAAAAGCACCATTCAAATTTAAACTCAAAAATTGTTTGGGTGGGGCAAAATAAAATTTACACTCACATTTGTTGGGTTCGGGTTTTTTAACCCATACTCAAATCCGTAACAAAAACACACATAATTAATTATTAGCTCAAATCCGACCCGAATTTTATTTGATAAAATGTAGTATAGTTTGGTAATATAGTTCGCAAATGTCAAAATAGTAATAACATAGTTTGCAAATGACAATACAATAAACTTTCAAGTAAAATTACAATTAAAATAGTAATAACATAGTTTGCAAAGGACAATACAATAACATAGTCTTTAAAATAAACTTTTAAGAAATTAAATTACAATTAAAATTAACTTCTTCCAAGTAAATTCAAACACAAGCATTCCAAAATAAACTTTCAAGAAATTAAATTAAAATCAAGGTCTTCCAAAAAAAAGGAGGTTGTGTCGTGTGTGAATGAATGAGTAAAAAAACTCTAATTTTACACTTATATATATATAGGGGTAATTATATAGTTTAACATATATTCGGATGGGTATTCGGGTTCGGGAATGATTTGATATTACTCAAACCCAAACTCAATCAACTCGAATTTCGCCCATTAACCTGGGTTTAGATTCGAGTGGGTCTATAGTCTTTGGATTTTTCTATCATTCCTGCGCAACTCCTTTTATTTTTTATTTTTTTGGCACTCCCTCTCTGTGTTTTTTTTTTTATCAGGCACTTCCTCTCTTTAATTTTACCAGTACTATTACTCGTGCATGTATTCCTTTTCATGTTTTTTTTTATAAAAAAAAAAATTGGCCCTACTTTTCGTTTTCTTTTTACTAAATATATACCAGTATTCTTCTTCTTTTTTAATATATATATATATATATATATATATATATATATATTAGTGTTTTAATTTAAGATGATTAAACATGAATGAAATGTAAATGGTCCTTTCACAAAGGCAAACAAAATACGTAATCAAATACATTTTTAAATTATATATTTTTATAGTTAAATATACTTTTTGTCTCTATAAATACCTTATTTTTTATTTTAAGTACTTATAAACTCTTTTTAGCAAGTGTTCGTACTCACATATTTTTTGTTATGATTTTTTGTCCTTCTATTTCAGTCAACTCGTGTATGTCATTAAAATTTTAATTTTTTTTATGATCATGTTTAATATATTATAAAAATCTTTTTTGCAAAAGTTTAAATTTTTTTAACATGGATGGATTAAATATGATTTATGGTTTTTTTTTTTTGCGCTTAAACATTCATAAATAATTCATTTTAGGGTCAACTATGTTTTTAGTCCCTACATTTTGCCTACAGTCAATAATAGTCCCTACATTTTTTTATGGTGAAAAAAAACCTTATAATTTTTTCAGTCATCAAAATTGGTCTTTGCCGTTAATTTTGTAAAGTTGTAGAGTTTTTTATCATAAAAAATGTAGGGGCTATTCAAGACTATAGAACAAAATGTAAGGACTAAAAACATATTTAATCCTACATTTTATGTTAACAAAAATTAATTTTTTGTGAGATAAGTTCTTATAATATTATAAATATGAATATGAATGCATTAAAAAAATATAAACATGAATAAAAAAAATCATTCAAAAGTGTGAAAGTGCACAAAAGTTGAAAGTATAGACCAACAATTGTGGTCAAAAATATTTGAGTGATTAAAAGTTGCAGAAATTATTTATAGAACTAAGAACAAAATTTGAGATATTTATAAAACTTATTTAGTCCTATTTTTATTCAAATTAATTAATTAAATTTAAATATTTATAAATAGAAATAAGAACATGCATTTTATCACACTGTCAACTTATAACAATCATGTATTGTGCTATAATGTATTGTGCTATATTGCCCTACTTCTTCCACTTTCTTAGTATGACATAAAAAGATTGAATCATTTTTATTAATTATAGTATAAAATTATTTTATACTGATGGTGCATATTGATTAAACTCTTATAAGTACAATAAGTAGATTGTTAAATTATTTTAATATATTGTAAGTTTTTCTATAAACATAGTATATTTCAAGTAATAGGGAGTATAACTTTTTTTATATATTTAAAAATATTAATAACCTATATAAAAAATATATATTTTAAGTAAATATAATATTTTAAATTAAAAAAAAATTATGTATAATTTTGATAATAGATAATAGTGAGAATTGATTTTATAAATGAGTGATTGCTCATAAATCATAGCTTGACGGATAATATCTGTATTGGTATATTGAACGTCATCACACGAATTTAAACTTGAATCTTACAATATGTGTGATTTCCAATGGCATTTGCAATTTCATCTATACTTACTAATATATAAAGGGGATACAAATTTTTGGGATGACTTTTTCATTATTCCTATTTTACCCTTAAAAAATAACTTCCACATAAAAATAGATTTTCAGATTTTTTCTTCTTAATAACTAGCCGCAACAAAAAAAAGAGGTTACGTAGTTATCAATTAACTAAGTCCAATAAAAAAGAAGATTAAGTAGTTATTTATATTTGCACAATAAAAAATATCGATAAAAAAAAATATCGATCATACGGAACGTGCCCGTTTGGCGGCTAGTATAGAGATAAAAAAAACACAAGAGCAAATATTTGTTATTGTATTTGAGACTTCTGTTGATTTTTTATATAACTTAATTAGGTATTTTGAATCGTAAATTGATTTTCAACCCGACTTAATTAGGTATTCGAATTCACTTATTAGTTTTTTTTTTTATAAGCAAATATTATTATAAGGAAGTATAATGGATACTCAATCCCTTACGACACAAAGCAAGTTATTATAAATTCACTTATTAGTTGATTATGTATATCACTCTACAAAAGTCTCAAGATTGACTTTTAGTAACGGTAAGGGTTTTATTTAATTGTAAGAAGAGAAATCTTGAATATGTGAGGTATGAGAGCCCTTGTAAAAAACAACAAAGGCGAACTAGTCGGTTAGGTTAAATCGATCGGGATTGATTAGCTGGTTTTCACTTGTTATTAGGATCGATTTTTCTATTTTTTATTTCGATTCTTAAGTCTAGCATATTTTCATAGCTGTCTAAACCAATGTTGATTTCGGTTTCCATCCAAACTGTTGATCCAACTGGTTCAATTTTAAAATATTTTAGCAAATACCTTAAATTTATAAATGTTCCTTAATATGCTCAGTCTTCCTAACTCCTCAGCTAAATTTTATTTAGAGTTAAATAAATTTAAGGTTGTTATTAAAATCTCAAATTTTATTTTTAGTACATAAAAAATTTAGCAAGTTTGGATTCTCAAATATATTATGTCACAAATAAATTATTTGGATCAATTTGGATTTAAACATACCCCTACTTTCCAATTTATGTGCACTCTTTTTGAATGAAATTTTGTATTCACGATTATAATATTACTCCATTCGTTCATTTTTATAAGAAACAAAAGTGAAATTTTTTTGGTTTCTTTTTATAAGAAATTTTGACTAATTTCCAAATGTTTTAAATGTTGAATTTCACTTATGCCCTAATTTGTTATGAAAGAGAATATTAAAAATAAGTAAGTTAATTGAATTTAAAGTAATTAAATGGGGGTATAAATGGAATTAGTTTACATTTATCAGAGTATTAAATAAAAAGGACTATTTACAATGTGTTTTCTTGGTATGTGTAATTTTTTCAAATTGTTTCTTATAAAAAGGAACGAGGGGAGTATATAATTTTTACAACAAAAATTTAGGATATTTTTTTACAGATTTCGAATTGTTGTTTTGTTGTGATGTTCATGCAACCTTGTGAGATCCAAGAAGTTTGAAAATTGCAAGAACGACGAATATCAAAATTAGGTTGAAATTCATCGATGAATGATTGGAATGAAGTCCAGCATGATTCGGCGGTGTCGAGAGGTGGAACCAAGAAGCCGGTGCGGTGGAGATAATCGGACTGGACTAGATTGATGTTATATTGCATGTTAAATATAGGGAAAAATTATATATTTCCTCGGTTTCAAAATATAAGTAAAAGTTGATCAACAAAAGTGAATATATTTGGTTCAAATCCAAATTTCTTTGACTCAATTTTGCTTATATTTCGGGACGGATAGAGTATTTGGTAATTTATCTTATTTTTTTTAACACTTTGGTCCTTTACTTTTCATTTGTAACATTTTGGTTATTTATCTTATCTTTTTGTAAAACTTCGGTCATTTATGTTTTATTTGTAACACTTTAGTCCTTTAAATAACATAAAGATATGAAAGAATCGATGAAAATGATGAACATATTCATCAAAATTATGAGTTTTATTTAATTTTAATAAAAATGTATCTTAATAAATAAAATTCAGCATTTTTTTAATAAAACAAATATGAAAAAAAAAAAAAGGTTTATCTGTGAATGTTATAAAAGATAAAGGATTAAAATATTACAAATAAAAGATAAAGGACTAAAGTGTTACAAATATATACGATAAATGAACTAAGACCAAATCAATATTAATCTAAAAAATAAGCTAAACTATAAAGTTGCAAAGTAAAAATAAAAAATAAAAAATATTATGAAATGATAGAGATGAGAGCAGAACAACTCTTGAGAGTAAATCAAAAAAAGGAAATCACATAACCAAAATGAAATTAGAAATCACAAACAAGTAGAGCAGAATAAAACCTGAGAGTAAATCGAAATAAAAAATCAAAACAACGCTTGATAGAAGGTTCGGTTTTTGATCCGAACCATTAAAATCGATTTTTTTTTGTTCAGATTGATTTAGATCGTCGGTTCAATTGAATTTTTCTGATCCACTTACACTCCTAAATATATGTGTAAAAAGAATACTATAGTATTTCTTTTAAAAGTTAAATTGTTCTATGTTAAGGGCACACATTACCTAACAAGCGGTTAAGGAGAGCAAGCCATAAACTATTTTCTCTCAATACTATTATACTCCCTGTGGTCATTACAAAATTGATGTCGATTTTCTAGGGAAACTAAAATATGGTTTTTTGTTTACAATAAATGATCGGATAAAGTAAATAGTAAAAATTATGCATTGGCATGGATCTATGAAGCCCCGATACTCTAAAATTGGTGAAGTATCGTATCCGATACGCACCCGATACCGATACTCTTCCGATACATCCCGATACTCGTATCGGAAGAGTATCGGTTAAATCTTTATTTTTAAATAAAAAAATAATATCCGATACGCGTCCGATACTTCCCGATACTCGTATCGGAAAAGTATCGGTTACAAATTTATTTTTAAATAAAAAAATAATATCCGATAGAATCTGTGTTTCCTAGTGAATATCAAACTATTATGTTGTTACACGGGTAACTAACAATGTCTTTTTTTGGATAGTACTAATGATGTTGTATAATACTTAACTTAAGATGTATAACTTAAAATGTACTGGTGATCATTATTTTTTAGGATAATATTAATGAAACACAAATACTTAACTTAGTATTAATGATTTTAATTTATTATAATTAGTATTTTTTTTCTTTGTCACTGTTCTGAAGTCACTATGGTGTCCTACTATATAACAGGTTGTTTAAGTATTTGGGTTTGTCCCAAAATTCTAGTATAAGAATGAATGCTTTATGCTTTTAAATGGTCAGCTGCAGGACCTATATAATTTTCTGATATTGCTACAAGATGAACTTGTTGAAGAGACTTGATGTCATGACTATTATATTTTTTTTAGCTATTATATATCTTTAGTTAGGACTGATGAGCCCTTGTATGTTGAGCCTCAAACTGTTTTGCTCTTGTGCAAGCTAATTGGCTTGTGTGTACTCTTTGTACAATGAACTATTGACGTTTATAATAATAATAATTATAATAATTTTTTGTCTTTCAAAAAAAAATTATCATTATTAATATTATTGTGCATTTATATATTTAATTTTAAAATTAATTTTTAAATAACGTATCGCGTCAGTATCGGATATGAATTTTTTAAAATTTTCACGTATCGGCGTATCGGTATCGTATCGTATCCGTATCGTGTCGCGTATCGGGGCTTCATAGGCATGGATCAAACAATCAACTTAAATTAAATCATTTATTGTGGAACGAAATGTGTAATATAGTAAAATTTTATTGGAAATTATGTAGTCAGCTTTTAAAAAATTCTAATAAAATTTCTTTGTTACCTAAAATTTATTATTTTAGGTTCATAACTCAAAAAACAAATACTCTTATTGAGTATCGTAACATTGAAAAAGTATTTGAGACTTTGAGTAGTACAAAATTAGTTAAGTTTAATGAAGACGTAAATTGTTAGTGTAATTTTACACTACTAATAAGAGTTGTTATGTATATATAATTAAGCAAATGAAGATTTTGTTTTCAATTTTAAAATGTGTTTTTCTATAACATTTCAATAAAATAAAAGTGTTTTTCTTAATTTATATCTATATGCTTCTCAATATTTTTCAATTTGTGTATTTTCGTCAACTCCAACATGCAGGGAGAAATTCGTTTAATAGAGCTTGGGCAATAAAAAAGCCTTTGAGAGTTGTTGAAAGAGTATTTATCACTATGGACATCGTTGAACAAAATCTCTAAGTTGAAGTATTCATCCACGTACATTCATCAAATGATAGCTCCAATAAGTGTTTGAATTTGATGTAATATAAGACATGGAGCTTAAGAGAAACTACAACGAATACAACATATTTCTGTAATTCCACAACAACAAGGAATGAAAATTAGTGACACGAAAACAATGAAATCCCTCTAATTCTCATATCACAAAATTTAGTGACATAGTTATGAGAGAATTTAACATTTTCCTCACTGAAAAATGTGTATTACAATTATGTTATAAACAAAACTCAAAATATTTAGAGGCTGAAATTCAAGATAGAAATGACGACCATCGAAGAAGGTGTAGATATGTTGACACCAAGTTAATATAAATTAGAATTAGATGAGAGAAGTTAAAAATAACTGAAGGGAAATCGACATATCAGAAGCAGCGGAATTTAAAATTTTCGATTTCCTTTCTACTCGTCCACACAAACGGTTCTCCTCTGGTTCCCGGTGCTAGCCAAGCGATCAGAGGTTATAGAGAGAGTGTTTCTATTCTTTCAAAAGAATGAGCAACTATGACTTCACCACAAGGGTTCTATTTATAGAATCGTTTGTGTGATCTGCCAGTCAATGTCATTACTATTGGGCTTCCTTAAGCCCATTAACAATGTGAGTGGAGATTTACACATAGATTTTTTCTCATTTGACGCTCACACGTGAAGATTAATTCTTTGTGTTACGGTGACAAGAAAAGTCTAAGAATAGGATCAGGGGTCAAAGTATTCATTTGAAAAATAATATATAATTTACAATTATTTTATGTTGATGAAGTCCCTACAAAGTCTTGGGAGATGAAGAGAGAGAATCTATCAGCATTGTTGAACGGGGAACGGGGGAATACTTCACATCCCACCATGCCCATCTAACATTCTCAAACATATATTGTATTTTCATACTCAAATAAACTAAATAAAATTAATCTCATAGACATTTGCAAAAAAAAATATAGACAACCTTCTAAATACTATAAAACAAAAAAGGATATAGACAACCTTTAAAATGAAATAAAAAAGTCGGTTGGAGATGATTTAGCAGACAACCATCCTTGAGGGAATTTATCGCAATCAAGGAATCTTGGTATATTTTCATTTTATAGAAAACTATGCTGCCAAAAAATCTTAAGGTCATAAAGTTTATAATCTCTATTATATTTATAGAGCTTCTATATAGTCCCAGATATGAATATGAGAGAAAAAAATCTCCTAATAGTGTAGAACGGGAAGCGAATGATACTCTCCATCTTGCTCTTTTCTGTAACATCTTTAAATCTATATAACTCAAAAACTATATATTTCTATTTTATTATAGAATTCTAAATCAAATTACTCAAATAATATTTTAAAACAAACACATACTAGTTATTATTGATTTTGTTGTAGATTTAAACCACCAAATCGATGGTCATTGTTTCGGTTCCAATGACTTGGATGCCTAACAAACCAATCCAGCATGTACAAAACAAAAACAACAAAGCATGACAGTTGACAACTCACCATAGATAACATAATAACGGAATATAAACAAGAAAATGTAAAATATTGGGCCGAGTAATGATTTAAGGATAGTACAAATCATAGTTCAACTCATGACAAAAATTGTGATATTGTTAGTGTTGGATGTTTTGATTAGGTTCAAATTTCGATTTTTTTATTTGGTGTAGAGAGTTTCAAATAGTTTGTCATTTTTTCTATTTATCAAAATAAAATAAAAAATTATTAAGGATATAAAAATAGTAATAAATCTTAGAGTCCGTTTGGTGTGCAGGATAAAAGCTAGGATATGGTAACTGTATCATATTATGTCTTAATCTAGTGTTTGATGAATCAGCATGATATGATAAGTTAATTTTGAAATTTATCCAATCTTATTTTTCTAGTTAAAATTCTTATTCTGAATTTGAGCTAGGTTACCAGCCGGATGGGATCAGAAAATAATTTAACCATTTATTTGATGAAATTTATTTTAAAATATAAAATAATAACATATTAATAATAAAATAATTTGATAGTAAATTAAAAATAAAATAATTAATTTTTAAATATATACACAAATTTCTCACAAGGTTAGATTTGTAATTTATATAATTTTAAAAATTAAAACTCTACTAAAATTACAATATTTTAAAGTAAAATAATTATTAATAATTATAAAATAGGGATGTTAATTTTAAATTTATAATGTGTGTTGCTATGTTCTTTTCTTCCGTTTTGATACTTTTGTAAAACTATTTTAGTTCTCCTTGGCACACTCTGTGATGAGGCGACTACTTGTTCTTATTCTATATATCTATTATATTTTTCCTTGTTAAAAAAAATTAAAACTTTATAACAAATTAAATATAATTCTCTTGCAATGGTATTATTATTTACATATAAAATATTAGATATATATCTTATCTAACATATATAATTAAGTTATTTATTTGATCATGTTCATATAAAAATTTAACAAGTTTATTTGCTCATTATTTTTATTTAAAATTATATGAAAATATTTGATTTCTTATTTAAATTTTTTATTCATAAAATTCAAAGTATTACAAAATAATTTTTTTAAAATAATTATGTTACAATGTTAATTTTGTAATTAAAATATGATATCTCATCATATTATTATGAAGGAGATATACATTAAAAACATAATATGATAGTTATCATGTTTATTATCTTTGTGCACCAAACACATGATAGGATAATCGAGGATAATTGTTATCATGCTTATCATATATTATCCTTATTCTATTTTATATTATGTCCTGTCGCTATCATACCATACGCAACGCAATGCATTCAATGCTTATTTTTATTTTTTTAATAATTGTTCGGGAGATACTGTTTGGGATATCCCTATAAACAATTAGCAAATTATTAAAGAAACACATCTAATATGAATCTGTTCTTTTTTTGACACAACTAATATGAATCTGTTAAAAAAGTGAAATTTACTATTTTTATATTTTAATAAACATTGTATTTTTTTTCTATTTTTTCATTACTATAAAATTTGTTTTTACTAGATATATAAGGTTATAGATCTCATACATTTATTTTTTTTAAAACAAAATAAATATCTTGTACATTTCTACTGCTCACCAAAATAATATAGGTGAATATTCAGATATTATGAAGTTTGTTTGACTATATACCAGCGTTTGGTATCAATTGTAATAAAATTGCGTTTAGATCTTGGCCGGTTTAGACACATAAAGAGAGATGCCAATAGGGCAGCCCATAATATGGCTCTTTTGGCTCCGTGGCGGTGCTGTGTGTATGTGAGAAGGTGCACTTGCATCTCCCGAAATTTTAAAATTTTTACCAATATTTCTATGTATTTTGCATTTTGCACCTTTGATATTTTTGTTTTGCACCACTTACTTAAAGATCCAAAATATTTTTTCACTATTTTCATTTTTTCGTTCCAATTTCCCTCAAACAAAACATCAAACCAAATACATAAAAGAGTGATAAATTATTAAAACAATCTTAAAACAACACTAAGGTAATCAATAAAAAGTCTATGGTCTTAAAATATGAGATTTTTTATATATAATTTCTATAGTGATAAATTGGTTGATGAGTTATTTAATTTGGGGTTCCAATAACATATTTGTGTGCTTCATTGGTTGCTTGTTTCTAGTTTTGTTATTTAATCGAAATGCAGCTACATGTTTGGATTTCTGTTTTACGGTTTCTAGCTAATTCATCTACAAATTTGTTTCAATTTTAGCCATGTGGAAATTAATATTTTCATGAAGCTAATATCCGATTATTAGCCTGGAAATCGAGCAATGAAAAAAATATTCAATAAAGAAAAGTATAAGAAAAGGTAAAATACAGCATTAGTCTTCGTTAGTCTTTTATTGCTCAAAAAAGAAAATAAATGGAAAAAACCAAAGCGCACACACAATTAGCATTAGTCTTCATTTTTTAATAAAATATAAAAACACTTTTAAATAACTTTAGGAATGTCAACTTTATCATGCTAGACTAGTAGACTAATTGGATAAATTTCCCTGCACGTGGTTGTTGAATTTTTTTAATTTACAAAATGATTAATCACAAATAGTGGTACATGTTGACTTCATATTTTGTCTTAAAAAAGCTTCATCTTTTGGTTGAGATAGTTGAAGTGATGCTGATTATGGAGATTGTTAATAGAAGGGGTTGATACTTACTCTAGATTGAGACTAATTATATTCTAGTTACACTTGCTTTTAAAAATTCTACTATATGATTCTTTGGATTTATTATAATTATTGGTTAAATTGTGTTAAGCTCACAAAAGATATGTTTTTTATTATCTCTTCTGGATTGTAAATTCAAAACTCTCAATGATAGGATACTATTCCTAATAATATAAGTTTCATGTTTTTACTAAAAATAGATTTGGTTTATCATAATATAAATTTTATTAATCTCTTTTAGAGCACATACCGCATTATTTTTCTCTTCGTCTAGTTTTCTCTATGGATTTTTTAGATAAAGTTTTTAATGAGACATTTTGTGTTTGTTAACTCCCACTTAAGTATTGATTTGGTCCCCCAAATTTTCTTGTATTTTTTGTTTTTTTTTTAATTTATTTGAAAGTTTTTTTGTCCACATACAAAGAGTAGTCATGAATTGAACTCCTCCTGACAAGTTGCTTAAATGACTTTTTTTTTGTTACAGGTCAAATGACAAAACAATAACATAATGTGATATTAATTGACTACGTAATACTTTTTGCCGGCATGATGGAATTAGGTCCACGACTTTTTCTTTTAAGTCAAAATTTCATAACGTACATAAAACAATAACAGAAATAGAAAATATATCCTCAGTCAGTTTCTTGTGAAATGAAAATAATTAAACAAAAAAAATCGTTAACGGTTGGGCTGTGACCAATTTATAATAGAAAATGTATATCTTGCAGACATTTTCCCAAAGGAAGAAAATGAACAAAGATTATTGACTTTAAATTTAAAAAAAAAATGGCACAAAAATAGAGTACTTCCGTATTTATTAAAATCAATGCATTTATTAAAAATAATCTTTGTGTCATTTATTAAAAATCAATATTTTTGTGCCATTTTTGTGCCATTTATTAAAATCAATATTTTCAATAACATAAAGTACTCTATTTTTGTGCCATTTTTTTTTAATTTGAAGTCAAAATAATCATTGACGAAAATATTAAAATATTAATTAAAAAATGGCACAAAAAAAATGGCACAAAAATTAAAATCAATGCATTTATTAAAAAAATATAATAAATTAAAAATATTTTTTCTCTTTCTTATCTTCAATACATTTTTCACTCGTCACTCCTAATAGTTCATTTTTGCACACCACAAAACACCATTCATTGTCCTAAAAAAAAAATACCATACCGTCCCACCTCCGCACAAACTTCATATAAAACCAACACAAATTTGCCTACCGTGATGTTCAAACTTTGATTGATTAAGAAAAGTTCATTTATTTTTTCTGAATAGTATTAGACCAGTAGATTGCAAAATAGAGGAATATGGCACCATGGTTCAATCGAGTTTTTTTTTAAAAAATTAAAGTAAAAGTAATAATGAAGATAGAATAAAATTAAAAAAATAGCAGGCATTATCCAAGTATGAGAAACAATGGTGACAAATGCAATTTTGTCATGTTCAATTGCTTTTGAGTAAAATTGATTTTAATTTTAGAATTGATTCAATTTGAAATTAGAAATTGTAGCTTATAGTTATAAAATTAGAAGTAAAAAAAAAGTTATAAAATTAATTTTTATAATTAAAATTGCGGTTCAACTCACTTTCATATAAATATATCCAACAATCAATTTTACATAATTAATTCACTCAAAATCAATTTTTTTTGCTAAACCAAACATATATTATCCCCACCACTTTCCTCAAAGGTAAAATAAAGTACAACTAGCTCCTAAATCAACTAAACAATGCAAGAATTGAATATGCAAGCAAAAGTATATCTCCTGAACCAATACCAGACCCCATAACAGTGACCCCAGAAGAAGGAAAATCTTGCAACTTAGACATGATGGGTTTAGAGGGACTAGTGTGCTAAAGTAATGTTGGGAAGAAAAAGTGCTTTGGGAATATGAATTTCTTTTTCAATAAAAAGTAGCACTATTATTGAACATTAATGCAAATGGTGTTAAAATGCATTAACTCCTTTACCTTCTACCAATTGCATGTGCATGGATGATGAGTCTGGAAGAAAGTGATTTGAAAGCAATTGAAAGTGTCATTTTTTGACACCTTATAGGTGAACATTATTAGAACTAAGGGTAAATGGCATGTTCACATGTGCCATTAACTTGTCTATGATGGCATGTGGCATCATCACCTATATATTAAGGGAGCACTAGATGTAATTAATGTTATTTCCGTGTTTACTCTTTTGTACCGTAGTAGAACCCAAGTATTAATGTTTTGAGTATTTAAAAATGGTGTCAATAATCCCGTCCGCTATTTAAGTAACATATGTTATAAAAATGAGTAATTTTTAGAAAAAACACCCTACATGAACACTCAATATTTTAAACATCGGTTACTTAAGTAATAGATAATAGAATTTATCATCTAACACGAATATAAATTGTGGTTCGAATTCTTAATCATATATTCTTTAAATAATTTATGTAATGAATAAGCATTTAAAAATTGAAATATGGTGACAAAATTTAAAAAGTTAATAAAGGTTAATACAACCTAAAAATAGTGTAAGTGTGTAGATCATGAGTGGAGGTTCTGCATTTACTAGTTGATTCAAGTTATCACTATAATAATAATAATAATAATAATAATAATAATAATAATAATAATAATAATAATAATAAGTTCTCCAAAACTAATAATTAAAGTTAAAGAAAAAACTGAATTGTCTCTCTGCACCCACATCGATTCAAGGATGGGTGTATCACAGAATTTTAATTTTGAGAGTGAACAAAGAGTGGAGAGAAGATTCTCTCAATTTAAATTTCCTCAATTTCCTCAATTTTTTCAATCTCTACCTTTTAATTCACCTTTTTTCTCTTTTTCTTTTCTCTCTCCTCACAAATCAATGGCTAAAATTCAACTATTTTCCTAATGTAATGGAGAGAATCCATTCTCCAAAGAGTGATATATGTAGGGACATGATGAGGTAGCATGTTGGAATTGTTGAGACCGAGAGAAAACAAAGATGTGAATTTTGTCATATTCAATGTCACTTTCAAATTGTATGCTGTATCAGTATCACGTGCAAATGCATTGAAAAACTTGATGTTACGTATGATCCTACATCACTCTTATGGGCCCACATATTTTATGTGTGGTCCTACTATTTTATTTTATGTTATGTAGCCCCATCCCCATTCATCCAAATGGCCATATGGAGTACCCTCTTACACTCACCTGAATTTAAACTACTGTAAGCAATGTAGTCATAATTTCCAAGACATTGGCATGTAATATCCATATGACCCTCCAATATTATTTTTTTTTGGTATTCATGAGGGCAAAGAGCCCACATGACCCCCCAACATTTAAAAGTAATGAAAAAGCATATGCATTTCACTATGGAATCTCTATTGATTGTGATTGGGCACTCTCATCTTGAGCTTTGTATCATTTTTTGTCTCACCTCTTTGATACATCAAAATTTAAAACCACTAGTGAAATAAAATAAAATGGATGAACATACTTTATAATGAAGAAATATTAAATAAGTGTATATTTGAATTGATTTTGATTTAATTGATTTTGGTATTTAATTTTGAGTAAAAGTGAGTCAAATGATTTTATAAAATGTTTAGTTAATCGATTTATAATATATAACAAATTGTTTACATATAAGTTCATTTAAAAAGTTTGGTAGACAATAAATTGGAAAAGGTTAAATAATTTTTTTATTACTATAAATATATCATTTTTTGTTATTTTGTTACTATAAACTTTTTCTTCAAACTATGATACTTCAATTATTTTTAGACAACATTTTTGGTCATTACTTTTACAATATCTCATGTGTATTTTTTAAAATTTTGATTTTTTTTTGCAGTCATACATTTTTAGTACATTATAGAAAATTCTTTTACAAAAATTTAAAATTTAAAATTTTTAATAAAAATTAAAATTTTATATTAATTTGTACTCCTATATTAGGTGTGGAAACTCATTAACAACAAATTTGAACGTGTGATTAATAATTGCCCTGGAGAATAATTGAACCTAGTTGAATTGGAGAGAGTGAAGCTAAACGCCTAAACCCCATCCGCCAAAAAGAACATGAAAAATTTTATAATAATTAATTTTGTTTGATTACTACTCCCTCTAGTCTTCTATATAAGAAAATTTTCAAAAAAACTTTTCCTTTAAGAAAGTAGTTAAAATACATTAACCGATGAAAAAAACACATTATACCTTCTTGGAAAATGTAAAACATTGCATTTATTGGTTAAAATTGAAATAATGTCATAAAACTTAATAATTGAAGTAGACTTTTGCTTATATTTAAGACTTTAAATTTTTTTGTTTTGTTTCTTATATATGAGACCGGAGGAAGTATATAATAATTAATTATGAAAAAATGTAAAAAAGAATAATGTTCACGTGCATACAATTAATTTTGTTTGGAACTTATTCTATTTGATCTTATCATTTTCATTATATCTTTAGTTTAAAATAACTAAACATGTCAATAATAATTTGAGGAAATATTCAACTTAAGGACTTAATTATAAGCAAAAGTCTTCAAAAAACATTTATCCTTAAATATAAACAAAAGTCAACAAATTCAACACTAGTATTAGTAATACCTTTATTCCCAAAATGCCCTTTCTTCTACTACCAACATTTAATACTTACATAAGTTACATCAAATAACCAATTCATTGGCCCGCACGAGTTCCAAGGAGAAATCCCACATGCCACTCTTACACTATGTTTGGATGAGAAAAGAAAGTGAAAGGAAAGAAAGTGAAAAGAAAGAATGTTAAAGGAAAGAAAGTAGATGGAAAATGGGTAGAAAGTGAGATGATTGTTTAGTTATTTGGTATAAATGAAAGTGAAAAGAAAGTGAAAGGAAAGAAAGATGTACATTTATTAAATGACAAAAATACCCATATATTAAAATAAGAGATTATTTATATGTGCATAATTATTATTATTTATATAATACAAAATATAATATATTTTAATTAGTAATGCATTCTTGTATAACTTTTTTATTTTTATTTTAAAATATATTGAATCAACTTATTAGTGCTAACATAAAGACAAAAAACAAAACACCATACAAATGCATAAAAGAAGAATTTGGACGTGAGTTTTTTCAAATGCAAGGGCATTCCCGTCATTTGTGCGAATTGCAACTTGTCTCAGCACTTTCTTCGCAAGTCTGGACGGAAAGGTTTTTGGATATGGGTCCCACCTAAACTACCCTTTCTTTCCTCTCTGACAGAGAACCAAACGGTGGAAGACTCATTTTTCAAAAAACTTTCCTCTAAGTTGCTATCTGTCCTCCCACTTTCTTTGGAACCAAACACAGTGTTAGTCTTCCTCCGTAAAGTGATGTCTTTTTTATTTAATTTTTTTCTTTTCTTCTTCTTGTGACTACTACATTTCTTCTTCTTGTTACTATTACACTCAACACCATTTTTTTACTCTTTATTTGTCATTTTTTCTGCTAGTTTGAACATAATTACTCACCATTGATTCAAGTTCCTGGGCAGTAGAAATTGGTCTATATAGTAAGCTAATACAATTGCAATATTTTATTTTGAAAATTTAAAAACACAATTTAAATTGACTAGCCATACTAATAATTTTTTAATTATTAATTTTTTTTCACCAATAAAAATAGAAAAGGACTAATTAAAATAACTAAGATAATTCTTTTCTTTTTTTTCATTTTTACAATAGATAAATTGGTGAATTTTTTTTTTCATTTTGTCATTATTATTAATTTGATTTAAATCAATGTCAAGAGGCATTTTTGACACATATTTAATTATTTAACGATAGATAAATTGTTGTAAAAAAAACTATAGATAAATTGGTTATTTTTTAAATAAGTTTATTTAAAAAAAGAAAGATTAAATCTATAGAAACATTTACTTGACACAAATTTTGATTTGGTGCTGTGAAATTATCACACACTTTCACGTTGTACTGCATCTCGGTCGTCTGATTATGATCCAACAGATCAGATCTAAAGCAATTACTTTTCACTGTATTTAATCTGAACCGTCGGATAAAAAATTAACGGCCGAAATACAATATAGGATAAAACTGCGTGATAAATTCAAAGCACCAAATCCAATTGTTTCTTCTATATATAGAGTGTTGTATAGAAATTCTAAATTGCTCAATCACTCTTCTATTCTCTTCTTTGTGAACTTTAACATTCTCTTCTCTGTGAACTTTAACAATTTTCTCACTCTCTTCTATATTGAACTTTAAGCATTTTCTTTCAAGAACAAATCATGGGAAACTGTTTCTCATCCAACCCACCAGCTTCCGGTGGGAATGCAAGGATCCAACTTGATTGTCATTTGTGCACAAGTAATTTTGACACCGAAAAAAAACTTGGTGATCATTATGATACTCGTCATCCAGAGGCGAAATTTAAATGTTTTAAGTGTGTTCGGGCCTATGTAACAAAATTTGATCGGGAAGCCCACATGCAAGAGGGTGACTGCACTAAATATTAGTGTATTTTTTTTATTTATTTAGTTGTATTTTGTGTTAGAAATAATTATGTTGTGTGTTTTTTTTTTTGCTAGATTGTTATGTGTTCTTTTTTTATTATTAGATGTAATGTTTATTTTCTCGTGTTTATTATAATATTTGTGTAATTTTGTTATCTTTATAATTTTGTTATATTAATTATCTTTATTGTTGTCGAAAAAATTCAAAATCTGTATTTTGGTTTTTAGAAACTCAAAAAAAAAAAAAAACAATTGTTTCAAAAAAGCATGTTGACTTAATAGTATGGATCAATACTGAGTTAAGAATAATTTTTTAAGGGCTAAAATATAATAAAATTATAAGACTTAACTTAGAAATAGAAATGTGAACCTGAACCAGCAAGAAATTGAAATAAATGTCACTTCACCGGAGCTTTTTCCTGGTCGCTATTCCCTAACTTTTTAGCGGGAAAGTCACGGTGACTTTGGCTTAACCTTACCCGTAGGATCAATCTCACGCTGCTGAACATGCCACGTATCTATTTTATTTTTTTAGAAAAAAACGAAAAGTTCAAACAGAAGACCCACTTCGTCTTCTCCGCCCTGATCTGCTGACCGGCGCTATTCCTCTCGTCATTGGTGTTCAGAGTGCTACCGGAATTGGGCTGTGAGCATAAATCATCTTTTATAGTATCTATAAAATTCATTCAATTTGTTAAATTTAAATTAGTGCTTCAAAAGAACAAAAATCATTCTTGACAGCAAGAAGAAAGAGATCGGAAACGCATCCTCCACCTTCAAACCGCCGCCTCTACTGCCGTCAGCCTCCCCTGCAAAGGTTAATCCTCAGTCTACAGCAACTACCAAACAACAACATCCATTCTTGCACCAAAACCACCATTACATGTTTAGATTCTTTGCAACACTAAAGTCACAACAATAGTGAACCATTAAATGCTTGCTGTAGATGCTTGATTCTTTGATATCTTCTTCTCTATGACTGATTGTCGGCGGCGTACGACGGATCAACATTGGATGGCGGTGGGGCGGTGGCCGGTGTGTAGTGGGCGTGAAGAAGAAATAGGATTTGCAAGTTTTAATTAAAAAATTAAATGTTTGACACATGGCAAGATCTTGTGCATCAAATTAATCAAATGGTTAAATTTGTTTGAAAGTTAGGTAACTTTCCTTTAACAAAGTTAGAGAATATTGATCCCTTTTTCCTTTGTTCTTTTGAAGATATGTCTAATCAAACATATATGTGTGGAAAAAAACGTCAAACATAGTATACCGTTGTAACAATATACTGTATATATAATTGCATGGTAAAAATAAATATAGAACCGAAAATAAATATGTAGTATTTGGTATTGAACCGTCGTCAATTAGATTACTGTTACCCTTGAAAAATAAGAGGGTTGTGATTTTTTATTTTTTAAGAATAGTGTCGGCAGTTATTAGAACTTTTGTTCATCTATCCACGATTAATCAGTTAAATACGGTTAGATATGAATTTGATCTCTTTAAATATACTAACTTTTATTTTTAGTCCTCTAAAAAATTTCTATTTTAAATTTTAATCCCTATTTTTTTTTATTATAAAAATCATTTTCCAATTGTTTTTATTTTTATTTACATTCAAATTGTAGGAAAATATATTAAAAGACAACAGTTAATAAAAAAAATAAGTATGAGTAAGGAAAAAAATAGGTACGAAGAGAAAGAAATTTTTTTATGTGGTTTATTTTCCAAACACATTTGGAAAACAAACATACCAAAGAAGTTTTCAAGTTTTTTACCTTTAAAACAATTTTGGAAACTAGGATTGCCAAACATATTTTTCTTCTTTTTAATTCTTAAAAATAGTTTTCAAAAATTGATTTTTTTTTTTTGGTAAGGTTTCAAAAATTGATTTGCAAAACTGTATTTAAGAACTAAAAACCAATTAAACTAAATCAAACAGGCCTTAATTTTCTTGACAATAACGAAGAGATTAATTATGACGTATAATTGGGGTAAACCGCTTTACCGCCAATTAATCCAAATCTACTCTCTAGTTCTAGAAGGTTATTTCTAACATGTTATCAACACGAAATTCTAACAACACAATTTGAGATAGTATTGATTAGTTCTTATTTTTTTTATATTACTTGTAATGTTCTATGCTTTCTTTGTAGAAATAATATTGGTTCATGCTTATTTTTTTTTTAAGTTTTTTTTAATTGGTTTTGCTTTCCCCTGTTAGCTCGATTTGAAAATTTGATAAACATACCATACTGTTTAGTGTTTTGTTTTTCAATGAATCAATCGGTTGTTGTTTTGGTTTTGGAAAGTAAAAGTAGTTTTGTGTGTGTTGATTTTGGATTCAAAAGTACAATCAATCTTTTTAAGAAACAAGCATTTTCTAGAAATGAAATATGTTGAAATTAAATTAAGCATTTCCTAGAAGTTTAAAGAAACAAGTTGAGTCATAAATATAATCAACAAGAAAAAATTGTGATTGAACCTCATGAGAAAGCAAGAGGCACCACTCACCTCTTCAACCGTTTGCTCTTTGTATAACTTAATCGTAAGGTTTTAAATAGCGGTCGCGGTCGCGTTAAGGATTTCGCGATTTCGGCTGTTACAGTCGTTGCGTTACACATTATGGTCGTCGCGGTGTGAATTAATCACAATATCGCACAAAACTTATTAAAATTATTTATACTATAATATATGTATAACAACTTAAATTTGAAGTTTTGAACTAGGAAAGAGTTAAAAGAGATAACACTTTACTATTTATATACATATTTGTACTAAAAACATGACTTTTATTCATTTCTATTGAAAAAATGAAAGTCTCTATCTATTAGCATTTTGTCGCGGTCATATTGCGTTTTGTTGCGGTTAATTGTATCGGTTTTTCGCCGCGGCTGTATCGGCATTTTTGGTGTGATTTCTTTTCACCATATAAAAACGGTGAAAAACGGTAACGATAGGCTCGAAAACCTTTTTGTCGCGGCCTTATTCGCAGTAACGGACCATGATTTAAAACCTTTATAAAACTGTAAATAGGCTTTTAGTAAATTAGTACTATTCTTCTAGAGTAGTGAATGAAATATAGTGTTAACAAAGATTCTTCCTATGTTCTTTCTTCTTGTTACGTGATAGTGTCTTTGTGTTGAGCTTTATGTCCCACTGATATCAAAACATACTAGCAACTGGTGCACTAACTATTCTATGTTTCTTCTTGTTATTGATGTATATTCAAATACTTATTTTTTCATTCTTGATTATTCAACAACATTCAATTTTTTGTTTGATAAAACAAAATAACCTCATCATGTTTGATTTATTGAAATTACTATGGTTTATGATTAGAGTCATAATCGTATCTTTTGGATCTTCAATACGTACAGTCCATATTGTTACAATTTCATCAATTGAAATTAGTACTTTTTGATACGATGGATCATTATTATGTGAATTGCACTATATTATTGTGTTTATTTATTCCTTATGTATTTATGAAATATTGTATAATTTTTTTTTTAAAGAAGCTAAATTAGACCCAAATTGACATTAGAGAGTATCGAACCTGAGACCTTAAGGAGTATCAATATTGTATAAAAATTGATCTCATATTATAAAATTAAAAAGAACTATTATGTAGTTCCTAAAGAACTCATATCATTATGTGACTTCTAGAAGAATTCAAACGCATAGTTCTTAACTCATATTATTATTTGAGAATTTCTGAAGAATTCAAAAGGATAGTTCCTAAAGAACCTAATATTATTTTATGTGAATTCCACAAGAATTCAAGAGGGTTAATCCCTAAAAGATTGATTAGAGAATTGATTTTATTGTTAAAATATATTGCATAGTTCTTGAAAAACTTAAAAATTCGGTTTTTATTATCTATGAATTCCTGAAGAATTCGGTAATAATATATCCTAGAAGAATCGTAAAAATAACTTATTATAGATTGATTATATACTTCTTGAAAAACTACACAAAAATTTATAAGATCTATTTGATCTTTATAATTTATATTAATTTGAAAGAAAAAAAATATTATTAAGATCTACATTTATACTATGTCGACAATAAGATCTCATCTTCTCTACATTTATTCTCTACTTCTCGAAGTATATCCTTAATATGATAGAGCGTTGTTTTAATTGATCTTTGTTTATTGAAAGATGTGTAATTTTTAATATATCTTTAAATATATAGATATGTTATAATTTGATTTGATGTTTATTGATCCAGATCATGAAGGACTTAGAAAAAACTCAATTTTATTTCTCTATGAATTCAAGAAGAATTCAATAGTCTATGGTTCTTGAAGAGCATAGAAAATTCAATTTTATTCTCTATGAATTCCAAAAAAATTCAATAGTTTAGTTTGTAGAGAACTTAGAAAAATTTCAATTTATGAATTCCAAAAAATTCAATTGTCATATAGATTTTAAGATATTATTAAGCCATCAAAGCTCATTGACTTTATTTGCAAGGAGGAATGTGACACACTTGAAGGTTAGTTGTGCATTTATTTATTCCCCTACAATTTATTATTATACAATTGTATAAGAGAAGAAAATTATTTTCAATATTATTTGCTTATATATTGACATATGATGATCTATAAGTAATCGAGTTATTTCGGTTACAAGTGAGAAATAAAAGAGGTGTTGAATATCTTTATATAACGAGACATGATTTGAATAAAAAAAGTGTAGTGAAAAATTATATGTTTTTTTCCTACGGATTACTACACTCATATATATTAGTGCAATTGAAGCACAAATTATTGTAAACCAGAAGTTTGCAAATAATATTAAGTTTCTATTTGGTAAGACCGGTTGAATTATTCCGGATCTATTATGATGTGAAGAATAATTATTATATTATTGGATATGTATTGAAGAGCCATAAGATTTTCCGACCAATAATTTGTGTTATTAACAGGATTCTTTGTTGAGTCGCCGAGGGGTTTCCAAATCTGTTGAGATTTGCAGGTTTCTATATTTGGTTGAACTCTACCGCATCGGTGTTGACTGTTAGCTTTCTACCGACGTCCACCAACCTTCGGCTTAAGTAGATGCTTTTTGGATTCTGATGGTCCGAGTAATTTTGATTCGAGTTCGAGAGTTAGTGTTTAGTGGCGTCTCTATAGGTTGGGTTGGTGGTCATTGGTGTTTTCAATTGATATAGGAGTGAATTGGGGTACTGTTTGTTGTCGTACAAAAGTAAGTATAATTTTATCGTCTCCACAGGGACTGATGCGATATCGATGCCGTTCAACAATCAATATAATTCTAAGTAAAGTGTTTTGAAGATATTTGTTATGAAAACTTGTGAAAATAAAGTTGTAAGTGTAATAAAAGGAATTGTTATCAGAGAGAAAAGTTTGCTGGGATTAGATTTCACCAACCCAATCGCATGTATCATTCGAATCAGTTATACAGATTTTAGCTATTCATCAATATTATCACTTATTGCTCACGTACGTTTCTGTGTCCAGATAACGACGAGGTTCACGTTGTACCTATCAATCCTCGATGTCTCGAGTGATTAATCAATGCAACGGCTATATTGTATTATTTAAACTTCCGATGTCTCGGATAATTTCAACAACACAATATCATTAAGTTCCAATACACAAAGTGAATATTAATCTTAAATCTATGTCTAGAATTCAGAGTTTAATAAGTGTTCATCTTAGTTCCTTGATTCAAACATTATACGTCTATAAATTCAAATCCAAAGATAAAACATGAAGATTAAAGATGACACTAACATTGATAAATAATCTAAAATCATATAAAACACCATGATCAAAATAAATACATACTAATAGAGTTAATTACATCCAATCCCAACAAAAGAGAGATTAGCTACTCATTTTCATGGTAGCTTTACAAAGATTAAGGATAAAAGAGATGAACAAACTTATCAATGATGATTTCTCAACTATTGTAGTGAATCCACCTTCAAATCCCCTTGAATCTGTCTCCTAGGGTTTCCCTCTGCTTCTGCTACTCTATTACAAGTTATCTTACAAGTGATATATCAGAAAAATGACAGCAAGCTCTATTTATACTATTTCTGAAGATTAGAACTCGCTGAGCGAGTTCCAACTCGCTCTGGCGAGTTGACCTTTCTTCACCAGAGGGTTACTGCCACGTCATAAGTGAGTTTGAACCGCCTTCACTCGCCCTGGCGAGTTGTTACTCGCCCTGGCGAGTTGCTGCTCGCTCTGGCGAGTGTATCAGATATCAAATTTGATGCTCTCTGCCTCTACTCGCCCTGCACTCGCTCTGAACTCGCCCTGGCGAGTTAACTTGCAATTTTTCTTCAAATTTCTGCACAAATGTTGAGATTTAGGGAAACTTAATTGAAAGAAATGACTTAAACAAATATGTACAATAAAGTGGGATAAACCTAATGAATATCTTACAAAACAAGTTAATAAGTGCTTAAAACATATATGACTTTTAGCTACTTTTTGGCACTTATCAACTCTCCCCAACTTAAAACTTTGTTTGTCCTCAAACAAAAGTCCAAAATAAACTTTGAAAACATGGCTCAAACATCAGTAATGCATAATTCATTCAAGCTTTGTAATCAATCAAAAACTTTATATGTAAATCACTTCAAGTTTGCATGATTCAATGTGTTGCAAGTTCAAAATCAATCATTAATAATCATCAAAGAATCAAAGCATGAATTTGAAATAGTTTCAAAACTCAGTAAGATTTCAAACTTTCCAAACCAACAAGATAATCAACTAGAATCACAATTCTCACAAGTGTTTCAACTCAAGGGTGAAGTGTTTCTCTCAATCCAAACAATGTGTTCACAACAAATCAATTCAAACATACATCTCAACATAATCACAAAACATGTTATCAATCATGGATCACTAAGGACTTTCTTAAGCTTGTAATGGGGTTAGGCTACAAGAAATCATTGTTTTTCTTTGGATTCAAAGAGCCTTAAGGACAAGAGAGCATAAACTTTGAGTATCTTCATTACATAAGCTATTCATCCTCTTTCACTTTCCCCATTCTTTACTCTTGGTGATTCTTTTGTTTTGACACAATTTCTTTTCATTTGGTTTTTCTTTGATTTTCAATTGTGTGTCAAATGACTTTCAACATTTTTCTTTTTCAATCACCATTTTTCAACTACTTGTTACATTTCTCAATTTGATCAAATAACCTCTTTCTCCCCAACTTGTTTTCAACCCTACATAAATCCAATGCTCAATCATCCTAAGACAAGGGTCAAGTCATTGTTTTTCTTTATTTGTGGTTCAAGGGTTCAAACAAACAAATTTTCAAAATTTTGGCTCAAGGGGGGTAGCAAAGGATCACACTCTCACAAGGTAGGTTATTTTAGGCTTAAGTAGTTGCACTCAAATAGAAACATGGCCTTGATCATTTCCATGACTTCAAACACATCAAGTAATAGCAAGATTCAGTTGAAATCAACAGAGTTAAACACAATTGCCGGCTCTCAAATATATAAACAGTGGAAAGTTCACACAATCTCACCCGGCTAGGTCTATGTGATTCATAATTAATCAATCATGTCAAGAAGGAATAAATGAAATCAAATTGAATCAAGCTACTTAGTTCAAATTCATCCTATCATTCAAAAATAATCATAAAGGATTGATCTCAAACTATAGCAATTGAAAGAAAATCATTCTAATCATGCATTTGCTTTTGATTGATCACAAACCTAGACATTTCATTTCATATGCACATTACCAGTTCAAGGACTTTGTTTGCATAAGAGGCTAAACATGTTCAAAAACTATTATAACATATAAGTAATTAAAAATGCTTTAAATAAAAGAAAAGGAAAGAAAATTGGGTTGCCTCCCAACAAGCGCTTGGTTAACGTCGGTAGCTCGACGCCTTTTTGGTTATGGTGGCCAAAATGAGACGGAAAGCACATCATCCGTCTTTTTCCTTTGATTTGGGAGGAACTCCATGAACTTGAAGTAGAGATTATGTGGAGCCCATATCCTCCCCAGTTCTTTCTTGTTGAACAAGGCACAAATTTCATCTATGACCCGATCAATCGCCGCCTTGTTCTCTATCTCCTTCTTTTGCTCACATGCTATTTCCTTGTGAAGTAATCCTTCAATTACCTCTGCATCCATCATCACTTCTTGATTATCAACAGTGTTGACCTCTTCAGTAGATGGAAATTCTTGAGGAATTTCTATTTCTCGTGGTGTCTTTGGTTCCTCAGCTATTTTCTCTACACCACATCCTTTGAACATTGTTTCTTCCTCATGTGTTTCAACACATTCTTCAACACTCAGTCCACATTCCTCCGGTAGAATGCTATCTTTCTCATCAGGATTTGTTTGAGTGTTGGTTTGAACTTCCATGCTTTGTGTAATAGCCATTTGCTTGAGCTGAATTTCCATATTTTTGCTCCGTGCAAGACTGTTTTTCATATATTGTTGGTGCTGGTCTTGCATCTGTTGCATTTGGCTTATTTGCTGCTGCATTTCCATGAATTTAATCATGGTCTCCTCCAATCTAGCCTCTGGAGTTTGCCCATAATTATCAAGCGGACACTGTTGATACGATTCATACTCATCCGGAGTATAGAAGTTGTTATAACCACGATCAGTCATGGTTCTGTTTGTGATGGTGAATCTGAAAAAGGGTTAACCTAACAAGAAAAAAGCTTCTTTGTCTAGCAAAGAAGGATTAGTGCAAGCAAAATTATACAAATACTTAAAAGAATACAAATTGTTGCAATGCTCGATTATCTAAACGCCAGTCCCCGGCAACGGCGCCATTTTGTTGTCGTACAAAAGTAAGTATAATTTTATCGTCTCCACAGGGACTGATGCGATATCGATGCCGTTCAACAATCAATATAATTCTAAGTAAAGTGTTTTGAAGATATTTGTTATGAAAACTTGTGAAAATAAAGTTGTAAGTGTAATAAAAGGAATTGTTATCAGAGAGAAAAGTTTGCTGGGATTAGATTTCACCAACCCAATCGCATGTATCATTCGAATCAGTTATACAGATTTTAGCTATTCATCAATATTATCACTTATTGCTCACGTACGTTTCTGTGTCCAGATAACGACGAGGTTCACGTTGTACCTATCAATCCTCGATGTCTCGAGTGATTAATCAATGCAACGGCTATATTGTATTATTTAAACTTCCGATGTCTCGGATAATTTCAACAACACAATATCATTAAGTTCCAATACACAAAGTGAATATTAATCTTAAATCTATGTCTAGAATTCAGAGTTTAATAAGTGTTCATCTTAGTTCCTTGATTCAAACATTATACGTCTATAAATTCAAATCCAAAGATAAAACATGAAGATTAAAGATGACACTAACATTGATAAATAATCTAAAATCATATAAAACACCATGATCAAAATAAATACATACTAATAGAGTTAATTACATCCAATCCCAACAAAAGAGAGATTAGCTACTCATTTTCATGGTAGCTTTACAAAGATTAAGGATAAAAGAGATGAACAAACTTATCAATGATGATTTCTCAACTATTGTAGTGAATCCACCTTCAAATCCCCTTGAATCTGTCTCCTAGGGTTTCCCTCTGCTTCTGCTACTCTATTACAAGTTATCTTACAAGTGATATATCAGAAAAATGACAGCAAGCTCTATTTATACTATTTCTGAAGATTAGAACTCGCTGAGCGAGTTCCAACTCGCTCTGGCGAGTTGACCTTTCTTCACCAGAGGGTTACTGCCACGTCATAAGTGAGTTTGAACCGCCTTCACTCGCCCTGGCGAGTTGTTACTCGCCCTGGCGAGTTGCTGCTCGCTCTGGCGAGTGTATCAGATATCAAATTTGATGCTCTCTGCCTCTACTCGCCCTGCACTCGCTCTGAACTCGCCCTGGCGAGTTAACTTGCAATTTTTCTTCAAATTTCTGCACAAATGTTGAGATTTAGGGAAACTTAATTGAAAGAAATGACTTAAACAAATATGTACAATAAAGTGGGATAAACCTAATGAATATCTTACAAAACAAGTTAATAAGTGCTTAAAACATATATGACTTTTAGCTACTTTTTGGCACTTATCAACTCTCCCCAACTTAAAACTTTGTTTGTCCTCAAACAAAAGTCCAAAATAAACTTTGAAAACATGGCTCAAACATCAGTAATGCATAATTCATTCAAGCTTTGTAATCAATCAAAAACTTTATATGTAAATCACTTCAAGTTTGCATGATTCAATGTGTTGCAAGTTCAAAATCAATCATTAATAATCATCAAAGAATCAAAGCATGAATTTGAAATAGTTTCAAAACTCAGTAAGATTTCAAACTTTCCAAACCAACAAGATAATCAACTAGAATCACAATTCTCACAAGTGTTTCAACTCAAGGGTGAAGTGTTTCTCTCAATCCAAACAATGTGTTCACAACAAATCAATTCAAACATACATCTCAACATAATCACAAAACATGTTATCAATCATGGATCACTAAGGACTTTCTTAAGCTTGTAATGGGGTTAGGCTACAAGAAATCATTGTTTTTCTTTGGATTCAAAGAGCCTTAAGGACAAGAGAGCATAAACTTTGAGTATCTTCATTACATAAGCTATTCATCCTCTTTCACTTTCCCCATTCTTTACTCTTGGTGATTCTTTTGTTTTGACACAATTTCTTTTCATTTGGTTTTTCTTTGATTTTCAATTGTGTGTCAAATGACTTTCAACATTTTTCTTTTTCAATCACCATTTTTCAACTACTTGTTACATTTCTCAATTTGATCAAATAACCTCTTTCTCCCCAACTTGTTTTCAACCCTACATAAATCCAATGCTCAATCATCCTAAGACAAGGGTCAAGTCATTGTTTTTCTTTATTTGTGGTTCAAGGGTTCAAACAAACAAATTTTCAAAATTTTGGCTCAAGGGGGGTAGCAAAGGATCACACTCTCACAAGGTAGGTTATTTTAGGCTTAAGTAGTTGCACTCAAATAGAAACATGGCCTTGATCATTTCCATGACTTCAAACACATCAAGTAATAGCAAGATTCAGTTGAAATCAACAGAGTTAAACACAATTGCCGGCTCTCAAATATATAAACAGTGGAAAGTTCACACAATCTCACCCGGCTAGGTCTATGTGATTCATAATTAATCAATCATGTCAAGAAGGAATAAATGAAATCAAATTGAATCAAGCTACTTAGTTCAAATTCATCCTATCATTCAAAAATAATCATAAAGGATTGATCTCAAACTATAGCAATTGAAAGAAAATCATTCTAATCATGCATTTGCTTTTGATTGATCACAAACCTAGACATTTCATTTCATATGCACATTACCAGTTCAAGGACTTTGTTTGCATAAGAGGCTAAACATGTTCAAAAACTATTATAACATATAAGTAATTAAAAATGCTTTAAATAAAAGAAAAGGAAAGAAAATTGGGTTGCCTCCCAACAAGCGCTTGGTTAACGTCGGTAGCTCGACGCCTTTTTGGTTATGGTGGCCAAAATGAGACGGAAAGCACATCATCCGTCTTTTTCCTTTGATTTGGGAGGAACTCCATGAACTTGAAGTAGAGATTATGTGGAGCCCATATCCTCCCCAGTTCTTTCTTGTTGAACAAGGCACAAATTTCATCTATGACCCGATCAATCGCCGCCTTGTTCTCTATCTCCTTCTTTTGCTCACATGCTATTTCCTTGTGAAGTAATCCTTCAATTACCTCTGCATCCATCATCACTTCTTGATTATCAACAGTGTTGACCTCTTCAGTAGATGGAAATTCTTGAGGAATTTCTATTTCTCGTGGTGTCTTTGGTTCCTCAGCTATTTTCTCTACACCACATCCTTTGAACATTGTTTCTTCCTCATGTGTTTCAACACATTCTTCAACACTCAGTCCACATTCCTCCGGTAGAATGCTATCTTTCTCATCAGGATTTGTTTGAGTGTTGGTTTGAACTTCCATGCTTTGTGTAATAGCCATTTGCTTGAGCTGAATTTCCATATTTTTGCTCCGTGCAAGACTGTTTTTCATATATTGTTGGTGCTGGTCTTGCATCTGTTGCATTTGGCTTATTTGCTGCTGCATTTCCATGAATTTAATCATGGTCTCCTCCAATCTAGCCTCTGGAGTTTGCCCATAATTATCAAGCGGACACTGTTGATACGATTCATACTCATCCGGAGTATAGAAGTTGTTATAACCACGATCAGTCATGGTTCTGTTTGTGATGGTGAATCTGAAAAAGGGTTAACCTAACAAGAAAAAAGCTTCTTTGTCTAGCAAAGAAGGATTAGTGCAAGCAAAATTATACAAATACTTAAAAGAATACAAATTGTTGCAATGCTCGATTATCTAAACGCCAGTCCCCGGCAACGGCGCCATTTTGTTGTCGTACAAAAGTAAGTATAATTTTATCGTCTCCACAGGGACTGATGCGATATCGATGCCGTTCAACAATCAATATAATTCTAAGTAAAGTGTTTTGAAGATATTTGTTATGAAAACTTGTGAAAATAAAGTTGTAAGTGTAATAAAAGGAATTGTTATCAGAGAGAAAAGTTTGCTGGGATTAGATTTCACCAACCCAATCGCATGTATCATTCGAATCAGTTATACAGATTTTAGCTATTCATCAATATTATCACTTATTGCTCACGTACGTTTCTGTGTCCAGATAACGACGAGGTTCACGTTGTACCTATCAATCCTCGATGTCTCGAGTGATTAATCAATGCAACGGCTATATTGTATTATTTAAACTTCCGATGTCTCGGATAATTTCAACAACACAATATCATTAAGTTCCAATACACAAAGTGAATATTAATCTTAAATCTATGTCTAGAATTCAGAGTTTAATAAGTGTTCATCTTAGTTCCTTGATTCAAACATTATACGTCTATAAATTCAAATCCAAAGATAAAACATGAAGATTAAAGATGACACTAACATTGATAAATAATCTAAAATCATATAAAACACCATGATCAAAATAAATACATACTAATAGAGTTAATTACATCCAATCCCAACAAAAGAGAGATTAGCTACTCATTTTCATGGTAGCTTTACAAAGATTAAGGATAAAAGAGATGAACAAACTTATCAATGATGATTTCTCAACTATTGTAGTGAATCCACCTTCAAATCCCCTTGAATCTGTCTCCTAGGGTTTCCCTCTGCTTCTGCTACTCTATTACAAGTTATCTTACAAGTGATATATCAGAAAAATGACAGCAAGCTCTATTTATACTATTTCTGAAGATTAGAACTCGCTGAGCGAGTTCCAACTCGCTCTGGCGAGTTGACCTTTCTTCACCAGAGGGTTACTGCCACGTCATAAGTGAGTTTGAACCGCCTTCACTCGCCCTGGCGAGTTGTTACTCGCCCTGGCGAGTTGCTGCTCGCTCTGGCGAGTGTATCAGATATCAAATTTGATGCTCTCTGCCTCTACTCGCCCTGCACTCGCTCTGAACTCGCCCTGGCGAGTTAACTTGCAATTTTTCTTCAAATTTCTGCACAAATGTTGAGATTTAGGGAAACTTAATTGAAAGAAATGACTTAAACAAATATGTACAATAAAGTGGGATAAACCTAATGAATATCTTACAAAACAAGTTAATAAGTGCTTAAAACATATATGACTTTTAGCTACTTTTTGGCACTTATCACTGTTTGATGTACTTTTTGTTTAGCGAAGGTGTTTTCATCACTTTGCCTCTCAATATATGTTTCAACAATTTCTTATACTTCTTGTTTAGGGAATTGTTCATTAATAAAATTTAGCCGATTCAAAAAAAAAACATTTGTGTTATTAGTTTCTAAAAGAAATTAAAAATTTGAAAAATTGAATCTCGATAAACCTTTGATGTGGCACCATTAAATTCTCCTTAAATGCCGTCATGGATTCAATTTATAATATTTTATGTTATATGTCTTAATATGCCCACCAGCAAATATGTGAAAATCACACTGCTGGTGGGCATATTTGCTTGTTTTGATTTCCCGTCTTTGTACGGTGTATTTAGTTGTCCCGTCTTTGTGCGGTGTTTTTGTTGTCCCGTCTTTGTGCGGTGTTCATTGTTTCAGGTTGAAGGAGATCTGATCTCGTGCAGATCCAATCAATGTCGACTTTGGTGTCATCAACGCTATAGATCTGGAGACATGGATATTCCAGACACTTCAATATAGTCATATTTGTAGACATATGTAATTTGCCGTTTTATGCTATTAACATGGATACTATGAGTTTGTTCGCAGATTTATCCTTTTTGTTTTTAGCGATTATGAATTTGTATTAGATCGATGTACTCTTTTTATTTGAATGAATGAATATTGTTTATTTTGTCAAAAAAAAATAAAAAATGCCCACCAGCATCCTTATGAATGAATTGATAGCACTAGCTCGTCTCAAATACATGTTTATATTGTTGTCCCCCCATTGTTCTTACATAAATTGAATTTTAGTCTGCTTCAATCAAGCCTTCAAGTTGAAAGGGCTTTTACATTAGGTGACATATTAGAGATATAAACAATCATAGAGGAAATTTCGAAGAAATCATAGTTAAACAGCTTTAAAATTTTAGGTCAAATGTACCTTCAAATAAAATGACATTTGTAAATAATAAAATCCATTTTTTTATTTATTTTGAGAATTAATAGCACCTATTGTACATTTTATTTTACAATTGGCCTGTAAAATTGTCGCATCAACCTCTCCAAGGGGGCATGCATTCCTATCATACGATCTTATCTGCTAAAGGCATGCAATGGAAAATTGGAAATAATGTTTCTTTCATGAATGTGGATTGGTACATCTTTTATATTTGGGTTTCATGGATTGTGTTTTATATATACCACCCAACCCTTGAAAACTTGGCAAGTTCTGATTAATTTACTTGCCAGCGGTATATGTTGAAGCTAAGTGTTGCATCTCTTCAAATTAAGGGAGCACCATGTTAATTTCCCACTAAAAGTAAGTATTGTTATTTAAGAATCAAGATATAAAACCTTGATTCAAATATTCAATTTCAAAATATATTGAATCACCTATTTAAGAATCAAAAAGGATTTTAACATTGATAAGCTCACAATATTACTTTTAAGTTACTTTTAAATGAATATTTCTACAAATATTTAGGATATTATAAATAAAAGATTTAATTCAACATTTGGTCATTTATGTTTATTTTAGGTTTCAATTTAGTCCCTTATATTTTAAAAATTTCAATTTGATCAATTATGTTTATTTTAAGTTTTAATTTGGTCATTTCTGTCAGTTTTGTCATTAATACCGTTTAATTTGGACACGTATCCAAGTGTTAAGGTGTCCACGTAAGCAAACCGTCTGCCACGTGTGACAAAACTGAAGGTAAGGACCAAATTGAAACCTTTTTAAAATATAAGAGACCAAATTAAAACTTCAAATAAATATAAGAGACTAAATATTGAATTAAGCCCAAAAATGTTCTCCAAAATATAATATTATACATTCATAATACATTTATATACATTTGCCATAACAAAAAAGAACAAATATGACCGTTCACTGACTTTGTTTTTCTTAGCAATGAAGAAAGAAGAAAATTGATTGTTTATGGCTATTATTATGTATACTGTTTTTAGGATGATTATGGGCATAGTAAGTGCACCTAGAATGAAAAATAATGATATTGTATATTTCAAAGTTGTTTCAACTAAGTTTCTGTAAGCAAACAAACAATGATTATAGGACATTTCATATGTTATTTGTGTTTTGCATAGGAAATTCACACTTATTATAATGTGTTATGCAATTAAATTATGAGTTGCATAAGTTCGTTGACAATGTGGAAAAATTCATACAATCATCGGAAAGAATTTGATTATGCATTTTAGTTGAAATAACTATAATGTGTTATTTGCTATTATTGTGATCATTCCTATTAGGTGGCTGTTAGGTTGCCTTGCTAAGTTGGTGTGTAAATTGTCTTCTCTTGATGTGACACCTATAACATGAGCCATAGTTTTGTTATGAACAAGCTTGGTATGTCAAGCTTTAGGTTCACTGCTTTTTGAGAGGGTTTGGTTCCCCCCACCCCACCCTCTTCTTTGTACATTTCTCTCTTTTAATATACTTTTTGGTGGTGTGTGAGCTTTTAGCTACACCACTCTTTAGCAAAAAAGAAAAAATGATTAATGTTATTCGACTTTTTTAATATGCATTTTAGTATTAAAATTTTTATATCGTTTTTTATCGTAAGATATTACGGCTAATTAGACCCGTGCAACGTACGAGTTGATGTTATAGTGTGAAAAAAAATTATAAAAAACATGGTAGAAGTTTTTTGTATTTGGGTGTTTATATATATATATATATTTGGGTGTTTATTGTTGTCTCAAACCAAAGTGAGAAAAATCTAGTATATTATTCAATTGAAGTGAGACATGAGCCATATAAAAAAAAACACATATGCTATTTTATTATAGGAATAAATATGTTTATGGTCCTATAAATATTCGAAGCTTTGTTTCTAGGCCCTTAAAATATTTCCTTCGAATATTAGACCCCTAAAAATTTTTGATTTTCAAAAATGGTCCCTGTTGGCTGCTGTTAAGTTGGATTAGCAGAAGCTAACGTTGCAATAGGGACCACTTTAATATTTACAGGGATCAAAAACATATTTATCCAAAATATTTATGATTAATTTACTTTTAATTTCAAAAATTTAGTAAATACATCGAAAGAATTTAAAAAAATTATTTATGAATAATATATCTAAATTCTATAATATCTCCACCCGTAGAAATATTTATATCCAATATTAGTAAATACGTTGGTGTTAAAATATTTATATGCATACATTGTAAATTTTATAGTGAAAATTTTAAAGTTGCAGAACCATATGTCTAAATAGGAAGATTCGTTGTCTTGTGTGGCGTTGTGTTTGTTCGTCGTTTTGTGCAGCGTTTGTTGGTTTTTCGTCTTAAAACGGAGTTCGTTGGTTCAAATTGACATATTTATTTCAACTCATTACAGATCTGAGGAAGACTTGGACGTCAATGTTGCATATCCGGAAGTATGGATATTCCGGTGACTTTTATTTTGTCATATTTGTAGGCATTTTCATGTTGCCGTTGTATGCTACTCGCTCCGTTCCTTTTTAAGTGTCCAAAAACGTCGAATTTAGCGTTTCTATTTAACTGTCCGTTGAGTGTTTTAAGGGTACGATTTGTCAATTATACCATTTGTCAATTACTCATATCTTTTTCAATAAAACTAATTAATGCTATATATTTGGAAAACTAAGTCTTTTTATTTTTTTATTTTTTTTGGTACATAACTTCTTAATTTGTTGTTACTATTTAAAACGGACACTTCAAAAGGAACGGATGTAGTATTAACCTAGGTGCTGCAGTGCAGGATTGTTTGCAAATTCACCTTTTTCAGTTTTTAACAATTTTGAATGAATGAATTTTTTTTTTTCTGTCAAAAAAAAAAAACATATAAAAAAAAAATAGGAAGATTCGGTTATACAACACGATCTCAATAAAACATTATAAAAATATATATTAAACTGGATGACTTGGTGTCTAATAATTTTTTAAAAAAAATATGACATCTATATAATAATTTTGTGAAACTAATATGCCGTCAGTATTATATAAACAATATAGATAAATTATGACGACTATAATTATATAATTATTGCATATGATTTTATTTATATATAACTAGCCTCCGAACGGCTTGTGTAATCGATATTCTTTCTTTTTTTTCGTATGTGATCGATATTTTGTATTGTGCAAATATAAATAACTATCTCCTTTTTTATTAGACTTTGTTAATTGATAACTACTAACCTCCTTTTTTTGTTGTGGTTAGTTATTAAGAAGAATTTTTTTTTTTTACTATAAAAAAACTGAAAACCTACTTTTATGTGGAAGTTGTGCTTAGTTTCTAAGAAGAAAAAAAAAAAAACTATTTACTAAAAAAAACTGAAAATCTATTTTTATGTGAAAGTTATTTTTTAAGGGTAAAATTGGAATAATAAAAAAGTCATCCCAAAAATTTGTATCCCTTTATATATTAGTATAGATATGCGAAGAATTTCTCATTTTTTTTATATTGAATGATAAGTAAAAACGTCCAATGATATATAATTTTTTTATGTGATGGGATTTTGTGGTTTATTATATAAAAACTACTAATAATTCTAAAATATACTATATTATAAATAAAAATCTTCTCCAAACTAAAATCTTAGGTTTTATGGTTTTGTGGGGTTTCGGTGGTGTTTTATAGGACCATTATAAATTATTAAAAGGTATAATTAACAAAAAAAATAAATCAATATAATATCCCTTACAGTTTTCTATCCTGAAGATTGTAAAATTGTAAAATAGCCTTTAATAGTCCCCCTGTCTTCCTCTCTATCAGTCGAATTGTAAAAATTCTTCTGTTTTGTAAAATTAAAACAAATATTTAAAAAATCTGAAAAAGAAAAATTGTAAAATAAACTTTATCTCAGCTTTTTTCATGGTAAAAAAAATTAATATGACCAATAGAAACATTAAACATAGATCAAAAAATATTACACCTATAAGAGAAAATACACCAGTTAAGAAATTAAATATAATAAAAAATTAGAAATTTTTGTAATTTATTAAACGGTTCAAATTTCTTGCTTTAATTATGAAACCAACTTTGTACTTGTACTCATAGTCCTTCCTTCCCATATCTCTGGCTCACTGTCACTATTATCTACCTCCACATTATCAAATCATACAATTGAAGTTGATAATCTTTCACCTATGAAGCTCCGATACGCGACACGATACGGATACGATACGACGCCGATACGCCGATACGTGAAAATTTTAAAAAATTCATATCCGATACTGTCGCGATACGTTATTTAAAAATTAATTTTAAAATTAAATATATAAATGCACAATAATATTAATAATGATAATTTTTAAGTTTTAATTGTGAGTATCTTTTTTCTTCCCTCATGCTTATCTTTTAGATTTTTGTTGAAAAATAGATTTATTTAGAATCAAGATTTATTTTTCTCATACTTTATGTAAAATAAAAAATATATAGTCCTAAAACTTTGCCTTCTGATTTGCAAAAAGATTTTGTTTTCTGATTTAGTCCTAAATTTTGACTTTTATTTGTTTTTACAAAGAATTTTGATTTATGCCAAAAATTATGCCTTTTCAATTTCAAATCAAATTACAAAGTATATAATAATAAATTTCCAAATCTGAATAATCAGATTCAATGCTAAGAAAACCTAATCTCAGTCCTATAAATAAATACACAAAAATTCAAAGACTATAAACAGAAAACCCTAAAGCTTTTGCTTCAACCCCTAGCCTCCATTTGATCTGCACTATCTTAATTTCTTGTCAATGGAGGTAGATTGGAGAAACTTAGAAGCACTCCCTCTAAGTTTGATTTTTGACAAGTTGGTAGAGCGCATAGATCACATTTATTTCAGTGTGGTATGCAAGAATTGGTATTCAATCGCAAAGTTTAATTATCATAATCCCCAAGTAAAAAACAATGTATTGCCCATGCTGATGATTCCCACAAAAAGGTGTAGAACAAAGAGATGTTTATATGGGATTTCAACCAACACAACTTACCGCTTTCAACTACCGGTGAATCATAACAATAGGTTGTGTGGTTCGAGTCATGGTTGGGTTGCAAAGACGGAAGAAAAATCCAAAGGTACATATATAACCCTACTAAATCCCTTCAAAAATCTAGTTTCCATCCGTCTGCCGCGCATCTCCATCCCAAAATATCATAGACACCGTCGACATCCTGAATGTAATGTTCATAAGGTTATTTTATCATGTAATCCTACAACTAGGCCACATGATTATGTTGTTGTAGTAATTTATGGTATGTGGTTATGTCTTGCTTTTACAAAAGCAGGACAAAAGTCTTGGACTTATGTTGATTCTAAACTTAAACTTAAAGATTGTGGTTTCCACGATATTATATTTTATAAAGGCCTAGTCTATGCGGTGGGACGAAAGAATAACATCGTCTCTTTTGATATTTGTAACTCGAAAGATTCTTTTGATCATGAGAAAGTCATTCCCAATGTTCTTTCATCCGGGGACCGTAATTATTCTGAAAGAGCATATCTTATAGAGTCATTGGAGGGAGACTTGCTTCTTGTAAAAAAATGGGCAGAATTTCCCGAGGATGACAACCTACCAGTTAGTCCACCAGCTAGTGGCACGCGAGAAATTGAAGTGTATAAGTTGGAATTGGATCTTCAAAGTAATAAGCTTATACAAATGATACAAATTCATAGTTTGGGAGACAATGTTTTATTTGTCGGTGATAGTGAGTCTGTCTCCATGTCTGCTTCCTATTTTGCCAATTATCTACAAAAGGATTCAATTTATTATACAGCTGACTTTTATGACGACATTGTGCATCCTTACCCTAATGGACCATTTGATATGAAAATTTATAATGTAAAAGATGGAAGCTTTAGTGAACACTACCCTTTCAAATCTTGGCAAAGACGATGTCCACCTTCAGTATGGGTTATTCCACCATTTCAATGGGATTGAATGATTGATAGCTTCAACTTTAAGTTTGTTACTTTATTTTATTTTAATTTGTTGTCTTTTAATCAATTTTTGTCTTTTCATGAGAACTTGTGCAACACACATGAAGGTAAACGTTGAAATAGTTATTGTTAGTTACAGTTTACAATTTATTATGTTTAATGAATGTCTATTGTGTGATTGATCTTACCAGAGTTTATATTAGTGCAATATCAGCTTGTCTTTCTCACGATAATAGTAGTTGGTAGAAGGTATATTGTTACACATTTTTATGGTGCAAGTTCAGTGTATGATTTTAATATAGGAGTTTTCTTTTGCCAATACAAATACATACTCAGATGAATTACAATTTGTGAAATAGATTTCTATTTACAACGATTACTAGCCAACACTCAAATTTAGAATTTAGGATCGGGGCTTGAAGCTAGTATTAGCTTTTTGAGCCATTGAGTTGTCGATGTCATTGGCGTGAGATCCCATTTCGTTACTTGCTTGTCTAGCGCATTGCTTATCTTCGGTCCATAACCTTCTTTGATTTTGCAGTCACTCTTTCATCAGTAATTCTTTATAGTCCATATGTCTCAGTCACTTCTCTCTTATTAAACTGGAAGGTGTTACTTGTTAGTTGTCTCAGTCCCTTTTTCGTTACTTGGTTGGCTGAATTCTTTGGACACGAAGATAATTCCTCGACAATTTGAGACCTTGTATTTGACTCTACGGATTTGGCAACCTGAAATATCATGGTGCTTAGTACTCTAGAATTCTGCATGATATATTTTGCAAATGGAAGCTCAAGATTTAATGCGGCTGTAATTTTTAAGTGAACATGTTGTAAGACGAGTTAAGAGGCATTCTGGAACAATTTTTGGGTCCACCCATTCTGGAACAATTTTGCATAAGTAGTAGTCTACTATATCAACCTGACAATGATATACTGAGTGAGAGAGATCAATGTTGAGGTTTTGAACACGTCGTTCAACTACAGGATATAAAATATTGGGGAAATCAGTTTTGCTGTAGTGGTTGTGGCGACATATGAGGTGGAATGAGTGGATGGGTAGATCTTTGTGTCTATTTTCGATGAAAGAGTTGAACATATTTTGAAAGATAGAAGGGTCTGGAAAGTTTTGGTCATCTAACTTGAGTCGCAATTGTGAGAACCAGAGTGGTTTCCAGTTTCCACCTCTTTAAGAGGAACATTGTGGCGGCAGCATCTTTTGTGGGAAGAAAATAGAGAATGTGATCAATAACAATGTCTGGCAGAGCACTGATTCTGTCTGCAGGTGGAATTGAAGAAACTTGCAGCTGACGGTCCTGCATTGTGATCGCATCAACAATTGGAATGAGGGAATGTGAACTATCTATCACTCTCAATGTCACACCTAGCCTACAAACAAAATCCAAAATAAAATTAATAATAAAAAAAAACTTGTACGTAAAGGAAGCATTCAAACACAATGAAAAAATAAAATAGAATTTAAAAATACACATTAAATCAACCAAAAGATATAGTGTTTTCTTTAAATCAATAAATATTCATTCAAGATAGAACAAATGGATCTATTTATTTATAGATGAGAAACGAAAACCCTTAAAAGGAGGGTTATGGATTCGCTTAGGAAAATACAAAAATCGCAATCAATAGGAAATGGGTGATGGAGTAGCAAACCGAGTTATATCTTCCTTACTTCTTTTAGCCCTTGAAGGATTTCATATGATATATAATTATAAAATGACACTTTTTATAAAAGTTATTTGACGGATAAATTCAAGATAAGCCATACCAGAAGAAGGTAATTGTTTGTAAGGTGAGTATTTCGACAACTTTTCCATATCAAATACAACATGGCGTAGAGTTTTCTAGTATCACGGTATTACATAATTATATAAATAGAAGATGGTAAAAGAAAAAACTCACCTATTAACTATGTCCTGATTATTGCTTTCATTTCCCTGTGGCAGGTTAACAACATTGCTAATACAAGCATCATCAGCAGTAAATATTGTCTCCTCCTTTGACCGTTCCGTCCTTTTTCTCTTTGGTTTTACATCCTGTCCTTGACCAACCTGTGAAGAAGAAAGTATTTTATCCGCGGTTTCAGCTTCCCTACCTCAAATCAAAGACAAAAATGATCAACAACCAAACCAGAAATTTTTACAAGTAACAAAAGGAAGTGTGTAAATTGCAACACCCTATTCCCGATAATTAAATAGTACAACAACAGTTCATGTAATATCAGAGTAATTCACATAGGGTGTCACATTTCATTTTACTTAATCATACATGACATGAAGCATATAAATTAAACATCTGCAGCGGAAATAAATATGTAGCTCAACATATAGTTCAAAGAGCTATCATCAACTTAAAAATTCATGACATGCAATCTCAATAGTCATAAAGGTCCTCAATCATACATCACCAAAACATGTCTTAAAGCATAATAATAATAATAATAATAATAATAATAATAATAATAATAATAATAATAATAATAATAATAATAATAATAATAATAATAATAATAATAAATAATAATAATAATAATAATAAATAATAATAATAATAATAATAATAAATAATAATAATAATAATAATAAATAAGAATCTGAAGGTTCAGCTTCCCTGCTTTAGTACAGATATAATTTATAAACAAAGGCAAGAACAATTAAAAATTTACTCTCTAAACAGGAAGAGTTAAAACTGAGAAAAGTAACAGTGTATTTGAACAATGATGTTGAATTGAGAAAAGTCACCTGTGAGTCTGAATATCTGCGACGACAACATTGTCAGTTTTCAATTTTGTTTCAATAGTAATATTGTCAGAGTCTTCGCCGTTGTTTTTGCCAGTATCGCTGCTTCTTTGTCAACATTATCATCCATTTCCTGATCCAAGATCCTTCCAGAGGCTTCGGAATAGCCGCCATGGGCAAGATAATAACCGCAGAGATGAATACTCTAAGGGCCAATGACGGAGAAAACAGCATTACCATCATCTTCCTCCAACTCCAAATTCAAATGAAACGACTCAGTTTTTCCAGGATAAAGAGTGCAAATATAAACAGGGTTTTTATCCCAACATTACATTGCAGTGTGGTTTTCCTAATTGCAGTGCCATGTCCCAAAGTGGCCTGAAATTGAGAGTTCATAACAACAATTAACAATCTAATTTTGCAACTAATAAAATATTAAGTGCATGTTTAGATTGATGGTAAGTTTGATAAAATCATAGTGTAACTTTGATTTAGCAAAAACTATACTTACAAGCTTCATCAAAATCATGGTCGGCACAGCGCACTTGAGCTATAAAAATAGCTTATGTAAGCTTATTCATAAGCGCTTATCATGATCAGCACAGCGCATTTGTGCTATAAGTTGCAAATAAACTGTTTACCCAAGCAGGGCCTTAGTGCATATTTGGATCGGCGGTGGTTTGACAGAACCAACAAAACCACATTGTCATCGTGATTTTGTCAATATATGAATTGACGGCGAGTTTGACAGAATCACAAGACAGTTTCAATATGACAAAAGTTTGTACTTTAGGGTTTCAATTCAATAAAATCATTATGCACATGCATTGGAACACGAAAATGGATGATCCATGGTAAATTTAAATATGCAATGAGAGATTAGGTATTCAACAATGATAATAAGAAAGTGATTACCGATGAAATGTGGAGGCGTCCTTTGGAACCATCGTATGTCTGAGTATAAAGGCTTTCCAGGTTTGATTTCAACACCTGCAATCAAAACCGGGGAATGAATGTTTGTTAGAATTTAGGGTTTTGAACAGAATAGAAGAATGAAGAAAAAAGTGATTACCCCAAAAAGCCATGAACGGGATAGAATTTAGAGTAGGTTTGAATGGGGAAATGTTTTGAGGGAAAGGAATTTTTTTTTATGGAATTCAAATTTTTCCATCTAAATTCTTTTATTTTGATAATTAATTTGAAGAATTTTCAAAATGAAAGAATTTGTCTAAGCTAAATTTAAGGAAGTTCGAATGACACCTAAAAGACAAGAATTTGAAATTTCTTCCTCTCAATAAACTATTGAATGATATAAATTGGTCTAAAAAACTAAAATCAACGAAATATCGATACTAAATCCAACCTGAACCTTAAAATCAGTTAAAAACAAAAAATCAACCCTAACCCCATAAAATCGTCCGAAAAACTTAAAATTGACTGAAACCCTAAATCTGGCCGAAATTCATATTTAGCTCAAGTTCATATTTAGGTAATGTGTTTTGACCAGCTCATTTAATTAACAAACTTCATATTTAGCTCAAGTTCAGCTCATTTGGTTCATGAACTAAGTTCAACGAATCAATTATCGAATCGAGTCTCGAACTTTTTTCGAATTGATTCGGTTCATAAACTCGCCGAGACTGTATGAAAGAACTTAATTATAATAGATTTAAGGCTTAATCATCATTTTCGTCCCTGTAAGTTCGCGATTTTTTTGTTTTAGTCCATGTATCTTTTTTTGTTGCAAATTAGTCCCTGTATGTTCAAATCTTTTGGTTTTAGTCCCTTAAAACTAAAATCCACAGGAAAATTCGCAAGAAACTAGCAAATTTTTCTACATATTTTCCTGCGGATTTTACCTATAGGGACTAAAATAAAAAAGATTTGCACATGCAGGGACTATTTTGTAACAAAAAAAGATATAGGGACTAAAATCAAAAATTTATGAACTTACAGAGACGAAAATGATGTTTAAGCCTAGATTTAAATATCATTTTCGTCCATGTAAGTTTATAATTTTTTGTTTTAGTCCATGTATCTTTTTTTGTTGCAAATTAGTCCTTGCATGTGCAAATTATTTTGATTTTAGTTCCTAAAGTTAAAATCCGCAGGAAAATCTACGAGAAAATTCGTTGGTTTCGTGCAGATTTTAGTTTTAAATGATTGAAATCAAAAGATTTGAACATATATGGATTAATTTGTAACAAAAAAAGATACAAATACTAAAACAAAAAAAAACACGAGTTTACAGTAACAAAAACGATATTTAAACTATTATAAATTATAATATAACAACTTTAGACAAGCATGTAGTTGTCCTCTTAGCTTATTTTTATAAACTCTCTAAGAAAATTTATGAAATTAATTTATAGCTTATACAATTTGAATTTATTTCCCGGTTATAGAAATAACTTATATAAATAAGCACTGATAAATGTATATTTTATAAGTATTTAATATGTTGTTTATTGAAAGAGGGCCTAACATTATCTTTTCTATTTTAATTTTTTGAAGAGAAAATTATCTAATCGTTTTCTTTTTTAATAAAACTCATCATCATACCTCCAGAAAAAATTTCACTTCCTTCTCCATGTGACTTCATCCTCTCCTTTTTTGTTCAAACTTAGCCACATCAGCATTGATTTGGTCAAACTTAGTTTTTTGTAATAAAAAAAGTAAATATAGAGGGCTAAAAGTGTTATTTTGAAATATAAGAGGCCAAAATCATAAGTTTTTAAAATATAGATGGCCGAAAATGCAATTTAGCCAAAAAAAAAATGTCAAATCGTTATTCTTTCAAAATGGAAGTGTTTGGGTAAATATAATTTAAAAGCACATTCATAATACAGCGTGTTTGTGTGCTTTTACACAATACACACTACACAGGCAAGAAATCAATTTGCTGTCCTTGGAATTATAAAGGTTTGTTAAATCAATAGTTTTTTTTTATAGATTTCCTATTTAAAAACAAAAAGCTAGACATAAGCTATTTTATTATAGGAATAAGTATGTTTATGGTCCTATAAATATTCGAAGTTTTGTTTCTAGTCCCCAAAAATATTTCCATTGAATATTTGGCCCCTAAGAATTTTCGATTTTCAAAAATGGTCCATGCTAGCTGCTATTAAGTTGGGTTAGCGAAAGCTGGCATGGCAATATGGACCACTTTAATATTTACAGGGACCAAAAATATATTTATCCAAAATATTTATGATTAATTTACTTTTAATTTCAAAAAGAAATTGTAAAAACATCGAAAGAATTTAATAAAATTATTTATGAATAATTTATCTAAATTCTATAAAATCTCCACCCATAAAAATATTTATATTCATACATCGTAAGTTTTATAGTGAAAAATTTAAGGTTGCAGAATAATTTTGTGGCATTTTATTATTCTCTATAAATAGCTAATGAATACCCATATCAACCCTTGGATGCTTGATTTGAAACAATTTGAGTAGAGTTTTAAAACTTAGACCGGTGATTGAACCAATCAATGTACTGTGTCACTAGTTCATTGACCGAACAATTGAATCTCTGGCTGAACAATATGTCTAAATAGGAAGATTCAATTATATAACACGATTTCAATAAAAAATTATAAAAATATTAAACCGGATGACTCAATGTCTAATAATTAAAAAAAAATGACATCTATATAATAATTTAGTGAAACTAATATGCCATCTATTATATAAACAATATTGATAAAATATGATGACTATAATTATAAAACTAATATTACAATTATTGCATGTGATATGATTTATACTGTATATGCGAGGAACTTCTCATTGAGAAATTCTTAGGTGAGTTCTCACCTAAGCATTAATTATTAGGCACAACCAATTATATTATGCCAATTTATTAATATATTAAATAATTAAAAATAATTAATAGTGTAATAATGAATACTAAATTAGGAAAAAATCTGAAAAATAAGGAAACAAAAAAATTCAGCATTAATTTGTAATGAACAGTTAGTTTTATTCCCTCTAAAATTTTATTGAATGTGCCGTCACAACCAAAACAAGAAAAAGGTTGGGTATGTACAGTGACGTCGCCACCAAAACAAGGAAAAGGCTTGGTTGTTTTTCATAGCTAGGTAAGTTCAATACTTATATTATTGTTTTTCTTTTTTTTGTACATCCATATTATTGTTTTTATCTATTTACACCCTTTGATAGCAACATCATTTAGTTTTTGGTTTGAATGCTTCAATTCCCTTTAGTAACTTCTTACATAGAATGAACTCGACCAATTATTTAAATCAGGTAGATAGTGATCAATATATGCATTATAACTTATTTTAGTTGCATATTTTAGTTGCATGTGTTAGATAATAAGACTTTATATTATTGGGCTTTTAGGTTAGTAGTTCATTAAATATTATTATATATTGTCTTGTAATTATATTTTGTGAAGTTAAACTATTGGTATTCTACGAAATCCTAGTCGTTATTTGTGTTTCTCTATTTTGTATCTCTAAAGTTAACTAGGTATCGAGAGCATGGTTTGATCCGCTTTGAACCATCTGTCATTTTTGCTGTCGAGTTCCCAAAATAAATTGGGAATATATATGTTGCTGAAAATCTGATGTAACAGAATTTGTTTGCTCTATTTTTTGAATGATTGATTGAATTTTTTGTTGCTTTGGATGCTTGCTTGGTCATATTGAAAGAAAAAGAAGAATAAGGAGAATAAGTGTGTTGCTGCGTTAATGTCCTAGAATCCTGGTAATTAATTAATTGCACTGTTTGATATTGTTGGTCTTTTTGATTTTACACAAAATAATTTGTGTATTAAGGTGGGTGCGTGAAAGCAAAATTGGGTTGATTTTGTTTGATTATGTTTGATCTGATTTGGTTTGTTCTATCTGTTGGTTTGATTCTGTTTCGTTTAGTAATATGTCTGGTGAGTCAAGATAATACTCACAATCTGAATCCGGCGAGGGAATACTCACTGTCTGAATCTGGTGAGGGAATACTCACAATCTGAAAATCTGAATCCGGTGAGGGAATACTCACAATCTGAATTCGGTGAGGGAATATTCACAATCTGAATCCGGTGAGGGAATACTCAAAATTTTGTAACAAGCTTAAAGCTTAGTAAGCTTTAGCTTGAGGGGAAGTATTAGAATAAGATATTTTGAATTATTAAAATAAGATGTTTTGAATTTGTTTTTTGTTTTTTGCTTGACAAACTCTCGATGATTCATCGAGATGCATCGTGAGTTTGAGGGGAAGTGTTAGATAATAGGACTTTATATTATTGGGCTTTTAGGTTAGTAGTCAATTAAATATTATTATATATTGTCTTGTAATCCTATTTTGTAAAGTTAAACTATTGGTATTCTACAAAACCTTAGCCGTTATTTGTGTTTTTCTATTTTGTATCTCTAAAGTTAACAACATGTAGTGATATATACTTCCTTTAATATTGATATCTCACATGTCTGCCAATTACTTTTTTTTACAGAAACCTTACGATCATAGCTGGTTGCCTCCAAGTAGCAGTACTCAGGACAAACAAGGATAATTTGTTCTTAGTATCAAACATTTGAATGACATTTGATATAATTTTTCTTTGCATTTATATTTAGTTATTCTAATTATAAGTTGTAATTAGATGATGACAATTTTATTTTGCTATATATTTTAAGTTTAACTAGGTGAAGGATACTTTAATTTATTATACTAGCTATAATATTATAATATTATTGTTCTACTATTTGTTACGTACACCGATCGAGTTTTACTAATTTCTATGTTGATTTTAAGTTGCGTTTATAGTTTGGTATGTATTTTTATAGACTCTATTTCACAATGCTTAATTTTAAGTTTATAGTTTATAGCGTACAAGTTAATATAATAGTTTGGCAACATTTGAGTATATAATTTTTTTAATATGTATGTTCATGTATTTTGATAAGCTAATTCAATTTATATATAATTTATTATTTTTTTCTCCCAAATTCTCACTTGAAAAAATTAAATATATATTTTTAAAAAAGAAAAATTATAAGACTAAAATTTTTTATAGCTTTTCTTAAAAGAAATATAAATGTTTGAAAAAAAATAATTATTAAATTTTGTTATTTTCTCTTCTTATGTGATGGGCAACACATATAAATTGGGAGAGGGAATGATAGTTAATAACTACATGCCATTTTTGTTTCCTTTTCTTTCTTTCTAGATTTGGTTTAGATTTTGTTTTATTAATACTCTCTATTAATTATTTTTTAATTATTTAATATATTAATGAGTTGTCATGATGTAATTGGTTGTGCCTAATAATTAATGCTTAGATGAGGATTCACCTAATAATTTCTCCTTCTCATTTTTTTTTATATTGAATTATAAGTAAAAACGTCCAATTAATGATATATAATTTTCTTATGTGATGGGATTTTGTGGTCTATTATATAAAACTACTAATAATTCTAAAATATATATTATAAATAAAAATCTTTTGATTTGGTGGTTTTTTATAAGACCGTTTAAATTATTAAAAGATATTGTTAACAAAAAAAATCAATATATGGGTATATTGAGTAATACAAATAAGATAGCTTATAGCTTATTGTATTAGGTTTTTTTTTTAAGAGTACTATATTGTATTAGCTTATAAGTTTGTTTCAGAAAATTGTAGGTGTTTGTTAACAAGCTTTTTTTACTAGCTTATAGTTTTTTTCAAATGTTATTTCAATTAGCGTTTGAGCTTATAGTTTATACCTTTTTACCTTTTATTCAAATTTTACCCTTATTATTTTATTTTTTTTAATATATAAACTACCCACTCAAAAAAATAATTACCGACTCACATATTAATTTTATGTCATTTTATAATTACAATAGTTAAATTTATTAAACACTTTAATTTTATTCTACAAGCTTTTCAGCTATCAACTAAAAGTTAGTTTATTAGCTACCAGCTAAAAGCTAACTTATCAACAATAAATTAGCTTTTTAACTATCAACTAGCTTATAGCTTAATTTTACCAGAGCCATAGATCATATCTCTTTACAGTTTTCTATCTTGAAGTTTTGCAATTATTCACCTAGATGAACTTAAGATTTTGTGTTGTTCCCCTGTCTTCCTCCTCCGTTAGTCGAATTCCAAAAATTCTTTTGTCTTGTAAAATTAAAACAAATATTTAAAAAAGCTGAAAAAGGAAAATTGTAAAATAAAGGTTAAACTGTATTTTTGGTTCTTTGCGCCTTTATTTTAAGTTTGAATCAGGTCCCTTACATTTTAAAAGTTTTAATTTGGTCCATCACATTATCAACGTTTGCATTAATTAGTCCATTCCGTCAAATTTTTCACTAACTCCGTTTGATCCTTACACGTGACTGACGGTTTGGACACGTTGACACTATTTTAGACACGTTCAGTGCCATGTGAGATGCTGACTAAGTAAAAATAATCATTAAAAATAATATATATTACATATAATAATGGAATTGGCCCAAAAAAGTGTCCAAAGTAGTGTTCACGTGTCCAAAATAACGTTCATGTGTCCAAACCGTCTGCCATATGTAAAAATCAAACAGGGTTAGTGAAATATTTGACGGAATGACCTAACTAATGCAAACGTTAATAACATATAAGGAACTAAATTGAAACTTTTAAAACATAAGGGTCTAATTCAAACCTAAGATAAACATAAAGAACCAAAAATACAGTTTAGCTTAAAATAAACTTTATCTCAGTTTTTTTCATGGTAAAATAAAATTCATATGACCAATAGAAACATTAAAAATAGGTTAAACAATATTATACCTATAAGAGAAAAGTACACTAGAAACTAAATATGATAAAAAAAATTGAAATTTTTGTAATTTTTTTTTGGAAAATATAAAAAAATTCATACAATATTTTTTTTTTTTTATTTTCTTATGTAGTGCTCAAAACCCTATATAAGAATACCTAAAATAAAATGAAACTACTTAAACTATCAATTAATAATTTTTAGAAACAAGTGAAATTTTTAAAGTTTATCTTGTGGAAGCGCTTACAAATAATCAGCTTGTGGAACATAAGTTGTATAATTTTTAAACTATCAATTAATAATCAGCTTGTGGAGGTTTGTTTCGAGATCATAATGCAAATTTTATATTTGGTTTTGCCGAGCCTTTGGGTGTTACGAACTCGTTGGTTGCTGAACTTAATGGTGCCATTCGTGCTATTGAGTTTGCAATACAAAATAATTGGTTGAAACTTTGGCTTGAAACTGATTCTACGTCAGTAGTGGAAGCGCTTACAAATACTAACAAACAAGTTCCTTGGTTCCTTCGCAATAGGTGGTTAAACATGAAAGTTCGTATGCTTGAGATGGATTGTGTCATCACGCATATTTATAGAGAGGGCAATCAACCGGCGGATATTCTTGCTAATCATGGGCTTACCATACATAGTCTATCTACTTGGGAGGAGGCTCCTTTGTTTCTTCATGATAGTTTAGAGCGTAACAAGTTTGGTTTTCCTTGTTTTCGTCATTATTTTATGTAATGGGAGTTTTGGCCTAGTCCCCTCCTTCTTGTATTCCTCTTTATTTCAATAAATTTTGGGATGATTGGCACTTTGCCTCTCATCCTTTTGACCTTAAAAAAAAATATATATATATATATAAAAAAAATTAAAGTTTATCTTAACGGGTGCTTTCAAAAAAATAGTTAAAAAACCTAAGAGTAGTAAAATTTTACATTGAAAAAATATCTTTTATTTTTTTAAAAAATTACTGCAAAAATTTTAAGACAATTACTACAGTTAACATTTTTTATTTTGTAATAAATAGTGATAAATATAAAGCGACAAATTTTTTTATTTATTAAGCAGTTTAAATTTCTTGCTTTAAAATTGTGTGATGTGGTTACAACTTTAATTTCTTGCTTTAACTGTGTGACCCACCATATAAGCACTGCACAAGTAAAACCAACTTTGTACTTGTGCCAACTACATATTTCTTAAACATACAATCCACTCATAGTCCTTCCCATATCTCTGGATCACTGTCACTATTATCTTCCTCCAAATTATCAAATCATATAATTGAAGTTGATAATCTTTCGCACTGTCACTATTTCTTTAACTGTGAGTATCTTTTTCCTTCCTCATGCTTATCTTTTAAATTTTTGTTGTAAAATAGATTTATTTAGAATCAAGATTTATTTTTCTCATACTTTATGTAAAAAAAAAAAATATATATATATATAGTCCTAAAATTTTGCCTTCTGATTTGCAAAAAGATTTTGGTTTCTGATTTAGTCCTAAATTTTGACTTTTATTTGTTTTTACAAAGAATTTTGATTTATTCCAAAATTATGACTTTTCAATTTCAAATCAAATTACAAAGTATATAATAATAATAACAAATTTCCAAATCTGAATAATCAGATTCAATGCTAAGAAAATATAATCTCAGTCCTATAAATAAATACACAAAAAATTCAACCCTAAAGCTTTTGCTTCAACCCCTAGCCTCCATTTGATTTGCACTATCTTAATTTCTTGTCAATGGAGGTAGATTGGAGAAACTTAGAAGCACTCCCTTTAAGTTTGATTTTTGACAAGTTGGTAGAGCGCATAGATCATATTTATTTCAGTGTGGTATGCAAGAATTGGTATTCAATCGCAAAGTTTAACTATCAGAATCGCCAAGTAAAAAACAATGTTTTGCCCATGCTGATGATTCCCACAAAAAGGTGTAGAACAAAGAGATGTTTATATGGGATTTCAACCAACACAACTTACCACTTTCAACTACCGGTGAATCATAACAATAGGTTGTGTGGTTCGAGTCATGGTTGGGTTGCAAAGACGGAAGAAAAATCCAAAGGTACATATATAACCCTACTAAATCCCTTCAAAAATCTAGTTTCCATCCGTCTGCCGCGCATCTCCATCCCAAAATATCATAGACACCGTCGACATCCTGAATGTAATGTTCATAAGGTTATTTTATCATGTAATCCTACAACTAGGCCACATGATTATGTTGTTGTCGTAATTTATGGTATGTGGTTATGTCTTGCTTTTACAAAAGCAGGACAAAAGTCTTGGACTTATGTTGATGCTAAACTTAAAGATTGTGGTTTCCACGACATTATATTTTATAAAGGCCTAGTCTATGCGGTGGGACGAAAGAATAACATCGTCTCTTTTGATATTTGTAACTCGAAAGATTCTTTTGATCATGAGAAAGTCATTCCCAATGTTCTTTCATCCGGGGACCGTAATTATTCTGAAAGAGCATATCTTATAGAGTCATTAGAGGGAGACTTGCTTCTTGTAAAAAAATGGGCAGAATTTCCCGAGGATGACAACCTACCAGTTAGTCCACCAGCTAGTGGCACGCAAGAAATTGAAGTGTATAAGTTGGAATTGGATCTTCAAAGTAATAAGCTTATACAAATGATACAAATTGATAGTTTGGGAGACAATGTTTTATTTGTCGGTGATAGTGAATCTGTCTCCATGTCTGCTTCCTATTTTGCCAATTATCTACAAAAGGATTCAATTTATTATACAGCTGACTTTTATGACGACATTGTGCATCCTTACCCTAATGGACCATTTGATATGAAAATTTATAATGTAAAAGATGGAAGCTTTAGTGAACACTACCCTTTCAAATCTTGGCAAAGACGATGTCCACCTTCAGTATGGGTTATTCCACCATTTCAATGGGATTGAATGATTGATAGCTTCAACTTTAAGTTTGTTACTTTATTTTATTTTAATTTGTTGTCTTTTAATCAATTTTTGTCTTTTCATGAGAACTTGTGCAACACACATGAAGGTAAACGTTGAAATAGTTATTGTTAGTTACAGTTTACAATTTATTATGTTTAATGAATGTCTATTGTGTGATTGATCTTACCAGAGTTTATATTAGTGCAATATCAGCTTGTCTTTCTCACGATAATAGTAGTTGGTAGAAGGTAATATTGTTACACATTTTTATGGTGCAAGTTCAGTGTATGATTTTAATATAGGAGTTTTCTTTTGCCAATACAAATATATACTCAGATGAATTACAATTTGCGAAATAGATTTCTATTTACAACTATTACTAGTCAACACTCAAATTTAGAATTTAGGATCGGGGCTTGAAGCTAGTATTAGCTTTTTGAGCCATTGAAGTTGTTGGTGTCATTGGCGTGAGATCCCATTTCGTTACTTGGTTGTCTAGCGCATTGCTTATCTTCGATATAACCTTCGATTTTGCAGTCCCTCTTTCATCGGTAATTCTCTATAGTCCCCATGTCTCAGTCACTTCTCTCTCATTAAACTGGAAGGTGTTACTTGTTAGTTTTCTCACTCAGGGTCGATACACTTCTATAAAGACAGGTTACTTCTACATGAAGAAGCTGCTAAAAGCCTTGTTTAATATGCGCGCGCACACACACACAGATATATATATATATATATATATATATATATATATATATATATATATATATATATATATATATATATGTGGCTGAGTAACAGTATTTATTTGTAATGGAGTAGTCACAGTTGCTTGGTTCTTGGATTGGAACTTTAGCATTTTGTTGTCATTGCCAAATTCGATGTGTGAGTTCTATTGTAAATAAGGCCTGTACTTTAACTTTGTTTCTTCCTCTCTTTGCCTTTTGAAAAGAAAAAAAAAAGTTTACTAATAAAAATGTTACATTGATTTTGATTAATGTTTACTAATACAAATACATTTTGATTGAATGATTAAATTGATTAACTATTATTTTAAGAAAGTAAATAATTTAGTCGTATAGACTAGATAAACATATTGATTGATTGATGCATACCACATGTAGTTGCAGATGCTCCGCATTTTTAAGGAAGTTATACATAATATGCTTGCCAGAAATGTTAGCTCCGACCAATTTGGATAACCCCCCCTCTAATATATATGGAATCTATGGATGTGTACAAGGCACCATATAACCTGTCTTTACGATTAAATCCTTTGTTTCCAGCTCCTCTAGATTGGGACAGGCAGATAGAATGTTGATAAGATAATTATAATATGTGAAAGTGACAGATTCCAAACGAAGGAATTTGAGCGAGGGAAGCTCAACGCGGGGAATTTCGTCCAATAGTAACCTCATCAATTTGAGGACTGACAAGAATTTTGTAATTAGAACAAAAGTAGAGAATGTGATCAATAACAATGTCCGGCAGGGCACTGATTCTGTCTTCGTATAAATACTCACCATAATCAAGCACTAACCAATCACATATAAATACTCTAATTGCTCTCATAAGGTTAGCAATCTCAAGAACTCTAGCCAGTTTAGTTCCCCTTTTTGCTTCAGCTGATACTTTCCTCTCCTCTGGTTTTGTATGAGCTTTTGCTACCTTGTTTTGTGTTTTCTCCAATGCTCTTGCTCTTTTCTCCTCCAGCTTTCTCTGCACAATTTTGAGGTTCATTATGAGCAATAATAATTGTAATCACTTAGTGCTAATCAAGTCATTGACCTGTTTTTGTTGTCAATGTAAATTACTTCAATAATGCAGACCATAGTCATATGAGTCTGTTGTCAAAGAACTATAAAATAAGTAATTTCAATTGTTAATAATTTAACATATCCATAATTGGAAGTACAACTGCATGCCCATGCTCTGGATGATGAAGGACAAATGTTGCTGGATTTTCATGTAAATACATAGAGAAGTTAGTACACATAAAGTAGAAATAGTAATATTCAGCTGTTTGTGAAATTATTTTTATCTTATGCTATTTGTGTAGGTTTCAATAGATCTATTGTAGTCTTTGAGAGATATATGTATGTTGCCTCATTCTCATTATTCATGCTGAGATTATATTATTTCCCAGGTGTCAAGAATGATAAGAACAAAAGACAAAGGAAAGGAATGACTGACTGGAGCTGAATGAAGAGGCTGATGAGTATTATGCCGATAATGATAGTGAAGATGAAGGGATGCATGTCATTCGAAAGAGAAAAAAATCAACAACAGTCACTCAGGCAAGAAACAACTTCAATGCCATCAAGTGGAGGATCTCATGAAAGGAGAAAAGTTATATCCGTTGAGGCCGTCTCTAATCCGTAAGTTATTTGCATATATTGTTTTAGGACATGTATAAGAACTTGAATTAGTTGTTTATTCTCTTTGGTTTGGTGACTGTTTATTTATTAGTTGTGATCATTACCACTGAGGATTCTAACTAATTATTTATTAGTTGCTTGTATATGGTTTGGTGACTGTTTATTTATTACTGTAGTTGTTTATTTATTTATTTATTGGTTTGATGATTCTAACTAATTAAGAGCCAAAACCTGCATATGCATAAATATAAGAAAATGCTGCTAGTTTTATGTTGTGATGATCATCCTTTAGATTGTGTATAGGCAAGGTATTTGGAGTGGTAAATATATCAGCAGTGTGAGAGAAACTGATATGAAATTTCACATATAGAAGTAGAAGTAGTAGTGAATTACAAGTTTACAACTACTATTGAAATGTTTATAGGAAGAAAAAGTAGTTGATTTTTAGTTTGACATAGAATATATTAGTCATCCTTCCATTTGCAGAGACTTAGTGTTAAATCCCATTTGCAGGAGGAGGTTTGTTCGCCAAACTGTGACCCGCGATATTATATCTACGGTGATCACAAGTATGCCTACTCCAACTTAGAAGTGGAAGGATTATCCAATTGAAACGAAGGATGAATTATTTAAAGATTTCATGGCAAGTATTTAAACATGCATGGACAGGTATCCTGATCATTTTAAAAATGCAAGAAATGTGGCCTTACGAGAAGTGAACTCAACAAATTTGGTCAACACTAAGGGTCATGGACCTAAAGGAATGAAGGCAGAAGTATGGGATGGTTTGGTCGACATTTGGTTGAAACCCGAGTGGAAAAAGAAGTCGGATGCTAATCGTTGTAATAGAACTTCCTTACCTGATGCAGTGTTGCACACATGAGGCTCCATAAACTTTGGTGAACATAAGAAGAGGATGGTAAGGCTCCATATTACAATATCACCTCTATTCTCCATCTTTCCTTACCTGAAGCTAATCGTCGTAACTTTTTTTATAAAAACTTACACCGATATTTAGAGATGAAGTGTCATATAGAGATGCTAATCGTTGGCAAATTTGATGAACATAGGAAGAGGAATTGAAACATGGAGTTTCGTATAGGGATGTATATGATCGGGTTCATACGAAGAAAGATGGAGAATATATCTCCCAACGCTCGAGAACGTATTTTGTAAGTTACTTCAACTTTGAAAAAGTTAATGTGTAATATGAATGTAGGTTGATGATAATTATTATATTCAAAATGTTTTTCAGGAGTCATATGACCCTGCCATGTTGGAAAAGTATGGAGAGGACTTCTCCACTCATCCCATAGTTGATTCTAAAGTATGGACAAATTAAATCGTTTCGTTACACGAAGGCGAGGCAAACTTTTGTGGGTAGCAGCTTAGACCTCAATAGTTCTGTGTCTGTTTCATCTGCAGAGGCAAACATAATAATTACATTAGAAGAATTTATCAAAAAAGTTGTTGATAGAGCAATGACTTCCTTTGTCCAATCGCAGTTGGCTCCCTTCGATGTACCACCGCAGCTTATTTGTGTCACGGGCTGAGATCCTGAGTTGTTAGCTGTGATGCTTTGTGCTGTCACAAGAAAGTTACATTTTCTCTAGCAGTGTGAAGGAGAGTCTCTGCAGCATATAGGAATATTTTTCTGATCTGTGTTAAGTATGCATGCCGTGGTGCTATAGTGATTAAGGTGTTTTGTTTTATTATCACTAGTTTTGCTGTTATGTCTGTAGGCCAAGGCTAGCATGGGAAAGGGTGGTAGGTCTCCCATGATGGGAAAGGACTTTTTAACCATAGATTCATTTATGCCATACCATATTATCCTACACCATTCACACCATATCACAATATTCTAAACACTCTCTCTCTCTCTACACGTCTCCAATCCATTTCCATCTTCTCTCTCATTGTTGTGGTTTCCAAGTTCTGTCCCTCATTCCTTTCTTCTACCTCATAACCACATCCTCTTTATTTTCTTGGAACTAATTATTATACACAAATCTATCAATTTAATCTCCTATTAACTTCCTTTAAATTAGCAAGAAAAATGAAATCCCTCAAACAATTTGATGGATTTATTTAGGTTAGATCTTAAGTATAAAAACCTTCAAACAATAGGGAGAAATCAATTTTAATATTTGTAGAGTTTTTGAGGAAAAAAAATTTAACACAATACATTTTTGTTTTAGATTCTAACAATTTTGTATGACAATTAATAAATATGAAGCCTTTAGATTTTATAGATAAAAAAATCTTTAAAACACCAAAGTTTGATGAAGATGGAGAAAGCTTCAACAAAGACATTGAAATGGAGATGAAAATGGCTATTTTGGGTTTATTATTATTATTGATTATTAATGTTAATGTAATACTTGTGACTTTGATCTTAGAATAAGGTGTTGTATTTAAGTGATGAAAGTTTTGATTTGAAGGTGAAGATGAATAAAAATGGCGTAGAGAAAGAAAATGCGAAGAAGACATGATAAAAACTGAGAGAGAAAAGAAATTTTAAGGTACAGATGGTGCACCATAACTTTTCTCATCCGACGGTTCATATGTGTTTCCCATGGTGGGAGACCTATCTAACTTTCCCACCCTAGCATTGGCCATGTCTGTAATCATGTGTTAGATAGCAGGGGAGGAGGGGGAATGGCCTTTTTGGTTTGGAGTTGTTTACTGTGTGTTAAGGTCTTATGCCTTTATTAATATATTTCTCTTGGCCCTTTAAAAATAAAGGTTTTTATTTGTTCAGTTGTTGATTACTCAATAGGAGGTGAATTATATTTTAAGTGTTATATATTGTTTTTATTGATAATCATGGATTCAAGGTACCTGATTATCTATGATGCCTACGTGCGGATACGGTACTGGTACGAGGTACGGCAAATTTAGAAAAATCAAGGGTACGTTTATATATATATTTTTAATATAACTATATAAATAAAATAATAGAAATATATTGTTAAAACAAATAATTAAACAAGTAAAAAGCAGTTAAAAAAGAATTAGTTAAAAAAAGTCAAATTGTTTTCCTCTCCATCATCATTAAAAAAAAATGGCGTTTAACTCAGGTTCTTCGCGAGAAAGATTTGCAACTTCAAGAAAATCATCTACATACCAATATCGCATGTTTTTGTTTTGTTCCTCTATTTCACTTGAGAGAGCAGCTGAAGATTTGTTTGAATAAAATTGGATTGAGCCTGCTCATTTTTAATAAATGAGTGAATAAATCCAGTTACCAGTTTTTTATTATTGTATTAGAGCTGCTACTTTTATATGATAAACAAATAAAAAAACATAAATATTCCTATAAATAAAAAAAAGCGAATAAAAGAAAAAGAAAAAGAAAACATTTTTTTAGATTTGTGTACCACGCGCGTACCACAGGAGTACCACACGTGTACCCGTTGCAAAAAAATTAAAAATAAAATAGGTACGCTATCGATGCGCATCCAAAGAATACCATAAGAGCATTGGGTACCGGTACGTACCCGGTACCGGTACTCTCCCTAAAGCTGATTATATTATATTGATTACAAGTATTACATTAGAGTATATTGTGACTTATACTTATGATTTTTTTAGTTTATCAATGACTTCAATTAAGAAAGTGGAGAGGGAGAGGGAGACACAATAAGTAGCTATGGCTGATTTGAAGATGGTGGAGCAATGAAAGGGAGTTTGGAGAAAGTTGTGCAAACTTCTGGTTTGGAGACACTTAAAGGAGTTTTACTTGTTTTAAGTCCAACTTAGCTAGTGTTTTGATTTTGTTGGATGATCATTGGATCCAATTGAATGATTAAATTAAAAAAAAAACCAAATTAATTAGTAGTACTGTGTATTGTTGAATTGAATGATCATTGGATTCAAATGAATTGATTTTTTGTTGGATGATCATTGGATCCAATTGAATGATTTAATTTTAGCTTAAGTAAGTTTGTTCAATACTCTGAGTAATGGTTACTTTCAAGTTGTGTTTTCATGTTATTCACCACAAGTAGATATAGGCTTGCATGAGAAAATACTATTAATAGATTTTAAAAATTGAATGATTTAAACTAATACTTAATCATATAGACAATTCAGAAACCTTCAAAGTGTGTTTTATGTAAATAGTTCTTAGAAAAGCTTTTAATAATTATAAAATAAAATTAAATTAAAAGCTTGGATATGGCTGCCAAGTTACTAGGAATATCTAGCTAGAGATTTATTGCAAAATTGTTGCGACAATATCCTAGCGATTTCGTTAGGAAATACAAATTTTTGAACATAATTTAATTAGGTATTAATTGGGAACTAGCTAATTTTTTTTTTATATTAGTTCCAAATAGTTGGGAAATTTTTTGATAGATGATTTGCCACCCAATTCATGCTACGACCTATATGACAACAATTATATGATAATTGTCCATATTTCAACTAATTTTATCATGTCCTGAGTTTTTTTTTTGGTACAACCTTTTAGACATTTGTTTATAAAAATTGATAAGGGTGTTACTATTTGAAGTTACTTGTGCTGGTAATATAATAGTATGTAATACCCTAGGAATATAGTTAAGTAGGTAGAGACATTATATATAAAATATAGAAATTGAAGTTTGAATTCTAATACTAATACTTCCACCTATTTATTTTTAATACTAATACTTCCATCATTTGTTCCTTAAATATGTTTATAAATATTTCTTTCACTAGTATTTTTGTCATCTAATTTTAATTTTAAATGATCAATTTAGTTCTCAAATATATTTTGATTAGTTAACTTAGTCGATAAAATCATTAGAGATTTACTAGTATTTGCATTTTCAATACATTTACAGACTATAATGACATTCTTTTACATTTAAGAACCAAAATGTATTTGTCCCTTGAAATTTATAGGGATTCAACCAAATTATGCCAATCCTTATAAATTTGAAAATTGTAATTAATAAAAGACAGTAGTATGAGATGTGTGTTAGAGAATGTGTAGCTAACACTCACCATCAAATATTAAAAAGAAGTTTATAACATATTTAATATGTACAATTTGCATAAAAATATCACCCCCTCTGTCCTAAAATGAGCTTAACCATTTGCAAAAAAATTGTCCCAAAATGATCAAGGTTTTCAATTTTAATACTTTTTTCTCTTTTAAACTTTTGATATAATACTTAAAAAAAATTGTATCATCTAATTACTAATAATTGAATTGAATTGAATCACTCTCAATTTAACATTTTTCGTTTTGTATTTATGATAATAACTGTTGGGGAGTCCGGGGAAGCTCGGGAGAAACACCATGGGCCAATGCTCCAGGACCACAAGAGACTTTGACACCACATACCACCCAAAATCTTAAGGCATTAGGTTAATGGGTCACCTCTCTTATAAATCCAACATTCTTCCCATACATAGTCGATGTGGGACTTAATTACTCAACACTTGAAACCCAACATTCTCCCCCAAGTGTGAGTTCCCCACATGCTATAGTTGATCCAATACCAGGATCCCCTCCCGCTCCCCCTCCAAGCCGAACCAAGGCTCTGATACCACTGTTGGGGAGTCCGGGGAAGCTCAGGAGAAACACCATGGGTAAAGCATTGATTTATCACTTATTTTTCTCAATACATACAAAATGTTTAGATATATCACTTATTTTGAGACGGATAAAGCATTGATTTATCCTTTTATAATTACCCTTGGTTTGTCAAATTGCAAAACAAAATTTTAGTATTAGTTAGAATTATGTTAGAAAAATAATAATAACTACTTCTAGTAATTTCAAAGTGGTTTATGAAAAAAAAAAAGAAAAACTCAAATGATACTTATAATTAGAGATGAAGACAATTCTATGAAAGTGCCACCTATATGAACGAGATATCAATCAATATACTTCTGATTTTTTTTATTTTATTTACAGAGATGAAATTACTCTAAAATTATTTATAAATCATAGTTTAACCGATAGAAATGCCAAAATTATTAGTAACGAATATCGATCATGATCAAAGTTCGAACTCTGATCCTCCACTTTGTATGTATCAATTTTCAATGACTTGTCAATTATAAAGATTATTGTTGCTGTCTTTTTTTTCTTCTTCTTTTATATGGAATTGTCATGTGGTTCTTTTATTCTTCACATAAGAAAATAATTGTCACGATAGTGAATAACTATCATTTTTAATGTTTCACTTGTTGTTTTATTATATTTTGAAAACATAAAATTGCAGCAAATAAAAAAAGAAGAGAGAAAATCCAAATAAAAAATATATATGTATTTAAGATTAAATTATATTTTGGCCTTTTAACTTATTTTCTAATTTTATTTTGGTTCCATTACATTTTTTCATTTTATTCCTTTAACTTTACATTCGTTGACTATAACAGTTCTTTTTTTTAACCCGCCAAAATTAACACTAGAGAAAATTGAACATGAGACTTTGAGAGAAAAAACTCTAAGGTCAAAAGCCAACACCACTAGGCCAACCTAAGGCTCTGTTTGGCAAAAATAGCTTATGGCTGATAAGCTAATTTATGGCTGATGACTGATAGCTTATGGCTGATGGCTGATGACTGATGGCTGATGACTGATAAGCTGATTGATGTGTTTGGTAAAATTAGCGGCTCAACTGACTGGTAAGTGTAAAATGACAAAAAAGGACATATAAAATCTCTTATAAAAAATTATTATTAAATCTATATCTAATTAATATTTAAGATACTTCAAATTTAGTTATTCAAATTTATTAATTTAATATATCTTTATATATTATTAATTTTTTATATAGAATTAAATTTTATTCTTTGAATTTTATTTTAAATTTATTTCTTTATTACACTTTATATAAAATATTAAAATTATATTTTTTAGGTTTTTATAACAAATACATAAAAGATAAATCAAATGTACTAAAAAAACGGTGACAATATACGTACAACATCTTTTTTAGTAATAAATATATGATGAATAAATCAAAAGTACTAAAATGAAGGGGTGATAATATAGTTATGTACAAATGCGCCATAAAATATTGTTACGTAAAACACTTTTTTTTCGTCATTTATGTACAACATTTTAAACATTTATATATTTTAATTTTAATTTATTTCGGATTAAATCAACATTTATCTTCATTATTTTTATGTAGGATATTTATTTTCATTATATATAAATAAACTAATATAGTAAATAAATTTATATTTTTATTAGTGAATGTTATGTAATGCATTTTCTTCCATCTAGTCTAGTATATTAAAAACTGACGACGTCGTCGAACATAACGTAAACTATACAAATTGAAAAATAAAAAGAGTATTTGTTTTATTTCATAAGCATTGGAAGCAAAATGTCAAAAAAATAAAACATTGAAAGTAAAGGAATGACGTTTTTATTTTATATTATAATAAATTAAAAAGGGTAAAAATGGATTTTAGGTAAAATGATAAGGGTAAAAATGGAAGAAAAGATGATAAGCTATAAGCTATAAGCTCATAAGCTAATTGAAATAGCTTATGGAAAATAAGCTATAAGTCAGTAAAATAAGCTATAAGTCAGTGTTGAAAAGGTTGTTAGTTGTTACCAAACAAGTCTTTTAGCTTATAAGCTATAAGACATAAGCTATAAGTCAGTTTGGTGGTGTTGCCAAACAGACCCTAAATGGATTTATAATAGTCCTTTTTGTTAATTTTGAGCTTTTAACTCCAGTATCACCAAAACAATGGTTCGTCAAACCCTTTGATCTTTTTAATGGATTTGTTTGACAAAAGTAACTTATTTCAACCATAACTCATTTCCCACTAATTTCATCAATCAAGATTCCTTCAACCATTATAAAGTAAAAGGAACACTTCTATAGATATAACCACAAACTATATAAATTTGGACACATATACAAAACTCAAATAAAATTAAAACATAAATAAAATTGTCCATATCAATTGATGTACTAAATTACTTTTGATTTACTTTTTGTCATTTATGTGTGCGCCTATAGAAAATGATTTGGTGTTGTGTCTATAGTAGAAATCTATAAGTAAGACGTCCGGATTATTAGTTCAGGGAAAATATTTAGGCACATGTAAAAATTTGAGTTGTTAAGCACACACACATAAATAACTAAAAGTAAAAAAAAAATATTAAAATTATATTAATTGATGTGACTATTTATTTTTATTTTTTTGATTGATGTGGATGTGCTTATATTATTGTGTATATGTAAGAATCTCATTAGTTCAGTACTTCACATGGTTCGCAAAGATTCCCTATCCTTAAACATGATGTGACCAATGTTTGAAATAGAAAGACCAAAGCAGATTGTCAGCTAAAAATCTCAAACAAATTAAAGAAAGGCTGAGGACTCTGAATAACAGCTATCTTGATTTTTTTTAATTGTAATTAATTGTAAGAAGGCTAATCTATTGTCATATAGGTTTTTGTAAGAATCAGTTTAAGGATCAAGATCGGTGGAAAGATCAAGATCGGGAGACCACTTTTGGTAACCTAAAAAAACACATTAAAATAAAAAATACTTATTACACATGATGGGATTTATTACACATGATGTGATTGTTTTAGGGTCCATTTGGTAGATGGAAAGAAAGTGGAAGAAAAAAAAATTAAATAAATCGATAAATAAATTTGGATTAATTTTAGTTCACATCATTTATCGATTTTCATAAATTTTTTTTTCTCTTTCTTTGTATCGTATCAAATAGACCCTTAAAGTGTTAAGTGTAGGAATAGAATAGCTAAGCAATAAACATAGACAAGAACATGGAACCTTGTCTTTTATTGGCTAGTTGGATTTAAGCTTTATTTTCACCTTTCTTGTGTGTATTATACTATTATTTCAGGTCTTATTGTGATTTGTCCTTAGAGCAGCTCCAGTGGGGGTATTTTGATGTGAAGTTGGCCAGCTGGAAGTTCAAAAAGCAAGAATTTTAAAAAAAATTGACTGCAGCAGTCCGCCAGGTGGCACTGCGTTGCCTCAGACAATAACATCACTTTGAGAGTGCTTCAATAAAATAATAATAAACTTTGGATGCTGCAATTCTTTCTTGTGACTATAATAAAAGTATGTGGCATTGTGTTACCGTTGGTTTGTTTCATATAATTAATTAAAAGCTTTTTTTTCACTGATAGGCTTATAGTTATTTTTTGTTACCCTTTTTTTTTCATATTAATTAAAGGCTTATTTTTTAGCATCAAAAGTTTTAGCGCACTTAAAACACTTGAACATTCTAGAATGTGACTTCAAATGGTCGTCAAGTTTCTTTTGTGATCTGAACAAATTATTACAAATATGATAAGGAAAATGTCTAGTAGTGTCTTCAACAGTCGATGGGTTATTTGAGAAGCAGTTTCCCATCTTTATTTTAGAGAGGAATTAAAATGATAATAAAATGATACTGTAATGAAGAAGAGTGAAAGAATTTATGTGATTGAGTTTACAAAAATGATGGGGTATATATAGAAGAGAAAAATAAAGTAATTTTGCGTTCCTTTGTTTGTTAAAAAAATTTGTTTGTTTTGAAAAGAAAAGTAAAAGAAAGAGTAGTAGCTCTATCGCATTTACTCTTTTTCTGAATTGAATACCCTTACATTTACGTAACATAAACATAACATACCATTACACATATTATAACATAACATTAACATATACATTACATAACATTAAAATTACACAAATAATATAAACTAAACACACTAAAATAAACATTTACTTAATAAAAAAACACACAAATCTACATTAAAATTATTATAAAAAAAAAACATTAATCTATCTCTTACTATACTCAGCTAAAATCATCAGATAAAACCTGCAACAGCTCAGGAGGAACTTATATTGAACCAAAACTTGTTTAATAATGATTCCTATCATTATTTGTTTAAAAACAATTGTGTGAAGACTATTAGTAGTAATAAAATAAATAAAAAAGAATATTTTTAGAAGTAAATGGGTAAGAAAAATCACTTTTAAAATCATAAAAGTTTGTACAAAAAGAAAATATAAAATAGTGTAACAATATCATCACAACAAAAAATTAAAGTTAACAATATTGCAATGACTATATTCAGTGACGGAGCCAAAAAAATTTAACAATGGGGGCACTCTATATGACTATATATAAATTTCTAGAGATAGATAAAGTCAACAAAAATTTATGTATTTGGTCCATAATATCAAACAAATACATAAACTACATTTTAAATATAACCAAAAGTCAATATACATTTTACTCGTATTTGAATCAAATAAATTTTGACTTTTACTTATATTAAAGACTAGAAGGAATAATCTCAATTATTAATGCTCTAATTGTGTGGTTTTTTCTTCTTCTTTGGTTCGACTCCATTTTGGTCTTAAATGTTAGACATTGTAACTATAATTTTCGAAGTTGTATATATATTTTTAGTGTTTCTATCATTAATAATCTCATGGATTAAACTGGTCAATCTAAAATACATTCGATGATTAAGTTTACTACATATAAATAGAGCCAAGTGATCAAAATAACTAGTAAAAAAAGTTTTTTTTTTTAATGTGATTGTAATTTGTTTGCGTTTGTTTTAATAAAATTCTTTTAATTTTATGGATCATATGCATTAAGTGTTGTGCTATGTAAGTCGAGTGGAACATTTCTATTGGGTGTGGGCAAATAGGCTACTTAAAATAAAAATTCTCATAAGTTAGTGAGGCATGTGCCACCATAGTGAGTAACATACCTCTGTCCCTGCAATATATATACACATGACATGAAACCAAAATACTGCACCTTCTCCTGTTCTCACAATCTTCTCCTCTTCTCACACTATGGGTAATACTTTAGCTTGCTTAGCCTCAACTTGCATGGTCTTGGGTACTCACCATAACAGTGCCCGCAGTTTCAAATGCCACGAATGTACTCAAACATTCAATACCAACAAAAAACTTAAGGATCATGCAAAAACTCATGACGACAAATTTAAATGCCACAAGTGTTCTCGTACCTATATGTTGAAAGCAGAAAGAGATGAGCATATGAAAAACGACGAATGCAGCAAAAAAACGAACTAATGTTGTTGTTTTTATTTTTAATATGTAAGTGTGTTTTTCTTTCGCTGCATGTAAGTGTGTTTATCAATAAACGTTGTTCTTGTCAAAAAAGAATAAACGTTGTTGTTGTATGCTTTTTCTTATTATTAAATGTAGTGTTCATTGTTTTTATTAAATGTAGTGTGTTTCAACTTTTAAATGTTTGTATTGTCAAAAAGTGTGTGTAGTGTATCAAAAAATGTAATATACAAACGCACATGTAAAAGGGAAATGCTTATCTTGCCTTTCGTGTGGTGTATTCTTCGTAAAGAAAGCTCTAAATATATATAAATAAATATATAATACAAACCAAAAAAAGAAAAGTAACACATATGCACGTGAAAGCAGCAACAACCTTGTACTGGTAACTAGATCTAGATTTTCTTCAACATAATTCACTCCATAGTCAATAGTACATCTCATATCTCTGGCTCACTGTTAATGGTATTTTACTCCACAATATCAAATCAAACAATTGAAGTTGAGAATCCTTCACGGGATTTTAATTCTCTCATCATTACTAACATTAAACATTAAAGTAAACATTAAAATTACAAAAATAAACATTATACTTAATTAAAAAAAAAACACAAACTTACAATATTTTTTTTAAAAAAAAGAAACATTAATCTATCTCTAACTAAACTCAGCAAGTTCTACATGTGCATTACAGTCGACTTTTATTTCAAAAGTTTTAGCGCACTTAAAACACTTGAACATTCCAGAATGTGACTTTAAATGGTCGACAAGTTTCTTTTGTGATCTGAACAAATTGTTACAAATATGATAAGGAAAATGTCTAGCAATGTCTCCAGCAGTCGATGAGTTATTTGAGAAGCAGTTTCACATCTTTATTTTAAAAAGGAATTAAAATGATAATAAAATGATACTGTAATGAAGAAGAGTGAAAGAAATTATGTGATTGAGTTTACAAAAATAGTGGGGTAAATATAGAAGAGAAAAATAAAGTAATTTTGCGTTCTTTTTTTATTGTTAAAAAAGACTGTTTGTTTTGAAAAGAAAAGTAAAAGAAAGAGTAGTAGCTCCCTCGCATTTACTCTTTTTCTGGATTGAATACTCTTACATTTACGTAACATAAACATATATAGCATTACACATATTATAACATAACATATACATTACATAACATTAAAATTAAAATTACACAAATAATATAAAATAAACACACTAAAATAAACATTATACTTAATAAAAACACACACAAATCTACATTAAAATTATAAAAAAGAAGAAACATAAATCTATCTCTTACTACACTCAACTAAAATCATCAGATTAAACCTGTAACAGCTCAGGAGGAGCTTCTTGGTAACTCATCCATACAACATCCGAATTGCATCCCATATTGAACCAAAACTTGTTTAATAATGATTCTTATCATTATTTGTTTCAATAAATTGTGTGAAAACTATTAGTAGTAATAAAATAAAAAAAGAACATTTTTAGAAATAAATGAGTAAGAAAACTCACTTTTAAAATCATAAAAGTTTGTGCAAAAAGAAAATATAAAATAGTGTAACAATATCATCACAACAAAAAACGTAAACTTAACAATATTGCAATGACTATATACAGTTACGGAGCCAGAAATGTTTAACAATGGGGCACTTTATATAACTATATATAAATTTTTAGAGACAGAAAAAGTCAACAAAAAGTTATGTATTTGGTCCATAATATCAACCAAATACATAAACTACATTTTAAATATAACCAAAAGTCAATATATATTTTACTCTTATTTAAATCAAATAAATTTTGACTTTTACTTATATTTAAGACTAGAAAGAATAATCTCAATTATTATTGCTCTAATTGTGTGGTTTTTTCTTCTTCTTTGGTTTGACTCCATTTTGGTCTTAAATGTTAGACATTGTCACTATAATTTTCGAAATTGTATATATATTTTTAGTGTTTCTATTATTAATAATTTCATGGATTAAACTGGTCAATCTAAAATACATTCGACGACTAAATTTACTACATATATAGAGTCAAGTGATCAACATAACTAATAAAAAAGATTTTTTTAATGTGATTGTAATTTGTTTGCGTTTGTTTTAATAAAATTCTTTTAATTTTATGGATCATATGCATTAAGTGTTGTGCTATGTAAGTCGAGTGGAACATTTCTATTGGGTGTGGGCAAATAGGCTACTCTAAAATAAAAATTCTCATAAGTTAGTGAGGCATGTGCCACCATAGTGAGTAACATACCTCCGTCCCTGCAATATATATACACATGACATGAAACCAAAATACTGCACCTTCTCCTGTTCTCACAATCTCCTCCTCTTCTCACACTATGGGTAATACTTTAGCTTGCACAGCCTCAACTTGCATGGTCTTGGGTACTCACCATAACAGTGCCCGCAGTTTCAAATGCCACGAATGTACTCAAACATTCAATACCAACAAAAAACTTAAGGATCATGCAAAAACTCATGACGACAAATTTAAAAGCCACAAGTGTTCTTGTACCTATATGGTGAAAGCAGAAAGAGATGAGCATGTGAAAAAAGACGAATGCAGCAAAAAAAACGGACTAATGTTTTTGTTGTTGTTGTTTTTATTTTTAATATGTAAGTGTGTTTTTCTTTCGCTGCATGTAAGTGTGTTTATCAATAAACGTTGTTCTTGTCAAAAAAGAATAAACGTTGTTGTTGTTGTTGTATGTTTTTTCTTATTATTAAATGCAGTGTTCATTGTTTTTATTAAATGAAATGTGTTTCAACTTTTAAGTGTTTGTAGTGTCAAAAAGTGTATGTAGTGTATCCAGGGGCGCACCTATGTGAGGCATGGTGTGGCCACACCAGCCCACACTATATTTTTTAAAAAAAAATTAAAAAAAAATTAAAAAAAATTTAATGTTATTTTGTATACATATATTTATACAATTATTAATGGAAATATTAGTTTAGAGTTTATTATTGATAACTGTAAATCATTCGGTACATATTAGTTTGAGAATTAGTGCAAATATTAATTTATAATCTATTATTGGTGATTTCAAGTTATTCGTTATACATAGTGTATTATTTTAATTTATATAATTTAATTTTATAATAATCAACTTTGAATTTGTTTGTCAAAAAATAGTGGATAACTAATTGAATTAATAGTATTATGTAAAATTAATGATTGAACTACCATATAAATATGAAATGACATAAAATAAAACAATAGGTTTTAATTTTTTCAAGTAAGATGATATGAATAAAATTAAAAATAAGTTATAAAAAAATAAACTATAAGCTGGTATAAGTTTGAGTTCTTTATATTTTGGTCCAACGTAAAATTTTGCGAAGTACCAAATGATAGTAATATGCATTATTTAATGTATATTTAATAATATATAATCCTTTATTTTATACGTATAGAAATTTCGTGGGTTTTTTTTTATATAATTTGTTCGTTTGTTGATTTTTTTCTTTAAATTATTATTTTTAGTTTGTCGATGTGCCTTTTTTGGATGTTTTATTAGAAGTAATTCCATAAATTGTTTGTTGTTTAACTAAAATTATTACTATGAATAACTTTTTTCTAGTAGCGCCCATAATTTTTAGCCACACTGATATTTTATGTTCAGGTTCGCCCCTGAGTGTATCAAAAAATATAATATACAAACGCACATGTAAAAGGGAAATGCTTATCTTACCTTTCGTGTGGTGTATTCTTCGTAAAGAATAACACAGCTCTATATATATATATAAATAAATATAAAATACAAACCAAAAAAAGAAAAGTAACATATATGCATGTGAAAGCAGTAACAACCTTGTACTGGTAACTAGATCTAGATTTTCTTCAACATAATCCACTCCATAGTTCATAGTACATCCCATATCTCTCTGGCTCATTGTTACTGTTATCTTACTCCACAATATCAAATCAAACAATTGAAGTTGAGAATCCTTCTCGGGATTTTAATTCTCTCATCATTACTATTTTTAATTGTAAGTAACTTTTTCCTCCCTCATGTTTATCTCTTAGCTTTTTGTTGAAATAGAGTTTTTATTTTTTTTGATAATGTTAAAAAACAGATTTAATATGATTAAATATTTTTCTCATAATTTTTTGTACAAACAAGATTTAGTCCTAAAATTTTACTTCCGATTAGTCTGAAAAAAATTTAGATATTTAGTTCTATAAATTAGGCTTTTAATTTGTTTTTATTCTATAAACAATTTGGCTCCTGATTTAGTCCTTTTGCTATTATTTTTAGAAAGAATTTTGATTTTTATTCCAAAATTTTATGGTTTCTGATCCGAAAATATATAAAAGAGCAGTGTTATATACCAACAAAGAATTTGATAGAGAGAAGCATAGAGAATAAGGAGTGTTGTTGTTTGGGTAGGGGTGTTGCTGTTTGGGGGTTCATGAAAGAGAAGAGAGAAACTGAGTTTTATTTTTTCGGTCAAACTAAGTTTTTATTTTAATATATTAAAGAGAAATTAAATTAATTAATTAATTAAAAGTAAGTAATGCAATAAATAATTAATTAATTAGAAGTAAGTAAAGCAATATAAAATACACACTAAAAAATAAAAGTAACATATATGCACGTGAAACCAATAAAAAAATATTGATTTTTGTTGATTTTTTTTTTTTGGTAATAATTGTGTGTAATGTTTTCCTCTCTTTTTTTGTTGAAAAACAGAATTACTATGAATAAGGATTTTTCTCATAATTTTGCACAAAAAAGATTTAGGTCTAGGAATTTGGCTTCCGAAAAAGATTTAGTCCTTAAAATTTGACTTTTATTTGATTTTAAAAACATTTAGTTCTAGGAATTTAGTCCTTAAGATTTAGTTCTAGGAATTTGGAATTTGATTTAATCCAAAAATTGTGGATTCTGATCCGAAATATATTTTACCCACATAATTTCAATTCAAGATGAAATCCTATAAATATACTCCCAAATTGCAACAATATATTTCCTTGTTAATTTATTGTCAATGGAGGTAGTAGTAGATTGGGGAAACTTAGAAGTACTTCCTCTAAGATTGATTTCAACCTAGAAAGTGTAGAACAAAGAGATGTTTATATGGAATTTCAACCAACACCACTTACCACTTTCAACTACGGGTGCATCATAACAGGAGGTTGTGTGGTTCGAGTCATGGTTGGATTGCAAAGATGGATGATAATTCCGATGGTACAATTATAACCCTACTAAATCCATTCAAAAATCTAGTTTCCATCACTCTACCACTTCTCCGCATGCCGCGTGGATATAAACTAGCTACATATTATGAATATAATGTTCATAAGGTTTTTTTATCATCTAATCCTACAACTAGGCCACATGATTATGTTGTTGTAGCAATTTATGCTATGCGTGAATGTCTTGCTTTCATAAAAGCGGGTCAAAAGTTTTGGACTTATGTTACTCCCTCCGTCCCAATTTAAATGACACAGTTGACTATTTCACACATACCGATGCACAACTTTGATGATTAATATTTTTAATTGTATAATAGTAAAAATTATAAAAATTTGATATTTTGAAAATACTCATCGAGACGAATCAAACAACATCTTATATGCTAATATTTATTTTTGTTTATTAGTAGAAAAATAAGGTCAAAGCAACATATATAATTAGTTCACAATAGTCAACTGTGTCATTTAAATTGGGACGGAGGGAGTAATGTTGATTATTATGGCTTCACCGATATTTCGTTTTATAAAGGCCTAGTTTATGCGGTGGGACGATAGAATAATATTGTTTCTTTCGACATTTCTAACACAAAAGATTCTTTTGATCATGAGAAGGTCATTCCCAATGTTCTTTTAACCGAGGGGGATTATTATGCTCATAGAGCATATCTTGTGGAATCATTGGAGGGAGACTTGTTACTTGTAAGAAAATTTATAGGTTTTCCAGATGATGACAATCCAGATGAAGAAAGGAATCTACCTAGTAGTGGCACTAAAGGATTTGAAGTGTATAAATTGGAATTGGATCTTCAAAGTGGTAAGCTTATACAAATGATACAAATTGATAGTTTGGGAGACAATGTTTTATTTGTTGGTGATAGTGATTATGTCTCTATGTCGGCTTCCTATTTTGCCAATTATTTACAGAAGGATTCAATTTATTATACCAATGATCTTTACGATGAAGCTCCGCATCCTTACCCTATTGGACCATTTGATATGAAAATTTTAATGTTAATGATGAAAGCTTTAGGGAACATTACCCTTTTGAAATCTTGGCAAAAACGAAGTCCACCTTCAGTATGGGTTATTCCACCATTTCAATGGGATTGATAGCTTCAACTTTAAGTATGTTATATTATTTTAATCAATTTTTGTCTTTTCATGTTTGGTTGCTAAATTAGTATTGAGAACTTGTGTAACACACATGAAGGAAAACGTTGAAATAATTATTGTTAGTTACAGTTTACAATGTATTGTGTGCAATGAATGTCTATTGTGCGATTGATCTTAGTGCAATATCAACTTGTCTTTCTCTTGACTTGATAATAGTAATAATTGGTTTGGTAGAAGGTAACATATATTGTAACACATTTTTATGGTGCAAGTTTGGTGCATTTTTAATATAAGATTTTTCTTTTGCCAATATGAATTACTATTTGTGAAATAGTTTTTTCTTTTTTTTGTCATGCAGTTTAATAACTATAAATTTCACTCTTAAGGTAGATAATTGAGTGTTCGGAAATCGGGGGTTTAAACTTTGGAATTTAGAATTATATGATCGTACGATTTGGAATTTTGACGTATTCTTGATAAAAAGTTAAAAATTTGCGCTTGATATATAAGTATAGGATCGTTTGAGACTATTCAATGTTACATTTTTATTTCTAATTTGATTTAGAATAACTTAACATTTAATTTGTTGCGTAAAATTGGAGGGTGAAGATAAGCATGTGTTCAACCTCCTCCAATTCTAAATATGATCAATTTTCACATTTGGAAGATTGTTCCTTTTGAATCTTAAATATAACAAATCGATTTGCCTTAACAACAATGTCGAGAATGAAACTCAAGATATGATATTGCAAGTTGCTGATTAAAAAACAATTATTATAGGAGACTGGAACTCATGATGGATTGTTTTGATTCTTTATAATGGCGAAAAACTGTGAATCGTGAAACAAGAAAGTGGTTGCGGTTGTGAATAAGAGAAGAAATATCATATATCAAAAATTGAATTAATGTTTAAGGACTAATTGATTATTTTCTTGATGGTTTACAAACTAATTAATTGATACACTTGTATATTGGTTACACTTGTATATTGGTGAGCTTAACGCGAGTGGCTCTGTTTAGAAAGGTAAATAAGTTAATTTATAATTTTAGTTTATAAGTTAAAAGTTTTGTTTGGTAATTAACGATTTTTAAAAAAGAGTTTATAACTTATTTTACTAGCTTATAGCTTATTTTTCAAATGCTATTTCAAGTAGTTTATAGTTTCTTTTTTCTTTTTTTTCCAATTTTACTCCTATCATTTTACTTGAAAAAATTAAATGTTACTTATAGATTTTTTTTATTATATTTCATACTTATAAGTTAGTTCAACCGTTAATTTTACCAAACACTACAAATTCAATTAGTTAGCTTATAAGCTATCCGCTATAAGCTCATCCGCTATAAGCTCATCCGCTATAAGCTAACTTATCAGCTATCCGCTATTTTTTACCAAACAAAACTTTAATCAATGATTATATAGTTGGATAGAGATGGATGACTTATGAACATTTTGGTTGATTTTAATAATTTAGAAAATAAATACTTTTTTGTAAAAAAAAAAGGAAAATAGATACAAATCAGATAAAATTTTACGGTAAAAACAAGATTGGATAATAGTTTAAAAACTTTTTAGCTGATACCTAATAGTAGTTTAAAAGATTTTTAAAAGATTTTTTTATGTTAAAAAAATTTTGTGATATTCAATCAAGACTTTTATAAAAGTCAAATAAATCTTGTGAATTTTTAATTAAGACAATCAATTTATTTTTCATGACAACAAAATTTGTTGGTATTCAATTAAAATTTCGCATTAATTTTAAAATGTCTATTGGTATTTAGAAATCTAGATTTTAATAGATTTTTCTCAATGATGAATTTTGAAGGACTTTTTACTTAAAAATACACGTAAAACATTCACATCAATAATCTCAATCAAACCTTTGAAATTTTTATTTTTTATAAGATTTTTTTCTTCTACTAGCAAAACTATTGTTTTGTTCCTTCTTACAACTTTTCTTTTAACACAATTCTTTTTTACGGTGAATTCTAGGGTGAAGCACTCAATTAAATCCCTCACCGGTGAAGCACTCAATTTCACCGTTAGATTAAATAAATCTATTTGATCAAAATATTTATCACCACACTTGATAAATACTTTCATCTCCCAAACAGATCTCTTTCTCTCTCTGTTGCCTTACACTGTGTTCTTTCCCCTTTTTGTTCTCTTTTCCAATCTCATTTAATTAAACTTTGCAAATGATGTTTTTTTAACAGCAAACGTTTTTGAAATAAAAGATTTGTAACAAAAGATACTACATACTTCTTCAAATGATGGATTTGGGAATGGAGAAACTTGTATTTACAAAAAATTCAACCTATACAATTCATAAATTGATATTAGGAAACGACATCAACCACAAACCTAAAAAATTGAAAATTATAAGTGTTTTTCTTCTCATGTCCTTATCATCAATTTTAGTCACAACACTCTTAAATGGTGAAAAACTATCGAGGGCTCTTTGCAATCTTCAAGAATAGGGAAAATAATGGTGGAATGAAAAAGAAAGAGTCTTTTCTTATTTGTCACTTAATTGAAGTAGTGCATATCTTCAAGAATAGGATAACAATGGTGGAATGATCAATTTTCCAAAATTACTAACTATGTGCAACGGTGGATAGAGAAAGAACAGGTAAGAAAAAAGAAAAAAAGGCGCAGGCATAGAAAGATATTTCTCTAGGAAGAGAAAGATATTTGGATCAGGTGTAATTATGATTTTTTTTTTTATCAAATAAACTTATTTAATCCAACGGTATAATTGAGTGCTTCACCGGTGAGGGACTTAATTGAACTCTCACCTTAGAATCTACCCTTTTTTACAATTACAACTTATTCGAATTTTTACGCAAACCTAAACCTCAAAAAAAAAAAATTTTTTTTTGAAGAAGCCAAAATAATATAAATAAAAATAAAGAGTCACAGTCACCCGAACACAAGATGTGCCAAAGTAGACTATCAATGTAAACCACAAAATATTGATCATTGTCCATGCTATATCCACGTAAATCAAAACAAAAGTACTACCCGGAACGACACATGATTCGTTATAGGATATGAATCATTCATATATAGGATTGAAAATAAAAAATTGTATGCAACAAACAAAACACTTAGGTCTGTATGGTTCGAAGGTTTTGGAGGGAAGAGAAGGGGAGGTGAGGTAATATTTTAAATTTTTATGTTTGATTCAATTTTTTATGAGGGGGAGAGGAAGGGAGGGGAGGGGAGGAAAAATAGAGCAAGTTTTGCTTCCCCCAAATTGGGGGGATTTGGAGGGGAGGGGAGGTAAACTAAAACATAATTTATTATATTTATAGAATTACCCTCAATTAATTTGTTAAAATCCTAAATTATTCTTGTTGAAATGTTAAAAACTTAGGTTATATTTTCATTGTTGTTGAACGGTATACCTCGTTCTCCTTTCTCCATTTTTTCGTTGCTGCTTGTCTATTTTTTTGCTGGAACCGTTTCTATATAGATTTATTATATAATAATAATGATGCCTTGCTAGAACATGTTCCGATTATATAATATTATTCTTGGTGATTAATATGCTACGTCTCTTTTGTATCAATTGTTCTTCTTTTTTCAACTCTATAATATTATTCTTGGTGATTATACTGACTTGCTGGATGGCTTTCCCAATTGTTCTTCTTTTTTTCAATTGCTCGCATGTGTGTGTTTTTCAATTGCGCCGAAAAAATTGTTGGTGAATAGGTGAGTGTTATACAATTTTAAAGATAAAAAAGTAAATTAGTTTTAAAATATCTCCTCTCCCCTCCCCTTGTGAACCAAATATATATTTAATTAAAATACATCACTTTTTCTCCCCTTCCCTCTTTTGAACCAAACACGTATTTAATTAAAATACATCCCCTCTCTTCCCCTCCTTTTCTCTCCCCTCCCCTTCGTTGAACCAAACAGACCCTTAATTATGAAAAAAAAAATTGTAAACGATTCACTGTATAAGAGAAATTTTATGTCATAGCTAGGTACATGTGTAAGAGAAATATTATATATTTTTCAATATTACCTCCAAGAGAAATACAGAACTGACGCATAGTTTATTTACTATTTTCTTTTATTAACTTTTGTAATTTTGTAATTTCTTTATTTTGATTTTCTTAAAATTTATTTTGTAATTTCTTTATTTTGTAAATTCATAAAGTACTATGAAATCTTAAGAAACCAATTCGAACCATGTGTTAAGAATCCTGCTTATAAAACATATTTTAAAATGATTCTTTTGAAAATTTTCAATTTTTTTTTGTCAAAATAGTCTTTCAAAATCTCAATTGAATGCATGCTCCTAAATTAGTGAGACAATAATTAGGGCTGTACGTGAGCCAAATGAGTTGGAATTGGCCAAAACCAAAATGATTTTCTTTATACCCCTACACTTATATCTTTACCCAAGGTTGTTAAAATCGCGATTTAAAACCTATAAACCATAGTTTTTACGTTTCTAGGTAGCAAAAACGAGTTAAATCGCTGGTAGAATCGTGATCTGGAACGATTTTACACGATTTAACTCGTAGTAAAATCTCTAAAATCGTGTAAAATCATAGTGAAATCGTGTAAAATCATTGGTTTTAACTCTTTGAGACGATTTATTATGGTGATTTAGTATATTTTAGCTTTGAAATTTTAAATTATTAATGCATTATAGTATTATATAAGTATATATACATGTTATGTATATAAAATTAATATTATTTTAATATGAGGTAAAATCGACGATTTTACGTTTCGATTTTACCTAGACAAAAAGAGTTAACGGAAACTCTCGATTCTGACGACCTTGCCTCTACCCCTACAGACTAATATTTTTTTTCCAATTTTACTATTTTTATCATTTGACTTCAGCCAGTAAAATTATTTTGGTATGCAAAAATTTTCTAAAAGTGAATAAATTTTGGAAGAATTTAATATAAGTTTTCCGGTAGCCAAAATTACAAAACCAGAACATTTTAAAAATGTATTTCATGCAAAAAGGGTTAGCGGCGCAGCTTGTTGCCCGTTTATCTTGCATTAAAGTGTAATTACCTCTATTTAATATATATTCTATTATTCCATAAAAATAAAAAAAAAAATAAAAAAAATTTCCAGTAAACATAAATCCAAAATTCACCACTAGTTCAAAATTCATCGGAACACACGTTGGAAATGTTTTCCGACAATTCACCACTAGTTTCTCCATGTAATTATGTAAAACAAATGGCACATCCGTGCTTAACACTTAAACCAAAATTTTGAAAAGCATGTCAAAGGAAATTTGTGCTCGCTTTAGAAGAACCAAAAAAGGATGATTTATCAAGTGTGATGATGTAAAAGGGATGAATTTGAGTTCATTTGTGAAGAACTCTCTCGAAAAGTTTTCAGTTGAATTGGAATTTGGTGTTGAACAAGTTCCTTTGTACTTGTCTTTTTTTTATTATTATTTAGATTTTCCGGGTTGGAAATTAGAACCCATTTGAAAAGGAATTTTTTGTTGTTGCGGATGGCTGTAAAGTAATAACCGGAGGCGTGTCGTGACACTGAACTAAGGAATTATCCGCAAATATTGCGCAACTCCCCCAGAGTACAACCGGTTCTTCTCGGTGATAAACATACCGAGGCTATCAAGACACGAGAATATCACAAGGTAGGTAACTCAGACAGCACTACTAATTTTGAAAGCAAATTTTCATCTTGTGCTAAAAGCAAGGAACACGTACCAAAAACAAAACATAGAAGTAGTAGTATGTTATGGTTATTAGGCAGTCAATCAATATATATAAAACCGTTCCACTTTGCTATATTATATATAATAAGCAACCTTAAGATTCCTTGTGGTTACAAAACATTTATTTCAATCAAAACCATAAATTTCTATTAACTTGCATAATAATGTTTTTGCACCAAGAAAGAAACGGTTAACATTGAAAATAGGTAAATTAAAATAAATGTGAGGTATCATAGTAATATGTATATGACCAAGTAAAGGGAATAAAATAACTTTAAAATAAATTAAAAGATAAAATTACTACATTTTTGTGTGCCTGTTAGTTTTCTTAGGAGTCGTTCGTTTCCATTGCTGGTCTCATTTTTTCCTGATGGGTCTATTAATTTCGCCGTTTTTCAAGGCATGCATGCAGAGAGTGTGGTACTGTGTTTAGATGATGATGATGATGATGATGGTGTGGAGAAGCCTACTTTGGCGATGGATCTTGAACCTTATGTCAACATGAACCATGCTTTTGACCATGGATTATTGAAAAAGGAACCATGATTTTGATTGGGGTGACGATTATTGAAAATATGCAGTTTAGCCATGGCCCTATGGGTGAGTGAATTATCGGAAAACTTTTCCAATATGTTCAAGTGTTAATGGTTTTAGCTTTGTAATGTTTATGATTACTGGTAAACATTTTTGAACTGTTCCGGTTTATAATTTTGGTTACCGAAAAACTTAATTCAATTTTGGAAAAAATTTGCATACTAGAACTATTTTTGTGGGGTGAACTCAAATTATAGAAGGGGTAAAATTGAGAAAAAAAAAATGGTTTGTAGGGTAAAGGTATAAATGTAGGGTTATAAAAAAAAATTCCCAAAATCTAAACCACATAAGGTACAGTGGTACACCGAGTTGGGTCCAATAAAATAGTGACTCGTTGAAACGTTGGGCCGAGTTGGGGTAACCCACTATTTTCCGAGTTGGGTAACCCACTATTTTCTAGGTTGGATAGTCGGTTACCCAAATTATTTTTTTGTTTTTAAAATTAAATAATTTAATGACAAATTATCATATTTTTTTCTTAAAAATATCTCAACCATTGTATTTTCTTAAAAAATAATATAACTTATTTGTGCTATAAAAAATAACTATCTATTTTGGTCGTATAAACCCACTAGTCTGCTAGACATAGAAATAATCAACGTAATAATAAGAAAATAACCGAGAAGGAATTTCTTCTAGTCTGCTAGTCTTCAATTGCATGATGAACCTATCCTTCTTTATTTCCCAAGCGCAGCCTTCTGTTGTGCGTGATGATATGGTACTAAAACATTATTATAGCCTCAGCCTGTTGAACCATTAGGGTCCGTTTGATGGTCATGATATGATAGATACAGGATATGATATGAAGTTGGATAAAGTTAGGATATGATATTAACATGATAACATTTATCTTACTATGTGTTTGATGCTGATATGATAACAAACAAGAGGCAAAGGATAGGATCCATAAACATTTTATTTATGGACCGTCCATAAATAATTCTGAACCTTCAGATCACATTTCCACGTGGAAGCATCTCACGCGTTCTCAATTAACAGAATTTTCCCAACGATCTCAGCTCCATCTCGCGCGATCTCAGCTCAACGATCTCTGTCGTCGTGATCATCAGCACCGTCACCGTTTCCCTCATTCACCGTGATCATCATCACCGTTACTGATCATCAACTCCGTCACTGATTCCATCGCCGGCGCCGGAATTGCATCTAGTACCAATTGTTAGTTTTCCTGTTGATTTTGTATTGGATATTGATTTTTGATTTCAGTGATTTTTCTGTTGTATAGTGTTTTTGATTTTCAGTGAATTTTGATATGTGTTTGATTTGTTTTGATTAAGTATGTATAGTGTTAGTAATCATGTATACTGAAATTAACCATAGTAGTATTCCTGGAAACCATTTTGTCCAAGTAATGGTTTCAAAAGAAAGAGAAAATGTGTGTGAAAACATGTGTGTGTATGAATAACATCATCAGGACCAGGTGGAATACAAGTGTGAGTGTGAGTGCATGTTTTTGTGGTGTTCTTAGACAATTCAGTAATTGTGTTCATAGATGTTGAACCTTGAAAATTGCTACATGATTCTGGTTTTGAAAATAGAACATTACCTGAAATCTTATTAGAAACCTCAGAACTTACATCATACATATTTTTTTTATTTGCCTTGAATTGAACTTAGCTTCAAACTTTCTTTAGAATAGCATATCTGCAATATCCATCTGAAATTTTAAATTCAATATCAAATGAAAATATATAGACTTAAACAAATTACAAATAAAATATATATCACATTTTATGCCAAATAGTTGGAATGACCAGGGTTTCATATAGCGGATATTTCGTGGTATTTGATATTCGGAGAATGGCGGTCAAATACGGCTGATGTAGACTCATTATACTAAATAGTTATGTCGCGGCCCAATTTAGGCCATATTTGGAAAAACAACTTAATTAAGTATTTATAAAATAAGCTTAATACAGCTAAGAGACGTGTCATAAGCTGTTTCGATAAGAGTTCCAAATCAATCTCATAAGCTTAATACAGCAGATACATCATCAGCATTTTGTCAAAGGCACATGTGGTGATTCATAACTGAATTTGCCGAATTCGAAAGGCATTTTCTCTTTCTTTTACTTAATTCATTTTTTCGATTAACCATGTATACTGAAAAAACAAAAGTTTGAACATGTAATTAGCCTTAGATGACCGAGGATTAGCCATGTAATTATGGAAATTTGAGAATGCCTTAAATGACCTTAATTCGAGTAATCCCCTGTTGTGGTTCCGAAAGAAATTATAAATTATTTTATAATGATTTGGTACAAGGCATGGTTTCAGAGAGTTTTCAAACACCATTTGATGTTGATGATGGTTTAATTTCAAACACCATTAAAACCATTTGATGTTGATGATGGTTTAATTTCAAACACAACATGCATTTCAGGATATTTGGTTTAATTCATATTTTCGATTAACCATGTATATTGAATTACTGACTTATCATGTTTTCTGATTATTTTAAGTTTCTAATATTGTATACTAAATTGTGACTATTGATTTATACTGAATTTCACATGCATGCTATAATATTGTTTTCGAGTTTATATAATGATTGTAATTTTAGATCGTTGTTTGCCTTTTGTAATGCCTTTTGTAATTTTAGGTCGGCTCTGCTACATAGCAGTAGTATTTATGTAGTTAAGGCGATAGATATGTCTGTTGTAATGTGTAGTGTAGAATAATTTACAGTGATTTTTGTAATATTGTGTGATTTATCTGTCAGTACTGTCTGAAACCATTTTGCAAAAGGAATGGTTGCATACAGTTGTTCACCAACACCATTTGATGCTGATAATGGTTTTATTATTTTTTACAGGGGTTGTTTATGTCATCAATGGATTCGACATCGACTCCATCACTCATTCATGGTGGTAGCTCAGAAATAAATACTGATAAGTCTCAATGCTACTACCCTACGAATAAGGAATCATGGGAGTCTTTAGGATTTGCAACTGTTGAAGAGATTGAAAAGTTTTATGGTAATTATGCATATAACATTGGTTTTTCCATTAGGACTCATTTGAAGGGAAAGGTCAATTCAATGGGACAAAAAACAGACAGGGTACATTATGTCCGTTTTGTTTGTAACAAAGAAGGTTTCAGAAGGGGAAGCTTGCTTGACCCTAAGAATAGGTCAAGATCAGATAGTCCACTTGTTATTGAGTTTGAGAAAGTGAAAGAGAGACCGGAGGAAAGGGTTGGCTGTAAAGCTGGGATATCCTTGAAGTGGGATGAAGCTTTGAGTGTTTACAAGATATACAAGTGGGATGTGGATCATTGTCATGCGTTACATAAGTCAGAACATTCGCGCTACTTGAGAGCATTTAGAGAAGTTAACGAAGTGCAAGGACAGCTAGCTGTAATCAATTCCAAAGCTGGAATGTCGATTAGAAATTCGTATGAAGTCATGGGTCAGGGAGTTGGAGGCACAGACAATCTCCCTTTCCGATTTTCGGATTTAAAGAATTATTTGATGACAGTTCGTCAGAAAGAGATGGTTGTTGGGGAAGCAACTGTGATTCAGGAATTCTTTAGGAATGAAGCTCATTCGAAACCTTCGTTTTATTATGATATTCAAGTTGATGCTGAAGAAGACATAGCTAGTATTTTCTGGGCAGATGGAATTATGCAGCATGATTATTCGCTATTTGGTGATGTTATTAGTTTTGACACGACTTACCGAACAAACAATCAATATCGTCCATTAGGTTAGTATTTTTGCGATTTTTCATATGTTTTACCTGGATTTTGTGCTGCTGATTAGTCGTAGTATTTTATGTGGTTAGGGTGATAGTTATCTCTACAAGGGATTTGTGTAATACTGTTTTATTACTCTTTTAATACTGTGTGAAACCATGATGCAGATGAAATGGTTTTGCTCATTCTTTCACCAAAACCATTTGATGATGATATTGGTTTTTCCCTAATTCAGCTTAAAAAATGTCAAGTACAAGTGTAGTTAATACTGTTTAAAAATATAATTAGTAGTTTCAGGGTTCCAATATATGTCTTGTTTTTTGTGCTGATTATCTGTAGTTTTCTACGTGGTTATGGTGATGGTTATGGTTACAAGATTTTGTTAATACTGTCTGAAAAACCATATTGCACATGGAATGGTTTCACTCAGTTGTTCACCAGAACCATTTGTGAATGTTAATTATAATTGTAGTTAGTACTGTTAGATGATGATCTTAAGATTTATGTGACTTTGTTTATGCAATCAATATGCTACGTAGTTGATCTGGATTTCTTAATAATGTTAGTACTGTTTGATTAATACGTGAGCACTTGCAGAACCATTTTGCACAAGGAATGGTTTCATTCAGTTCCCCAGCTAAACCATTTCATCCTGATAATAGTTTTATTGCTTTTTACATTGCAGCTGCCTTCCTTGGTTTTGACAACCATCGAAAGAGTGTCTTATTTGGTGCTGCATTACTGTATGATGAGACGGCAGCCACATTTGATTGGTTGTTTACAACATTTTTGAAATGTATGGCCAATAAGCAACCACAGACTATATACACCGACCAGGCTCCTGCGTTGTTGAAGTCTGTTCCAAATATATTCAAAGGTGTTTTTCATGGGATTTGTTCATGGCATATGTCAGAGAATGCAAAGAAAAACCTTGGCTCTCGTGCAAACAGTGCTTTTTTTGATGAATTCAATAACTTGGTTTCAAATGTAGAAAATGAAATAGACTTTGACTACAATTGGGAGCAGATGATGAAAAATTGCTTTGATGGAAGACCTACTTCAGACTTTAGGTGGCTTGTCCAAACTCACAAAATTCGTATGCATTGGTCTTCTGCTTGGGTCAAGTCAACTTTTACAGCTGGTCTTAAAATAACTCAGTTGAGCGAGTCTTTCAATGCTTTTCTTCGTCGTTTTTTGCAGCCAGACCATTCACTTGTTCGTTTCTTTAGTCATTTCAACAGTATGGTTCAGAGAATGAGGGATAACCACACTGAGTTGGACTTCAAGGCTGCAAACACTAAAACCAAAAATAATTACCCGAACAGTCAGCTGATGCGGTCCGTTGTTAACAAGTACACACCATCTTGCTTTGCATTTATTCACAAGCAGTATGACCTTTCATTCAAATACTATTATGAAGAGGACACAGCAAAAGGGTCTGACTTGATTAGGGTTTTCAATGTTTTCACAATTGAAAAGGTTTGTGATCCTGATGAACTAGACGATGATAAGTATGATGATGCTGCTGATAATGAAGGGGGGTCAAATGCTGATGTTATGGATGAAGAGCTTCAAGATCATGATCGGCTTGATGAAAGGGTTGTCACAGTTGATGTTAGGAGCAAAAGTTTTAGCTGCACATGTCGGATGTTTGAGAACAGGGGCTTTTTATGTCGACATGTTTTCAAAATTTTGGAGTTCCTAGGTGGTTCTGTGCAATATCATTCCTTGAAGACAATTCCTGCACAATATGTTTTAAAGCGTTGGACTAGAGATGTGCGCCCGTCTGCAGATAAGCTGAAATCTATCATCAATGCTACGAATGAAGACACAACTCAAGCACAAAGATACCAACAAATTTGTGCTGTTACAGTTCAGCTTTGTACACGTGTTTGTGCAGATCCGGAGGCTTCTCAAATTTTTCTTGATGGTATTATTGAAGCTGGGAAAAAGGCAGAGGAGTTGCTTCTTTCTAAAGGTATTCGTACTAACCCAGTTTCAGTGACGTCATCTAAGTCCTCAATAGTTGCTGCTGCTGGTGAAGCATCTTCTGGTGTGAAGTCTACCGCCCCAAAGTTCAAAGAAAGAATAAATCCAAATAGGTCAAAGAAGCGAATTAAGTGTGATTATGAAAAATCTAGGGAAAAGCAGAAATTCCGCCTAGAACGGAAGAAAAAACAGAAAGATGATCATGAGGCTTTAAAAACCAAAGCTGGAGAAGGGCTTTCAACAGATGATTTCCGAAGCCAGCAAAGTTGTTCTGGTGTAAACCATTAGTAATCATAAATGGTTTCAAGATGTTAAACATTAAAACCATTAGTTCTTTGAAATGGTTTCCAGATTTATTGTATGAGATTGGTCTAGTAGTTTGGTAGCTTTTGAATATTTACCTAAGAAATTATAAGGGCTTATTGTGTTTGCATTATTTTGTTATCTAAGAACTATGTTGCTCTATTTACTAAAAAAAATAGTAACCATACTTTTTTTTTGTTATTCTCGTAAAATCGAATAGAACGAAACGGAATGAAAAACAAATTTCATTCTATTGTTTGTATATGTTATAAAGTGAAGAAAAATTGGAAGGGAAGAAAAATGAAAGAAAATAATGGAATGGATACTATTATATACAACTCTGTTACAATCGTGTATAAAAAATTCAAAGACACCACTATATATATATATATATATATACCACTTCATTCCATCAATCCAAATAAAATCAGTATATTTTTATTTGGACCACCTTGTAATATAATTGTCATACATAAAAGATAAGGTCAGTTGAATTAAAACCATTTAGTAGATCAAATGGTTTCCAGATGTTATACATTGAAACCATTATCATTGTTAAATGGTTTCAAGAACAACTATATATGTTAATGGTTTTTAAATATGTTGTTGTATGCATGTTACATTTCTTGTTGTTTCAGTGATTAATTTTTACAGCGTTTGTTTTAATGGGTTCGACTATATTTCACAAACTACATTCTCACTTCTGTATATCCTATGGTACGAATAAAGTAGAGATTGATTAAGAAGGCAATTAAACTAATTCATAAATTCAACATAAATTAAAACAATAAAATTAAAACAATCCATAAATTTATCAATAAAGTATTTTGACAATGAAAATGTCATAATGTGATAAGGAACATAACAAAATATGAGAACAACCATAGGAAAAGATGTGTGAAACCATTTGTCAATACTAATGGTTTCAGGATACAACACCTTGAAACCATTTAATATGACTAATGGTTTTAAACAGAACTACTTGGCAGGTTTTGGGAATTTTGTTCAATAAATGTGGTTGCTTTCTTCTGAACTTCATCTCTCATGGAATTGCTTTGGTGGCTTAAGATTTCTGAACATATTCCAATACGGAGATCTGTAATTCTTCCGGCCTTACTATTGTCCCCTTTTTTTTTTGAGTTTGGTCCACCCTTTGAAGGATTGCATTTCAGCTCCCCATTCAGCAAGAAACTTCATGCAGAAGACACCACAGTTGTCGGAATCCGGTTGTGTAGGCACCTTTGGTGTTTCATAACTGAATTTCTCAAATTCGTAAGGCATTTTGTCTTTCTTTTTCTTATATAGATCTGCGACAAAAGCTTCAACCTCATTCAGCCACACATTAAGCAGCAGCTTGTATGAGGTGGCTTCACCATCCTTGGTTTCCAATGTCTCTCCTACACCGGATAAGCTGTTCAGGAATTGAAATTTCTGGCTCTTGAGATTGACGACAAAGCAGACATAATGGGATCCTGGGTTGCCAACTATTGCTGGTGTCATTATCTGTTTCATCATGTAAATCATATTATTAAAATATAATCATATCTAAATCATATTATTAAACTAAATTTATCATACCAAAATCATCATACAAGTTTGTTCCTTGTGCAAAAAGGTTTTCAATAGAGACTTACGTATTCCAGCTTTGTAGGGTCAATGTTCTGCCAATCCAGGTATTTGAAATATCTTAGCCTCTCAATGAATCGCCAGCATGCAATACTCCTACTTACAGGAGCCATTTTCTCTTGGTCAACCTGGTTATAATAAAATGAGTAAATCAATAAGATTATGTAAATAGCATGTAGATTGTCAATATTAATGGATTATAATACATACATAATTAACCAATGGTGTCACCAGTCTTGTCCTGTCCCCCTGTTGATCCCAGTTTAAGCAATTAACCCAACAGTTAATTACCAAGCATGACACCCACACATCTTTTTGAATGGTGCACAAGGCTTCCCTTTGTAGTGCATAAGAATGAGTCTTGTCGCTGGAGCAGTACATAACTTCATCCCTATACAATAATTAAGCATTTAGGATTATTCACTAGAACAAAAGAACAAAAGGATAAGGCCAAAAGATTTGTATAACATCTTGAAATAAAATGGTTTCGTTTCTACTATTCAACAATGTTAATAGTCCAGAAATAGTATTAGAACAAGAGAACAAAAGATCAGATAATAACAAACTTATGGAACTAATAGAATCTTAAGCAAAGGACTGGAAACCATTCTACAATATTAATGGTTTCAGTGTTTAACATCCACAAACCATTTTAAAACTAATAATGGTATCAGTGTTTTAACATCAACCATTTAACAATACTAATAATTCAGAAATATCATTAATACAAGTTCTATGTTATTACTTATCAAGCACATCACTCCATGCATATGTTGCCAGATCCTTCTGCTTCTTAGTCGCCTTTGACTCATGGACAGCTTCGTCGTACGGGCTTGAGAGGTACTTTGACTTCTTCAAAGGTCTTTTCCGTTCAGGGATAGGACCACTAGAGTATAGCATATCATGGGTCCTTCTTTTCTTTTTCTTCACAGGTTCAGCACTATCCACGTCGATTACCTCATCTGGTAAGACGGACCTTAATGGAGTTGCACTGTCAAATAAAGTACATAATCATGTTCATGTTAGGTTCATGTTTTAAACCATTCCTTCTGCTAAATTGTTTCAGACATATTATTGTTTCAGACACAAGGATGATATAGCAGAAACTTCATGAAATATTAGCAATAAACAAATAGAAATAGGTAGAGAATAATTGCTACATATAATTGACTTACTCTATACAAACGTCTGAGTCAGACTTATCGTCATGCTTCACATTTGGGGGTGCCTCATACAAAACAAGCGCAAGGCTTGGACTGCATTCTTTCTTCGTTGAAGCTTCACCCGTATCAAAAAACTCTGGATATTTCCGAATTGTTTCAGCTGTAACTGAATCAGATCCCTGTGACACCGATTCTGTCTTATTCAAGCTGAAACCATCAAAACAGCAACAAATAAAAAACCATTAAATGTTAAAAGACATCATGACTAAAAAACCACTAAACAGACATCATATATATTCATTTCTTACTCTGATTGAAAAAATTGTGGAAACTTTGAGATAGTTTCCTGTGTGACAGTATTCATTCCTTGTGAATCTGAATCTTTGGGTTCTGAATCATTTTTAGTTAACCTGCAATGAAAACCATTGAGAAATATTTTAAAAGGTTTGATCTAAGATGTAATTATGGATTTACACAATCAGAAACAATAAACCAAAAAAAGATTAATTGCTTACTCTGCATGTTTAGTTTCACCGCCATCAAAATATTCTGGAAACTTTTCAATAGTTTCCTGTGTCAATGTCATTCCGACATTGCACGCGGCCTTCACCGATTCATCAAGGAGCTCCAGATTGATTTCAACATCTTCGTCAGATTGATTATCATTATTGAACCTGAAACCATTATCAAGATCAAATTGTTTTGGAGACCAAAGGAATGAAACCATTCCATGTGCAACATGGTTTCAGATAGTATTAACAAATGAAATTATTTTTAACTGATCAATAAATGATGTTAAAACTTAAAATTAAAGTTAATTATAGTTGTGCACAGTCACAAAAATAGATTAATTGCTTACTCTGCATCTTTAGTTTCACCGCCTTCAAAAAATTGTGGAAACTTTATGATAGTTTCCTGTGTCAATGTCAGCCCGACATTGCACGCAGCTTTCACTGATTCATCAAGGAGCTCCACATTGATTTCATTTTGATCATTATTGAACCTGAAAACATTTACACATTCTATTTGATCAGACTTACATAAAAATATTATTATTTAATTAGGTCATCAATATGTACAATAAGAATATTTACAATTACGTCACCAATAAACCATGTTAAGTTTATAACAAAGGTTAGTACCTTTGGGCATTCGAACTTTCACCCACTTCATTTGCAGCTCCAGCTCCTTTATATCCAGCTTCTTTAGATTCTTTTGGAATGGTTTTTGCAACCTCATCTTCATCACTTTCGTCGTCATTTTCATCATTTTCATGCTCATTTTCATCAATATTGACCCTGATAAAATTTGACATGCTATTTGGTAAAACTGACATAAAATTAATATTATTTACTTATTACTAAAATATTGATGATCAAATGATGTTGGTAAACAAAGAAAACTATTCCAAAACAATTATAACCATCAAATGGTTTTGATGGTTATATTAGTGAAACCATTCTGTATGCAACATAGTTTCAGACAGTATTAAAAAAGTAATCAAACAATATTATATATTTTATTTACAATCAATGATCTCTAAACCATGGTAAGAGTTAAAATAAATTTTAGTACCTCTTTACATCAGAATCTCCTGCAGTATCATCACTCTCAGTATCTTCACTGTCATCATTTTCACTTTCATCATCTTCACCTTTCTGTTTTTGTGAAATTGCATGTTGTTTTTCAGAAGTTCCAACATCTTCAGCTATCCTCCTCTCTAGGGTTTGTACGGCTCCATTGTAGATCCGTATGCACCCTCTGTAATGATCAAGATATTCCTCTGCCTGCATATGGTTTATATATATGTAATAATAATATATGTTAGTAAAACAATTGATGACTTAAAGTAACTGTTCATATATATATATATATATATATATATATATATATATTGTTTATACAAATAATATTATGGTTCTCTCACCTTTGATAAAGGACAAGTATCTGGATCAAAACACATCAGAATTGGTCCTTCATCAGTGCGATAAAGTCGTTTGACCCCAACTGTCAATCCATGCTCAAGGCCCATAAGGTCGTGGACCTTTTGAAGGTCTTGGGTTGCGGTCTTCACATCCCAACCACGCAGCGATGGGAACTTTTGTTTACCAGTTAACAATGGGCTTCTCTTCCCCATTTTATCCAGATAATTAATCTGTAAAAATAAACCATTATCCAATCAACATGGTTTTATACAACAGGGTATCAAAACCATTAAACCATACTAATGGTTTCAGTTATTATGAACGGGTTATTTTTAAATATATAATGTCTATAGGAGTGCATACTCAGAGTGAGTGATTAAATGCTTATATATCACACACACACACACACACACACAGTTAACCAGACACACACACACACACACACACATGGTTTCACTACTAGAACAATTTTAAGCAAACACCTTGAAACCATTTAAAAATACAAATGGTTTCACTGTATCAGATTTTGAAACCATTAAACAAAACTAATTGTTTCCAGCATTTAACAATACCTTATATATTTTTGTATATATATATATATATAGAGAGAGAGAGAGAGAGAGAGATTGATTACCATTAGGAAGTGGAAATCTGCCAATGGATTTGCCACATCTGGGTTTTGCAGCCCATCCTTCATGTATTGCAAAACGTGTGAGCACCAATTATATGATCCCGCCTGTTCTAGCACTTGCGCATATTGCAGAGTCACAAAACTGCTGTTTGTAGGGCACAATATGTTGTGGATTATCAAACATATTGCCCCCTTAACCCAAGACATTGGTTTCTCCAATTTTTTCATTTGTGATTCCAATTCAGTCACTTTCACAAATGTGGAGTAGTTACCAACCAACCCCAACTCCCTTCGCAGTTTTTTTATAGCTGCCTCAGAGCAGCGATCAACATTGATCTGCTCCCCACTCATTGGGAGCCCATATACTCTGTGCACATCTTCCTCTGTCAATGGCAGCACATCTGTTCTGCCTAACCTGATCCACATGTTTTCTTTTTCAAAGTGCTTCACAATCCATTCCACGAAGAATGTGTGGATTTTGGTCCATTTGCAGATATGTCTTAATCCACCGAAACCACTCTCATTCAAAAGATTCGATATATCATTCTCCTTTTTCTTCCCTTTGATTGATTCCATAAGGTCATGGACCTTAGGAATGCTCAGTTTGTGTCTTAATCGTTGATCCAAATTCTGCTCCTCAGAATTTCCATCGGTGTCTTCGTTCTTTTTCCCCTTGTTTTTTTGACTCATATTCTTTTCCTTAACTTCGTTATTATCGTCCGAGCTTTCATCATTTATTTTTGTCCCTCCCCCTCTTCTACGACAAGTCTTTTGATTCCTTACCTTCTTATCCTTTTTTTCCCCCTCTTCTTCCGATGGTGTCAAGCCAAGACTGAAATTTGGCATTGACTCCAAGTCTTTTGTTTTTTTGGTCTGCATCAAAGAAAACAATTTTAATCATTAAATGGTTGTGGTGTAAAATACATTGCAGCATGCTAGTCTCATCTCAAAATACATAGTTCAAACACATTCTGGAAACCATTCCATGTGCATAATGGTTTTCAGAATCCACTCATTATGAAATCAACATTCAGAATCTCTTTCCAATAACAAATTACAAACTATTTATTTGATTTGAAATGACAAATAAACAGATACTCAGAATAGAGTTACTCCAAATTTTAGCTTTATAACAAAATAGAGCTTTGATGCTGGAAACCATCTGGCACAAGGAATGGTTTCAAACTGTTAAAATACATTGTTAAAACACATTCTGAAACCATTCCATGTGCATAATGGTTTCCAGCATCCACTAATTACCAAATCAACACTCAGAATCTCTTTCCAATAACAAACTACAAACTATTTATTTGATTTGCAATGAGAAATAATTTTAAACTCTTAATTTAGGGTTTCCACAGATGCATGCAATTTGTACCAAAATCATAACACCATTTGCAACATATCAACAGCACAATTAAAACAAATGGTTCAACAAAATGGTTTTTGAGTAACACATTCTGGAAACCATTCCATGTGCATAAGGGTTTCCAGAATCCACAGGTTACCAAATCAACACTCAGAATCCCTTTCCAATTACAACTTACAAACTATTTATTTGATTTGAAATGAGAAATAAACATAAACTATAATTTTAGGGTTTTCACTTATATAATCATTTCAAAAATTAACGCAGAGTTAGAACCAGTTTACAATCTCAAAAAATTGAAAGGAAAAGTAAAAATAAATTAGTTAATTTGGGGATTATCACTTATATAATCATTTCAAACGATTTTAGTAACATACATTCACGTTAGAACCGTTTTCTAGTCAAAAATAAGTTGACGCAGAGTTGACGATGTTACCTGGTTTGTTTTCTTCATTTCAGTGTGACGTTGATGATTATGTTTTGAACGGCGATGATGGTGATGATGTCGACGGTTTCGTGATCGTCCTTTTCCGGCGACGGTTGTGGTGGAGATGACGGTTGTGGTGGTTTGCAATGGAGTGATCGTGTTTGAGAAGAAGGAGACGTGGTTCAGACAAATTAAATGCAAGTGAAATTAAAAATAAAAATGATTAACGGTTTCTTTTTCATTTGGGCTGTGCGGTGTAAATAAGAAAACGTGGGTGTAAGTTTAGCAAATGGGCTGTGTTCCGTGTTTTAGGTCCAAGGCTTTATGGATGGTCCATAAATTCATTTATGGACAGAAACTGAACCCACAAACAAGATATCATTATTTATTTTCAATTAAATATAATTAAATAACAAGTTTTCATTGTAGGTGGTTTTATTTTTGGCAAATAAAGATTTACTTTCTTAATAACACAACATGATAATTTCTAACCCAACCTAAACATAGGATAAAAATTACAAAGGAGTGATAGGATATGATTAAAAAAAGGAATAATTTATCATATCTTATTGGTGCATTAAACAAAAAATTAAAACATGATATGATATAATTATCATATCCTACTCACTATCCTGACCATCAAACGGGTTCCAATTCCATATTCTATCCCTTGTTTTTTTTTTGACAACATATTCTATCCCTTGTTAATACTAACTTTAATTGATTTCTTCAGCTTGATTAATATTAATTTCTAAGAATAAGATTCTGAGTATACCATGTTGTGTAAAGGATGTGATTCTCATTGTATTCATGCTAGGCAATGTGCCTTATATAGAAATTACAAGAATAGGCTCGGTACACAAGTAGTAACTCACTGACTTGGTACACAAGTAAGCACACATATACGAAAAATCTTATTCTAAATTTATCTGATCCTAACATATCCTCCCGTACACTGAATTCTTCGCAAAATACAAACAAAAAGAAATTCAGTATAACAAAAACAGAAAAAACTAAGCAAGCTACACTACTCCAATGACATCACACATACTCAGGTCCTCCCTTAGTTTGCAAAAAGTTTCAAGCTTCAAGGCTTTGGTCATTATGTCAGCTAGTTGTTCTTGAGTGCTACAATGCTTCAATTCCACAACTCCTTCTTTTGTAAGATCTCTTAGGAAGTGAAACCTCACACCAATATGTTTATACTTTTGCAATTTTTGGTATAGAATCTCTATGCTGTTTATGTTTCTTGTAACACAGGAAACCCCTTGACCATCGTTTTTTTAGCCAGCACATTCAATCCCTTGTAACTCAAATGGCAACATCTATGATGCCATAATTGAGATTGACTCATCTTTGTGACTTTCATGCACATGGGAGTGAGGACAGAGGCATGTATTATGTATATTCTGTTGGCAGACATTTGTGTTGACATTATTAAGCCTTTATTCTCATGATAGACTTTGCATATATCATTTGAAAAAACAATGGTGAGATTCTTTACTTGAAGCTGGCCAATGCTTAGCAAGTTGTTCTTCAATCCTGGAAGGTAGTAAATTTCAGTTATCACTTGAACTATTCTATCAATATGCAACTTCAAATTGCCTCCCATGACAGTCATTTTTGAGTTATCACCCAATTTGACAATTTCTCTGAAGCTACCATCAAAATTGAATAACCAATCTCTTCTTCCAATCATATGGTTACTGTACCCAGAGTAAATAAACCACATTTCAACATTAGAATCATCATACACCTCTTCTTTTGAGTTTTCTTGTGCCATAAGCAACACTTATTGATTTTCATCAAACTCAACATAAATTGCTCCTTCTTCCCAAGTTGGACATTCATTTTGATAATGCCCAAGCTTATGGCATCTATAACTTTCAACGAGATCTTTACTCTGTCGTCCTCGACCCTTACCTCTACCATCATTCCTCCCTCTAGAAAAGGTTTTCAAGGCCTATTTTTCATCCTTCTCGTGAGTGGATTTCATTCTTTGTTCATGAACTAAGAGGCTACTTTGTAGTTCATCTATGGTGAGAGTGGTGACATCATTAGACTCTTCTATAGAACACACTACGTAAGAACTTTCCCAACAACCTTAGTTTGATCCATTGTTTCGCCATGTGCAGTCATCTTATTTGCAATAGCTAACATTGTTGAAAAATACTCATCAACAATTTCATTATCTTTCATGGTAAGAACTTCAAATTCTATTCTCAAAGCTTGAAGTTGTGCATGATTTACCTTGGTGGAGCCTTGATATTTCTGGCACATTGAGATCCAAATATCACGAGTAGTGTCTCGATTCAAGATAGTACGTCTTCAAAATTGTGCGATCAATGGCTTAGAATATGTAGTTCTTTGCTTTCAGATCTTTGAGTTTGCTTTCATCAGCTGCTTTTCTTTGTTCTACACTGACATTCGCAGGAGCTACAACGATTTCATCTTCAATAAGGCTCCAATACTCCTTAGAACGAAGCATATTCTCCATAAGCATAGACCAGTGGTCGTAATGGCCGTCGAATTTTGGAATAGAGGGTTGCATGAAGGATGATTCAGCCATGGAATTGCAGACAAAGAGAGGAAAAGAAAGAAAGATTCACAAGAATGGAGAAGAAGATAACAAAAAAATGGTTAAGAACGCGCGTGTAACAAAGTCCATTTGTTAGCACTCAGTGCCCTCTAAGGACTCATGATACCAATTGTTGTGTAAAGGATGTGATTTTCATTGTATTCATGCTAGGCAAAATGTGCCTTATATAGACATTACAAGGATAGGCTTGGTACAAAAGTAATAACTAACTGACTTGGTGCACAAGTAAGCACACATATACAAGAAATCTTATTCTAAACTTATCTAATCCTAACACACCATCCCTCATCGTTAGCCATGGCAAAATTATCCATATTCGCGGATACCGCCCGTCATATCCTGATTTTGACGGGAAAAATTTGAGTTGGCTGGATTTGGGTCCGAGTTTAGGTTTTTCCCGATTTTAAAAGGTGGGAGTGGGTCGAGTAATGAAGATATAGATACTCACCCTGAAATCATCTCCGAACCTTCACCACTCATTCATATTTTTAAGTTGAGTATTAAACAATTTATTTTCTCTATTTATTTTCTTTGTATAAATATTGTTGAAACAAATAGTGTTTCACTTTTAACTCTTTTTTTAATAAAAAAAAAAATACCAAAAAGCAAGTCAAGTTCATATAGAGATAAGACGAAATGAGATATCCGAACCTTCTTACGGGATGCCCAGATCCCGTCGAATATGAGTTTGAGATTATAATTTTTATTTTTGTTAACAATTAGGACGGATATGAAGATATCCAAATTTTATGGATTTCGGAGGGAAAAATGTGTTCCCACCCCTGTCCATTGCCATCCGTACTCATTGACTAATGATCTATCGCTATTTTAGTAATTGCATTGGATGTAGTTTAGAGGTTATGTGATGACTAGTTGTGTATTCAAGTTCTTCTTTCAATTTTTGTTGGAACAAAGTTCACATTGGTGTGTGAATTGAAAATAAAATTGAGTCTCATATCGGGTAGTAGAGCATACTAGTGTGTTGTAGCATACTAGTGTGTATTTTGAGAAAATAATTAAATTAAATCTCACATTTATTTATTTAATTGTGATTTATTTTCCATCAATTTGTAACCGTTAAGTTTATGAGAAAAATAACTCTAATTGATGGCTACTCAATACAACCAATGCTCTATAAGCTGCTACTCATTTGTGAAAAAAAATAGATAGAAGAGCAAAATTGAAATTGGCACCGTATTTTGGCTGAGTATTAGACTAAGGTCCTTCATAAAGTTAGTAAGGAATTTTTCTTGCGATCCATGAAGATTGTTTCAAAGGTAATTAAATATTTATCTAATATATTGATAGCATGCATTGCTAAGTAAAACCTGTTGATAGGCTTTATGTCTTGTGGATTGCCTTTGTTACGTGAAACTTTTTCCTTCATTGTATCAATTTGCTTGTATGCATTTGATGTGTTGATTAATAGATATATATTGATCTATGAGTAGAAGACATTGCATAGCTTATTTAAGTCTATATCAAATTGTTAGATATAGACTATGTTTCATGTAATTGTCAAAATAAAGTAGTATGCATATTAAGTGTTTCTTTATTTGATTATGCAAATTAGAAAGATTTGCATTATGTTTTGTTCTTAATTGTTTAGAGAAAAATAATGTTTATACTATGTATTATGTGATACTAATTTTAGCTTATGAAAATGAAATCATTGTGGTTTATGACATTTTCATGTATTAATATATCCTCTGAAACTTTGATTTTGAGTGATATATATTGTGTCATATTTAAGTTTATTTTATATGATGTGTGATACTAATATTTATATTAGTATTAATTTGGTTTAAGAGTGATTGTAGTATCACTAGTTCCTTCAAATTAAGAATGGTCTTAGTACCATAATCCTTTTGATTTAAGAATGGTCTTAGTCACCATATGGGAATGGTATTGTAGTACCATTTATTTAGTGATATTGTACTATCAATACGGATATCGTAGATGATTCATCGATTGATGTTGTAACATCAATTTGAGTGGTTTTCTAGTACCACTGAATCGCCGATGAATCATAGATTGATGTTGTAGCATCAATTCGAGTGGTATTGTAGTACCATTCAAGAAGGTGTAATTCTTGACCGATTTCTACAGTGCAGTAGCAAATCGGTATACAGTTGTAACTGAACTGTTTTATCCTGGAGGCGGCGTGGTTGATAGTCTGCTTGCACAATTTTGGGCAGTGCCACGAAATGTCTTAAAGAAAGCGTATTGATCCGCGACTCAGCTAGTAATTTCATTCGGTTCCGTTTTTCGAAAATTATTATTTTTTTAAAATATCAAAAACAACAATTTTTGAGTGAGTGGTGAAGGGCAAAACCCCCCTAAACCTTGTCAAGCCTTAATAGAAACGTGAACAAAAGCAAATAGGAGTATTTATGTATTTACCATGATGAGATTTTTGTCATACACAGCTAAAAAGTACCGCAACCATCGATAGCATAACACAAGAAGCATGTGAGTATAATGCTTGACCAACTTTCGAATTCAACGGGAAGTTGCTGAATTGTGAAACTGAGCCCCCCTCTTCAATTGCTTAGCTGTCACTCTTGGAACGTGACCCACCACTATTTTTTCTCTTAAAATACCTACCCTAAATTAATTAAAAAATACTACATAATCAATTATTCAATTATTAATAACATTAGCTAGTAGAAGCCAAAAATATAAAACAACGTGGCACTGCATGCACATTATCAATATCAAAGTTTATCGCATAAGATAAAACGTGCAATTGGGCTTGGAACCTGCGTTTTTTTGTTTTTTTTTCTTAATTTGGTTTTTTTTAATAATAACACTTTGTATACACAGACCTGGTGGTATGGAGCTGATGTTTTTGGTTCGGACAACCGTTTGATTCCGAACCTGTTAACTAAGACCTAATCAAATTAATTAATGAACGATTAAATTAACAATTAATACTAATTTTTTAGCTTTAGATTATAGCAATAGCAAAGCAAGTAGAACTAGAAGTTTAGTTGTGACGGTGATTTCTCTGCTGTACCTTGTGAGAGAAGGCAAAATCATGAAAAAGCAAACACAAAAAGCATTCACAAAAAGAATTGCTTCTCTTCCAAGCCAGCTAGAAAACTAGTTGATTTTGATACTGACATTCATAATTTTTCACTTCCACCATTAAAATCACACACCGATACTCACGAGAAAGTAACAAGAAAAGTTTCCATTACCATTATCATCATTACTATAAAAACGCATCAAAATATTGTTCTTCACTTCTTCCATTCTTCTTCTCCATATATATTTTCCAATGAAGATTTGTACATTTTCTCTGCTTCTTCTCTGTTTTTTTCAATCAGCGCTAGCAATTTTAGATCCTATTGATTTCTTAGCATTACAATCTATTCGAAGATCGCTTCATGATGTTCCTGGTTCGAATTTCTTTTCGTCTTGGGACTTCACCGGCGATCCATGCAACTTCGCCGGAGTTTATTGTGTTTCTGATAAAGTCTTTGCTCTCAATCTCGGCGAAACTAGAGCCGGTTCGCCTGGTCTCACCGGCAAAATTGATATCGCCATTGGTAAACTCTCTGCTCTTGCTGATTTAACCGTTTCTCCCGGGAGAATTTACGGTCATCTTCCTCAGTCGATTTCGCAGTTGAAGAATCTTAAATTTCTCGGTATCAGCCGGAATTTCATCTCCGGTGAGATTCCGGCAGGGCTTGGTCAGCTACACAATCTCAGAACAATTGATTTAAGCTACAATCAGTTATCCGGAACTATTCCTCCGTCAATCGGAAAATTGCCGGTGCTAAACAACCTCATCCTCCGTCACAACCGTCTCACCGGTTCAGTTCCGTCTTTCGCATCGGCTCAAAACTTAAACCGGCTCGATCTAAAACACAACTCTCTCACCGGTTCACTTGCTCCTGATTCTCTCCCTTCTTCACTACAATATCTTTCTCTATCATGGAATCAACTTACCGGGAATGTAGATCGGGTTTTATACCGGTTAAACCGCCTCAACTATCTCGATCTAAGCTTAAACCGGTTCACCGGTCCAATCCCGGCTCAGTTATTCTCATTCCCGCTAACAAACTTACAGTTAGAAAGAAACCAATTATGCGGTCCGGTTGAACCGTTTAACGAAGTTACAATCCAAACCGTTGATCTAAGTTACAACAAGCTATCAGGTGAAATATCACCTTTATTAGCGAGTGTGCAAAATTTGTATCTAAACAACAACGCTTTTACCGGTGAAGTTCCCGGTAGTTTTGTAGAACGGTTATTGAGGGCGAATATACAGATTTTGTATTTGCAGCATAATTATCTTACCGGAATTGTGATTAATCCAACGGCGGAGATTCCGTTGAGTAGTTCTCTTTGTTTACAGTATAACTGCATGGTTCCTCCTGTTCAGATGACGTGTCCTTCTAAAGCTGGTTACCAGAAAATCAGACCTGCTAGGGAGTGCAACCAACATCATTGAAAATCTTATACCATATATCATATTATATAGTTACATTTATATATTAGCACTATAATATTCAAGTTAGATCAACTAATATTGAATACTACTAAAATTATAAACTATATATATAGCTTTTGTTTTCTTGCTTTTGTAATATTTAATTATTCTTTTTGACTTGTCTTGTTTTATTAATTCATCATTATTATAATTAAAATTAGTTGTAGTATTTTAGTAGTTTTTGAATAATACTACACTTCTTTCTTTTTATAAGAGACAAATAAATTAATAAAAATTAATATATTAATGATAGATAATATATATTACTCCGTATTAATCAAATACATCCATTTTTTTTTAACTTATTTGTGTTTTATAAAAAGGACTGAGAACCACTTCTTCTAAGACAAAAAAAAAATGGACTGAGAACATATTTATAAAATGAATGTGAAAACTTGCGATTAGGGTGGTTCAGAATACTTTATGTATTACTTTAATTGATGTACTCAGTGGCGTCGCCACATAGAGTCTAGGGGATTCAACTGAACCCCCTGGACTTAAAAAAATACACATATAATCCTATATAATTTATATTTTGAACCTCATTATTTTTCTATATTGAACCACTGATCCAATTAAACTCAAAACAATTTTAACTTGTTTATTTTCAAATTTTATTCTCTCTTTACTAGGCCTGACAATGAATCTAAACAAGTCGAATAAAGTTTGATATCGATTTGACAATTAATTCGTTTAACTTGCTTGGTTCATGAACTAAATGAGTCAAACTTAAGCTAAATATTAAGTTCGTTAATTAAATAAGCTGAACTTGAGCTATATATAGTTTGACTTGTTTGGTTTTGAACTTGGTTCATGAACCAAATGAGTCGGACTTAAGCTAAATATTAAGTTAGTTAATTAAACGAGTTGAACTTGAGCTATATAGTTCGATTTGTTTGGTTTTGAACTTGGTTAAAGAACCAAATGAGTCGAACTTAAGCTAAATATTAAGTTTGTTAATTAAACGAGTTGAACTCGAACTATATATAGTTCGGCTTGTTTGGTTTTGAACTTGGAACATGAACCAAATGAGTCGAACTTAAGCTAAATATTAAGTTGATTAATTAGATGAATTGAATTTGAGCTATATATAGTTCGACTTGTTTGGTTCACGAGCTGATTTGATTATATATATAACACTTAAAAATATATTTCTAAATAACACTTCAAAAATAATTTAAAATTTATATAATTTAAAATGGAGAATAAATATAATGAAAAAAAATCATATCGAATTCTTGATTTTAGTTTCAAGTTGAAAATGAATTGAACCTAATGAGCTGAACCGAACTGCTCGCAAACTATAAACGAGTTGAACTCGAGCTGAAAAAAGAGTTTATGTCAAACTCAAGTCTAGTTTCTAATCGAACCAATTCTTATCGAGTCTAATTTTTATGTATTGACTTATGATGTTTTATGTTATATATAGTATGAAATTATAAATATTAACTTTAGGATAATTTTTTAAAAAATATTTTCTATTTTTTGTAAACTATTTAGTAATTTAAAGCCGTTTTCAATAAAAAATTTCCATTCAGAAAAACAATTGCTAACTAGAATATAAAAATATTTTGAAGCAAAATTTTTCTAAAATAGTCTGAACCCCCTGCTCCAGGTTCATAGAGACGCCAATGGATGTACTATATTCATTTTAGCTGGAAAATTAATAAAATGACAAAGCAAAAGTTGTGATTCTATCAACAGAATAAAGATGCAAAAGTTTTTTTTCTTTCTTGAATGCTCTTATGAATCATTTCTTGAGTTTACATAAAAATATAAGGTTGGTTAATTTGATAGTTATGGTTAAGAAGTTAAAGAATAGAGTGATGAAGAGGTTAACATTACTTTTTGGGAAATTCTTTGGTACACATATTATGTGGCGGTGTATCGGTACATTGTTGACATGGTTAACAAATGACAAGTAATAAATGCAGATTTTGTTTCTTTTATTGATTTTCTATTTTAAACGCTACTTTTTAATATTTGCAAATGTATCTTTGGCATAAATATAACCATCAATAATGTTCCACAATAAATCAAAGCATCAATCAAATCTTTTAAACTAGTTTTTTTTTTTTTTTTTTTTAACAAGATTCAAATAGTTTTTTTGGTAGAAAAATATTGTAATTTATAAATTATTAAAATGTGAATCCTAAATTGTTTTACCATTTGATTAAAATATTCACCCTTATAGCACCAAAAATAAAATATTGTTCGCCCTTATGTATCCTTCAAATATTTTAATTCTTTTTTTTTTGTACTCTTCAAATATTTTAATTTTTAAGTTAATAAAATGTGTATCCTTATGTATCCTTCAAATTTATTTTTTAAATATTATTATTTAAAAAGTTTAAAATTTATTTACCATTTATTCATAAATTTATTTTTTGTACATTTTTAAAAAAAATTTTAATATATGTATATATTTTATCATAATATTGTTAATTTTTAGTGATTCGTAATATTTTATAGAGTTAAATAAGTGTTTTATCTCTGCAAAAGTACTAAATTTAATTTTCCATCTTCTTAAGTTTTTTCATTTGTACTAAATTTTTATGCAGCAATTTTAGTCATGTTATTAAGTTGATGTGTATTTATGATTATTTTGCAAATATGTATAGAGCATTATTAGGGTTTGATCTAGAAATTTTGATTTCTTTAGTCACAATTGACATTATTACTTGAGATTTAACTAGGTTTTCTTATGAATTGGTTTCATATTTAATATAGCGAGTTCAGGCTTAACTGTTTGATTGTCGAAATTTGAATTCTTAAGTGTTTCTCATTACAATTTGGTCAAGTTGAACAGTTAGACTGGGGATATTTGATCTTCTTAATCCATTTCAATCTAGTTGGTTTGTGAGTTAACAATAATTTCATAATAATTAGATTGAACCATTAGACTGTTGAAATTCAGCTTCTTAAGTGTTTATTATTCCAATTAGGTCAAGTAGAGTAGAATAACCGAGATGAATTGATTCTCATAGTCACAATTGAGAAAATTAGTTGATTCTCATAGTCGTAATTAATCTAATTAGTTGACGTTGAACTGTTAGATTGTTGACATTTAAACTGTAAAGTGTTTTCTATTTAATTTGCTCAATTTATTTCCGTGGTTCTTATCGGGAGAATTGGTAGAGACTTAGTAATTCGTTTCTGATAACTAGGTTTTTGAGTATGTGCGTCATTCCAATTAAGTGGTATTGAATTGTTTGAGAGAAAATTTGGTTTCCTTTGTCACAATCGGGAAAACTATTGTTTTAAGAAATCACGGTCGAAAGAATTAGTTGAGACTTAATTGTCCTTTCATAGGAATTAAGATTCTTAATTAAAAAGTTCAGTTACCATTAGATTATCAGAAATAAGTTAATTGTTTGAGATAAGTATAAGCTAAAAAAAATATAATTTGGTTCGTGAAGGATTATTCAGTAACTGTTAGTTCAATTAGTTAATATTTAATCATTATTTACTTGCATAAGTTATTTTTTATAAGTTCAAAAATAAGTTAATCCAAACATGCCCTTAAAAGATCATTGTGTAAAGATTAGAAATTTATTAAAAAAAATGTAAAATATAAAAATTAATCCATGAGATTTATTCATTATTTACTTGCATAAGTTATTTTTTATAAGTTCAAAAATAAGTTAATTCAAACTTGTCCTTAAAAAATCATTTTGTAAATATTAAAAATTTATTAAAAAAAAAGGTAAAATATAAAAATTTACACCTTTAACAAAGCATACAACATACCAACAAGACTAGTGATCCTTTTGTTAATTGAAATTGTTTGTTATTATTTTAAATTAATCTTTTATTTTATATTGTTAATAAAAAAAATTGAGCATACACTGAATCTTCCCTAACCTAATTCCGCCGTCGCGCACAGTGAGTTGGAAAACACGATCTTTCAACTTGATTTTCTTCAAAAATACTACTCTTCTAAACAAAAATCAACAAGATCTTCAACTTCGATTTTCTTCAAAAATAATTCTCTTGTAAACAGAAATCAACAAGATCTTTCTACTTTGATTTTCTTCAAAAATACTACCTCTCTAAATTAAAATTGATAAAATCTTTCGATTTTGATGTTCTTCAAAAATATAACCCTTCTATATATAGTCATGTATCATTCTTGCAAATTCACACAACAAAATACGGTGTATTTTCTTCTATTCAAATCGCCACTAAATGAAGGAAGGAGAAGGTTCCTTTACGTCAAAGATGGCACTCCTAGCAAAAGCTGCTCTGTTTTCTTTTAAAAAAATGTAAAAAAATAAATAAATTTATGGTTAAATGGTAAATAAATTTTAAAATTTTTAAACTAATAATATTTAAAAAATAAGTTTGAATACTACATAAGGATACACATTTTATTAACTTAAAAATTAAAATATTTGAAGAGTACAAAAAAAAAGAATTAAAATATTTGAAGGATACATAAGGGCGAACAATATTTTATTTTTGGTGCTATAAGGGTGAATATTTTAATCAAACGGTAATAAAATTAAGGATTCACATTTTAATAATTTATGAATTACAATATTTTTCTACCAAAAAAACTATTTGAATCTTGTTAAAAGAAAAAAAAAACTAGGTTAAAAGATTTGATTGATGCTTTGATTTATTGTGGAACATTATTGATGGTTATATTTAAGTCAAGGATACATTTGCAAATATTAAAAAGTAGCGTTTAAAATAGAAAATCAATAAAAGAAATGAAATCTGCATTTATTACTTGCCATTTGTTAACCATGTCAACAATTACCAAAAAATTTCCCTTTATGCAAACCAATCATAATAATACATATCAGTAATGTACCGGTACACCGCCACATAATCTGTGTACCGAAATGTTCACCTTACTTTTTATCTCCATCGTTAGTATAAATTGAGAGTATTGAATCTGTTCACGGTAATTATAGTGTGTTTATAATGTTTACCAACATTTTTTTTTTACTATATTTCTCTTTATTTAACTTTAAGAATAATCAGACAATTTAGTCCCTATACTGTCATTTTCTCACCAACTTAGTCCCTAAACTATTAAAACCAACAAAAAGGTCCCTAAACTATTTTTCATCCTTCAATTTCGTCCTCCGTTAACTTTTCCGTTAACTATTAACTATAGTAAAAAATCCTAAAATATTATTGTTCCACCCTTGCGTTCGTACCTTTCCCTCTTCCATTCTTGTGTTCGCAGAAACTCTCAAATCCTCACCACCAACCACCGTGCTCGCCGCCAACCACAGTTCTCACTGCTAAAAACAAGTTCTTTTTCTTTCCAAACCAATTAATCAAGGGTTTGTATTGCGTTTTGGGTTTGTGGTCTGTTTTTTTACCATTCCTTGTTTTGTTTCTTTTGAGTTTCTTTGCATGTCTTGTTTTGTTTCTGTTGAGTTTCTTTGCCGATTTCAAAAAAAAATCAAGGGTTTGTGATTTTATTTTATTCCTTTGAAATTTATACTGTGGAATTTGTAAGGGTTTGTAAGTTTGTGATTTTGAAGCTTTTGTATCCCTTTGAAACCATGATTCTCTAATTTGTTTAAGGGTTATAGTGTTATGAGTGTAACTATCAGTGGCGGAGCCAGGAATAAAAACTCGGGTGGGCCACTAAAATAAACTATAATATATATATTAAATATGAAAATTATATTGCATACAAAAAGTTGATCATACAAAAATTAAACTACATACCTTAAAATACTAATCTACGTGATCCAAGTGTCTTGAAATCATCAATTATAAGATCTGAACTAATACTTGCTCTGATGTCCCTTTCAATGTAAACAGTCATGCTATCGGCTAGAAACCGACCTTCCATCCTATTTCGCAACCTAGTCTTTATAATTTTCATTGCTGAAAAAGCTCTCTCAGTTGTGGCTGTAGAAACTGGAAGAGTCATGATAAGGCGAAGTAATCTATCAATCAAGTAGTAGATTCTTGCTTTGTTAGTTGCAACCAAACACGAACATAACTCTTGAATAGTTGATAAATTCTTCAAATCTGTTGACTGACGGGCATCAACGAGAAATTGCCGAAGCTGAAATTGCCGAAGCTGAAATTGCAAAGTAATCTTCTCTTGCTCATTGAAATCCATAGGATAATATTTTTCAACTAGAGTGCATATAGTATCAATGTTAAAAGCTTTATAGTTACCCTTAGGATTCAATGCACAACTAAGAGTTAGCAAATCCATTACTTCCTCACTAAATCGGCTATTCAACTCTTGTAATTGTTGGTCAATGATAGCAAAAAATATTTCAACTTTAAAGTAATGCTCTACTGTGACCTTATTCTCTTCAAGACGAGAGCGTCCTAATCTTGTTGCTGAATGAGTATCATCAAGATCAGGAATCTCAATATTATGTCTTACACAAAAAGATGTCACATCAGTATACAACTTATCCCAACTATCCTCTCTCAGTTCTTGAATAAGAGTTTTTGTTCCACGAACTAAACTCATAGCACTAACCACATCTTGAAATTTTTGTTGTAAAGCTTGACAAAGCACATCTGTTATCCCCATAATTTCTTTCATCAAATGCAAGATCAATATGAAATCAAATTCCTTCATGTAATTGTAACCACTATTACCATCTCCACGTGTAATATAACTTGATCCTTCTTTTGCTAATGTTTTTAAAACACGACAAGTTGCTTCATACATATTCATCAAGCTACAAATAGACCTGAAATGTGACCCCCAACGAGTAGCCCCAGCTCGTTTCAAAGTACCAATTTGATTTTCACCTTTACCGGTAATGATCTCTTCAATTTCCAACAAATGTTCAATTTCATTTAGTTGAGCTTCTTCTAACTCATCTTGTCGCTTTGGTGAAGAACAAACAACATTGACAACATAAGTCAGTTTTTCAAAGAATTTATTGATTGGTGTTATTTCTCTTGAAGCAGTAACCAAAGCAAGTTGCAATCGATGAGCAAAGCAATGGACGTAGTATGCATAAGGACAATCCTTCATAAACAGTGCTTGTAAACCATTCTATTGTCCTCTCATATTGCTTGCACCATCATACCCTTGGCCACGAAGGTTAGAAACATCAAGGTTATGTCGAGAAAGTATATCACATGTTGTTTTCTTGAGAGTTAAAGATGTAGTGTCGTTCACATGTTCCACATCAAAAATCGCTCTTGTATTAAACCACATTTATCAACAAATCTTAATACAAGAGCCATTTGTTCCTTGTTAGACTCATCACGAGCTTCATCTATAAGAATGCAAAATTTGGAATTACCAATTTCCTCACGAATATGCTCTCTAACCCTTTTAGCAAGAATCTCCAAAAGCTCTTTTTGAACTTGATGACAAGTATATTTGGCATTCTTTGGAGCATTATCCAACACAACTTTTGCTACTTCATCATTATAAGATGCCAAGAGTTTTAACAACTCGAGAAAATTACCTTGATTTTTTGACTCGCTAGATTCGTCATGGCCCCTAAAAGCACAGGCTTGTAGTGTCAACCAACGAACAGTGTCAATTGAAGCTTTGAGAAGTAGTCGATTATTCTTAATTTGACATGAGCTTTGTTTTTCGAAAACATTCCTAAGATGTGCGTCTTGATTCAACAAGTCTTGACAAGCTTTCATTGCATTGTTGTGTGACGAGCAAGGATCTTTCCCTATATGCTTAAGAAAAGCACATTTCTTTCCATCTCTCACTCTTTTCCAACCTCTAAAACCGGTAGTAATAAAGACACTTTGTTTTTTGCTAAAAATATAACATGGTAAGCAATATGCGGCATCCTTTGAAGGTGAATATTCTAGCCAAAAAGGGAAGATGTCAAACCAAGCGTGTTGAAACCGTCTTCGATGATCCTCTTTACCAGACAAAGGATATTCTTCTAAAAGGATTCGATATGAACCCCATTTCAAATAAGCTCTCCGTATTTTATCGACATGATTTGGTGAATATGACCATATTGGAGAACGCTTTCCAGGATCACGTTCTAAAGAATTCAAAAAATCATCAATTCTTGGAACTTGAACCGGTTGAGGCGTAGAAGTTATCACGTCTTCAATTCTTGGAACTTGAACCGGTTGAGGCGTGGAAGTTATCACTTCTTCACTTCTTGGAAATTGAATCGGTTGAAAGGTAGAAGTTACCACTTCTTCAATTCTTGGAACTTGAATCGGTTGAGACGTAGAAGATATGACTTCTTCGTTTCGTGAAACTTTAACAGCGGATTCGGATGTTGAAACATTCTCACAATCTTTCCTCTTAAAAAAATGATTAATTTTTGTATTCTTCATCTTTATTTTTCTGTTTTACAAGAAATCAACGACGAATCAATCAACTAATCCATATTTAGCAATAAACAAGTACAATCACAATAAAAAAAATCACAACAACATGAACACAACACTGTCAAAGGATTGATATAAAACAGAGAGCTTGTTTAGCATGACAGACAATTACATATTTACAAGTTCAAAGTTTTATAAGTCTCAGATTCATGGAATCATGGTTTGCTCCAAAGTAATTTCACTTGTTTATTAAGTCTCAGATTCATGGTTTTATAAGTTCAAAGTAATATCACTCTTTAATGGATAGTCCAATTCCCCTGTAATGTTTAATTCATGATTCAATTTAACACACACAACACAACAACACACAACAATCAACATAAACTTCTCTAAGAAAGAAAACTCAACATTAACAACTTTTGTTGATTTATTTCTCTAAATTTGCAATCAATCTATACACAACACAACAATAACCAAAACAGAGTAACCAAAAAATATAGTTGCTTCACAAAATTTCCCTAATATTCAATTCAAATCATTCATTCAAAATCAACAAAATTTCTTCACAAAATGTCCAAGAATAATAACAATAGCATTCAAAACAATATTCAACTAACAATCAAATTAAAAATGTGCTAAAAGGAGATTAAGAAAGCTTACATTACCTTTTCAAATATAGAGTAACATTTGCGTCACTCACAGTGGAGAGGAAGAAGCAGCTGACGAGTCGTCGTCGCTGCTAGTGGCCGTTTCCGTCTTAGAGAGAAGGATTGAGAACTGGCGGTTCAGAATCAGAGGGAAAGAGAGCAAAGCGATGACGATTCGACGAGAGACGAGACCGATGAAATTGAAAAGGGTTTGTGTTGTTTGTTCATCGTGTACGCAAGCGGGAAGCGGCAAAGCAATACCAACACAACACGCAACATAGGAAAGTAAAGAGTTTTTTTTTTTAAATATACTTGTAATTTTTTAATCAATATAGGGGTATATTAGTAAATTCCTATATCAATTTTTTTTTTTTTGGGGTGGGCCACGGCCCAGCCTGGCCACCCCTGTCTCCGCCACTGGTAACTATGATTCTGTTTTGAAGCTTTTGTATCCCTAAGTTCTTTTTTATAGTTACTAAATCTACATTTGTTAAGTGTTATGGTCTTATGGGTGCCACAAGAATATTAGTATTATATAGTGGTATGAGTATTATGCTACTGTAGTAGTGAATATTATGCTACTGTAACAATTTTTTGAATCATGTTATAGTGTTATTTTGTAAAAAGATAAAAAGTTGTAGTGTTATGGGTACCAGGTTTCGTACTTTCTTTTATCCAACTATAGTGTAGTACTTAATAGCACGCCTAATATTAGATGGCTGAAAGTGATGATGATATAAGTGATGGAGGAAGGTTCTCTTATCACTCGGAAGAACTTAGAGAGCCTATTAGTTCATCTGACGAAGAGAATGAATCAGCGAGAGTCATATATCTACAATTTAATGATGAAGCTCAATTTGGGGAAGTTAGGTTGGCTGTAGAGATGGAGTTTGCAACTTTGGCTGAATTTAAAAAAGCTGTGAAATACTAAAACATCCATATTGGATGACAAGTCAAATGGATGAAGAATGACAAGGTAAGAGCAAGGGCAAAATGTGTGTTCGAGCATCGCAAATGGGAGATATTTTGTTCACGAAGTACTATAGCAAATAGCTTTCAAATCAAGACTTTTGAAAATAAAACTCTCACATTCCTGGGAACATTCACGAATACTCAGGCCAACAGAAAGTGAGTTATTGAGAAGTTGGAATTGAGACAACAACCGACTCTTAGCCACAGTGAAGCTTATTACTTGATGAAAGAGGAGTATAATCTACCTTTTAAAGGGTCATTTTGGAGGACAATTGTTGATTGCTGTCGGTAGAGATGCAAACAACCACATTTTTGTCATTGCATATGTTGTAGTTGATGTAGAAAATAAAGACAATTAGAAATGGATATTGTTCGGGTTTGTGCAAGAAGTACTACACCGCAGCAATTTAAAACTGAGATGGAGAAATTGAAGGCGATAAACAAGAGTGCATGAGATTATCTCTCTAAGTTTCCGCCTAATTCATGGAGTAGAGCCTATTTTTCGGAGCAGCCTTAGGTAGACACTTTGTGCAACAATAACTGAGGTTTTTAATGTGAAGATTGTGAAGTACAGAGGAAAACCAATTCTGAAGATGCTTGATAAATAGACCCTACATAATGAAAAATATGACATCAAATAAGAGGACATTGGGTGGATGGTTAGGAGAGCTTACACCCGTCCAACAAAAGAGGCTTGACAAAGAGAAACTTCAGTAACAAATAGAGGGTCCAATGGGTTGGTGATTGTCTTGAAAGAAGATTTCAAGTAGAAATATATGGTATGACGATAGATGTTGACATTGACAAAAAAACTCTTGTAGGCTTTGGCAAATTAGTGGGATGCCTTGTAGGCATCCAATTGCTGCAATGGCTAGCTGGGGTTTACAACCTGGGGAATTTGTCCATAATTGGCTTAAGATGCCAGCATTCAAGGTCGCTTACGAGGAATTTATTCGGCCTTGCAAGTCCCAACATTTTTGGACGACAACTAAATTTGTTGCTCCTATTCCTCCTTTAATTAAGAGAAAAGATGGCAGGCCAAAAAAAACAAGGCGAAAAGGTGAAGATGAAGGAGAAAGATCTGGTAAAATGAAGAAAAACACTATTCCAATGCACTGTGGTAGATGTCAGTCATCAAAGCATAATTTGTGTACGTGTCCTCAACCTGCACCTATCATTCAAAATCAACCAGTTGAGATCAACTCGTCCCAGTCTGCACCTACATCCCAACTCCCAAGTATGTAAATTTACTCAATTGTAATTCATTTTTTCAATTTCATTTTCAACAATTTTTTATTATAGTTTATGATTGAATGTCATTGTGTAGGAAAATGACATTCCAGTGACTCATCAAGCTATTGAACAGGTGACAAAGCAAGCAGCTGCACCAGTGACAAACCAAGCCACTGCACCATTCACAAACCAAGCTGCTGCACCAATGACAAAACAAGCTACTGCAGAGGTGAATCAACAAGTTTTTGCACCTGTTGCAAAACCTACACTAGGTAAACCTATTAATATTGATGGTGTATGACTGTTGAGGAGGCCGAAGAATCCAATTTTTAAACCGGTAGTTGCTGTAAAAAATGTCGTAGTCAGTCCGAAACTTGTAAATCCGATAAAAGCATACAACAACACAAAGGAGACAATGTCAATGAAATTCATGCCAACTCCAGAATTACGCCGAGGAGCACGCAATGAAGGACTTTCTTCTTAGTGCTTTTGTTTGGTCCTTGCTTATGATATTTGGTTTTTTGTAATGATGCATGATAGTTTTCTAGTTATGAAATTATGGTTTATGATTCATATAGTTTTTTTGGGATGAACTTCGGCTTAGGTGATTAACTTTGGATTGTGATTTAATTAGTTCATTTTGATGGATCGTGGTTTAGTTGACTTATTGACTTATGTAATGAATTTGATGGATTATTGTTTAGCTGTCTTATGTAATGAATGAATGAATTATGGTTTAATTTGTGGTTAAGTTGGTTTTTTCTTTATTGATTTAAGTTGAATGTACTACTTTATTTGTGTATATTGACAATGATAACAGTTAAAGGGCACAAAAGTGGAATCAAAAGAGCAGGGTTGATTTTGATGTGGAATGCACTCATGTACGGTTTGGAGGAATAGAAATGACTATGTTTTCAATAATAAAGAAGCAGACATTTGTTCTTGTGTTTTTTTGTTGGACTGTTGTGCAAAGTGCACTATTTGTGCCTTATTTCGTGTAACCACCACAATTTCTTGGGTTTGTATTCCTCCCTCCCCAAACACATCTTGGATGTGTTTTGGTGGAGTTTTTAGTAATAAAAGTTTAAGTTGTTAAACAAAAAGCTTAGGAACTAAATTGAAGTATTTTAATAGTTTATGGACCACTAACAGTCATTTAACGGAAGAGTTAACCGAGGGACTAAATTGATGGATGTGAATATAGTTTAGGGACCTTTTAGTTAGTTTTAATAATTTAGGGACTAAGTTGGTGAAAGAGTGATAGTATGTGGACTAAATTGACTGATTACTCTAATTTTAATAAATGAGATTGGATCTGGATCCTCTTCTTCCGAAGGATATTTAAAATTCAATACAAGTCTACAATGAATGTTGGTGAGTTTATGAGAACATTAAGTAAAACTAGTGAGTTTGCTACTATCATATGGAGGTATATGGAATCAAAGAAATGGTCAACTTTGGTGTATCTAAACAAATAGCAAGAAGTAACCTTTCTCAATCATTATTAAACGGAGAAAACCAATTTTGGGGAGAGTAAAATGTAATATCGATGTTGTGCTTTCCACCTAGTAACAACCACAGTGGTATTTGAATTTGTATACTTGATGAAATCGATGCATTTGATTTTGTTAAGACTTAATGGATAGAACCAAGGTGTGAGGTTCATATTGAAGAAACTCTTGGTTTTCGTTCTGCACAGTGAGTTTATGATCTTAATTTGGGTCTAATTGATTTTGAACTAGACTCTAAATTGGTAGTAGTAGATAGGTTTCATTTTCATAGTAAATATTTTACTAAATTCGATTATGTTATTCAAAATTGTAAAGTTGTTTTTTCTGTTTATTATGTAAACGCTACTTAGTGTTGAGTTTGCAACGAGACAAACAAATGAGTTACTCATACTTTTGCTCAAACAGCCCCATTTCTAACTAATGTCTAGGTTCTAGTCGATATTTCAGATTGTATTAAAAGCATTTTAATCATTGATATGTTATAAGCACCTTTTCGTATATATATATTTGTTTACTATTTAGACATGTTTATTATTTTATTTAAATCTCCTCTACAAAAATTTAGAATTTATAATTAAAAGATAAATTGAATATGAATATTTAAGTCTCATAGTTTAAAATTTCATTATTAATTCATTTATTCTGTTAAAAATTCTAAAATTTACAAATGATTTTCTAACATGACCCAACCAAATTTAAAAAACCGAAGTGAAATCTTTTGCCCCTAAATTTTTCACTTCAAACTTTTAAATTATTTTTTGCACTCATATTTAATTTTTTTTTGTTTTCACCACCCGTGAAATTTGGTTCGGGGTCGGTTCACTCATATTTAATTTTAGAACATATCTTTGTAAAAAAAAAAAGGTCACGTTAACTTGTGCCGTAAAGACACATGATAATGTATCTTTATATGGAAACTTTGCATTTAATAAGCTAGAAAATTTAATGCATTAAAAATTAAAACACACAAAATTCCAAAACATAATTTATATATTTGTGTTCTTATCATTGCCTTAAGGGCACAAGATAACATTCTTGTTACTTTAAAATTCCCCTGCAATTTTTTGTTTCCACCAAAGTGAAATCCCCTGCCTTTTGAATATGTAGAAAGGTTTTGTCGCTCTCCCACATATTATATATGCTCGCTCAGAATACATCAACCCTAACACCCAAAATCGTGTTCTTCCTTCTTATTGAAACTCAATCTCGAAACCCTAACTCGTTCAACAAATCCCTAACCCACAAATCGTGTTCTTCATTCTTCTTGAAACCGGCCAACCTCCTCGTTCTTCATCGTTTTCGTTTTTGAGACCGGTCAATCGTGGTCTTCCTTGAAATCAACCAATCGTTTTCGTTCTCATATTTCCTTTCTTCTTTGTTCTTTGTTTCTTCGTCGTTTTCAGGTATATATATATCTTCGTTCTACTTTCTCTTTTCAGGGTTTATGCAATTGTGAGTTTTCTGTTTTAGATCTCTTATGATATGGTTTTTGATCACTCTCTCTTGATAGGGCTTGGGTGTTAGAACCTTTAAGTATGAATTTACATAAACAAAATTGTTGTTATTTTTAATATAAATTTATATGAATTTTAACAACTATGATGTGTGTATTATATACTGAAATTTTCTGTGAAATCTGCGACCTATATAAAGGTATCGATTCATTTTTTTCTCAACTTCAATCCGTACTAGGTTTAATTCTGATCAGTTGTCTTGAAAAATGTTGAATTCATAGTTTATTATAGGATCCATTTAATTGTGAAATTAGGGATCACTGTATCTGATTCATTTTATATGTTGTAATCATGTATTGACATTTTTTCAACTTCCTAAATTATGATGGTATATTTTTGTGTGAACCGTAAGATTTTGAAAAAGCATAAAAAATTGAGTAATGTGGAAGTGGAATACATCAAAACTGTACTTCTGCTAGTACTAGTGTGCATTATATCATTAATAATGTTTTTAAATTCAATTAAGAAGTTCATTAATTTTTCTAATGGCACTGATAATCTTAAGTTAAGTTTGTAATTATCCTAGGTACACCTTTAGTTTAGATTAATTTAAACACAAGGACATGGTGTTTGTAATGCAGCTTGCTTGTAAGGCGATGTGCAAGATGCTAATAGGCATTGAGAGTGGCTTTGAACTAGTGGTTATCATCTGATCTTATTTTCTTAATAACTATGCAGGTTCTCACAATAACTATGCAGGATCTCATTGAGAGTGGCCTTAAATTGTTTAGATATCGATGATGGTAGTATGCTGATACAGAAATTGTCTTAATAACTATGCAGGTTCTCACAAGATATTTACTGCTAAAGTTATTTGGCCCTGAAGTTACTAACGTGACAAACAACCATACTATTCTTTACCTTGATCTTCCTTCTACTATGGTATGCCCCCTTTTCCATCTTGATTATTTTTCTGCCTCTTGTTTATGTTTTGTGGTGTGTTAACAAAGATTAGCACTTTACACTAGTCCCAATAATTTAGGACAGTGGTTATTACAAGGATTATTAGTAACCGGTTCTCTCAGTCTCCTTATTCTAACTTCACGCCTCAGAAAAAAATAAATATGCATTCAGAGCTCAGAAAGAAGGATACATATCAGAACATATAAGTCAATACCAGCGCCGCATCACCTGAGAAATTGAGACATACCTCATTCTTTATGTCTTGTATATGTTAGTGCTGTCTCGGTTTTTCGGGTCATAGTATTTTTGTTTCCTTTGCTTCGGTTGTTTTAGTTGGCGTTTTTTGCAGTTGGAACTGTCTGTGGTTCCTAGTGATGAATTAGTTAAAAGATTTTTAAACTTGCACTTATCTTCCATTTATAAAATCTGTATCAAAGGAGCGTGAGTTTCTGGAGTAGGATACTGTTTTTCAGTTATAGAACCTGTTTTAAAAGTGGTAGCAAAAGAACAATTATAGTTTCATTCATACTTAAACTAGTTTTGGAATTGTCATGAAAAAAAAGAAACTGCATGGAGTACTTTTTGTTACCATAACTAGTTAAACTGTGATTAGCAGTGAACTAATTCTAATTTGTTAACTTTCATAAATAGAATAGCACATTTGTTTTTCTATTGGTTATAGATAGGATTGAAAATGAATGAAAGTTATTTTTAGTGAGTACTTAACATCACAGTATAGTTTGACTTAAATGCTAAAGCAGTGGTCTAATTTTAAAGTTAACTTTAGAATCTGAAAGGCCCTGACTTGTCAGTTTCAATTTTGAGCCATGTAGCTATAAATTATCTCGGACCAAAGAGTCACTTGAATATGTAGAATTAGTGCACAACACACATGTATATTTTACACATATATGCTTGTATTCTTAAGTACAAGTGAGTCACTCATGTCAAAATTTCCATCCAAACACTACTTTTCTCTCTATATTTAGGGACCATTTGACTGGATTGTTTAATTAACAGCTTCTTTAATCACTGCCATTAATTACAAAATTCAAACTCTTTACAGAGGTAAGAAGACATGTGGTTTCTTGTTTGAATGAGGCAAAGGAAAGACAAGGACTAGATATGCGAGTTTCTTCTCTGGTATGTCATATGATCATGCTTTCATACAAGTTTAAAATTTAAATTAGCAAATGCAATATTGGTATTCGTGATTCTTGTAATTTCCTACCTAATAGGTTAATGGCACTGATTTTGCAACTTAATGTACCTACTGATTTTGTAATCTTATTTTAGGATCTCAAACTACTTTTAAGTTTCATACCTTAGGTAGGAGGTTGTTATGCATTTTTTACTCATGAGTGTTTATTAGTTGCTTCTCTGACTCTCTGTTATATAACATTAATTTTTTTGAGTTATTTTTAATCATGATTTTGATTAGTTTTACTTTTAGTGGTTGCACCTGCAGCTACAATTACAAGTTTGTTTAAAATACTTGTTGAAGTAGGAAACCAAGTTATTAATATGATTGGCACAAGAAGGTTTGCCATCTAATTTACATTCCTAGATTAGTTTCTACTTTATTCTAACTAAGTGCTCTTTTTGTACATAGATAAGTTGATTTAATTTTCAGTACTAGTTATTACATCATTTTCATTTCTAGCGTGTTCTTTTCTAACCCGGTGATAATTTGATTGGAACAAGTAGGTAAACCCAAAAAGGCTTTGGTGAAGAAGGTTGATTGAGATTGCGAATCAAGAACGATCTAAGAGTGCTACAAGTATGATTGGATTGTTTCTACTTTATGGTATTGTGTATAATTTAGGAATGCATGAGTTATTTGATCATGGACAATATACAACTTGATTTTCTTGGTTATAGAATTTATTTGAGTTGTGAATGGAGACTTTATGTATTGTGTATAATTTAGTAATGCAAGTTATTTGATCATGGACAATAGAGGATCTAGACTATAACAAGTGGTCACAATATATGAGTTTTAGATAAGGTTAGGAATAATTTGAGTTATCTAAGTGGCAAAATGTTGAAATTGTATAGATTTTGGTATATGGTTCTTTATGAAATTCTGGTTAGCTAGCTAGCACCTGGGTTTGTTGCCTTATGAACTCAATGACCATAGTCTCTCATGACCCTAATGTGAAATAGTTGTTGCCTTAACGTGAAATTATTGCCTTAATGTGAGAAATAGTTGCCTGCCTATATGTGAAATTGTTGCTTTATGAACTTAATGACTCTTGTCCCTTAATGTGAAATTATTGCCTTATGAACTTAATGACCCTTGTCCCTTAATGTGAAGTTGTTGCCTTGAATGATCTTTGAGAAATATGCATTATGAACTCTATTCATAATGGAAAGGTTGGATGGTTGCCTTCAAAGCTATTTTAATATGAAATCTCTAATGACCCTAATGTGAAATAGTTGTTACCTTAATGTGAAATTGTTGCCTTAATGTTAAATAGGTATTGCCGTATGAACTCAATGACCCTAGTCTCTCATGACCCTAATGTGAAATAGTTGTTGCCTTAATGTGAAATTGTTTCCTTAATGTGAGAAATAATTGCTGCCTAAATGTGAAATTGTTGCCTTATGAACTTAATGATCCTTGTCCCTTAATGTGAAATTGTTGTCTCGAATGATCTTTGAGAAATATGCATTATGAACTCTATTCATAATGTAAGAGTTGGATGGGTTCCTTATACGCTATTTTAATATGAAATCTCTGATGACCCTAATGTGAAATATTTGTTGCCTTAATGTGAAATTGTTTCCTTAATGTGAAATAGTTGTTGCCTTAATGTGGAATTGTTGCCTTATAAACTTAATGACCCTTGTCCCTTAAAGTGAAATTGTTGCCTTATAAACCTAATGACCCTTGTCCCTTAATGTGAAAATGAAAAGTCATATCAAGAGGTATATGATTCCTATCTCAGTTTTTTGTGTTGATTTTTGTCATGTATCAATTTTCCTAGTATGTCTCAGCCGTATGGGATATTAGACAATCAAACACAAATTTTTCAAGAACTTTCAAAAGAAACGGATATGCTCTGTGTAGAGACCCTGAGGCTGAAAGATAAACTTCGTTTGCGGTAATTCTTCTATTTTCATTCCACATATTTGCATTGGGGCATGTTAAGATACTTGTTTTCTCATTCTTGATTATTCAACATTCAATTTTCTAATTGATAAAAACAAAATAACCTTACTAATAGAGCAAAAGGTGTTCTGTCCTAAGATCATGTTTGGTACCAATATTTTGAAAGACGGAACTTTTTCGTTTGTTACGGTAATTTTGGAACTTTCATTCCAATATATTTGCATTCATACCTGTTGGGGTACCAAATTTTTATTTTTGATTATTCATGAACATTCAATTTTTTGCTTGAAAAAAGGTAGGACCTTCCCATTTTCCTCAATTTTGATTATTTAAGAACATTCAATCTTCTGCTTGAGAAAAAACAAACCCTTAATTTTGTTAATCAAAATTTAAAAGGGTATAACAAGCCTATAAGACTAAATCATTGTTTGACCGAATCTTTTTTCATTATGTGAAAAAAGGGCCCTAGAACCCCAAATTTGACCGTTGGAATTGATGAATATACTTCTATTTATAATTTTTGTAATGGACGGATCATAGATTTCTCAGTGACCATAGAGTAAAATGCTCGATGAACTTGCTGATCCCAGTTCTTGAATGTGACAGTTAGTTTTTGCCTTAATTACCACTTAAGCTTGTCTCTACCGGTGTCCTCTATTTTGTCAAAATGTATATGTGATTTTGATGACCTTTAGTCCCTAAATTCAATTTTGCCACTGCAATTAGAAGTGATTTTGCATTATGATCTTAATGACCTTAGTCCCTAATGTTTCATAAGTTTTGTAACAAATGGATGCCTCAATGACCTCCAAGTAAAATTCATTATGCCATATTCGTGGATGGTATTTATTATCTTTTTATGACCATAATCGTGAAACTATCACCGAGATTAATTTTATTTCATTATCTATATAAAGCTTGGTGTGGTAAACTTGAGCCCACTAACTCCAAATTCAACAATAAGATGAATATATTTTGTTCTGTAATTTTTCTAAAGTATTGTCTTGATGGCCCAAAAGTGCGGGATGATTCCTTAATGTGAAAGCTAGTTGATGAGAACGAATTCTCATGTGATGAGCTATTCAAGCATTTTTTTATTTCATTATAATTTTTTGTATTGGCTTTATGATTTCAATCATAGTTGAATTGTTTAGATTCATGTAACAACATATTCTAATTATAGAGGAACCTTGTTCAACAGTAGTAGTGTAGTTCTGTAATAGCATACTGTCATCCTTTTAGATTCATTATGAGAGAGACTCTGGAGAAATTAGGGAACAATAACAGGTGCTGGGAACTTTTAGATTCATTAATCGGGCATGCTTCCTATGTCGAAAGTAAATGTTGGAGCAAGTTTTCTTAATATTCATTTATGGTAATTCTATGATTTGAGCTGCCTTTTCCCACTATGTGTATGTGTAGAATCAGATATAGCTGTAAGTGTGCACTTTAGAATGGAGGGAAAACAAGTGATTCAACCATTCTATATGTTTTTCTTTTAGTATAGTGACTGTACTTGTGTGTTTTTCTTTATGCAATTAACACTTGCTGTCAATTATCTATGCGTCGTGCAATTTTCAATGTTGATATATAACTATACCTCTATAATTAGCTTAACAAGAGGACCTTCTTTATTATGTCATGTATTTGGGAGATTTGGTGCTTAAATCTTAAGGTATGCTGCTTTTCCACAATTTGTGCTAGAGTCTAGATTTATTCTTATTAACAAAATTATATTGAGATTATAACATTGAATACTTTTGAATATATACTTGCTGCTTTTACACAATTTTTGTTTGTAAGGACACAATTCAAGTATCATGGCCAACATGAGAAGGTTTTAGTTAAAGGTCGATTTCAATGATCACATATTATCAAGATAACGAGATTACATTATGATGGTTTCTGTATGACTGAAGTTTCTGTTATAATATGCTTTGAATGCTTGTTTAAAAAGTTATTGATTACATGAAAATAAGTAGTAGAGTAAGTGGTACTTGATGTCATGTATGGTTGATTTCAGATTTTAGAAAAGGTGTACAAGATGAGCGACTCAGACTTTAATAGGTTTATGCTCCGATGAGTTTAAAACGAGTCATTTCAAAAATGACAATGGTTTATGTCATCATATTGGTATATGGATAATTAGTTAACAAAACCATTAGTGATGATGTGCAAGAGGGCTTAGAATTTCAGACCTAGACCTCAGATTTTGTCTCCTCCAGTATATATAGATTTTCTACATAGTTATGCAGAAATCATATTTAAGTATGGATGCAGCAATCCTGGAAAACAGCAGATCAAATTTTGTATGATAATACTATCTTAATTAGTGACTATGCTATCAAAGTAGTTTGGAGGTAATAGCCAAAATGCCATATAGTTTTAATCTCCAAAAATTTGAAATTATTGTAATTTGGATTTTGGAGGTATTCTCATAATTTATGTTTTCTAATTTGGTTTATTGTGTTTAAATAAACTGAAGTTGATTAATTTGGCATCCTTTTAGATTCAATATATGAGACTTGACGGGAATATTGATGATATGGTGTAGGATATGAATTCAAATATTTTGTGTTCTAGAGTGGACTGTTGAATTGGGCCAGCGCAATACCACCGCCTTCTCAACTATATAAGCCTCACATCGTCACCTATCAAGGTATGTCTCATTCTAAACCTCTCGTTATCTCAAAAGTTTGAAGGACATAAATTAAAACGCAAAGATTAATTAACCCGGTATTGAGCTGAGGCCCTTGGTCCAATAAAAATGAAAGGCCGTGAGATAGCCTTTAATCCTTTATATAAGGCTGAATCATTGTGAGATGGATTTCTTTTTCATTATCGGAAAAACGGGAGGAGTATATTGCCCTAGTAATCCAGAGTCTGACCTTTAGAATTGATGGATATACTTTGGAGTTGATCGAGTAAAATGCATTATGAACTATATTCATAATTTATAAGTTGGATGATGGCCTTCGATGCAATTTTTATATGACCCTCAATGCAAATTTGGATTATGAATTGTTACTGAGAGATGAAAAAAAGAATCTTTTTTTTATTTTTGAAGAACATTCAATCTTCTGTTGGAAAAGAGGTAGAACCTTGCCTATTTTTCTCATTCTTGATTATTCAAGAACATTCAATCTTCTACTTGAGAAAAACAAAATCCCTTAATCTTGTAAACATGCTCTGTCCCAAGACCCTGATTGGCACATATATTTTGAAGGAAACTTTTTGGTTTGTTGCATATATCATTCACGATGTTGGTATGTAGCTGTAGCTCTGTAGTTGCTCTTTATGATTTTTGTATGACATCAATCAACTGTTCAATTGTTATGAGGCAGACCCCAACTGTGGTTAGTTACCAACCTGAAAATGCTAACATGTGCCCTTAGGGCACATGTCACCATGACCCTGTAAGCATATGGACAATTAGTTAACAACACCATTGGTGACGATGCAGGAGAGCTTATAATTTCAGACCTCGACCCTCAAATATTTCTCCTCAGTATACAAAGATTTCCTACTTAATTATGCAGAAATCAAATTTAACTAGTGTTAGCAATCTTGGTAAACAACAGATCAATTGGAGATGAAATAAGGTGGTATTGTTTGGGTGTATGTTAATTCTTTTAAATCAATGTCAAACATGAGAATGTGAATGTACTATATTTTCGTATAGTTTACCTTCCCCCTTTGATTATTGGTGGACACGAGGATAGATTCCGAGCTATATCAGTGCAGCTTTGATTTTGCGTATCAACTTTGTTACATTGTCACAAATGATATATACCTTCATAAATATGATTATGATCGTGATGATTGCTTTATGATGATATAGGTTCTGTTATAATATATTTTGAATGTTGGTTTGAAAATTGATCAATTACGTGAGAATTAGAAGTATGGCAATTTGTACTTGATGGCATTCAAGTTTGATAGCATCTCACTTTAATTGGTTTATGCTCTGATAAGTCTAAAATGAGGCATTTCAAAAATGATAAGTTATTTAGGTCATCTTTGAAGTATATGGTAAATAGTTAACAAAACAATAGATCATGATGCAAGATGGCTTAGAACTTTAGTATACAAATCTTTTCTGCATAATTATGTAGAAGTCATACTTAAATATGAGTGTTAGCAACCTTTGTACACAACAGATCAATTGGAGATTAGGCCTTGAAATTGAGTTAGAATAAGTTTGTTGTAATGAAAATGTCATGCTCAGATAGCAAGTAAAACTCAAAATGACAATGTGGGATATGTGCACCAAATTGTGTAAAAAGACTCAAGTTCAGAGTGCGATAATTTTCGATCCAAAATAGATTTTGACATGGGGTTCACACGGGAAATCAGATCAAGTAGACCACCAGAGAATAGATTTCACCCCTAGAACCAAATTCACAACTTTAAGAATTATTTCTACCAATGCTTCAACATTTGTTCAAGTATCACATGAAGTGGATTCTGACATGTGTGGCTTTTGTTTCTATTTCTTGATCAACTTCTGTAGACGAGTGGATTTTAGATCCTTTTGTGTGAATTTGTTAGAAGCTGACTTTTATTGATGGTAGGATATGTTTACAACAGAATCTTAATCATACAAAATATAAAGAATGCAAAATTAACACATAATTGTTACAAGGCAATTCATATCTAAGAAATTCACACATTACTGGCAATTCATATTTTTATGACCATAATCTTGAAACTATCACTGAGATGAATTTCTTTTCATTATCTATAAAGTGTGGTGTGGTAAACATGAGCCCAGTAATTCCAAACTCAACAATAAGATGAATATACTTTGTTTTTTAATTTTTGTATGGGATTGTCTTGATGGCCCAAAAAATACGGGATAATTTCTTAATGTGAAAGCTAGTTGATGAAAAGGAATTCTCAGGTGATGAGCTATTCAAACTTATTCTCAGGTGGTGATCCATTGTTAGAGGGTAAATATTCCTACAAACCATCCATTGTTGACTCTTGCCTCTTTGTTCTACAGTCCAAGGAATCCAATAGTTGATTATCATCTTCATAGCTTGAAAGAGAATTACTTGACCGCTATCATTTCTTTCACTTCTCTCTGGTTCTTATAGGAACAATGGTGTGACCCTAATAGTGACAAATGATGTTTGGATAATGACTTTTGTCATGAAAATGTTTGCTTTTACGATCGTCTTTCTTTTAACAAAATTTGTGGTTCTTATGAGGCCTATTCATAGGCTTATTAAATATTTTTGGACCAACCACAAAAGTTACTTCTGGAACAAGAGTCTTGTCCAATTTGGCTTGGAGGGGTTCTCGCATCTCTTGTTGAATGCACACATCTCAACCAAACTAAGATTGCTTTGATTTTCAATAACATCTTTTCTTTTGATTTTTCTACTATGATCAGAGACTTTAGCCTCCAAAATAGAAATTAATTTTTTTATTGGATAATTTCTTAAAAGCCTTAAGAGCTTCATAATTTAGCTTTTCAAAAGCTTTTTGAAGATCTTTATAAGAAGGTTGAGAAGAATTAGCGTCAAAATACCTACATTACTGTTGTGACGATGTTTCCTTTCTTTTCGTTTAGTCATGTAGCATGAATTTGTCATTTCTTCATTCTCATTAGTGAGCCTTCAGAGGCATATGTTCTCAAACTATGTAAGCCCTTCTACCCATGCTTCCACTTTTAGGAGCTTTCCTTTTGTCCTTTTTCTTGAGGTTTGGGCAATCCGTTTTGCAATGCCCCGGTTGTTCGCATTTGTAGAAAATTCTTTTTGACTTATCCTTCTTAATTACTATCACTTCACCTTTGTTGTTGGTTTGTATCCGAAACTTGAATAGATTTTTGTCGGAGTGCTCTACATCATTTCTCTTGATGTACTTGTTGTATCTTCAAACAAAAAGTTTCATATCTTTATCAGGTGACGTCTAGAGGTAAGGTAGCTGTTAAGTCTTTCTTGTTTATATTTTGAGTATATATCTTATATTTTGCTTGCACTTGAGAGGGATATGTATGCATTATGTTAAGCATAGTTCTTTCAATATGAATCCAACGGCTCGACCCTAACGTATAACTATTTCATATAACTTAATTAGAGTTAGGCACAAAACTATAAGCCCAAGAAATGTTTGTCAAGCTATAGTTATAAATCGAATACCAAAGAAATAGGGTTAAATATGTTTTAGGTACTCAGTGGAGCTAACCTAGAAAATTGGGGGGTGGATGGGTGATATAAATTGAATACCAAAAAAATACTTTAAAAAAATAAAAAACAAATCAAATACCAAAAATATACTTTTAAAAAATAAAAATCATAGTAAGAGCGTGTCTAATACGAATATTTCAAAAATGGTCTCAATAGGTGGATCATTATCATTTTTAATAGATAAATTTAAAAAAATATATTTTATGCCAATTCATGTGAATATTAGTTCTTTTAGTTATGTTTATAATATTATATCAATCTCTTAAACAAAAATTAAAATTTCTTAACAAAAGATTGATCAAACATGAATTTTTTTACACTGAAACTCTTTTAAATAAAAATTTGAGTACTTTTTTCTCGAAAAAATATATTTGAATACTTTAACAAAATGAATTACAGATTTTAAAACATCTATAAATTAATAACAATAAAACATTAGAAGAAATGCTTCAAAACTTAAATTAGAAATGAAATTTGAATGATTAATAATAGAGAAATTTGTTTAGAACAATTTAAAGGTGTATAATAACCTTGTAAATTCTGTAAAAAAAAATAACCTTGTAAATTAGAAATGCCAACTTCCAAATATAGGGGGTTTTAAACCCTCCCAAACTGAAAAGTACTAAAAAATTATAGGTCGTCCAAATAGAGTTTGAAATCCCCGCAAATCAGAAAGTATTCATATTACTTAGTCTATTTAGCGGGGGTTTATAACCACCGCTAAATAATATACCTATAAAAAAAATTAAAAATGTTGTGGTGGGCCATGACCCTGCTTAGCCCGTAAGGTATTATAAATATCTTAAATTTTGCGCATAAATGATAAATCTTATGTTAAAAAATTCTAAATTTTTTTGTAGGAGAGGTTTCTATAATATTATCAACATGAATACCAAAAAAATTTCAAAAATGTAAAAGTACGCAAGAGTTTGATTAAAAGTATGGATCAAAAGTGGTGACAAAATATATTTAAGGGATTAAAAGTTGCTAAAAAAATAATAGGGACTATAAACCAAATTTGAGATATTTACAGGGACCATAAACTTATTTAACTCTAAATCATACGTCCTCTTAGAAAGGATGCCCGTAATAATGCTCGTGACATTCATATTATTGCTCTTCCCCCCGTCATCTCAACCTCTTATTGACTTGTTGAATCGAAGCAGCCGCACGTGATGCATCAACTCTTTTAGGTTTAGAGACACGTCGTCAAACTTGCTTTGAATTGCGCCTATGCCTAACAGAAACGCCCCAATCACCATTTCCACTTCATGTCGTTTCATCGTTCATTTTCAAGATGACTTACGCAGTGCACCAGAAATCTCGTGTTCTTGCCACAATGAATCCAACCATTCCCTCTCTCCAAGATCGTTAGATTGATCTTAATGGTCCTTCCCATTCCACGTCGGTTATAACAATGATGATTATAACCACTCCCAAAGATTTTTACACCAAAGTCTGATTTAATCAGTTTCCACTTTCACTCTGATCACAAACTGACTTGAGGCTTGAAGAGTGCCAACATGCAGTTCCTTCGCTACCGCAAACCACCACTCCATAGGTCCATTGCCACTGTAACTACCACCAGCCACATCGTTGGAGTTACCAAGTTATGTTCCATCTTAGAATTGAGAATTAGGTCTAACTCAACCTTATAAAATCGGCTTGTAAAGTGAGGATTGCCTCTTACTTGTAAACACATATTCAGGCCATCTTGCAACTGATATGAGACTTCTTTACACTCACACCCAGCACTATTGGACTTGGTGCATGGATATAAATGGTGGGTGCCCCGATAGCGAAAACCTGATAGCATGTGGCCCAACGGATCTTGGAGAGACTCTGATATCATCTTAAAATTGATTTAGTCTAACTCAACCTTACAAAACTGGCTTGTAAAGTGATGGTTGACTTTTACTTATAAATACAAATTCAGACCATCCCTTTTATAAAACGAGGATTGTCTCTTACTTATAAACACATATTCAGATCATCTAACAACCGATGTGAGACTTCTTAACATTCTGAATGGAACAAAACTCTAATTAGAATTCATCATGTAACTACGATATGGCGCTAAAATCATGTTATATATCCTCTACTTCTAACCACTGAAAAACTTAAAAACAAATAAAAATATATATAAAAGGTCAAACTTCTAATATAAATATTCAAACTGTTTTGTATTTATAAATTTTAGGTTTGAATAACTTTATGTCCCAAAATTGATAAATATCAAACCAAAACTCGGGAAACTCACTCATTGCATCTAGAGCTGTAAAAATGGACCGGACTATCGGACCGGCTATAGCTTTATATGGGCCGGGCTTACCAAAATTTATTTGGGCCTTATTGAGCCGGGCCACTTAAGCCTCTTTATATGTCTCGGCCAGTGTTTTAAAAACCGGACCGGACCGGACGGTTGGACCGGTCCGACCGGGAACCGGAGTCTCATCGGTTCGGTTTGCTTATTGGATCGGTCATGCAAATGAACCAGCACAAACCGGTATGAACCGGCCAAACCCGCTTTAAACCGGTAAACCGGCGGTTTCCTTGAACCGACCGGGTTAAAGCTTGTTGTTGCTTTTTATTCACTAAAAAATTGAAAATTGCCTCCCGCAAGGATCGAACAGGGATGCTGCAAATGAAGGGCGGTGTTGTTAACCACTAGGACATAACTCAAGTTGTGATATTCAATCACTTCTAATTAATTATATTTACAATTTACAAACACTTGCACTTGAATTTACATATTAACTTGGATTTTCTTTTAAATTTTTTATACAATAATTTCAATTACAATATATAGCGAAATTGTCAACATAATATTGTAAAGTTTCATTTTGTTATACTAATAAGTAATAATATCATAAAGTTATTTTTTATTTAATTTATGTTGCAATTCGACTTTGTTAACTTGTTTGGATTTGTTTTTGTACTATTTTATTGTATGTGATGACTATCTTTAGAATTTGAATTTAAAATAATGAACTTGTCAAATTATGATACTTTGAAATTTTCATATTTTTTAGGTGTCATTATTTTTTAAGAGACGGAGTCATTCAAGTTCGATTGGTTTAATACCTATATAGTTTTGTTATAATTAACGGTTTATTCAACCGAGTTATCCGGTTTAGTCATGCGGTTCGACCAGTGACTCAGTGGTTCGACCAATGAACCAGTGACCCAGTACCCTCACCGGTTCGATGACCGGTCCGGTTTTTAAAACACTGTCTCGGCCCTCTGGCCGGGGTCGGGCTGAGCCAGGCTGGGCCGGGCCGACCCGTTTGACAGCTCTAATTGCATCTAATCAATATATTTTAGTGTTAAATTTGAATTATTTGATTTTAATCAAAATGCACATAATGAGTTGACTGCATGACTGCGCCAATTTTCTGACCGTATTGAATCCATATCCCACTCACTTACTTAGTTACTTTTGGCTTTTGAAAATTTGGTCACTTGGGGTATATTATTTTTGGAGAAAAATATTGACTATTTTTAATAATAGAAAATTATTGATTTAATTTACTTAAAAAGTAAGGGTATTTTGTGTAGTTTTGACTTCTGATGTTTTGTGGGGGTATACGTATAAAAAAGGGGTATAAAGTAAAATTTTCCTTTTCGAGTCAGAAAGGGTTTGTAAAGCATAGAACAAACGTATGGAACTAAATCTATAGATCCATATCACAAGTCCACAATTACATCACACAATAACACATCAAGTTTAACCTTTATTAAATTTGAATAATAATTTTAGTCTTTTATAATATTGTAGTTTGTAACTCCCATAACTCCTAGTTCAACTGACAAAATATGCCGAAATTGTTAAGCCAGATGTCGTGATCCGGGTTTGAACTCTGGATCTCACTTTTATGTGAGTTTAATTTCCAGTGGATTACCACTTCAACTAAGACAAAAAAAAAATGTAGTTTGTAAGAATAGTTTCTATTTTAATTTTCTTTAATCAATTTTTTTTAACCTTCAATGTAGTCTCTATAAAATGTAAATAGATACCAAAAGTCCATAAATTTGTTTAGAGACTAAATAACCAATAAGGTTAAATATGTTTTTGTTCCTTATAAAGTTAACTAATTATGATTTTGTTCCAATAAAAAAAACACATATTTTTATCCCCATAAATTCTCTGTTTTGTTTTTAGCTTTAATGGACAAAATTTGAACATTTTTTTAATATAATATAGATCTATATAAGTTTAATTTAATATAAACTTCTTAAACATAAAATGGTCATAACATTAATATTAAAATGAGCATAAATAAATTATTAGGACTAAAAAATATTTTTGTAATATTAACATATGATATTTTTATAAAGACAAAAACTAAAATTCGTTAAGCCACTAAATTTGGTGTAGTGGTGAAAAATTAAAATTCGTTAAGCTATAAAGTTCTGATTTTGATTCTCTACTTCATTGTAAATTAAAAAAGATAAAATTTATTAATTTTGTAAAAACAAAAAATATACTCCCTCCGCCCACAAATATAAGCAAAAGTACACTTTTTAGATTTATTGAATAATTGATGTATCTGGACTATAATACAGACCAAATACATCTGTTGTTCAATGAATCTAAAAAGTACATTTTTGTTTATATTTGTGGCCGAAGGAAGTATTTAACTTTGTCAAAAAGAAAAAAATATTTAACTATATTAAATATTAAAAACATGCATATCAGACTGGGCAATTTTGTCATGCACAACAAGCTATCATATTTTGACGTGTTGATCCTTTCTAGCTGAAGAGATCTGCACGAAATCTAGATAATCAAAATTTTGTCTTTTATTGACCTCGTAATTTCCTATTTAAAAAACAATTGTTCCTTTGTGTATTTGCGCATTATTTTTCATCAATTAACAAGGGAAACTATAAAAGCTACATAAAAAAGAATTATATAGAAACTTTAGAAGAAATCTTGCAAAAAGTCAATTGTTTATCTTTTAAAAATAGATTGATACATGTAGATCGAGTGCATTGCTTTTTTGGTTACACCACGGCGAGAGAGGTTTGTGAAGCATCGGAGGAATGGAAGATAATAAATAAATATATCGAAACTGTCAATGAGTTTGTGACAATGGTATTTGACATGTTAGAGGAACTTGAGAATGATAAAATGGCCAAAATAGCTATGGTGCTTTGGACATTACGGTGGAAGAGAAATCATAAATGTTGGCATGATAGAAATCCATCAAATTTTGAAGTTCTCCGGCGAGCATAGGAAGCGCTACAAGAATGGTGCAGGGCGCGACAGCATGCACAACGGCACCATACATGAGCAGAATGCATCAACACATGCATATGGTCCAAACTCCCTCTATGATCACTAAAATGTAATTTTGATAGTGCTTGTTATATGAATGATAATGTCTATCGAGTTGTAGCATGTGCTCGTGAAAATCAGGGACAATTTATGTGTGCTTACTCGAAACGATTTGATGGTACACATAACATAGCAGAAGCGGAGGCAGTGGGAGTGAAGGAAGTCATGCGTTGGTTGGGAGAAATGAATATGGAGCACGAAAAGATCCAGTTTGAAAGTGATTGTATGCAAGTTATGCTTGTTATGTGAATGATAATGTCTTGTGTGTTGCAGCATGTGTTTGTGACAATCAGAGACAATTTATGTGTGCTTACTCGAACCAATTTGATGGTACACCAAACATAGTTGAAGTGGAGCTTATGGGAATGAAGGAAATCATGTGTTGGTTGGGAGAAATGAATATGGAGCACGAAAAGATCCAGTTTGAAGGTGATTGTACGCAAGTTGTGCAAGTAATTAATAATGAGCATACAAATCGTTTTGAACTTGAAAGCATTATAGAATTGTGTCGTAATATTTTGGTTACTAATAACAACTAGAAGGTCAGTTATGTTATGAGACAAATAATTTGAGTAGCTCGCGATTTAGCGCAGACGACTCGTTTTATAGCTAGTTCCCAAATTTTTAATTTTTATCCACCTTTTTTTTAACACACTATTTTGAATGAAATGAATTAAGTTTGTTGGAATAAAAAAAGAATTATACAATGAGTATATTATTCTATAAACATATAATTATTTGGGCATTCATAGTCTTACTCTTAACAACTCCTCTCACTCGAAACATCCCATATATATATGTGTGTGCGCTATATTTTTTTTAATTTATAATGAAGTTAAGGATTAAATTCATGACCTTGTCCAAATCTCTTAGACCAAATCTAATGATATGTGATTTACTTTGTGTATATTAGTGTCACACATCTAACATAAGCATTTTGATAGTGTGGGAAAAATTGATGGCTTTTCCATTGTAAAATTGTTTAACAAGATTTTTGTACTCTATAAATATATTGAGTTGTTTGATTTTAATTTCTATAGAAAAAAAATATGAAGTTTATATATCCCTATAAAATATGATCAATTTTGTTTTATTGTATATTTTAAACTTTCAAATTTATTTTCAATGAATTTTTTGTAGACATAATTATAATATTATAAAAAATTCTTGCACATTAAATGTGCTCAAAAATTAATTTCTATGCCCATATTTTTATTATTTTTCTCATGAACTTCTTAGGTTTTAAAAATATTATTTAATGAATCTCATGTTAAAAGATCCTATTTTTTGTAAAAAAATATATATTTTAATGATATTGTAAATTTAAAAAATTGAAGAATAATTAAAACAAAATTTGAATTTAACAAGAATAAAACTACGTATTAGAGTAAAAGAATAAAACTAGGTATTGGAAAATTTTATGGAAACATAAACATTTCGTTTTATTTTATAGACACTAAAACAAAAAACTCAATATTTGTAGGACAAAAAATTATTTATCCGAAAAAGAAATATGGATATTTTTTTACTATAAACACTCCAATACACATTTTTATTTAGATATGTATCGGTACATTATTGAGGTTTACGATTCTAATAGATCCATAAATAGTATTTAATATAAAAAAATTAATAAACACTATTTGTGAATCAATCACAGTTATTTATATCAAAATATATTAGTACACAGTAAATAAAATGTATACCGAATAATTCAAATTTTTTTACTATGCAAATGTTACTCTCTTCATTGTATGGGTATATCATATATGGAGTATGGAATATGGATTATGTACTTTTGGATACCGTCTAGTCAGAATGATAGAATTAAAGAAATTTTGGAAGTTAGTTTGCTAGATACATTACACCCAATGCAACAAGATAAGTAGGTCCTAGCATCAAAATTTATTTACCCTAGAGACATTTCCTGCTACTTGATTTTGACCCTAGATCAGGTAAAAACAATTACTTGTTTGTTATAAATTCTGTCTTTTGTGGAGTAGTTTCTATTTGATTTCCCCTTACACTGTTCTTTAAAATATACTACTATTTTAATGTTTCTTCTCATCATGGACAAATTACATGCTTAAATTATGAACATCAATATTTTATATAATGTCATGAAGATCTAGCTAGATAGCACTAATTAACCATTTTGCACCTTCCCATGTTTTTCATAGGATACTCTCTTCTAGTCTTTTTCCTCACCTTTGTCATTCAACTAGTTCTTGTTTTACATTTCAACGTACACTTTAATCAGTTTTTTGTATTTTCTCATGTTTCATCCGCACCTTTTGTCACGTTCAATATACATGGAGATCATTGCTAATTGCTATGTAATTACAATGTAAAATTATTTTATGCATGTATTCAATAAAATGACATTATACTACCACTTTTATAAGTTTGTTTTTAAAATATAATCTCAAATATCTACATGTCATAATTTGATTAGATGCATGTATAAAATAATTGTATACGGTCGGATGTATATAAATTAAATTAAATCCATATATTGATGAATTGATGACTCCTGCATGCATGGACAAAAATGATAATTTTTTTGGCAAGTCAAAAACGATAATTTGTAATCAAGTTTGATGGCTTATATGGAATGTTAAAATTACATTTTATTTCATTCACTTGGTATGTAATATTTATTTGAGTCTTGAGCTATAATATTTCATTAATCAAAATGTATTTATTACAATATTGTATATCAACCAATACATGTAGACTAGCTGAAAATAAAATTACATTAATTAACAAGATTATTGGTAACATCATTTACTTGTCTTCAAATAAATTTAACAACGAGTCTTTATAAAAATTGGAAAAACAAGAGCTACAACTTTTTTATAATATTTTCCAAACAAGATCTACAATCAACTATTCATTTTGAGTCCAGCGCTCAAAGTCGACGGGTTCTAAATTGAATTCATGCACCCAATTGACGAAACTTTGTGACGGCTCAGGTCGTCACAAAATTCAACTTAGTGACGGATTAGCTTTTTAAATGTGCCTTGACCAGTTTCCTACGGCTTTGGCCGTCAATAATTGAACATGCTTTTTAAAAAAAATAAATAATTTTTTAGTTAATTAATTTATAAAACAGATTTATTTATTATTTTAAAAAAAAGTTTTTTTTTAAATGATTTTCTTCCACAGTAAGACCAAAGAAAAGAAATATGGTACTTAGATCTAAAAAAATGCAAAACCAACATGATACTCAGATCTGAAATTTATAGATGAAGAGAATATAAAAACATAAAATTTCAATCTCACAAATACAAATTTTTCTCATGAATAAACTTACAAATGTTTTAAAAAAAAAAAGTAGATCTGTAAACAGATCGATCCAAAGAGACAAAACAGATCGATTCCATCTCAGCTGTCTCCGGCGGCGTCCCGCGTTGTCGTGTTGGTGACCCTTTTTTTCTAAAAAAAATCAATCCAAAGAGAGAGATGAAAGTGTTGGATTTTGAAGGCAATAGATGAGTTTTGTTGTTATCAATTTGTGTTGTGTTGAACATAGAAGAAAAAATAGCGGTGGTGAAGAAAGAACAAAGAAGAGAGAAGAGAGAAAGTGTAGTGTTGTGTTGTTGGTGTAGCTGAGACTGAGAGAGAGAAGAGAGAATTAATTAGTCACTTTGTCTGTCTTGAGAGAAGAGAGAATAGTTGGATACTTAGATATGCATTAACTCTTTACAATTTCAATCACATTACAATTTCAATCACAACTCACATGAAGTGAGAGTAATAATTTATTTTATTTTTAATTTGTTAATTGTTATAATGCTTTAGACGGTTTGGACCGTCAATTTGTGAAAGGCTGGCATAAGTTACAGGCGTCTTAGGCCGCCATTAATTTATTGACGGCTTAAGTCATCACTAAGTTATACGTACATCCTTCAAAAAAAAATATTAATTTATTTTGTGACGGTTTTTTTTTATTTACTGACGGTTTAGGCCGTTAATAATTTATTGACGACTTAAACCCTCAATAAGTGTTATTTAAATCCGTCAGTAAATTGAGGTTTTCTTGTAGTGTTCACTGTAGAATTTTGAACTAACTCGACTAATTAAGTAGTCATCACTATTATGCAATTTTTATAATGTTAATTTCTTCCATATTACTTTCGACAATAATATTATGTTCCACAACATTTGTACCCAAAAAAATAAAATAAAATAAAAATTATGTTCCACAACATTATTATTTATCAAATATCACATTACTGTAATTCTTGTAAAAAATAATATGCCCAAAATAGGGAGAGTACTATCATCAATCCTCCTTTTTATTTATGAAATTCTTCCTAGACAAGAAAAGAAAGGAAGGATAAATCGTTGGTTGGTTCAGTGGTGATTGGCGCTGAACTTGGTAGGGAGGACAACGGTTCGATCCTCCACAACTGCGATCGGGAGGGGGCTGAAACTACTTGATGCCAGAACTGACCCCCGAATCAGATTCAACTGGTGGTGAAAACTAAAAAAAAAAAAAAAAAAAAGTGTTGAATTGAAGGCTTAATCAACTCCTTCAATTTTTTGCTTTTGTGGTGGTTAAAATAGTAATTTTAACAATGAGATGACATTTCCTTAGCCAACAATTTTTGCTTACATAATGAGCTATGAGACCCAAATTATTAGATGCCTATGACTTTACCCTCCAATCCCCCCCTCCCATCAATCACAAAAATGTTAATTATGAATAAAACAAAAATGTTAATTATGAATAAAACTTAGCTAGATTGTGAAACCACATTGGGTCCTATGGATTAAAATTATAGGATTACCTCCTGGCTGATTGTTTGTTTGGTATGGCCGGGTCCAACTGACCTACAATCATTCAAAGTCTACAAGCAATATCATATTGGGAATATTTTGTTTTATCATTCTTGTCCAAATGTCATTAATGGAGTAATATATTTAGGAGAGAAATTCTAGTATAGGCACGAATCCAAATAATTTTATCTTAGGCACACTCACAACAAAGGTAAAAAATTAAAGAAAAAATAATTAAAGTGATGTTGATTGGTGTGACAGTTTTATTTTTCTTTTAATTTTATAATTTTATGTGTGTGTGCCTAAATTATGCCTATAATCTTTGTGCCTATGTAATAATACCTCTATTTAGGAAGTTAGTGTCCAATTTACAATATATGTCACACTTTGATATAATATAATATACTAATATAATAATAATTAAGTTAATCATCATGTAAGTTTAAGCTTAAAAGATTGCCCTAGCTATAAAATTTTCTAATAAGTATTTGTTGACCATATAGTAAAATATTAATTATTTTACCATATAGTAGAATATTTTTTATAGTAGATTGCCCTAGCTATAGTAGAATATTTTTTATATGAACCATATGTTGAATATTATATTGGAAATAATTTTTTACCATACTCTCATTCAATTCAAAACTCATTAACAATTTTTGGGAAGTTCACATCACATTTCCAAGTTTCACACTTGAAAAATATAATAAGGTTATAGGTTTAAGCTGGTCAAGAGATCATAAAACTAGCTATTGGATATTATTTTTTAATATGAATTCTTTATTTGTCATTGGATAAGCACCAATGTTTAACCAAACTCACTATAGAGCGGTTGGTACCTAACTAAGCTCCATGTGATACTATACAAAATATAGGAAAATTAATAATTGACTTCGAGAACCAAATATTCATAGACAAATTCCTATTCTACTGCGTGCTGTCCTAAACACAACCATAGATTAGTTCTTCTAAGTACTACTGCATTTAGAGGTTGACACATCATAAGAAGTTATTTTTTTTAGTATCACAAATATCTTATACATCTCATCCATATGACACACTCAAGAAAAGAATATGTCATTTACTAATGTTTTGTTGTGAACATGTAAACCCACAAGCAACATCTTTGAATTTAAATATAGTAGGATAGAATTCCCTTGAAAAATCGTTTGTTTTGTTTATGAAAAATACTAACAAATATTCTTAGGATATTATCAAAAAAAAAAAGTGATCATCTTTTATTGAAAATTGTATTTATTATTTTTACGTGTTTGACTTGTAACTTTACAACAAAAATTTTATTATTAATTTCTTAAAAATGTTTTTAGACGCACTTGTAAGCAATGTTAACGTTGAAATTTTTATTTGCATCATTTTTCTTTTTTATCAACGCACTTTTTTAAGTAATTTAGTTGGTAAAAATTTCACCTTTAAAGTGAATAAGTAGAACAACTGAAGTTCCAACTCTAACTCCTTACATCAATAATATAATGTCTTGTGAACGGAGTTAAACTCACAAAATTTTAGCAACTCACTTCTAACAACCATAGATAAATATCAATAATTAATGAATTTAATATTATAATATTATTATCAACTTTATAATTTTTAGATAATTTAGTTAATGAAATATCATTATTTTTTGGCTAGCAAAATATTTTGTTTAAGAACAAAGGACAATTGATTTATTTATTAATACTCAATTAAATTTTAAAAGCAAGCTACCGACCAAAAAATTGAAGTTGTTTGTCTATGAACCCCAATAAAGAAAACCCCTTTGTTGACAATGACTCCTCACTTTGTCGCATTGGAGAATATTGTCAAGACATAAACAGCTAATTTACTAAGGACAAATCACAATAAGACATGAAATACTAATACGCACAAGAAAGTTGAAAATAAATCTTAAATCCAAAAATTAATAACCATCATTAACCATGTCCTCTCTCTATACACAAGAAAGTCCATAAAAGACAAGGTTCCATGTCCTTTTCTAAGCTTAGCTGTTCCTACACTTAACACTTTAAAGCAATCCCAACATGTGTTAATATTTTTTATTGTACTTTTTTGGGTTCCCAAAAGTGGTCCCTAAAATAAAGAATACATCCAAAACTCCCAACCACTAGTGAAAAATAAAATAAAAGGGGGTTCCTCCCTTTGAAAACAATGCCAAATTCCCGTTTTTGATGTTTTCCAAAGCTCCAAACAGAACTTGATTGAATAGGGCAATACGAAGAAGACAAGAATTAATAAGATTGATGTTGAAAGATTGTGAAATTTATGATTCAAACTCCTGCCAATCATTCTTGGCGTGAAAATCTTTTCATGTTCTTTTTTTGGTGGATGGGGTTTTGCTTCACTCTCTCCAATCCAACAACGTTCAATTATTCTCCGTCGCAATTATGTTTAATCGCACGTTCGAATTTATAGTTAATGAATTTCGACACCTAATATATAAATTAATATCTACTAAACATAATTTATCGTATATTTAAAAGTTGTTGCGAAAATTGTTTAATAAAAGTAGTGTTTGGAGTGCGTTTTTTAAAAGCAAGAATTTCTAGCTTCCTTTCGCGCTGAATACCCTTAAGAGAGTTGTAACCAAACACATGTTAAATTGTACAAAAACAAATTTTTTGAGGAATCTCATTTTTATTTTCTACTAATCAATGTAAATGCAAAGAGGGGTGGTAAACAAGAGAATAAATCAAATGCTTCATCTTTTTTACCACTAGTGCATTACTACTAGTACTACCTTTTACTTCTATAATATACATTTTCTGATGATTCAGATGCTAAAGATGATATTGGCATGCTTTAAGTTTTGGAAGGTCCTAACGACAAAAATGAAAAAGAGACCCTTTTAGAATAGGAAAATAAAAAAGAGGGTTAAACTTTTTTCTGCTTTTCTAGTCAAATAGACAAGTCATCCCAAAATTAACTTATGTCACATTGTCCTATATCAAAAGCTTCCTACCCCTCCACCTTTTCCTTTTATTCTTCATTTTTTGATGTTTTATGCCCTCAATCCATCTCAATTAGGCCCTCAATTAAGTGTATATTTGGAATTGACAAAATTATATGGCACCATAAAATTAGGGAAGCTTTAAATGATTGAGTTGATTTATTACTAGTTGGTTTAGTACGTGGATATAAATAGTAGGTGGTTCGATTACATAAATCTTATAGAAGATTGGTGGTTTAACAAATTTTGAAGACATTCTAATACCACCTTAGAATTGGGAGTTTGGCATAATCTATTCAACCTTACAAAATTGATTTGTAAAATGAAAATTGTCTTTACTTTATAAATTTATGTTTAGGTCATCTCGTATCTAAATGTGGAACTTCCTTACATTGTGGAACATTGTGATTTGTCAAACATGGAGTATCAATTTGAACATATGAGACTACCGGCCATGATTTGTTACATTTGAAGTCTCACCTAACTTTAGGCTTGTAGTATTAGGGTCTTATTATCCCTTTATTAAGAAATGCAAAACAAAAATAAACCCACGAAGCATCATGCAAGCATGAGTCTATTATGGACAAAATCAAAGCAATAGTGCAATACTGTTTATGACACAAGAAATTGGAACTGTTGAATTGGAACCATGAGAGAATGCAAACAAAGACAAACACAACATTGGCTTTGTATCAAAAGGAGAATCCAATCCCAACTAAAAAACAAAAGCAAACATCCAACACAAATTATATAACTTTATATATTTATATATATTATACATTCATTCATCTCCATGTCACATTCAGTAATTAGTACTACATGAGGAAAATACAATCCCCAAATCAAAACCATCAACCAATAATACCTAATCATAAGTCTCTTCTCCTAATACACACCATTACACTACTAAGTAGTAAAAAAAAAGACTAAAAAAAACCCAAATGAAAAATTCAACCTTTTGTTATGTAAATAAAGGTAAGGTTAAGTAATAGTATTAACAGTTAGGATTAACAAAGTTCTTGATTTCCTCCATAAGGCAATAGAAATGATCATTATTAGGCAAAAAGTAAAACCCAATAGTAGCCTCCTTAAGGAAAAGTAGTTTAACTTGTTGACCAAAATTCCTCAAACCATCAACATAAGCTAATTGCCAATCTTGTAGAAGATCCAAACCAGCAACACAAACAAGACTTTTAGGAAACTTATCAAGTCCTTTAAGATTTTTTTCCCCTTTAGGACCAAACGGATTACAAGCAGGATGGTCTCTATCTTCACCTTCTGGTAAAAAAGCTCTCCAATACCAATCACGATCTTGTAATCTAACAAAGTACTTTCCATCTAATCTCATTTCAGAATCTGTTCTTTTCTCACCACCAAACAGTGGATGAAGAAGAATGTTCCCTAATACCTCAATTCCTTCTTCTTTTTCTTCAGAAGCTTTTACTGCCACATGATGAACAATGTTTCCACCAGAACTATCACCAGCCATGTAAATATAAACTTTTTTTTCCTTACCACTTTGAAGCCATTTTCTTGACTTAACCCATTTGAGTGCATTCCAACCATCTTCATAAGCACATGGAAACCGATGCTCCGGCGATCTTCGGTAATTAACCGAAACAACAGCAGCTTTACAAATACTTACTAGTCTTCTACAAAATGTGTCATAGATAGCACTGTTAGCTGAAGAATGTGAGAAGCTTCCACCATGGAAGAATACTATGACAGGAACAATTTCTGTTGTACTCAATGGTTTCTCTAAATCTCTGACACCCCATTGTGGTTCATTTTCTGAAGACGGTAAGTAAACTCGATTGAAAAGACCGGAGTTTCGATCGACATGATCGAACGAAAAGACACCATCGACAGGAACCGCGTTTGCGGGTACCTTTCTGTCAAGAAACTCTGCTAAATCTCTGTTGAATGTTCCATCTGCACGTCTTAGAAGATTGTAGGCAAGCTTGAAATTTGAGATTAACACATAAGTATTCAATGGAACAACACTCTGCAAAAACAAAAAACTTCAAATTAGTACTTTTTTTTGGTGTTGAATCGGTTCATAAGAAGGAAAATGAAAAAGGGTTATGCAATTTTATCACAAATCTTGAAGAAAAGACAAGAATTTCCAACTATTATGAAACAAAATTAAACATTTAAAGTTTTCAAATTTACCAGAATAAGAAACCCATCACATAAAATGAAGAAAGTAGAAAACAAGAACAAATTAAACCAACCAACCCACAAAAAAAAACACCCCTAAATGAAGAATAAAGCACCAATCAAACATGTCCCCACAAAGAACAAGCAAAAAAAAAAAGATAAAGGTTAGAACTTTCTTTGAAACAAAACATCAAACACAAGAAAGGCATAACAAAAAATAGCAAAAATTGATGAGTTTAAGGTAGAAGTAAGATTACCCTAGATTCACTAAGGTTGACTTCATTAGTTCCAGTCATATCTGGTTTGTTATTGTTGTTGTAATATGAACAATGGAAGAGCAAGAAAAAGAAGAAAAGAAGAGAAAAGGGTTAAGAAGAAAGAGAGACCCTCATGGTGATGAATGGGTAATAGAGGAAAAGAAAGATGTTGGTGAGTGAGAGGGAAGTGATGCGTGGGGAGAAAAGGGTACGTATGATGGTTGGGTTGGGTTGGGGTTAAAGTATTTATTTAACTAAGGTTGGTGGTGTGTCTGGGAAGTGTATTAAATGAAGGATTGAGTAAAGAAGAAGAAGGTACAGTTGTTTGTATATGAAACAAAACAGAACAGATATAGACTTATTGCTAGCTTAGAGAGAGAGAGAGAGAGAGAGAGAGAGAGAGAGAGAGAGTCAAACGCAAAGGAACGACGGAAATGGACGGAGACGAGAGAAACGACAAAGTGGGCGGCCGAATTTACCTGTTTATTTGGGTCCCACCATTTATTCTTTTGTTTTAAATTCAAATTTACCATACATAGGGTGGGATTGTTTAAGGTGTTTTTTGGCAAATCCAAAAAACTCATTTATAGCTTATGTCTTATAGTTTATAAGTTAAAAGACATATTTGGTAACAGTTTTTCAAAAGAGATTATGGCTTATTTTACTGACTTATAGCTTATTTTTCATAAGCTAATTCAAGTAGCTTATAAATTTATAACTTATCATTTTTTCTTCCCATTTTACCCTTATGATTTTATTTTAAATCCATTTTTATCCTTTACTATAATTTTTTATATAGTATAATTTAAAAAAAAAATAGGTATGTTGTGCCTATTTTTTTTACGTTGTTGCATTTGCACCTATTTATTTTTATTTTACTGGGTTGTATACCAATTAATTTTTTTACGTTCTTGATTTTTTTTTTAAACGTTGATGTACCTAGTTTTTGGTACAACGTTACTATAGCCTATATAATAATAATAAGATAAAAGATAAATTAAATTATAAATTTAAATCACTAAATTTTAAGTATTTTAAATATTAAGTAATTACCACTTGAATCAATTTATTATTGTTTCGTTCAATTTTTTTTACAAAATATAAAAATTCAAATGAAAATAATTTTAAAGTAAAATTTTAGTGAATAAATTTCAATCTATATCAAAATATAAAAGATATATTAAATTAAAAAAATTAAATTACTAAATTATAAATATCTTAAATAAAAAAATTATTATTAATTATGAATGCCCTTTTATGTCATTTGACATTTATCTATGATTGAACCGCTAATTTTACCAAACACTTTAATTAGCTTATTAGCTATAAGTCATCAGTCATAAGCCATCAGCTATAAGTTATCAGTCATCAGCCATAAGGTAGCTTATCAGTCATCCGCTATTTTTGCCAAACAGAGTGTTTGTCAAATGAGGTCAATTTTTAAGTATATTTTGAAGTCAATTTTTATATTTTATAAAAAAAAATTGAACGACACAATAATAAATTGATTCAAGTGGTAATTACTTAATATTTAAAATACTTAAAATTTAGTGATTTAAATTTATAATTTAATTAATTTATCTTTTATATTATTATTAATATTATTAATATAATATTAAATTAAATTTTAATTTTTTTTATAGAGGTTAAATTTTATTCTTTTAAATTTCATTTTAAATATATCTTCATTTCAATTTTTATACTTTATTTAAAAGATTAAACATATTAAAGAGGTGATAATATGTATAGGCTATAGTAACGTTGTAACAAAAACTAGGTACATCAACGTTTAAAAAAACATTCAAGAACGTAAAAAAAAAAATTGGTATACAACACAGTAAAAGAAAATGAAAATGCTATTTAGTAAGAAAATTTATGGAGAAGAATTGCAAGAATAAATCTCCACCCTTGTTTGCATCAACTACCCACCATGATTTCCACTAAAAGAGGAGATTAAAATTACATCATCCTATAAGATAATGTCATGTGTGTTGAGGCAAAATCCCAAATTGATGTTTTAAAGATAACAAACATCTTAATTATAGTTTAAGCAATTCTGATCTCATTGTTATCTAACAAGTGCTTTTGAGTGTTTCAAATAAGCCAGGATTAATTAAGCAAGTTACATCAAGTATCATCCTTTTTATTTGTAATATGAACAAGAATAAAAGAACGATCTCAGGATTTACGCTTGTGATTAATCAAGAACAAAGCATCAATGACTAAGCACTTATTTTTCTAAGTGAACAATGTACAAAGACAAAGAATCACTTTTTCCTTGGTAATAACTCACAAGATCACAACAGTTATCATAACAAATAAGGCAATGAATATTTGAGAAGAAATGAACAAATTTCCTCTTTGGCCAAGATTAAGGATCAAGCATGTGCAAGTGGATTTAATTCAAAGGTATAGTCCAAAAGCTGTCTATTTTGTGTTAGACAGATTTTTCATGGACCAATAAGATCAGCACAACACTTTGTAAGCTAAGAGTAGACTTGGACTTTATGAACTTCCAAAAGCAACATTCTCCCACACACTTTCCTCTCTCTCCAAAGACTTTTTTGCTCAAACAAGGACGAGTGAATAGTATTCCAAGGACAAGGAAGCTTCAGTACTGATCTTGTGCAAGCTGTCATCACACGTGATTGTTCTCTTTTACTTGAAGAACAAGTTCATCCTTGCCCAGATTTGAGATCAATCTCAGAATGTTCATAAGAGAGAGACTCTTCATCATATTATTATTCAAAGCCTTAGCCAGCTGTGTTTCACGTGCCCTAAAGGACAACAACGGCTTTACTTGTTGTATAAGATTACAAGGAATCATTTACAGCTCACGGTTAGCTTCTTGACTACGCTCCATTTGAATCAAAGACAAAGGCTCAGATCCAAAATCATTCTCTGAACAGTCTCCCAGGTTCAGCAACATTTGAATTTCATGTACTATCATCTTATTGAAGAAGTTTAGAGCAAGTATCTGTTGCAAACGGCTATACTTCTCTACCAAGAAATACAAGGACATATTCCAACTATAAATAGAGCCTCTTGGTGACTTTGAAGAGCTAGAGTTTTCATCACAATCTTTTGCTAACTTGTCTTTATCGTGCAAGCATTCTCTAAAGCTCTTCTTTTGATCTCTTTCACTCCAACTCTGTAATTCTATACTAGGATTAGTATAAATTCTTTTGAGTGTATTGAGAGTTTTATTTCTCTAGGCTTCTCACTTGGTGAGTTTTGTAAAGCTTAGATCTTAATCATCATACTTGTAAAAGATCTACTCAAGTCAATAGGGCTGTATTGTTTGAGTGTGGTAATACCCTTACTAGCTTGGAGGGCTGGGGTATCTTTAAGCTTGTAGGGCTTAAAGGATCTTGGATCTTGATCAAAGATAGCAAGAAGGAAAGTGTATTTTTGAGATCGGTAGTATCTCATAGTGGAAAAACTCACAGGAGCGTGAGGACTGGACGTAGCCCATCATTAAAGGGGTGAACCAATATAAGTGTTTGTGTGCATTTCTCTTCCCTTAACTCTTTCATTTTATGCAAACACTACACACACAAGTTTGATTATTTATTTACTTTATATATATTCAAGTTTGATATGAGAACGTTCTCCCTTTTAACTAACCAACGTTCTCAAGATATTCTAATGTTTTCCTTTGTTCAAAGTATTAAATTATTTTAATAGGTTATTTTTAAAAGGTTCACAATTCAAACCCCCCTTCTTGTGAAAAACTTTGCTACTTCAATGTGTTATTCTTGCATTTCTTCTCTAAAATAATTCTTACCGAATAGCAATGCTCAAAGGAAAAATAGATAGGTGCAAGTGCAACAACGTAAAAAAAAGTAGGCACAACATACCTATTTTTTTATAAAATTATACTATATAAAAAATTATAGTAAAGGATAAAAATGGATTTAAGATACAATCATAAGGGTAAAATGGGAAGAAAAAATGATAAGCTATAAGCTCATAAGCTACTTGAATTAGCTTATGAAAAAAAAGCAATAAGTCAGTAAAATAAGCTATAAGCTCTTTCTGAAAAACTGTTAGCAAAACGGGTCTTTTAGCTTATAAGCTATAAGACATAAGCTATAAGTCAGTTTTTTGGGTTTGCCAAACAGACCCTATGAGTAGGCAAGTGAAGCTGAACCAGTCACAAAAGAATGACAAAAAAAAAACACATTGCATCAAGTTTGAAATCCCAAATCCCTAAAATCCCAAAAAAATTTCTTTCTCTTCTCACGCTCTATTGGTTCAAGTTTAATAGATTAGTTTAACAGACTCAGCTTCGAGTTTAACAGATTGACAACTTTAATAATTAATGCAATTCAGAATCATGATACTTAACTGGTATATTAGTTGCAGTTACTTAGTAGCAGAATCAGCTTCAATTCCAACTTGCTCTATTTGCTGAACCAAGGCTTGGACATTAACTTGCAGCTTCACTTCCAACTATCTTTTTTTCTTTCTTTTTTTGCAATATAAGTAGTAGTAGGTTAATTATAACACCATAAAAGTAGCAGCACATTAATTATAACACCATAATTATAATACTTAACTGGTGAGAAGAGAAGAGAGAAAAAAAATTAGGGAATTTATGGATTAAAGATTTCAAACTTGATGCAATGTGTTTTTTTTTGTTTTGGTCCTTTTTTGTGATTGATTCAGCTTCACTTGCTTACTCATGGTGGCCACGTGTTAATCCGTCTGCCACATAAGCATTTTTTAAACGGAATCTGACGGTAAGGACGAAAACCAAATTTTTTACACATGTAGGGACTAATTTGCATGAAAAAAACATACAGGGACTAAAACCAAAATATTTGGAGCATACAGGGATGAAAGTGACCTTTAAGCCTTTTAGTTTTTACTTGAACATATTTATTCAATAATTTGAGTTCTATAAAAAAGTATAGAGTATTTTATTTAACTTACTGTTTTATACGAATATATAAAACTAATTATGCCAGCAAAAAATCACAAAAAAAGTTAATTAAGTTGTTCCACTTCCTCATGAATTGTTTAAATATGCACCATTAATAAAAGTAAAAATTTTCTTTATGGTAAACCACCGCAAGACTCTATATAGATTAAAGGAAAATGCTAAATAGTTTACCCGATACATTAGTTAAACATATTAATATAGAAATATTTTCTTGAAACTTGTGCATTTAATATAAAAAGTTATCTTTCTAGCATTACCTTTACCTTTTTATTTTCTTTTTAAGTATGTTTAACTAGTGCATCAGGTTCACTGTTTAGCATGACCCTAGATTAAAATACAATAAAAGCAAATACAAAACACTAAACCCGATCAAATCACATATTCAACCCAATACGGGCATATAAATCATTCAAATACAACAAAAGCGGTCTAAATAAAGCTGAGGTAAAAGCGTTCACACCATAGACATTATCCAACGAACACGCGTACGAGCGTGAAATCAGATAGCAAAAATAAAATATTGTGTAAACCTCCACATCTTAAGGCGGCAAATGAACCGACTGTCAACACAAATCGATTCACATACCAGCAACATCCCGATTGACTACCGCCAAGAAGAGAACAACAGCTGAGGATGAGCACCACGACAGTGGCAAAAACCCACACACCGATGGCCACAAACCCAACTACGTACAGTGACTGGCGGTGGCAAAGAGAACATAGGAGAGAAATAGTGATTGGAGATGAAAGAAACTACCATCGGAGTGGCGGCTATGGTGGTTTAACAACCAAAAAGTTTAACGATCCTGAACAGATATAAAGGGTGGTGCGGGTGCCAAAAAGGAAAACAATGTTCGTTAACTAAGAGCAACTCCAATGGTGAACTTCGCCTAAAGTTATTTTGGGTCCCACAATTTTATCTCATATTAATATTTTATTAGTTATAAGGGGATTGAGTATCCAACATAGTACACAACAATAACAATTATATACTTATTTTAATCAAAGTAACATTGCTTCATGTTGCTTTCAGAAGAGACGTGATGCCACACTGTAGAGAATGTGATGACAGCTGTAGTACTCCAGTGGTTTGAAGGCTAAAATACCTCAAGTTCTCGTCCTCCATGTTGGCGGACTAATTGAAAACACAACCACTGGAGTTGCTCTAAGTACTATGTCCAAGAAATGTCAAAGGTCAAACAATGTCCATTAGCAACCAAAAAACGAAAACGTCTCTCTTTTTTTTTTTTTGAAAACTAAAATCAAAATTATATTTTAAAAATGAAAATTTTATTTAAGTATACTAGCTATAAATTGCCAAAGAAGTCCATCCTATCTTGTACTTAGAGTTTACGAGTTTGAGATTTTTTTTGTTTTTTGTTTTTGATAAAAAAAAATATAGTTAATAGTTTTTTTTGTACCTGAAATTTATGTGTTTGGGTGGTGCCAAAAGAAACTATCATCAATAGTTTAAAATTATACTGTATAAATTGTTAGGCGCTTGCATTTTGTATTAATTGTTAATGTGTTCAGAGCCATTTAATCTTGATTTAACAATCTAGAAAATATATAATTTTCGGATGTTGTTTATTCCTTTTCGTACTATTCATTTTTGTTTTTCAGATCTGGTCTTCAAATTCATTTTTGGGTTTGATGTGGGTTGTTGTTTGCGAGGGTCAAATGGTTGAGGGTGGGGTGATTGGTATGGTTGGCTGCTCTGTTCACTACAGTTCAAGCTGCTTTTGTGTGTCTTTTCTTGGCATTTGTCTTCCCTCGCTGGAGGTCTGAGTTTGGTGGCCTCTTAGGGTGTCTGTTTTTGGTTTATGGTGGTTGCATTGCTAGAGACTGAGGTGGTGAAATGACGGCGGGTGATTTGATGTTGGTTGATGGTTGTTTGGTGTTGGAGGCGAGGAGGAGGTGGTTCGATGAGGTGATGTTGTGGTGCTTGGATTTGGCGACGCTGGTGTATAGGTGATGTCGTATGGGATTGGTCCTCTACGATACTTGGTTCTCTGACCGGTTTCAAATCTGCTGAGATTTGCAGGATTCTTTTTTGAGTCTCTGATGCTTCCTAAATCTGTTGAGATTTGCAGATTCCTTCGTATCTGGTTGACCCCTACTGCATTGGTGTTGTCTGCTTTGGAGACGGGCTGCAAGCGGAGACTTATATGCCTAGCTTGTCATTCTGTCGTTGCCCCCATCAACTCTTGATTCGAAGAGCTGTCTTTTGGATTTTGATGAGCCGATCACTTTTGATTCGAGGTCGGGAGTTAGAGTCTAGTTACATCTTTTCGGGCTGGGTTGGTGTTTGGTATGGTGGTTTGGAAGCTGATGAGTGTTTTTCTAAGAATGAGATTATAAGTTGACCTCTTTTAGGTTGTGTTTATTTTGGTAATTTCATTGATGTTCCGTCTATATACGACACCTTTGTTTTATAGTCCTTCTTTTACCAATTTATATTCGTCTTGTACAGAGATCTGATTTATTAATAATATATTTACTGTTAAAAAAAAAGAAAAATATCTAATTTGCTTTTATTTTATAAATTTAAATTTATGAACTTGATCCCGAGCTATACAATCAAAATCGAACGCCTTCATATACTCTGATGATTATACATGAAGTGGACTTTCTCCAACTACCGTTAATCAATGTCCCATTAATTCTATAAAGATTGAGCTAACCATTTTTTATCAACATTAATAAACTCAACATATTTTTTGGGAAATTATTTATTCAGTTCATAGACAACTAATTCATAGATAAATTCTAGTTTTTTTTTTTTTAATTTACTCTTTCATAATTTAAGAGTATTTGCCCTTTACCAAATGAGAACAATTCACATAAGTAAATTTGTATTTGATCCCAACAAGTTTGTTTACATTTGTTAAAAAATAAATACTCTCAAATTAGGAAGGGGTAGAGAAATAGTCACCTAAATTCTATCATCTACTAACATATATGACGAAGTTTCAAAGTAAGTATAAAAATTATCGATTCCACAGGGATTGTTCCGAATCAAACGAAAATAATTGAAGTCATACGATAGTAAAATTGCATTAATTAAAAAGGGGGGGGATTTGTTTAGGATTCAGGTTTCTTAGAAATAACGGCAAGAAAATAGGGTTTTCTTTCAAGATGAGAAGGAGATTGGACCTTTTCGGTTCATCTAATTACTATTGTCTTGGTATTCCTCGCGTGTTAACAAACTACGAACTTAGTTTCATGATTCGATTAAATTAAATAACTATGTCCAATGTCTTGGTACATAATCCTCTAACTAGATTATCAATCCCTAATGTCTTAGGATGACCATCAATTTAGGTTTTGCCCTTTAATCCTTGAATTCTCACTTAACAAACCGATATGTCTAAAGTACAAGTTAATTGAACAATTATCCCTAGGTCGATCAATTTGTTTCTAATGTCTTTGTTAGAAATAATATAAAACCATTGATGTGGCCAATCCTAACAGCTTAAGCTGTTAGGATTGGCCACATCAATGGTTTTATATTATTTCTAACAGTCTTAGTTGTAACGCCCCGAACCCGAGACTAATAATAATTTTATTTTCAATATGATTTTTCGAAAATTCCTTTTAAGAGACATTATGCAGCGGATAAAAGAACTATAAAATTGGACTCAATATCGAAATTATTTAAAAACTATTATAAAGATGAGATATAATAATTTCTTTTCAAAAAAAATACATTAGTCCTAAACATGAAGTAACAAAACATCCTAGACTTTAAGACTCTTTCCCAAGTGTCACAATCAGAGCGGGCTTTCCTTAACTCGAACTCGAAACTCGACAACCTGTAAATACTGCGATTTCACAATCGCAGGGCCAAGCCAGACAAGACAAAAAGAAAGGGGTGAGAATACATTCACACAAGCAACGGTGTATTAACACACAAGAATAGGGAAAACATAAAACACAAAATATCGTCCTTTGGACTGATCAAACACATAAGCAAACACAACATCATAAACATAGCAACTCAATCAATGTAAATTCAACTCAATTAGAAAAATGGATGCAATGCGATCTAGACTCTCTAAATGCATGTGGTACCAAGGTCGGAGGTCAGAATTATATTCTTGAAAACACTCCTCAACACCGAATCAACACCGATTTATCAACACCGAATTATCAACACCGATTTGTCAACACCGAATTATCAACACCGATTTATCAACACCGAGGACTGACACATGAATGGATGCATGAACATATTTCGACCCGACAACATCAAATTCAACAACTATCACAATCAACATCCTTATAGAATCAACATCAATAATCAACGGCTTAAAGAAAACATCAATAGGAATTCCATATTTTCAACATCATTATCAACAGATTAGAATCAACAACAACACGACAAGTAACAACTACAGCAACACAACAACGATAGCAACACGACAAACGGCAGCTCAAGGCCACCATAGTAACACGACAAACGGCGGCTCAAAGCCACCATAGCAACACGACAAACGGTGACACAACGGCCACCACGACATCAAACAACAACGCCAATTATATTTAATAAGCATCGCCAATTTAAAACAATACTAAATAAGTCAAACACCAATTAATTCATCGTCAATTAGACTCAACACCAAATAAATCAAACATCAATTAATTCGACATCAATTAAACCAACATCAATTGAATCAAACACCAATTAATTCGACACCTATTAGACTCAATAAAGTTTATCAATAATATTCAATATTAATTATCAAAAATATTAATTAGTTTAATAATAGCTACACGGCTAAATTATTTAGTTCTTAAAAAAAACTCAACACATATTAATTAGTTTCCACCACTACCCGATAGCTAAACTCAATATTTAAACAACACTAAAATAATCCTCAAGAAGCTAAAATACTATTAACAAATTTGGATGATTGGATCTAAAGGAATGTGCCAATTATTCATGATGAATGAAAACATATAGCCTCTGTCGAGTAACAAGTGAGGAACAACTAACTAGTTCTATGCATCCAAGTAGACAAGTTTCTATATTATCTTCTCAAAACCCAACTTGATTTTATCAACACAGATTTTAGAAACTTGATTAAAGACAAATGATTTTAAATCAATTAAATTAGAGATCAATTTCACATAACATCATGCACGAAACTGCATATCAAAAATATAATTTAAAAATATAAGTTAATTCAAAAGGTTCATAAGAAAAATCAAAACATCGAAAAGAAGAGAAAAACAAAAAGGGGAAAGGGAAGGAGGACAAGGTCCCCTCGACTACTCTTATGGTCAACACTACCCCTAAGCATGAACAATCTCCCCCCTTACCTCGATTATGCAGAAACGTGCTGCATCTAAATTGGGATATCTACTGTGCCCTTGCTCCTACGGTCGCTCAGCAACAAACGGAATCGAATTCCGACTTCGGATGAGAAATTTATGACTATTTTAGTTTGCTCTCAAATTCCACTATTAAAGGGTACACGAATTTTTTGTTTGTAAATTGTGGTAATCCTAATTCTAAGTTATTTTGATCTATTTATAGAGGAAGATTATGTTTTTCTTTTCCTAAAAGCAAGCAAGATTCAAAACAGATTTGTTTCTATTTTAATTCCCTAAAAACTCTCATCTTATTCCCTAAGAAAATTCATATCTTTTATTTTCATGATATATTCTTAAAATATATCTCTAAAATATGATTCTAAAATATATCTTAATTATTTTATTTTTCAAATAATTCTCTCTGTTCTCACTAAATTAAATAAATTCTAACTTATTAAATAATTTCCTTAGCACATAAACACCTTAATAAACTATATTCAAAATAAATAACTATTCTAAATTTTGGGGTGTTACAATTCTCCCCCCCTTTAAAAATTTTCGCCCTCGAAAATTGTCTAAGGTTTCGCTAGTTTACTCGAACTACTGAATAAGAATCAGAGAAGCAAGTCATATATAGAAAAGATCAAGCAATGAACATGTTAGCAGACAATAACAATAGAATTCATAAACTTAATCAAACATGTTATAAGTCATATAGCAAGATATTTAAAAAGTGACTAAGGTGCAAGTGTAACTAAAAAAGAAAACACAAGATAGACACGACTGACACTACGCCCATTTGGTCTAATCGGACAGACCTGCTCTGATTGACACATAACCCACACGGCCAGATTGGACCGACCTGCTCTGATACCAATTGTAACGCCCCGAACCCGAGACTAATAATAATTTTATTTTCAATATGATTTTTCGAAAATTCCTTTTAAGAGACATTATGCAGCGGATAAAAGAACTATAAAATTGGACTCAATATCGAAATTATTTAAAAACTATTATAAAGATGAGATATAATAATTTCTTTTCAAAAAAAATACATTAGTCCTAAACATGAAGTAACAAAACATCCTAGACTTTAAGACTCTTTCCCAAGTGTCACAATCAGAGCGGGCTTTCCTTAACTCGAACTCGAAACTCGACAACCTGTAAATACTGCGATTTCACAATCGCAGGGCCAAGCCAGACAAGACAAAAAGAAAGGGGTGAGAATACATTCACACAAGCAACGGTGTATTAACACACAAGAATAGGGAAAACATAAAACACAAAATATCGTCCTTTGGACTGATCAAACACATAAGCAAACACAACATCATAAACATAGCAACTCAATCAATGTAAATTCAACTCAATTAGAAAAATGGATGCAATGCGATCTAGACTCTCTAAATGCATGTGGTACCAAGGTCGGAGGTCAGAATTATATTCTTGAAAACACTCCTCAACACCGAATCAACACCGATTTATCAACACCGAATTATCAACACCGATTTGTCAACACCGAATTATCAACACCGATTTATCAACACCGAGGACTGACACATGAATGGATGCATGAACATATTTCGACCCGACAACATCAAATTCAACAACTATCACAATCAACATCCTTATAGAATCAACATCAATAATCAACGGCTTAAAGAAAACATCAATAGGAATTCCATATTTTCAACATCATTATCAACAGATTAGAATCAACAACAACACGACAAGTAACAACTACAGCAACACAACAACGATAGCAACACGACAAACGGCAGCTCAAGGCCACCATAGTAACACGACAAACGGCGGCTCAAAGCCACCATAGCAACACGACAAACGGTGACACAACGGCCACCACGACATCAAACAACAACGCCAATTATATTTAATAAGCATCGCCAATTTAAAACAATACTAAATAAGTCAAACACCAATTAATTCATCGTCAATTAGACTCAACACCAAATAAATCAAACATCAATTAATTCGACATCAATTAAACCAACATCAATTGAATCAAACACCAATTAATTCGACACCTATTAGACTCAATAAAGTTTATCAATAATATTCAATATTAATTATCAAAAATATTAATTAGTTTAATAATAGCTACACGGCTAAATTATTTAGTTCTTAAAAAAAACTCAACACATATTAATTAGTTTCCACCACTACCCGATAGCTAAACTCAATATTTAAACAACACTAAAATAATCCTCAAGAAGCTAAAATACTATTAACAAATTTGGATGATTGGATCTAAAGGAATGTGCCAATTATTCATGATGAATGAAAACATATAGCCTCTGTCGAGTAACAAGTGAGGAACAACTAACTAGTTCTATGCATCCAAGTAGACAAGTTTCTATATTATCTTCTCAAAACCCAACTTGATTTTATCAACACAGATTTTAGAAACTTGATTAAAGACAAATGATTTTAAATCAATTAAATTAGAGATCAATTTCACATAACATCATGCACGAAACTGCATATCAAAAATATAATTTAAAAATATAATTTAATTCAAAAGGTTCATAAGAAAAATCAAAACATCGAAAAGAAGAGAAAAACAAAAAGGGGAAAGGGAAGGAGGACAAGGTCCCCTCGACTACTCTTATGGTCAACACTACCCCTATGCATGAACAATCTCCCCCCTTACCTCGATTATGCAGAAACGTGTTGCATCTAAATTGGGATATCTACTGTGCCCTTGCTCCTACGGTCGCTCAGCAACAAACGGAATCGAATTCCGACTTCGGATGAGAAATTTATGACTATTTTAGTTTGCTCTCAAATTCCACTATTAAAGGGTACACGAATTTTTTGTTTGTAAATTGTGGTAATCCTAATTCTAAGTTATTTTGATCTATTTATAGAGGAAGATTATGTTTTTCTTTTCCTAAAAGCAAGCAAGATTCAAAACAGATTTGTTTCTATTTTAATTCCCTAAAAACTCTCATCTTATTCCCTAAGAAAATTCATATCTTTTATTTTCATGATATATTCTTAAAATATATCTCTAAAATATGATTCTAAAATATATCTTAATTATTTTATTTTTCAAATAATTCTCTCTGTTCTCACTAAATTAAATAAATTCTAACTTATTAAATAATTTCCTTAGCACATAAACACCTTAATAAACTATATTCAAAATAAATAACTATTCTAAATTTTGGGGTGTTACAATTCTCCCCCCCTTTAAAAATTTTCGCCCTCGAAAATTGCCTAAGGTTTCGCTAGTTTACTCGAACTACTGAATAAGAATCAGAGAAGCAAGTCATATATAGAAAAGATCAAGCAATGAACATGTTAGCAAACAATAACAATAGAATTCATAAACTTAATCAAACATGTTATAAGTCATATAGCAAGATATTTAAAAAGTGACTAAGGTGCAAGTGTAACTAAAAAAGAAAACACAAGATAGACACGACTGACACTACGCCCATTTGGTCTAATCGGACAGACCTGCTCTGATTGACACATAACCCACACGGCCAGATTGGACCGACCTGCTCTGATACCAATTGTAACGCCCCGAACCCGAGACTAATAATAATTTTATTTTCAATATGATTTTTCGAAAATTCCTTTTAAGAGACATTATGCAGCGGATAAAAGAACTATAAAATTGGACTCAATATCGAAATTATTTAAAAACTATTATAAAGATGAGATATAATAATTTCTTTTCAAAAAAAATACATTAGTCCTAAACATGAAGTAACAAAACATCCTAGACTTTAAGACTCTTTCCCAAGTGTCACAATCAGAGCGGGCTTTCCTTAACTCGAACTCGAAACTCGACAACCTGTAAATACTGCGATTTCACAATCGCAGGGCCAAGCCAGACAAGACAAAAAGAAAGGGGTGAGAATACATTCACACAAGCAACGGTGTATTAACACACAAGAATAGGGAAAACATAAAACACAAAATATCGTCCTTTGGACTGATCAAACACATAAGCAAACACAACATCATAAACATAGCAACTCAATCAATGTAAATTCAACTCAATTAGAAAAATGGATGCAATGCGATCTAGACTCTCTATATGCATGTGGTACCAAGGTCGGAGGTCAGAATTATATTCTTGAAAACACTCCTCAACACCGAATCAACACCGATTTATCAACACCGAATTATCAACACCGATTTGTCAACACCGAATTATCAACACCGATTTATCAACACCGAGGACTGACACATGAATGGATGCATGAACATATTTCGACCCGACAACATCAAATTCAACAACTATCACAATCAACATCCTTATAGAATCAACATCAATAATCAACGGCTTAAAGAAAACATCAATAGGAATTCCATATTTTCAACATCATTATCAACAGATTAGAATCAACAACAACACGACAAGTAACAACTACAGCAACACAACAACGATAGTAACACGACAAACGGCAGCTCAAGGCCACCATAGTAACACGACAAACGGCGGCTCAAAGCCACCATAGCAACACGACAAACGGTGACACAACGGCCACCACGACATCAAACAACAACGCCAATTATATTTAATAAGCATCGCCAATTTAAAACAATACTAAATAAGTCAAACACCAATTAATTCATCGTCAATTAGACTCAACACCAAATAAATCAAACATCAATTAATTCGACATCAATTAAACCAACATCAATTGAATCAAACACCAATTAATTCGACACCTATTAGACTCAATAAAGTTTATCAATAATATTCAATATTAATTATCAAAAATATTAATTAGTTTAATAATAGCTACACGGCTAAATTATTTAGTTCTTAAAAAAAACTCAACACATATTAATTAGTTTCCACCACTACCCGATAGCTAAACTCAATATTTAAACAACACTAAAATAATCCTCAAGAAGCTAAAATACTATTAACAAATTTGGATGATTGGATCTAAAGGAATGTGCCAATTATTCATGATGAATGAAAACATATAGCCTCTGTCGAGTAACAAGTGAGGAACAACTAACTAGTTCTATGCATCCAAGTAGACAAGTTTCTATATTATCTTCTCAAAACCCAACTTGATTTTATCAACACAGATTTTAGAAACTTGATTAAAGACAAATGATTTTAAATCAATTAAATTAGAGATCAATTTCACATAACATCATGCACGAAACTGCATATCAAAAATATAATTTAAAAATATAATTTAATTCAAAAGGTTCATAAGAAAAATCAAAACATCGAAAAGAAGAGAAAAACAAAAAGGGGAAAGGGAAGGAGGACAAGGTCCCCTCGACTACTCTTATGGTCAACACTACCCCTATGCATGAACAATCTCCCCCCTTACCTCGATTATGCAGAAACGTGCTGCATCTAAATTGGGATATCTACTGTGCCCTTGCTCCTACGGTCGCTCAGCAACAAACGGAATCGAATTCCGACTTCGGATGAGAAATTTATGACTATTTTAGTTTGCTCTCAAATTCCACTATTAAAGGGTACACGAATTTTTTGTTTGTAAATTGTGGTAATCCTAATTCTAAGTTATTTTGATCTATTTATAGAGGAAGATTATGTTTTTCTTTTCCTAAAAGCAAGCAAGATTCAAAACAGATTTGTTTCTATTTTAATTCCCTAAAAACTCTCATCTTATTCCCTAAGAAAATTCATATCTTTTATTTTCATGATATATTCTTAAAATATATCTCTAAAATATGATTCTAAAATATATCTTAATTATTTTATTTTTCAAATAATTCTCTCTGTTCTCACTAAATTAAATAAATTCTAACTTATTAAATAATTTCCTTAGCACATAAACACCTTAATAAACTATATTCAAAATAAATAACTATTCTAAATTTTGGGGTGTTACAATTCTCCCCCCCTTTAAAAATTTCCGCCCTCGAAAATTGCCTAAGGTTTCGCTAGTTTACTCGAACTACTGAATAAGAATCAGAGAAGCAAGTCATATATAGAAAAGATCAAGCAATGAACATGTTAGCAAACAATAACAATAGAATTCATAAACTTAATCAAACATGTTATAAGTCATATAGCAAGATATTTAAAAAGTGACTAAGGTGCAAGTGTAACTAAAAAAGAAAACACAAGATAGACACGACTGACACTACGCCCATTTGGTCTAATCGGACAGACCTGCTCTGATTGACACATAACCCACACGGCCAGATTGGACCGACCTGCTCTGATACCAATTGTAACGCCCCGAACCCGAGACTAATAATAATTTTATTTTCAATATGATTTTTCGAAAATTCCTTTTAAGAGACATTATGCAGCGGATAAAAGAACTATAAAATTGGACTCAATATCGAAATTATTTAAAAACTATTATAAAGATGAGATATAATAATTTCTTTTCAAAAAAAATACATTAGTCCTAAACATGAAGTAACAAAACATCCTAGACTTTAAGACTCTTTCCCAAGTGTCACAATCAGAGCGGGCTTTCCTTAACTCGAACTCGAAACTCGACAACCTGTAAATACTGCGATTTCACAATCGCAGGGCCAAGCCAGACAAGACAAAAAGAAAGGGGTGAGAATACATTCACACAAGCAACGGTGTATTAACACACAAGAATAGGGAAAACATAAAACACAAAATATCGTCCTTTGGACTGATCAAACACATAAGCAAACACAACATCATAAACATAGCAACTCAATCAATGTAAATTCAACTCAATTAGAAAAATGGATGCAATGCGATCTAGACTCTCTATATGCATGTGGTACCAAGGTCGGAGGTCAGAATTATATTCTTGAAAACACTCCTCAACACCGAATCAACACCGATTTATCAACACCGAATTATCAACACCGATTTGTCAACACCGAATTATCAACACCGATTTATCAACACCGAGGACTGACACATGAATGGATGCATGAACATATTTCGACCCGACAACATCAAATTCAACAACTATCACAATCAACATCCTTATAGAATCAACATCAATAATCAACGGCTTAAAGAAAACATCAATAGGAATTCCATATTTTCAACATCATTATCAACAGATTAGAATCAACAACAACACGACAAGTAACAACTACAGCAACACAACAACGATAGTAACACGACAAACGGCAGCTCAAGGCCACCATAGTAACACGACAAACGGCGGCTCAAAGCCACCATAGCAACACGACAAACGGTGACACAACGGCCACCACGACATCAAACAACAACGCCAATTATATTTAATAAGCATCGCCAATTTAAAACAATACTAAATAAGTCAAACACCAATTAATTCATCGTCAATTAGACTCAACACCAAATAAATCAAACATCAATTAATTCGACATCAATTAAACCAACATCAATTGAATCAAACACCAATTAATTCGACACCTATTAGACTCAATAAAGTTTATCAATAATATTCAATATTAATTATCAAAAATATTAATTAGTTTAATAATAGCTACACGGCTAAATTATTTAGTTCTTAAAAAAAACTCAACACATATTAATTAGTTTCCACCACTACCCGATAGCTAAACTCAATATTTAAACAACACTAAAATAATCCTCAAGAAGCTAAAATACTATTAACAAATTTGGATGATTGGATCTAAAGGAATGTGCCAATTATTCATGATGAATGAAAACATATAGCCTCTGTCGAGTAACAAGTGAGGAACAACTAACTAGTTCTATGCATCCAAGTAGACAAGTTTCTATATTATCTTCTCAAAACCCAACTTGATTTTATCAACACAGATTTTAGAAACTTGATTAAAGACAAATGATTTTAAATCAATTAAATTAGAGATCAATTTCACATAACATCATGCACGAAACTGCATATCAAAAATATAATTTAAAAATATAATTTAATTCAAAAGGTTCATAAGAAAAATCAAAACATCGAAAAGAAGAGAAAAACAAAAAGGGGAAAGGGAAGGAGGACAAGGTCCCCTCGACTACTCTTATGGTCAACACTACCCCTATGCATGAACAATCTCCCCCCTTACCTCGATTATGCAGAAACGTGCTGCATCTAAATTGGGATATCTACTGTGCCCTTGCTCCTACGGTCGCTCAGCAACAAACGGAATCGAATTCCGACTTCGGATGAGAAATTTATGACTATTTTAGTTTGCTCTCAAATTCCACTATTAAAGGGTACACGAATTTTTTGTTTGTAAATTGTGGTAATCCTAATTCTAAGTTATTTTGATCTATTTATAGAGGAAGATTATGTTTTTCTTTTCCTAAAAGCAAGCAAGATTCAAAACAGATTTGTTTCTATTTTAATTCCCTAAAAACTCTCATCTTATTCCCTAAGAAAATTCATATCTTTTATTTTCATGATATATTCTTAAAATATATCTCTAAAATATGATTCTAAAATATATCTTAATTATTTTATTTTTCAAATAATTCTCTCTGTTCTCACTAAATTAAATAAATTCTAACTTATTAAATAATTTCCTTAGCACATAAACACCTTAATAAACTATATTCAAAATAAATAACTATTCTAAATTTTGGGGTGTTACAATTCTCCCCCCCTTTAAAAATTCCCGCCCTCGAAAATTGCCTAAGGTTTCGCTAGTTTACTCGAACTACTGAATAAGAATCAGAGAAGCAAGTCATATATAGAAAAGATCAAGCAATGAACATGTTAGCAAACAATAACAATAGAATTCATAAACTTAATCAAACATGTTATAAGTCATATAGCAAGATATTTAAAAAGTGACTAAGGTGCAAGTGTAACTAAAAAAGAAAACACAAGATAGACACGACTGACACTACGCCCATTTGGTCTAATCGGACAGACCTGCTCTGATTGACACATAACCCACACGGCCAGATTGGACCGACCTGCTCTGATACCAATTGTAACGCCCCGAACCCGAGACTAATAATAATTTTATTTTCAATATGATTTTTCGAAAATTCCTTTTAAGAGACATTATGCAGCGGATAAAAGAACTATAAAATTGGACTCAATATCGAAATTATTTAAAAACTATTATAAAGATGAGATATAATAATTTCTTTTCAAAAAAAATACATTAGTCCTAAACATGAAGTAACAAAACATCCTAGACTTTAAGACTCTTTCCCAAGTGTCACAATCAGAGCGGGCTTTCCTTAACTCGAACTCGAAACTCGACAACCTGTAAATACTGCGATTTCACAATCGCAGGGCCAAGCCAGACAAGACAAAAAGAAAGGGGTGAGAATACATTCACACAAGCAACGGTGTATTAACACACAAGAATAGGGAAAACATAAAACACAAAATATCGTCCTTTGGACTGATCAAACACATAAGCAAACACAACATCATAAACATAGCAACTCAATCAATGTAAATTCAACTCAATTAGAAAAATGGATGCAATGCGATCTAGACTCTCTATATGCATGTGGTACCAAGGTCGGAGGTCAGAATTATATTCTTGAAAACACTCCTCAACACCGAATCAACACCGATTTATCAACACCGAATTATCAACACCGATTTGTCAACACCGAATTATCAACACCGATTTATCAACACCGAGGACTGACACATGAATGGATGCATGAACATATTTCGACCCGACAACATCAAATTCAACAACTATCACAATCAACATCCTTATAGAATCAACATCAATAATCAACGGCTTAAAGAAAACATCAATAGGAATTCCATATTTTCAACATCATTATCAACAGATTAGAATCAACAACAACACGACAAGTAACAACTACAGCAACACAACAACGATAGTAACACGACAAACGGCAGCTCAAGGCCACCATAGTAACACGACAAACGGCGGCTCAAAGCCACCATAGCAACACGACAAACGGTGACACAACGGCCACCACGACATCAAACAACAACGCCAATTATATTTAATAAGCATCGCCAATTTAAAACAATACTAAATAAGTCAAACACCAATTAATTCATCGTCAATTAGACTCAACACCAAATAAATCAAACATCAATTAATTCGACATCAATTAAACCAACATCAATTGAATCAAACACCAATTAATTCGACACCTATTAGACTCAATAAAGTTTATCAATAATATTCAATATTAATTATCAAAAATATTAATTAGTTTAATAATAGCTACACGGCTAAATTATTTAGTTCTTAAAAAAAACTCAACACATATTAATTAGTTTCCACCACTACCCGATAGCTAAACTCAATATTTAAACAACACTAAAATAATCCTCAAGAAGCTAAAATACTATTAACAAATTTGGATGATTGGATCTAAAGGAATGTGCCAATTATTCATGATGAATGAAAACATATAGCCTCTGTCGAGTAACAAGTGAGGAACAACTAACTAGTTCTATGCATCCAAGTAGACAAGTTTCTATATTATCTTCTCAAAACCCAACTTGATTTTATCAACACAGATTTTAGAAACTTGATTAAAGACAAATGATTTTAAATCAATTAAATTAGAGATCAATTTCACATAACATCATGCACGAAACTGCATATCAAAAATATAATTTAAAAATATAATTTAATTCAAAAGGTTCATAAGAAAAATCAAAACATCGAAAAGAAGAGAAAAACAAAAAGGGGAAAGGGAAGGAGGACAAGGTCCCCTCGACTACTCTTATGGTCAACACTACCCCTATGCATGAACAATCTCCCCCCTTACCTCGATTATGCAGAAACGTGCTGCATCTAAATTGGGATATCTACTGTGCCCTTGCTCCTACGGTCGCTCAGCAACAAACGGAATCGAATTCCGACTTCGGATGAGAAATTTATGACTATTTTAGTTTGCTCTCAAATTCCACTATTAAAGGGTACACGAATTTTTTGTTTGTAAATTGTGGTAATCCTAATTCTAAGTTATTTTGATCTATTTATAGAGGAAGATTATGTTTTTCTTTTCCTAAAAGCAAGCAAGATTCAAAACAGATTTGTTTCTATTTTAATTCCCTAAAAACTCTCATCTTATTCCCTAAGAAAATTCATATCTTTTATTTTCATGATATATTCTTAAAATATATCTCTAAAATATGATTCTAAAATATATCTTAATTATTTTATTTTTCAAATAATTCTCTCTGTTCTCACTAAATTAAATAAATTCTAACTTATTAAATAATTTCCTTAGCACATAAACACCTTAATAAACTATATTCAAAATAAATAACTATTCTAAATTTTGGGGTGTTACAATTCTCCCCCCCTTTAAAAATTCCCGCCCTCGAAAATTGCCTAAGGTTTCGCTAGTTTACTCGAACTACTGAATAAGAATCAGAGAAGCAAGTCATATATAGAAAAGATCAAGCAATGAACATGTTAGCAAACAATAACAATAGAATTCATAAACTTAATCAAACATGTTATAAGTCATATAGCAAGATATTTAAAAAGTGACTAAGGTGCAAGTGTAACTAAAAAAGAAAACACAAGATAGACACGACTGACACTACGCCCATTTGGTCTAATCGGACAGACCTGCTCTGATTGACACATAACCCACACGGCCAGATTGGACCGACCTGCTCTGATACCAATTGTAACGCCCCGAACCCGAGACTAATAATAATTTTATTTTCAATATGATTTTTCGAAAATTCCTTTTAAGAGACATTATGCAGCGGATAAAAGAACTATAAAATTGGACTCAATATCGAAATTATTTAAAAACTATTATAAAGATGAGATATAATAATTTCTTTTCAAAAAAAATACATTAGTCCTAAACATGAAGTAACAAAACATCCTAGACTTTAAGACTCTTTCCCAAGTGTCACAATCAGAGCGGGCTTTCCTTAACTCGAACTCGAAACTCGACAACCTGTAAATACTGCGATTTCACAATCGCAGGGCCAAGCCAGACAAGACAAAAAGAAAGGGGTGAGAATACATTCACACAAGCAACGGTGTATTAACACACAAGAATAGGGAAAACATAAAACACAAAATATCGTCCTTTGGACTGATCAAACACATAAGCAAACACAACATCATAAACATAGCAACTCAATCAATGTAAATTCAACTCAATTAGAAAAATGGATGCAATGCGATCTAGACTCTCTATATGCATGTGGTACCAAGGTCGGAGGTCAGAATTATATTCTTGAAAACACTCCTCAACACCGAATCAACACCGATTTATCAACACCGAATTATCAACACCGATTTGTCAACACCGAATTATCAACACCGATTTATCAACACCGAGGACTGACACATGAATGGATGCATGAACATATTTCGACCCGACAACATCAAATTCAACAACTATCACAATCAACATCCTTATAGAATCAACATCAATAATCAACGGCTTAAAGAAAACATCAATAGGAATTCCATATTTTCAACATCATTATCAACAGATTAGAATCAACAACAACACGACAAGTAACAACTACAGCAACACAACAACGATAGTAACACGACAAACGGCAGCTCAAGGCCACCATAGTAACACGACAAACGGCGGCTCAAAGCCACCATAGCAACACGACAAACGGTGACACAACGGCCACCACGACATCAAACAACAACGCCAATTATATTTAATAAGCATCGCCAATTTAAAACAATACTAAATAAGTCAAACACCAATTAATTCATCGTCAATTAGACTCAACACCAAATAAATCAAACATCAATTAATTCGACATCAATTAAACCAACATCAATTGAATCAAACACCAATTAATTCGACACCTATTAGACTCAATAAAGTTTATCAATAATATTCAATATTAATTATCAAAAATATTAATTAGTTTAATAATAGCTACACGGCTAAATTATTTAGTTCTTAAAAAAAACTCAACACATATTAATTAGTTTCCACCACTACCCGATAGCTAAACTCAATATTTAAACAACACTAAAATAATCCTCAAGAAGCTAAAATACTATTAACAAATTTGGATGATTGGATCTAAAGGAATGTGCCAATTATTCATGATGAATGAAAACATATAGCCTCTGTCGAGTAACAAGTGAGGAACAACTAACTAGTTCTATGCATCCAAGTAGACAAGTTTCTATATTATCTTCTCAAAACCCAACTTGATTTTATCAACACAGATTTTAGAAACTTGATTAAAGACAAATGATTTTAAATCAATTAAATTAGAGATCAATTTCACATAACATCATGCACGAAACTGCATATCAAAAATATAATTTAAAAATATAATTTAATTCAAAAGGTTCATAAGAAAAATCAAAACATCGAAAAGAAGAGAAAAACAAAAAGGGGAAAGGGAAGGAGGACAAGGTCCCCTCGACTACTCTTATGGTCAACACTACCCCTATGCATGAACAATCTCCCCCCTTACCTCGATTATGCAGAAACGTGCTGCATCTAAATTGGGATATCTACTGTGCCCTTGCTCCTACGGTCGCTCAGCAACAAACGGAATCGAATTCCGACTTCGGATGAGAAATTTATGACTATTTTAGTTTGCTCTCAAATTCCACTATTAAAGGGTACACGAATTTTTTGTTTGTAAATTGTGGTAATCCTAATTCTAAGTTATTTTGATCTATTTATAGAGGAAGATTATGTTTTTCTTTTCCTAAAAGCAAGCAAGATTCAAAACAGATTTGTTTCTATTTTAATTCCCTAAAAACTCTCATCTTATTCCCTAAGAAAATTCATATCTTTTATTTTCATGATATATTCTTAAAATATATCTCTAAAATATGATTCTAAAATATATCTTAATTATTTTATTTTTCAAATAATTCTCTCTGTTCTCACTAAATTAAATAAATTCTAACTTATTAAATAATTTCCTTAGCACATAAACACCTTAATAAACTATATTCAAAATAAATAACTATTCTAAATTTTGGGGTGTTACAATTCTCCCCCCCTTTAAAAATTTCCGCCCTCGAAAATTGCCTAAGGTTTCGCTAGTTTACTCGAACTACTGAATAAGAATCAGAGAAGCAAGTCATATATAGAAAAGATCAAGCAATGAACATGTTAGCAAACAATAACAATAGAATTCATAAACTTAATCAAACATGTTATAAGTCATATAGCAAGATATTTAAAAAGTGACTAAGGTGCAAGTGTAACTAAAAAAGAAAACACAAGATAGACACGACTGACACTACGCCCATTTGGTCTAATCGGACAGACCTGCTCTGATTGACACATAACCCACACGGCCAGATTGGACCGACCTGCTCTGATACCAATTGTAACGCCCCGAACCCGAGACTAATAATAATTTTATTTTCAATATGATTTTTCGAAAATTCCTTTTAAGAGACATTATGCAGCGGATAAAAGAACTATAAAATTGGACTCAATATCGAAATTATTTAAAAACTATTATAAAGATGAGATATAATAATTTCTTTTCAAAAAAAATACATTAGTCCTAAACATGAAGTAACAAAACATCCTAGACTTTAAGACTCTTTCCCAAGTGTCACAATCAGAACGGGCTTTCCTTAACTCGAACTCGAAACTCGACAACCTGTAAATACTGCGATTTCACAATCGCAGGGCCAAGCCAGACAAGACAAAAAGAAAGGGGTGAGAATACATTCACACAAGCAACGGTGTATTAACACACAAGAATAGGGAAAACATAAAACACAAAATATCGTCCTTTGGACTGATCAAACACATAAGCAAACACAACATCATAAACATAGCAACTCAATCAATGTAAATTCAACTCAATTAGAAAAATGGATGCAATGCGATCTAGACTCTCTAAATGCATGTGGTACCAAGGTCGGAGGTCAGAATTATATTCTTGAAAACACTCCTCAACACCGAATCAACACCGATTTATCAACACCGAATTATCAACACCGATTTGTCAACACCGAATTATCAACACCGATTTATCAACACCGAGGACTGACACATGAATGGATGCATGAACATATTTCGACCCGACAACATCAAATTCAACAACTATCATAATCAACATCCTTATAGAATCAACATCAATAATCAACGGCTTAAAGAAAACATCAATAGGAATTCCATATTTTCAACATCATTATCAACAGATTAGAATCAACAACAACACGACAAGTAACAACTACAGCAACACAACAACGATAGCAACACGACAAACGGCAGCTCAAGGCCACCATAGTAACACGACAAACGGCGGCTCAAAGCCACCATAGCAACACGACAAACGGTGACACAACGGCCACCACGACATCAAACAACAACGCCAATTATATTTAATAAGCATCGCCAATTTAAAACAATACTAAATAAGTCAAACACCAATTAATTCATCGTCAATTAGACTCAACACCAAATAAATCAAACATCAATTAATTCGACATCAATTAAACCAACATCAATTGAATCAAACACCAATTAATTCGACACCTATTAGACTCAATAAAGTTTATCAATAATATTCAATATTAATTATCAAAAATATTAATTAGTTTAATAATAGCTACACGGCTAAATTATTTAGTTCTTAAAAAAAACTCAACACATATTAATTAGTTTCCACCACTACCCGATAGCTAAACTCAATATTTAAACAACACTAAAATAATCCTCAAGAAGCTAAAATACTATTAACAAATTTGGATGATTGGATCTAAAGGAATGTGCCAATTATTCATGATGAATGAAAACATATAGCCTCTGTCGAGTAACAAGTGAGGAACAACTAACTAGTTCTATGCATCCAAGTAGACAAGTTTCTATATTATCTTCTCAAAACCCAACTTGATTTTATCAACACAGATTTTAGAAACTTGATTAAAGACAAATGATTTTAAATCAATTAAATTAGAGATCAATTTCACATAACATCATGCACGAAACTGCATATCAAAAATATAATTTAAAAATATAATTTAATTCAAAAGGTTCATAAGAAAAATCAAAACATCGAAAAGAAGAGAAAAACAAAAAGGGGAAAGGGAAGGAGGACAAGGTCCCCTCGACTACTCTTATGGTCAACACTACCCCTATGCATGAACAATCTCCCCCCTTACCTCGATTATGCAGAAACGTGCTGCATCTAAATTGGGATATCTACTGTGCCCTTGCTCCTACGGTCGCTCAGCAACAAACGGAATCGAATTCCGACTTCGGATGAGAAATTTATGACTATTTTAGTTTGCTCTCAAATTCCACTATTAAAGGGTACACGAATTTTTTGTTTGTAAATTGTGGTAATCCTAATTCTAAGTTATTTTGATCTATTTATAGAGGAAGATTATGTTTTTCTTTTCCTAAAAGCAAGCAAGATTCAAAACAGATTTGTTTCTATTTTAATTCCCTAAAAACTCTCATCTTATTCCCTAAGAAAATTCATATCTTTTATTTTCATGATATATTCTTAAAATATATCTCTAAAATATGATTCTAAAATATATCTTAATTATTTTATTTTTCAAATAATTCTCTCTGTTCTCACTAAATTAAATAAATTCTAACTTATTAAATAATTTCCTTAGCACATAAACACCTTAATAAACTATATTCAAAATAAATAACTATTCTAAATTTTGGGGTGTTACAATTCTCCCCCCCTTTAAAAATTCCCGCCCTCGAAAATTGCCTAAGGTTTCGCTAGTTTACTCGAACTACTGAATAAGAATCAGAGAAGCAAGTCATATATAGAAAAGATCAAGCAATGAACATGTTAGCAAACAATAACAATAGAATTCATAAACTTAATCAAACATGTTATAAGTCATATAGCAAGATATTTAAAAAGTGACTAAGGTGCAAGTGTAACTAAAAAAGAAAACACAAGATAGACACGACTGACACTACGCCCATTTGGTCTAATCGGACAGACCTGCTCTGATTGACACATAACCCACACGGCCAGATTGGACCGACCTGCTCTGATACCAATTGTAACGCCCCGAACCCGAGACTAATAATAATTTTATTTTCAATATGATTTTTCGAAAATTCCTTTTAAGAGACATTATGCAGCGGATAAAAGAACTATAAAATTGGACTCAATATCGAAATTATTTAAAAACTATTATAAAGATGAGATATAATAATTTCTTTTCAAAAAAAATACATTAGTCCTAAACATGAAGTAACAAAACATCCTAGACTTTAAGACTCTTTCCCAAGTGTCACAATCAGAGCGGGCTTTCCTTAACTCGAACTCGAAACTCGACAACCTGTAAATACTGCGATTTCACAATCGCAGGGCCAAGCCAGACAAGACAAAAAGAAAGGGGTGAGAATACATTCACACAAGCAACGGTGTATTAACACACAAGAATAGGGAAAACATAAAACACAAAATATCGTCCTTTGGACTGATCAAACACATAAGCAAACACAACATCATAAACATAGCAACTCAATCAATGTAAATTCAACTCAATTAGAAAAATGGATGCAATGCGATCTAGACTCTCTATATGCATGTGGTACCAAGGTCGGAGGTCAGAATTATATTCTTGAAAACACTCCTCAACACCGAATCAACACCGATTTATCAACACCGAATTATCAACACCGATTTGTCAACACCGAATTATCAACACCGATTTATCAACACCGAGGACTGACACATGAATGGATGCATGAACATATTTCGACCCGACAACATCAAATTCAACAACTATCACAATCAACATCCTTATAGAATCAACATCAATAATCAACGGCTTAAAGAAAACATCAATAGGAATTCCATATTTTCAACATCATTATCAACAGATTAGAATCAACAACAACACGACAAGTAACAACTACAGCAACACAACAACGATAGTAACACGACAAACGGCAGCTCAAGGCCACCATAGTAACACGACAAACGGCGGCTCAAAGCCACCATAGCAACACGACAAACGGTGACACAACGGCCACCACGACATCAAACAACAACGCCAATTATATTTAATAAGCATCGCCAATTTAAAACAATACTAAATAAGTCAAACACCAATTAATTCATCGTCAATTAGACTCAACACCAAATAAATCAAACATCAATTAATTCGACATCAATTAAACCAACATCAATTGAATCAAACACCAATTAATTCGACACCTATTAGACTCAATAAAGTTTATCAATAATATTCAATATTAATTATCAAAAATATTAATTAGTTTAATAATAGCTACACGGCTAAATTATTTAGTTCTTAAAAAAAACTCAACACATATTAATTAGTTTCCACCACTACCCGATAGCTAAACTCAATATTTAAACAACACTAAAATAATCCTCAAGAAGCTAAAATACTATTAACAAATTTGGATGATTGGATCTAAAGGAATGTGCCAATTATTCATGATGAATGAAAACATATAGCCTCTGTCGAGTAACAAGTGAGGAACAACTAACTAGTTCTATGCATCCAAGTAGACAAGTTTCTATATTATCTTCTCAAAACCCAACTTGATTTTATCAACACAGATTTTAGAAACTTGATTAAAGACAAATGATTTTAAATCAATTAAATTAGAGATCAATTTCACATAACATCATGCACGAAACTGCATATCAAAAATATAATTTAAAAATATAATTTAATTCAAAAGGTTCATAAGAAAAATCAAAACATCGAAAAGAAGAGAAAAACAAAAAGGGGAAAGGGAAGGAGGACAAGGTCCCCTCGACTACTCTTATGGTCAACACTACCCCTATGCATGAACAATCTCCCCCCTTACCTCGATTATGCAGAAACGTGCTGCATCTAAATTGGGATATCTACTGTGCCCTTGCTCCTACGGTCGCTCAGCAACAAACGGAATCGAATTCCGACTTCGGATGAGAAATTTATGACTATTTTAGTTTGCTCTCAAATTCCACTATTAAAGGGTACACGAATTTTTTGTTTGTAAATTGTGGTAATCCTAATTCTAAGTTATTTTGATCTATTTATAGAGGAAGATTATGTTTTTCTTTTCCTAAAAGCAAGCAAGATTCAAAACAGATTTGTTTCTATTTTAATTCCCTAAAAACTCTCATCTTATTCCCTAAGAAAATTCATATCTTTTATTTTCATGATATATTCTTAAAATATATCTCTAAAATATGATTCTAAAATATATCTTAATTATTTTATTTTTCAAATAATTCTCTCTGTTCTCACTAAATTAAATAAATTCTAACTTATTAAATAATTTCCTTAGCACATAAACACCTTAATAAACTATATTCAAAATAAATAACTATTCTAAATTTTGGGGTGTTACAATTCTCCCCCCCTTTAAAAATTTCCGCCCTCGAAAATTGCCTAAGGTTTCGCTAGTTTACTCGAACTACTGAATAAGAATCAGAGAAGCAAGTCATATATAGAAAAGATCAAGCAATGAACATGTTAGCAAACAATAACAATAGAATTCATAAACTTAATCAAACATGTTATAAGTCATATAGCAAGATATTTAAAAAGTGACTAAGGTGCAAGTGTAACTAAAAAAGAAAACACAAGATAGACACGACTGACACTACGCCCATTTGGTCTAATCGGACAGACCTGCTCTGATTGACACATAACCCACACGGCCAGATTGGACCGACCTGCTCTGATACCAATTGTAACGCCCCGAACCCGAGACTAATAATAATTTTATTTTCAATATGATTTTTCGAAAATTCCTTTTAAGAGACATTATGCAGCGGATAAAAGAACTATAAAATTGGACTCAATATCGAAATTATTTAAAAACTATTATAAAGATGAGATATAATAATTTCTTTTCAAAAAAAATACATTAGTCCTAAACATGAAGTAACAAAACATCCTAGACTTTAAGACTCTTTCCCAAGTGTCACAATCAGAACGGGCTTTCCTTAACTCGAACTCGAAACTCGACAACCTGTAAATACTGCGATTTCACAATCGCAGGGCCAAGCCAGACAAGACAAAAAGAAAGGGGTGAGAATACATTCACACAAGCAACGGTGTATTAACACACAAGAATAGGGAAAACATAAAACACAAAATATCGTCCTTTGGACTGATCAAACACATAAGCAAACACAACATCATAAACATAGCAACTCAATCAATGTAAATTCAACTCAATTAGAAAAATGGATGCAATGCGATCTAGACTCTCTAAATGCATGTGGTACCAAGGTCGGAGGTCAGAATTATATTCTTGAAAACACTCCTCAACACCGAATCAACACCGATTTATCAACACCGAATTATCAACACCGATTTGTCAACACCGAATTATCAACACCGATTTATCAACACCGAGGACTGACACATGAATGGATGCATGAACATATTTCGACCCGACAACATCAAATTCAACAACTATCATAATCAACATCCTTATAGAATCAACATCAATAATCAACGGCTTAAAGAAAACATCAATAGGAATTCCATATTTTCAACATCATTATCAACAGATTAGAATCAACAACAACACGACAAGTAACAACTACAGCAACACAACAACGATAGCAACACGACAAACGGCAGCTCAAGGCCACCATAGTAACACGACAAACGGCGGCTCAAAGCCACCATAGCAACACGACAAACGGTGACACAACGGCCACCACGACATCAAACAACAACGCCAATTATATTTAATAAGCATCGCCAATTTAAAACAATACTAAATAAGTCAAACACCAATTAATTCATCGTCAATTAGACTCAACACCAAATAAATCAAACATCAATTAATTCGACATCAATTAAACCAACATCAATTGAATCAAACACCAATTAATTCGACACCTATTAGACTCAATAAAGTTTATCAATAATATTCAATATTAATTATCAAAAATATTAATTAGTTTAATAATAGCTACACGGCTAAATTATTTAGTTCTTAAAAAAAACTCAACACATATTAATTAGTTTCCACCACTACCCGATAGCTAAACTCAATATTTAAACAACACTAAAATAATCCTCAAGAAGCTAAAATACTATTAACAAATTTGGATGATTGGATCTAAAGGAATGTGCCAATTATTCATGATGAATGAAAACATATAGCCTCTGTCGAGTAACAAGTGAGGAACAACTAACTAGTTCTATGCATCCAAGTAGACAAGTTTCTATATTATCTTCTCAAAACCCAACTTGATTTTATCAACACAGATTTTAGAAACTTGATTAAAGACAAATGATTTTAAATCAATTAAATTAGAGATCAATTTCACATAACATCATGCACGAAACTGCATATCAAAAATATAATTTAAAAATATAATTTAATTCAAAAGGTTCATAAGAAAAATCAAAACATCGAAAAGAAGAGAAAAACAAAAAGGGGAAAGGGAAGGAGGGCAAGGTCCCCTCGACTACTCTTATGGTCAACACTACCCCTATGCATGAACAATCTCCCCCCTTACCTCGATTATGCAGAAACGTGCTGCATCTAAATTGGGATATCTACTGTGCCCTTGCTCCTACGGTCGCTCAGCAACAAATGGAATCGAATTCCGACTTCGGATGAGAAATTTATGACTATTTTAGTTTGCTCTCAAATTCCACTATTAAAGGGTACACGAACTTTTTGTTTGTAAATTGTGGTAATCCTAATTCTAAGTTATTTTGATCTATTTATAGAGGAAGATTATGTTTTTCTTTTCCTAAAAGCAGGCAAGATTCAAAACAGATTTGTTTCTATTTTAATTCCCTAAAAACTCTCATCTTATTCCCTAAGAAAATTCATATCTTTTATTTTCATGATATATTCTTAAAATATATCTCTAAAATATGATTCTAAAATATATCTTAATTATTTTATTTTTCAAATAATTCTCTCTGTTCTCACTAAATTAAATAAATTCTAACTTATTAAATAATTTCCTTAGCACATAAACACCTTAATAAACTATATTCAAAATAAATAACTATTCTAAATTTTGGGATGTTACATTAGTAAACAAACAATTATAATCATCACACAATTCGCGACTTTGTATAAAGCATTAAGATTAAGAGACAATTGAATGAATACTAACTTCGTAATTCGATTAACAAATCATATGAAATACATGGTTCAAGACAATAACAATTAGAATCCCCTCGGATCCAATCAGAGAAGTTTAGTTACTCATAATTAAATCAATAACATAAACATAAATTAAAGTAATAAAATTCATTACAATTTAGGTTGGAATGAGTTTCCACACTTGAAATATCTCTGGAGCACCTCTGAATCGCTTCTGAAAAATAATTCTTTCGCCGTCAAATTCTGTAACCCTTTTTTTCTGAAACAGATTGCAACTTATAGGGTTTATTTTCGCGCCGGTGCCAGGCGCCATTTCCTTGCGCCATAGCGCAGCTATCTGAGGCTTCTGCGCCTTGCTCCATCTTCCTGCGCCATGGCGCAGCCATCTGAGGCTTCTGCGCCAGGCTCAAGTCTTCTGCGCCCTGGCGCAGCCTGTAGGTCATTTTTCTCTTTTTCTTATGTTTCTTATGCTTCAAGAGACCTTTACAATGATTCTATTTCCTCTTTATTGAATGCGGAAAACAACATAAAACTAATAAAAAATGCTCTAAAATGTGGTTAGCACATAGGAATGACACGAAGTCATCACAACCCCAAACTTAAACTTTTCCTTGTCCTCAAGGAATACCTGTATCTATCGGAAAACATGGCACTATCTCAACAGTTTAATCCACATCAGCAAAGTCAGTCAAGTCAAACATCATAATCAACACTCCTATGATCATTCCTATTATAACTACACATGCACACATAATATTATTAGAAAAACAAGAACTTTTCGCAAATATTGACCACACTATAATCTCTTCACTCACTCACTTTCTCTCCTGTTTATTTGTTCAATTCGCTCAATCAACACAGTCATAGCCATTCAACCATATTCTTGAAAACATTCTACAATCGATCGAAACACAAACAAATTCACACCTTTAGAGGACTTGAGGGTTATAATGAGGCTAAGGTTTAAGGGTGGATGTTTTTGGATGGTAAGCAGAAAAACTTGGAGTTTTAAAGATCACCTTTTTTTCGAAACAATGAAGTTTTTATTTTTCTTTCCCCCTTCAACTTTAGCAAATCATACTAGAGAACTTATTTTTCAACACACTTTCTCAATCATCATTTTTTTCTTTTTCACTTTTGTGTTTTTTTTTTTGAGAGGTTTATGAGATACCTCTTTCTTTTTCATCATAAGAATTGTATATATATATTTTTTTTAGTTCTCTAGTACCCCACCCCAAACTTATTCGGTTGCAGATACCAAGAGCAACCCCAAACTTAATGATGAGCCATATGCTCAGTTGATTAGTTACGCTTCTAAACTCCAAGAAAATCATCTTTTTTTTTTTCTTTCATATTTTGAAAATTTTTGGGTTCAGCAAACAATAACATTTTTTCTTTCAGCTCAAAAGGGGTTAACAAAGGATATAATATAAAAGGTGGCTTCAAAAAGGCTCAAGGTAAAAACAACTTGCCTCGGTGTGTAATTTGTAGCGATCAATCAAGAAAGAGAACATACGCAAGTTCTAGAGAATTAGCTAAGCTGTGGAATTTCTCATAATAAGAAAAAAAAAATTTAAGTGTTTAAGCTCGAGTCCTCACGGCTGGGCCGGATTATCGAATGGTCAATGTTTGAAAAATTTCCTCAGCTTTTCTAATAACATTCATGTATACAAGGCAGTCAACAAGAAAATCACACATTCTTGCTTCAAAGACGCTAACCTAACAGACTTCGTAGATTACTGAACAAACAAGTTTTAATAGTGCACAAGTTTTCAAAAAAACACAAACATTCACAAAAGACAAAATTAAATTCAAGTTTAAGGGAGAAAGCAAGTACCAAAAAAAAATCACTGCTGATGGGAAGGTCCGCTCCCATCCTGTCTCCTGTCGAGGCATAAGTCTGCCTCATAGAAGTGGGTCCGCTGATAGGCCGCATAATCATCACCCCACCGTTGTTCTTCATTGACATGTCGAGCCGCTGCCTGAGCATTTTCAATATCATGCTGAGCTCTGAGCTGCTCCAATGTCGGATAGGTCGGGTACATGGGGGCTGCCTGAAAAGAGGCTCTCCGTGCCATAGCAGCCTGGTAAAGAGTTGACCCAGAACTGTAGTAAGTGTGTGGCACGTGGCAGGCCTCTGCTATGGCCAGCCGCGTCATCAGTGCAGCAATGTCATCTTCTGAGTGGGTGTGGGCAGGAATCTCTGGTTGCTGCTGGTCTGGATGTGCACCTGCCTCATACATATCAATTTCATGTAACTCTTCGTCCTCTTCATTTTCAACCCCTGCTCCTCCAATCGGGTCCTCCTCAAAATCATTATAATATGCAAAAGTCATTGCCTTAATAGGATAGAATGGTGGGTCTTCGAAGGTCTCGGGAACCTTTAGGTGACGACACAAAGCTGTTATCAAATTACAGTGTCCCAACGAGAACGTCCCTGAATGCCGAGCAATCCTACTAATGCTTTCACTCAGCCAATATCCCAGATCAATTTCGGCTACCTCCAAAATCAGTTTTACTGTCAAAGCATTATCAAGTTGATACTCTGACAAGTTGGAGACCGGAGCCACATTCCTCAGCACCCATTCACCCCAAGCCCGGGCCGATGGTTTGAAATCGACTAGTTTAATCTTTTTAGGAGCCGGTCCTCCCCTATATTTAAGTCATTCGATGTCCGGTCTTCCAACATAATCCCTGATCACAATCCTTTCCTCCAGAGTCAGCCCATCTATTGGGCGTGCAGCCATCAAGGCACAACCATCCCTAGGTATTCTTGCCCCTAAGAATCTGTTCAACGCTTCAGGGGAGTAATCAACCATCACCCCCTCACATACACTTGGTGAGTGTTTAGCTCAATGGTTGGTTGCCAAGCATTTGTGTAAAACTCACGGACCAGTCGGTCGTTCCCTGTCATCTTAGATTTTTCTAACAATTCATTAAATTTCAACCATCTCCTATCTCTCAAAGGGAGAAATATATCCGGCACATCAGACAGACCATCAGCAAAACCTTTCTCAGGCATAAACTTCAAAGACTTTAACTCATCATACCTTTCTTTGTTCCTCTCACGGAAGAAGCTATCACTCCATGGGCACCCTCGTGAAGCACCAATCTTGGCTATGTATGCCTGAATATAGGGATGTTGTTGTTGTTGATTTGAACTTCCTCCCGGGCCACTCGGGATGCTCCGCGAACTCCTGGCCCTCTTGGATGGCTCTCCATCATGTGGATTGATCTTCTTCTTCCCCATCGTTTGTGAATTTCGTGGGTTTGAGTGTGAGTTGTTGGGTAGCTTTTGAAATTTTCGTGTAGGGTTTTGAGGTTAATGGAGATGATGAAATTTGTTGAGTTTTTGGGTAATGGGTTTGATTGTTGAGTTTAGATGTTGTGGGTAATGGTGGATAAGTTGAGTTTTTATTGTGGGTAAGAGTTTTGGGGTGGTTTAATGGAGTTTTAGGTGAATTGGGTTTTGGAAAATTTTTAAGGTTTTGGAGGAATTTGTGATGAATTTGAGTTGTGATTGAGGAATTTGGTTTTGGGATTGGTGAGTTTGAGGTTGAATTTGTGGTTTGTGAAGAATTTTGGTGAGGTTTGAGGTTAATAATGGAGGTTTTGGGTTAAGAAATTTTGAAAATTTGGGTTGGAGATGATGAGGGGCGGTTAGGGTTTTAGTGTTGTGAGGAAGAAGAAGAAGATTGTTGCTGCGTTTTTTTCACTATAACATGGGGCTGCGCCAGGCGCCAACTTCACTGCGCCATGGCGCAACGATGTGGAGATGATCTTTGGCCTGATATCGCATCTGCGCCATGCGCCAAGTGACCTGCGCCATTGCGCAACGACCTGAGGGTGCTGCGCTAGGCTCAGCAATCCTGCGCCCTTGCGCAGCTATCTGAGGGGGCTGCGCCAGGCTCCAATTTCCCGCGCCACTTGCTTCACAAATTTTCATTTTGTTTCGGCCTTGATTCCTTGCTTAACCTGCAACCACAATTTAGGCACATAACAGAATAAGAGTTAGTAAATAAAACCTTGGGTTGCCTCCCAAGCAGCGCTTGTTTAACGTCAATAGCTTGACGGTCCGTGACCAAAGGCCACACGCTTGTTTAACGTCCCGATGCTTGACGTCCAATGACCTCACGGGTCATGGAGAGGTAGGACCACCTTGTGGCGATCAAGTTCTCCTCCTTTATAGATCTTTAGTCTCTGTCCATTCACTTTGAAAGCTTTATCTTCTTCTCCCGGTGGGAAGATTTCTATCGCCCCATGTGGAAACACCTCTTTGATGATGAAAGGACCAGACCAACGGGACTTGAGTTTTCCCAAAAATAACTTCAATCTAGAGTTTAACAGCAAGACCTGTTGTCCCTTATGAAACACCTTGGGCACTAGACCCTTGTCATGGTATTTCTTAGTTCTCGCTTTGTAGATTACGGCGTTCTCATACGCCTGGAGTCTCCATTCTTCCAACTCATTCAACTTCAGTAACCGCTTTTCACCTGCTAAACCTACATCAAAATTTAAAAATTTAACAGCCCAATAAGTTTTATGCTCAAGTTCAACAGGTAAATGACACGCCTTGCCATAAACCAGCTGATAAGGTGAGAACCCCAGATGGGTTTTAAAAGCAGTTCTATAAGCCCAGAGGGCGTCATCTAACTTCATGGACCAGTCCTTCCGTGATGAGGAAACTGTCTTTTCAAGAATCTGTTTCAATTGACGGTTGGACACTTCAACTTGACCGCTTATCTGAGGGTGATAAGGTGTAGCAACCTTATGCTTCACATTGTACTTGGCCAATAAGTTCTCCAGATACTTGTTACAAAAGTGCTTACCTCCGTCACTGATGAGAACTCTTGGTACACCGAACCTGGTAAAAATGTTTATCTTTAAAAATTTAACTACCGTGTGGGCATCATTAGCTGGACAAGCAATAGCTTCGACCCACTTTGTCACATAATCTACACACACCAGGATGTGAAGGTTAGACTTTGAAGATGGGAAAGGTCCCATGAAGTCTATCCCCCAGTGTAGCGGGCTGGAAAATCACTTCCATTTTTAAACAATGAAGTCGCCATTGACGTTTATTTATCCCGGAAGGGGAAAGGAAAATATCACGAAAACCTTTGGTTTTGGTTCGGGAGTTGGTTATGCGAGAGGAAGGTGTTAGCACCCCTCGCATCCATCGTACTCGATGGGAACCGTTTAGGTGGTTTGGGGTTTGTTTGCGTAGGTTTAAAATAAATTGCCTTTTTATCTCTTACTTAATCTCTACTTCGTTTCCAAAATAAATTAAAAAAAGAGTTTTTATTAGTTGAGTTTGACGGTTGTAGGAGCCCGCTCCTACGTATTCCCCGGTGCAATGGGAAACTCAAAACTCACGTAGTTCTGGTAAAAAATGTTTGTGTGGTTGGTTGATTTTAGTGGATAACGCTTATTTCGTATTCCGCTGACACAACGACGCTTGTATGCTCTAATCAGAGGCTTAAGCTGTGTGTGTGTCAGAGGAGTAGATAAAACGTGTACCCATTGAAAAAAGAGTTGAATAACGGATGTTGCTTATTTCGCATTCCGCTGATACAACGACGCTTGTATGCTCTAATCAGAGGCTTAAGCTGTGTATGTGTCAGAGGAATGGATAAAGCGTATATCCATGTTTTCTGAAAAGAAGTTTAAGTGTGTGAGGGTTAACTTTTAACGCTTATTTTGGAATGAGAGCAGCTCGAGTGAACTAGTCGGATGACCGGCTACCGAGACAACCCGGGGAAGAAAGAAGCAGATGCCAGATTCTCCCTTTTTCATTCATTATTATGAAAATCTTTGGTTAAGTTATTTAAGAAAAAGTATCTGAAAGAAAGACGGATGTTGGTTGTTTTTAACACTGGTTTTAGAATGAGAGCAGCTTGAATGAACTAGTCAGATGACCGGCTACCAAGACAACTCGGGAAGAAAGAAGCAGATGCCAGATTCTCCCTTTTTCACCCATTAATTATTTCAAAGAGTTTGATTAATTTATTATAAAAATAAAGTCAAAAGGAAAGACGAAGGTTGGTCAATTTTAGTATTTTTTAGAATGAGAGCAGCTTGAGTGACTAGTCAGATGACCGGCTACCAAGACAACTCGGGGAGAAAGAAGCAGATGCCAGATTCTCCCTTTTTCATCCATTATTTATTATGAAAATCTTTGGTTAATTTATTATGAAAAAAGCAAAGTCCAAGAGAAGAGATCACAAGAGCCAGAGCAGACACAATAGCAAAATAGATGATAATAGTAAAGTAAATCATGAAATATGCAAAACATAAATGCAAATGGATAGATTGAAATGATATAAATGATCAATACAAATATGCAATGCTAAATAAACACGTATGAAGCAATGAATTAAATATGATACGAAAATTAAATTGCGAGCAATTAAATAAATACATATAAGTATACAACAAATAAACAAACATAAGCAAACATGATTGACCTAAGCTAATTAGGGTTAGACAATTTGTTGTGCAAAAGAAAGTGACCCAAAAGTACTTAAAGAAGTAATTTGGATTACTTAAGCACTTATAAAAAAATAAGCTAAAAGCAACTTAGGCTTAAAATGACTTATGAAAATAAGTTGGAAAAGCAAAATAAAACTCATATACAAAAGCTACTGTATTTGAAAAGATGTTGTGCAAAAATTGGGGTCAAATAAGCTAAAGAGCTCTTTGAAACCCTAATTAAGCACTTATGAACAAAACGACTTAATTGAAAAAAAATCACTTATGAAAATAAGTAAAAAGAAGAAATCACAAATGGAAATATAATGTAAGCATAAACAGTGACTTAATAAGCTTAAATAAGCTAATAAGTCACAAAAGTGCTTTTCGAATAAGCTAAAAATCACTTAAGTCATAATCAGGAGGGGGGTGCAAATAATGAAGGCAAGTAAAAACTGGGTGGTGCAGAAAGCACTTCTGGGCTGAAAGCCCAACCCACGCGCTAGTCAACAAAAAAACAGAGTCAACAACAAAAAGATCAGGCGCGGCGCAAAAAAGAGGAGCACGTACGCTGATGGCTTAAGAGCCTTCAGATCTATTGGCCAAGGGGTCAACCAAGATCTAACGCGTGAGAGGCCGTCAGATCCAACGCATGAGAATCGCTCTCGCTAGCGTCCAGATCCAACGGCCAGCATTCAAACTTGATGGAAAAGCCAAAAAACACTGTAGATCGTCTTCTCCGGCGAAGCAGATATTTTCCGGTGACAACTCCGGTCACCGGAGTTACAAAAACTTCACGAAACAGGTCAAATCATATATGGTTTTGTTCGTTTTTTCACAAGGATCATGAATATGAAATTAGTTTTCAACGAAACATCATAGAAACGCAAAAACGAAGCAAACAAGTTTCAAAGATCAAAACGACAACTCTCAGATTAACAAGAATTGGACCAAAACAGCTAACCAGAAAGCATCAGAACATGAAATGGAGTTGAATGGTGTCAAGATTTACCTGAATAGGTCTCTGCAACGTACGATTTGAGCTCGCTCTTCTCCTAGCCACCGTAGCTCTTCTATGCTTCAATTCTCTCACTTTCTTGAGCAGAAAATGGGTGATTCTTGCTTCTGGGTGTGTGGTGAACGTGTTTGGATGGATAGTTTCTGTGTTTGAGTGATAATTTTTGATTTTGGAATTTTGAGAAATGAAGAAAAAAGGGAGTTCTTAGTGTTACTGTAGCTGCGCCGTTTCTGCCTTTCTTTTCTCTTTCTTGGCTCTGAAAAATATGCTGATACTTATAGGGAAGGATTAGGTTAGATGGCATTGTGGTTTGTGAGAGTTAGTGAGGGCAAAAATGTGATCTTATCTCTTGATTTTTTTGGTGTACTATGGTTTGATTTTTGTTTGTACTAAATGGTGAGGTGTCATGCAAGAAGGAAATAGAACCTTCTATTCCCTTGATGAGGTGTGCAAATGATTGGGGAATTTTTGGTTCCTCTTTTGATTTTCATTTTTGGAATAAAAACAAGATAAAAATAATATGAAAAATAAATGAAAATAAAATAAATATGCCAAAAATAAAATATGCATGATGAAATTATGATTATGCAAAATATTTATGGACTAGAAATGGAAAGGAAAAGAATTGAAATTTGATGTTTAAAAGGTTTCTTGAAATGCAAGTAACTAGTTAAAAATAAATGATAAATAAGAAATAAAAATAATGCAAGGGCAAAATGTTAAAAATTTGTCATCTATGATCATGCTATGCAAAATCGTGCAAGGAAAATAATTTCATGTGTTTTTTGTGTCAACATTGATTTTTTAAATCAAAAAGGAATTTTGTTGACTTTTTAGTCAACATTTTGACTTTGTTGACTTTTGGTCAAAGTTTTGACTTTGTTGACTTATTTTCTAAAAAATGCAAAAGTGAAAAAATATCATGGGGCAAAATTAGGGTATGACACCCAGCAGTCGAAAGGTTCCACTACAATCATTCCGTTCAGCGGCATCTCATCCCTCTTTGAAACATTGCCGGTCCTCTGGCAATTATCACACTGTTTGGCGAACTCCACACAATCTTTGAAAAGAGTCGGCCAAAAGAAACCGCTTTGGAGTACCTTGGCCGCAGTCCTTGGCCCACCGTGGTGTCCTCCATAAGGTGAACTGTGGCAGTGCCACATTATCTTTTGTGCTTCGTCTTCGTCCACACATCTTCTCATTAAACCATCTTGGCTGACCTTGAATAAGTATGGATCATCCCAAACATAGAAGTTGGCATCTCTTGTGAACTTTTGTTTTTGTTGGTATGAGAAATCTTCCGGTATCACTTTATCTACTTTATAGTTAGCCATGTCCGCATACCAAGGCCTTTTAGATACTGTAAGCAATTTTTCATCCAGAAATTCCTCATTGATGCGCTTCTCCTTTTTGGTCACCATAAGATTGTCCAATCTTGACAGGTGGTCAGCCACCACGTTTTCCACTCCTTTCTTGTCTTTAATTTCCAAATCAAACTCTTGTAGAAGGAGTACCCACCTCAAAAGTCTAGGCTTTGACTCTGGTTTTGTGAGGAGGTACCTGAGTGCTGCATGATCTGTAAACACAATCACTTTTGAACCAATTAGATATTGGCGAAATTTTTCCAATGCAAATACCACTGCGAGCAATTCTTTTTCAGTTGTTGTGTAATTCACTTGATTTTCATTCAAAACTTTGCTCGCATAGTATATGGCATGGAAAAACTTCGCATGTCGTTGGCCAAGCACCGCTCCAACCGCATAATCGCTTGCATCACACATTAATTCAAATGGGAGATCCCAATAAGGTGCAACAATTATGAGCGCGGTGACCAACTTCTCTTTAATAGTCACAAAAGCATTTAGACAATCATTATCAAATTTAAATTCATTCTCTTTGACAAGGAGGTTACTTAAGGGCTTTGCTATTTTAGAAAAATCTTTAATAAAGAGCCGATAGAAACCGGCATGACCCAAAAAACTTCGCACTCCTTTAACATTTACAGGAGGAGGCAAATCCTTAATAACCTATATCTTTGCTTGGTCAACCTGTATGCCCTTTGAAGAGATTTTGTGACCAAGCACAATTCCTTCTTTAACCATAAAATGACATTTTTCCCAATTTAAAACAAGATTGGTACTTATGCATCTCTTCAATACGACATTCAAGTTATTCAAGCAATGATCAAAAGACTTACCAAAAACAGAGAAATCATCCATAAATACCTCGATTTTGTCTTCCATCATGTCTGAAAAGATAGACAACATACACCGCTGGAAAGTAGCCGGTGCGTTGCATACACCGAAGGGCATCCTTCGATAGGCAAAGACCCCAAAAGGGCATGTGAATGCCGTTTTCTCTTGATCCGCCGGGTCAACAACAATCTGATTATACCCGGAATAGCCATCTATAAAGCAATAGTAGGCCTGCCCCGCAAGCCTTTCCAGCATCTGATCCATGAACGGAAGAGGGAAGTGGTCCTTCCTTGTTGCCGAATTCAACCTCCGGTAGTCAATACACATTCTCCAACCGGTGACGGTGCGAGTGGGGATTAATTCATTTTTCTCATTCCTCACAACCGTCATACCTCCCTTCTTTGGAACCACATGAACCGGACTTACCCAAGCACTATCTGAAATAGGATAAATCATACCGGCTTTAAGGAGTTTAAGGACCTCCTTTTTCACGACTTCTTGCATGGTGGGATTGAGTCTTCTTTGGGGTTGGACCACTGGTTTGTAGTCGTCTTCCATTTTTATCTTGTGCATACAAAATCCGGGACTGATCCCTTTTAAGTCATCAATGCTCCAACCCATGGCTTCTTTGTTATCCTGTAAGACTCGAACAAGCTTTTCCTCTTCTAGTGAACTCAACTCGCTGCTTATGATGGTCGGATGTGAAGAATCCCCTCCTAAGAACACATATTTTAGATGAGAGGGGAGTTCCTTCAATTCTGGGATGACAGTCTTTATTTCCTTTTTACCACCTTCCTCACTCTCCAACAAGAAACATTCTCCACTACCTTTGGTTTCGGGTCCTCCTTGCACGCATCAAGATGACGGAGGCAGATTTCAATTTCTTTCTCTCATTCCTCCTCTAAATCATCTATTGAATTGGCTATGACTCTTTCAAGTGGAGGGGCAGGAGTCTCTTCAACAAATACATCTTGAACAACTTCTTCAATCACATCAACCTTGAAACATTGAGGTTCATCATCTTTGTGCCTCATGGCTTGAAACATATTAAACATAACCTATTCGCCGTGAGTCCTCAACATTAGCTCTCCCATCTCAACATCAATTAGTGCTCTTCCGGTAGCCAAGAAGGGTCTACCTAAGAGTAGTGGTTCTGATCCGGCGTCTTCGTCCATGTCAAGAATTACAAAATCAGCTGGGAACACAAATTCAGCCACTCTTACCAACACATCATGAAGTATGCCATAAGGATGCACAATAGACCGATCTGCTAGAGACAGTTGCATCTTCGTTGGTTTTGCCACAGCACCTGGTATTCTCTTCATCATTGACAAGGGCATTAAGTTGATGCTAGCCCCTAGATCACATAAGGCTCTCCCCACGGTGATGTTGCCTATAGAACAAGGTATAGTAAAACTTCCCGGATCTTTCTTCTTTTGCGGAAGCTTTTGTTGGATTATAGCACTACATTCCTCAGTCATGTCAACAGTGTCATCATCAAGGGGTTTCCTCTTTTTGGTTAATAGCTCTTTCATGAATTTCGCATAAACCGACATTTGTTGTAAGGCCTCGACAAATGGGATATTCACTTGGAGACTATGGAACATCTTCATGAACTTCTTGAAGTTTTGGTGATCTTTTGCTTTAGATTTCTTCCTTCGCGGAGGATATGGTAATCGAGTAGTGGTTGGATTTTCTTTTTCTTTTTCTTCCACACCCTTACCTTTACTATCTCCCACTAAGGTTTTCTCACTTTTTTCTTCAATTTTTTTCTCCCTCTGATTTTCAACCACAACCTCATCATCACTCCAATCTCCCTGTATTATCTCCCACTCTTTTTCAACTTCTCCCTCATTCTCAACTTTGTTTTCGCTCTCAACATCTTCTTTTTCTCTCACTCCCTCATCGCTCTTTTCACACTTTTTCTTTGGTATATCTTCCGGCGAAGGAACTGTTCTGCTCCGCAAGTGAATGGCATTGCAACTTCCATTCCTTGGGTTGTCTTTGGTGGACCCTTCGAAACCATGATTCTGAGCAGCAGAGAATTGCCTTGACAGTTGTCCGATTTGAGTCTCTAAGTTCTTGATTGAGGCTTCATGATTCTTGTTGGCAAGTTCTTGGCTAGCTTTTATTGAGTCAAATTGTCCCGAAGTGGCTTTGATGAATTGGGCAAGAGAATCCTCAAGATTAGAGGATGATCTTTGTTGGTTTTGATGCTGAGGAGCTTGTTGTTGAGATTGATTTTGGTTACCGCCCCAACCAAAGTTTGGATGATTTCTCCATCCTGTTGGAACAAAGTGGGTCTGACATGAACCTCTAAGTGTTTATGTAGTTTTGATGATAACAAAGTATTAAAATTACAATTGGAATTACTAATGTTCATTCTAGTGTGCAGAATTATAAGTTAAAATTCATTCAGAAGCACTACGAATAACAGCAGAGAAGCCAGTCAAAACAAGCTCTGAAAGCACATCACTGTTCATCAGAAGCTCAAATTTTGCATGTAGAAGAAAGTGCCTCTGAGGACAAAAACAAGGCTCTGACGGACTCAGAAGCAAAAGGACCTCAAGAAGCAATGTCGACAGCATCTAAAGCAAAAGGAATTTACGTCACTCAAGAACTGACATAATCAGAACCAATGATTGAAGAACAATCTACTTGAAGGCTCTGTCACGTCCACAGGAAGGAATATTCGTGGTACAACGTTAACCTTATCCATATGTGGAGCGCAATTGAGGATCGTACTATTGTACTATTATTACTCAAAATGGATGAGTGATAATTCAAATAGCAAGGTAGTGGAATTGGATATCTTTACCAAAGAAGGTAACTACAGCTATCACAATTGTACGAGAAAATTCCAGCTGGCACCTCTCTCTCTGCAACGGTCATCATCTTCCTCCCAAGTATAAATAGAAGACTCAAATGGAAGAAATGACAACTGTTCTATTACCGCGTTCAAGACTAAGAAGCATTCTGACACTATCTTTTCAATCTATCATTCTAAGTCTTAGAACAATTTGTGTTGTATTTTGTAAACACCTCTGATAGTATATCAAGTGTCCCTAAACATTCATTCTTAGATTTTAAGTTTGATTGTGAAGTCTCTCGTTAAGTGTAACTTGAGCATTTGAGAAGTCTCTTGCAAGTATGCTTGAGCAAAGTGTAATCTTGTGAAGATTATAGTGAAAAGCTCTTGTTGAGAACAAGGGGACTGGACGTACCTTCAATTTGTGAAGGGAACCAGGATAAATCTCTGTGTCTATCTTTCTTTCTCTTAGAATCTCTTTGAATTGTTTTTATATCCGCTGCATTAAACACCTAAGAACCAAAAAGTTTTAAATTTCCTAAAACACAATTCAACCCCCCCTTCTTGTGTTTTTCCACCTTCAATTGGTATCAGGAGATGGGCTGTTGCCTAACTCTCACCTAACAGTGAAACAGTAAAGATCCAGGAAGGAAAAACATGTCTGCTGAGAAAGGAAACATTAGCAACAACAACAACAACAACAACGTGAACTATGACTATGATTCAAATGCTAAAGACAGAAGGTCTTCTGATAAAGTTCCCTTTTTCAATGGAACTGAGACTGGTTACCCCTTCTGGAAAACCAAGATGTACAGTCACATCATGGGTATTGATTGTGATTTGTGGGACTTGGTGGAAGATGGAGTCAACTTTGAAAATATGGACTTAGAAGGAGTAGTCAGCTCTAAGGACAGAAAGTCTTTCACACCTACTCAAAAGCTAGAGTATAAGAAGCATCATAATGTAAAAGGAATGATGACAAACGCCATCTCTCATGATGAGTACCTGAAAATTGGAGATAAGAGAACCGCAAAGTCTATTTGGGATTCTCTTAAATCTAAGTATGAAGGAAATAAACAAGTTAAGGAGGCTAAGGCCAACTTGTTAGTACATCAGTATGAATTGTTTAAAATGAAGGACGGAGAGGACATTGAGACTATGTTCTCTAGGTTTCAAATCCTTGTTTCTGGACTTCAAGTTTTAGACAAGAGTTATACTGAGGCTGATCATGTCAGGAAAGTTCTCAGAAGCTTGCCGCCAAAGTGGAGACCAAAAGTGACAGCTTTTCAGGAATCTAAAGATTTAGATATTGTGTCTCTTGAAAGCTTGGTTAGTTCTCTAAAGAGTCATGAGATGGAGCTCATGACTGATGAATCAACTAAGAAGCTAAAAGGAATAGCCTTAAGCTCCAAGAGTTCTTCAAAGGCTCTGAAGGCTAAGGTTATAGCTATTGGAGTAAGCCCTAAGAGCCAATCTAATTTTATAGTATTTGCTTTAGGAGTTTGAATATAAATATGGCATTTCTTTATTATGTTTGTAAGGTTGCAAAATAATGAAGTCCCTAGAATAGAAAGTCCGTTTAATAATTAAGTGTGACTTAATCATGAGATAATATTAAACATAAGGACACTATTCTTAAAGTATCCGTAGTCGAGCTTTAAGGTAAAGGGGATAACCTTAAAGCATAAAGACTATTATGAAGATAGACTGATGACCACATCTCATGGATCATGGGATAAGGAGTTATCAAGTCTTGACGTAGGTATAAATATTAGGAGTAATATTTATACTAGATTGACCCGCTATGAGAGTACTACATGCAAAGTTATGCAAAGTGTCATAAGTTACTCTCATGGTGATAATGGTGTAAGCCGCTCTTAGACCTGAAACCACTATGTACCCTAGATGTGGAGTCAAGTGCTTTGTTACTGATCTAACGTTGTCCGTAACAGGATGACCATAAAGGCAGTTAATGGGTACTTCACAAAGCATGCTGAGGGACAGTAGTGTCCTAGATGGAATTTGCCAATCCTGCATAACAGGATAAATGTCATGGGCCCAATATTGAACTGGACAAAGATGACACCAAGTATGCTTTGTGTTCAATATAGACATAAGGGGCAAAGGGGTAATTATACACGCATATATTATCACTAAGGTTATGTTATGATCACATGTTAATTTCTCATAACTTGGGTAGCAATGATGTGTTGCTAGATACCGCTCATTGTTTATTATATTAAATAGTGGATTTAATATAATTGTCAACGTTATGGAAACCTACAAGGGTCACACACATAAGAACAGGCTAGTGTGAAATTGGAACACCGTAAGGTACAATGCAGCTCAGAGAATTAAGGAAGTATGATAAGGGTATCATGGTAATTAAATAAGCGTATCATAATTTGTTATGAAAAGAAAGCACTCATGTGTACATGACACATGGGGGGTGCGTTTCTTAAAAGATTTATTTAATTAAAAGGGTTTAGTATAATTGTGGCCCAATGACAAATAGTTTGTCTTGGTGCACAAGACACTTGGTTCTATAAATAGAACCTTTGTGATTGAGAAAAAACACACTTAAGTGATTTCTTAAGAAACAGAAAACCCTAATCCTTATTTCTTGCCTCCACTCACAAAAGGCCTTCATCCTCTTGAGCTAGCACTCTCTTGAAGGTTCCTGTTCGTGTGGACTAGATAGAGGCGTTGTTCTTCGTCATCAACGCTCGTGATCAATCCGGTTCGTGATCAAAGAATTGACCGGGCACCGTTCGTGAAAAGAAAAAAAGGATTTTCTACAAGAGGTAAAAAAATCCTAAACACAAACTCATGCCCATTCGTAAGGATCTCTAAAGGAAAATTTTTAAATTCCGCTGCTTTATCATTACTATTTTCCTTCAGTGGTATCAGAGCCACTTACGAATCCATGAGATTGATGTTTGTTTATTTCATGAATTCAGTTTTAATATGATTAAAACGGTTAATAAAAGATTAAAATCGAGTAATTAAAATTTGACGATTGTTTGTGTATAAATTGGATAATTAACATTGAAACGGCTCCGGAATCCGACACTTGTATGGTGGAGCATGCGATATGTTGATTGTCCTAAGGTTACACGAACAAGAACGGTCAATACTTACATGTGATGTAAGTTTTGTGTATGAATTGGGTAATTAACATTGAAACGGCTTCGGAATCCGACACTTGTATGGTGAAGCATGCGATATGTTAATTGTCCTAAGGTTACACAATCAAGAACGACCATAAACTTATATGTGATATAAGTGATCGTAATGCAAAGCGGTGTATTTGATGCATCGTTCATAATTTCGTTCAATAAAACAAATTATGAAAGTTGTTTGATATTGAATTGATTCAAGTTCATTTGCTTTGGAATCCGACATTAGTATGGTGAAGCAATGACATGTTAATCAATCATATTGAATTTCGGTCATGATAAGTTTTGACGGCATGAAATTGTTGCATTAGGATTCGCGACAACACAAGGGTTGTGCTGTCAAAAGGGTGAAAAAAAACAATGGCTGATTGCATGCCTGCGCAATGGCGCAGGGTATGCTGCGCTATGGCGCAGAGACCAGAGAGACCTGCGCTATGGCGCAAGGCAGGCTGCGCTAGGCGCAGCTGGCATCGTTGAATTTTGATCGTTCGCCAAAATTTTAATTTTAATTAATCTACACGACTTAAATTGATTATAATAATAAAATATGTGTTTATTGTTATGATTTGTGATGATCAATTAAGGGTTGCACAAATGTTGTGTCATTAAAATTAGGATTTGCAAAACGTATCAAGTGTTGATGCGAAAGGTAGATGATAAATATATTTAATTTTGAAATCGTTTCAAAATTCTAGAAATATCTTTTAAAATTGTTTTAAAAGATAATATCATCAATTTTGGAAATATTTTATTCAAAAGGGTTTTGATTAAATAATTTTCCATATTTGACAAATATATTTAATTATGAAATCGTTTCAAATCTCCAGAAATATCTTTTAAAATTGTTTTAAAAGATAATATTACCAATTTTGGAAATATTTTATTCAAAAGGGTTTTGATTAAATAATTTTCCATATTTGGAGAATTGTCAAAAGATTTAATTCTACTTTAAAATAATGTTATTTATTTTAGCAAATTTTGATTCGAAATATTTAATTGTGAATTAAATATTTGAATCAAAGTTACCTGATTTGATCAATCGCCGGATTTAATTAATTATGATACTTTAATAATAATAAAGTTTGTTTGTTATTATTATATTTGATGATCGGTTATGGCCTTAGTTTATTTTATTGCATTTGGTTTTTAAATACGGCCTGCGTGTCGTGCCTTATCTCTATTCTCTATATTCTCTTCTCATCCACTCCCTCGTATGTAAAACGAGTATTCTTTTATACTATTATGTAATATTATGAAGAAGAAGAACAATGGAGGTCAACCTTGGAGATCATGCTTGGAGAAGTATAGATCGTTTTAGGTTAGATTAGGTTCTCTCATTGGCTTGGGAGAACAAATGCGCTAGGGGCCATAACTGTTTCATTTTATTTATTTATGTATGTTGATGCATGTTTACTTGTATGTATGTTGATGCATGTGAGTGTCGATTTATATGATAAATAAGCCGGTGAGATCAAACTAATTAAAATCCCTCAAGAGACACATAAGAAATTAATAAAGAAGATATGGGTTCGCCCACCGCGAAGTATATTTTTCTTTAATAATAAAATATGTGGATATTAAGTTTATGCTTTCCAAATTTTAGAACTCATCAAGACCAATATCGAACAATGTAGGTTCGCCCACCGCGAAGTGCTTGTTTTACATTGGTAAGGTGCGATGGGATAATTGTAATATCCAACTTCTAAAATTAGGGTCAAACTTAACTAAACTAAATATAATAAGATTATATGAGTTTAGAAGCAAGAGTTGGGAACGATTCATAAGATGAATTAGAATAAGGAGTTATTCACCCAACTGAGATATTCGAGAATTGTATGAGATACAATTGGAAGGAGTTCCTACCTAAATAACTGAGTTTTGTGTAATCCGCCCACCGCGGACTTAGAACAAAGTGAAATATGGATCTCGACCCACTAGAAAATCTTCCAACGGGATTTTCCGAATCAAATGATGAGGGTCATTTGTTTTTGAATAAAATAGTGGGAGCGTATTTAATTAAAGACCAAATTAAATATGATTAAGTCATAATATTTTACATATCTTTGTAATTAGAAATACAATACATATTAAGTTGTCCTTATGAAGGACAAGATTTTCAGAAAGGAGTTTCTGTATTGGTACAAATTGAGAATTGTTCTCAAATGCGAGAAAACTATAAGTCTTGAACTATAAACTGTGAACAACCTACTATAACTAGATTGGAAAAGGGACACTTGTTAGAAGCATCAAGTTGACGTCTAGATATAGAATATATAATAAATGATGTGATCATTTAATCTCAAGTAAGATCTTTTGAAAGAACTTTAAGAGTATGATAAATTTCTCAATGGATCAAAGAGTTGATCATAAGTTCAATCCAACAAATTATAATGGAATAGATATAGACAAAATTGTTTTGAATATCTACCGGAATTTGTTGAGTTGAATGAGAATTAATTTGCACTATCAAAGATTTGAGATATAATATAAATAAGATTTATATTCCTCTTATTTGAATAGTACAAAATGGTTGTCAAAGTAGAACGGCTATGGTTAGACCATTAAATAACAATGACGTAAATAGTTCTTGGAAGAGTCAAACCAAAAGTATGAAGTGAGACTTCAATAAAGCACATATTGTTATAGAAAGTCAAAATTTCTATTTCTGCATCAAAAGTATATGATACAAGATGTTGAATCTCAATTTTTCGAAAATAGAGATGCTTAAAGAATTAGAACATTGGCTATAATTTTAAGTCAACCCATATCTAGAATGAAAATTGTTTCATTGATAATGAGAGCTTATGCAATGACTTAAAATCGAGTTTGAAATGGAACACAATAATTGTTATTGAATTTCATCTAGTAATAGAAGTAGCAATTGTATATCTTGTATTGACAATATATGAATTGTAGCCTTAAATGATAAGACAAGTAATAGTCCTATCATTTAAGCAAAGTCTTCTATACTATTACTCCAAGTCAAGTAATGGACTAGGGTTCCATGGTCTTGATAGGGTTATCTATAACAATCGTGATAAGAGCCAAATATGATTTGGACCTTAAATATATCAAGAGCATTGTTGTTTAGTACAAATATTCGATGTGTCAATAAAATAACACATGACCTATTTGAACAATATACATGAGATGTATGTCGACCACTAAACATATTTGGTATATTGAGTTTATTTTACTTCATTAACATTGATGATTAAAATCATTAGATGTTGGTAGGTGTATGACACCAATTAGAAATCTTTGAATTTGTCAAAGAAATTCAACAATGAAGAAAATAGAACTCGACAAAAGTATTTAAGTTATATGAATGAGTCATATCAGTAAATACTTAATTAAATGACTATAATAACTATTTTATCACATCATGTTTGACATGATTTAAGGATAGTTTAATTATATATTGACTCTTTCTATAAATCTCTTTACTTATAATTAATCTTCACCCACAATTAGTTCCCTTTTAAAATGATCATAAAGACACCATATGCGATATGGAGGTAAGAGTACCAAGTTTGTCTTTATGAGAATTTTGGATTAAAATTTATTAGATAAATCTAATTCCAAATGAATGAATAAGTGGAAATATCCTAAAGAAAGGGATATTAGTCCTATATCACTCTTAAGGACAAAAGGTTGTTTTGTTGCTAGGTTTGAAACATTCCTCTAGTGGGAGTGTGTCTTTAAAAGAGACAGTGGGAGTGATATAGAACTTGAATAAATTCAAGTACCACAAAACGTATTTATTTAAAAGGGAATGCAAACCGGTTCCTCAAGGTTGTTGAAGAACCATTGTTTTAAAGTTGCACAAATCCAAGATAAGTCTAACATATCACATATGGCTACAAGGTATGGTTTTATCATGACTCAGCAATGTGATATGATTCTCATGGAAGATGAGTCTTTGACTTTCTAAAAGGTCGTAAGACGATCTAGATTATGAGAAGTGGCTAAATGCCATGAAATCTCATACAGAATCCATATACACTAACCTTATGTAGATAATGGTTATGTCTTCAAGATGAGTAAGACTCATACGATGAAAGTGAGTATTCTTTTGAACACTTATATGGATGGTATTAAGAATACCTTATAATATTTGATTGCTTCTGTTAAATGTTGTACTACATGTTTTGGTAGATGGATAACAAAGTTGCATTCCTTAATTGGAATGACCTCATATATATGTGTTGGACATATACGTAAGGGTTTTGTTGATCCAAATGATGCTAGAAAGGTATATAACTTGTAGCTATCTAATTTTGATTAGATAGAGTTCTCAGAAAATTAAATCATTGTTTGTTCCTTTTATGAAGTTTTATGAAAACAAATTAACAAGGACAAACCTATCTAATTTTGATTAGATCGAATAAATTTGAATATTTGTTCCTTTTGAAAGTTTTGTGGAAAACAAATGAAGGACAAATATAAATCTTGTGCATACAAAGTTTTAGTGGGAGTGATAATATCTGATATCATATTAATCATCAAGACATTTTTCTTATACTTGTGAGACATGACTAGGAAAATAACTCTTGATGAAACCCTTAGGCAAGAATTCCTAAAGAGTTAGGAATAACCTATGTACCAAAATTGAAATTAGTGTTTGACACTAACTTACCTTCAAGAATATCCCTAAGGACCTTAAAGGAACTAAGGCCTATTTCTTGAAATAGATAGGCATGGGAAGGATCATTATAAGGAAGTTATAATGAAGGAAGTTTCCATACCAATGTATTGTATATCATGGCTGAATACAAGCATTGAAAGCTATAAGATAAGCTTCGTAATGTGTTTGTTTCAGTTAAATAAGTTGAGTATTTAAGATTGGATCGTTTGGCTCATGATTGAGCTAAAGCTATGTTTCCGGTGTTGCAAGTCACATTAATCACATTAGTGATGGTAATAGTTTAATCTTGCAAGAACACTCGAGAATAGATCTCACCGGCGATTCATGAATATACTTAGACACTTATATATTTCGATAGAGATCGAAATAGAACGTTGGAAGATACGTAAGATACCAACATAGGAAATAGTTCCTTATCCACTAACAAAGCCTCTTGCGCAGTTGAAGCGTGATGAGCGTACTAAGTCTATAGGTATTAAGAGTAACCTAGATTGGCTTTAGTGCTAGTGGGAGATTATTGGAGTAAGCCCTAAGAGCCAATCTAATTTTATAGTATTTGCTTTAGGAGTTTGAATATAAATATGACATTTCTTTATTATGTTTGTAAGGTTGCAAAATAATGAAGTCCCTAGAATAGAAAGTCCGTTTAATAATTAAGTGTGACTTAATCATGAGATAATATTAAACATAAGGACACTATTCTTAAAGTATCCGTAGTCGAGCTTTAAGGTAAAGGGGATAACCTTAAAGCATAAAGACTATTATGAAGATAGACTGATGATCACATCTCATGGATCATGGGATAAGGAGTTATCAAGTCTTGACGTAGGTATAAATATTAGGAGTAATATTTATACTGGATTGACCCGCTATGAGAGTACTACATGCAAAGTTATGCAAAGTGTCATAAGTTACTCTCATGGTGATAATGGTGTAAGCCGCCCTTAGACCTGAAACCATTATGTACCCTAGATGTGGAGTCAAGTGCTTTGTTACTGATCTAACGTTGTCCGTAACAGGATGACCATAAAGGCAGTTAATGGGTACTTCACAAAGCATGCTGAGGGACAGTAGTGTCCTAGATGGAATTTGCCAATCCTGCATAACAGGATAAATGTCATGGGCCCAATATTGAACTGGACAAAGATGACACCAAGTATGCTTTGTGTTCAATATAGACATAAGGGGCAAAGGGGTAATTATACACGCATATATTATCACTAAGGTTATGTTATGATCACATGTTAATTTCTCATAACTTGGGTAGCAATGATGTGTTGCTAGATACCGCTCATTGTTTATTATATTAAATAGTGGATTTAATATAATTGCCAACGTTATGGAAACCTACAAGGGTCACACACATAAGAACAGGCTAGTGTGAAATTGGAACACCGTAAGGTACGGTGCAGCTCAGAGAATTAAGGAAGTATGATAAGGGTATCATGGTAATTAAATAAGCGTATCATAATTTGTTATGAAAAGAAAGCACTCATGTGTACATGACACATGGGGGGTGCGTTTCTTAAAAGATTTATTTAATTAAAAGGGTTTAGTATAATTGTGGCCCAATGACAAATAGTTTGTCTTGGTGCACAAGACACTTGGTTCTATAAATAGAACCTTTGTGATTGAGAAAAAACACACTTAAGTGATTTCTTAAGAAACAGAAAACCCTAATCCTTATTTCTTGCCTCCACTCACAAAAGGCCTTCATCCTCTTGAGCTAGCACTCTCTTGAAGGTTCCTGTTCGTGTGGACTAGATAGAGGCGTTGTTCTTCGTCATCAACGCTCGTGATCAATCCGGTTCGTGATCAAAGAATTAACCGGGCACCGTTCGTGAAAAGAAAAAAAGGATTTTCTACAAGAGGTAAAAAAATCCTAAACACAAACTCATGCCCATTCGTAAGGATCTCTAAAGGAAAATTTTTAAATTCCGCTGCTTTATCATTACTATTTTCCTTCAATATCATCTGATGAAGAAGCTTCTGAAGCTGGTCATGAGATGGATTCTGATGAAGAAGAGGAAATGGTTCTGATGGCTGCAAGAGTATCTCAATGGGCCAAGAGAAGCAAGAAGTATGCTGGTAAGTTTGGAGGTTCTTCCAAAAAGGTTGGTGATTCTAAGGACAAAAAGGAAGAACAAAACAAATGCTTTAAATGCAACAAGCCAGGACACTTCATTGCTGACTGCCCAGAGAACCTGAGTAAAAGCTCCAAGAGAACCTCTAACAAAGAGAGATACAAGAGTAAGCTTAAGAAAGGGTTCCTTGCTACCTGGGATGATCTGGATCAGGAGTCAGATTCTGATGAGAAAGAAGAAGCAAACCTAGCCTTGATGGCAATCACTTCTGATCAAGAGAACTCTGAGCACGAAGCTGACTCAGATTCAGAAGATGAAGATGAGGTACTTGCTAAACTTTCTCGTTCTGAATTAATAGATTCCTTGAAAGATGCCTTAAAACTTTTAACCAAAAAGGCAGGTGAGTGTAAGGTCCTTAAAAAGGCCTATAACAACCTGACCAAAAAGGCAAATGAAATAATAGAACAAAATGAGTCTCTAAAATCAAGAAATGAATTTATGGAAACTCATTATGTTCTTGATGATAAGGTTCCTCCAGAACATGAATTTGCTCTTCAGGAATTCCTTATCAATGGAATGAAAAGAAGTAAGATAGCCTCTTTGATTTATCATGTAAGTAGAAATAGAGGTGAGGGTCTTGGATTCTCACGTTTTAAAGACAATCCATTATTCTCAAAACCCTCTAACATTGATAAAACTAAACCTAAGGCTGTCTTTGTAAAGAGCCAATTAGAAGTTCAGAGTGAGTCAGCTTCTAATAAAACATCAAAGCCAGAGGCTCCAAAGTCAAAGGCTCTGAAGGTTAAAACCTCAGAACCTAAGACTTTCAAGCCTCAAGCTAATGTTAAATCTAAAGAAGCTCTGACACATTCAAGAGCAAAGCCCAAAAGCTATCCTAAACCCAAAACTTTTACAAACAGGATAGATAACTCTAGAGGCTCTGATAGGTCCTTCAAACAAAGACCACCTAGGCCTGTGAAGACTAACACAAAAGGACCCATAAAGATATGGGTACCAAAATCTGAAATTATATTTGTTTCAGGTTTGCACACCAAGAAGGCCAAAGCAGCAATGTTGGTACCTGGACAGTGGCTGCTCACGACATATGACCGGAGAAAGGCATATGTTCCAAACCCTAACTCTGAAAGAGGGAGGCACTGTGGGGTTTGGAGGCAATCAAAAAGGGAAGATCATTGGTACAGGTATAGTTGGTAATTCTTCTCTTTCAATTAATAATCTTTGGTTAGTTGATGGCCTTAAACACAATCTACTTAGCATTAGTCAATTTTGCGATAGTGGATTTGTTGTTAAATTTGATAAAGAGGCATGTACAGTAATCAATGACTCTGACAAGTCTATATTGTTTAAAGGCTTAAGGAAAGGCAATGTTTATAAGGACAATCTGTCAGAACTCACTGAGCAGAAGATAGTTTGTCTTCTATCTCTAAATTATGAGAAGTGGGTCTGGCACCAACGCTTAGGACATGCTAACTGGAGATTAATCTCTAAACTTAGCAAACTAAAGTTGGTTAAAGGCCTGCCCAATCTTAAATATCATTCAGATGCTCTGTGTGGTCCTTGTCAGATTGGCAAAATTTCAAAAACTTCTTTTAAACCGAAAAACATTGTCTCTACTTCAAGACCTTTAGAACTACTTCACATTGATTTGTTTGGCCCAGTAAGTACTGCCTCAATCAATGGGAAGAAGTATGGATTGGTCATTGTTGATGATTACAGTAGATGGACTTGGGTAAAGTTTCTAAGAGTAAAAGATGATGCATATGATGTGTTCAGCATCTTCTGCACTCAAGTGCAAAACGAGAAAGGTCTCAAAATCTTAAAGGTAAGAAGTGATCATGGTGGTGAGTTTGAAAATGAACCATTTGCATCTTTCTGTGAAGACCATGGCATTGTCCATGAGTTCTCTGCTCTTAGAACACCACAACAAAATGGTGTTGTAGAGAGAAAGAACAGGTCTTTACAAGAGATGGCAAGAACCATGATGCATGAGACAAAACTTGCTAAGCACTTCTGGGCAGAAGCTGTAAACACAGCTTGTTATATTCAAAATAGGATCTATATTAGACCTCTATTGAATCTAACAACATATGAACTCTTCAAAGGAAGAAAGCCCAACATCTCTTATTTTCATCAGTTTGGATGTACCTGTTACATTCTAAACAACAAGGCCTACAAAAGAAAATTTGATGCCAAAGCTTGTAAGGGAATCTTTATAGGTTACTCTGAACGCTCAAAGGCATACAAAGTGTATAATTCTGAAACTAACACAGTGGAAGAATCTATACACGTTAGATTTGATGATAAAGAGCCTGACAGTAAAATGTCAGAGCAAGATGATAGCTATGCAGGTGTTCCATACCAATACATCAATTCAGAACCTGAAAAAGCATCAGAAGCTGTTGAAGCTTCAGAAGCTGTATTGGAAGAAGATGATGAAGGAGCATCTCAATTAGAAGCATCTGAAGAACATAATGATACTTCAGAAGAAGACACTCAACCAAGTGCTGATGTTGATGAAGCTCCAAGAAGGAAGTTCAAATATAGATCATCACATCCAGAAGATCTGATTCTTGGAAACAAAGAAAGTCCAAGGAAGACAAGATCAGATTATCAACAACTTGATTCACTTCTGGGACTAATCTCAATGATAGAACCCAAGAATGTTGATGAAGCACTTACTGATGATGGATGGATTGTAGCTATGCAAGATGAGCTCAATCAATTTCAAAGGAATGATGTGTGGGATCTGGTACCAAGACCAACACACAAGAACATCATTGGAACTAAGTGGGTGTTCAGAAACAAGCTGAATGAGCAAGGTGAAGTGGTAAGGAATAAAGCTAGACTTGTAGCACAAGGCTACAGTCAGCAAGAAGGAATCGACTTCACAGAGACATTTGCTCCAGTAGCTAGACTGGAAGCAATAAGGTTATTGCTATCCTATGCTGTTAACAATGGAATCACTCTTTATCAAATGGATGTTAAGAGTGCTTTCCTAAATGGTGTCATTTCTGAAGAGGTGTATGTCAAACAACCACCAGGATTTGAAGATCTAAAAAATCCTGAGTATGTGTATAAACTTAAGAAGTCACTCTATGGTCTTAAACAAGCTCCAAGAGCTTGGTATGAGAGATTGAGTAACTTCTTGTTAGAAAATGGTTTTGAAAAAGGTAAAATTGACAACACACTTTTCAGAAAGACAACCAAGAAGGATATTCTGATTATTCAAATATATGTTGATGATATTATTTTTGGATCTACTAATGCGTCTCTTTGCAAGAATTTTTCTAAGCTCATGCAGGATGAATTCGAAATGAGCATGATGGGAGAGTTAAAGTTTTTCTTGGGGATTCAGATCAATCAAGGAAAAGATGGAACTTACATCCACCAAAGCAAGTATACTAAAGAGCTTCTGAAGAAGTTCAATCTTGAGGATTGTAAGACTATGACAACTCCCATGCATCCTACCAGCAGCCTAAGCAAGGAAGAGATAGGAAGCAAAGTAGATCAGAAGCTATATCGAGGTATGATTGGTTCCTTACTCTACCTAACAGCATCTAGACCTGATATTTTATATAGTGTATGCTTGTGTGCAAGATTCCAGTCAGATCCTAGAGAACCTCACTTAACTGCTGTTAAGAGGATCTTTAGATATCTGAAAGGAACTACTAATCTAGGACTTCTTTATAAAAAATCCCTAGATAGTAAGCTAGTTGGATTCTGCGATGCTGATTATGCTGGTGACAAGATTGAGAGAAAATCCACAAGTGGAAATTGCCAATTTATTGGTGAGAATCTCATATCTTGGGCCAGCAAGAGACAAACAACTATTGCTTTGTCTACAGCAGAAGTAGAATACATCTCAGCTGCTAAATGTTGCACACAGCTTCTCTGGATGAAATATCAGTTGGAAGACTATAACATAGCTGAAAGTAGTATTCCACTATATTGTGATAATACTGCTGCTATTCATTTGTCTAAGAACCCTATTCTACACTCAAGAGCTAAACATATTGAAATAAAACATCATTTTATAAGAGATCATGTTCAAAAAGGTACAATAGATATTCAATTCATTGATACTGAACATCAATGGGCTGACATATTTACTAAACCTTTAGCTATTGAAAGATTTGATTTTATTAAAAGGAATTTGAACATGCACTATATTTCTGAAGAAAATTAGCTCTGAGAATTAAAATAGAATTAGCATCTGAAGCTCTATCAGAACCTCTAATAATTTAGAATCTTCTTTGAGAAGCCCTGAATAATTTGGGTTCTGAAGGGCAACAGGTTCTGATGTGGTGTCAGATACAAATGAGTTTGACTCTGAACCTTTTGGAAACGAAACGTTCAGTTCCAGTAAGTGTACAACAGTTGTCTGTACACGCGTCAGCTATGATTAAACCCTTTCAACACGTGTCTAGATCCTGACGGGCAGAGAACAGTTAATGATGATTATGGCAGTTAAGTTTATTATTTAATTTTTAAAACTGCTCGCGCTCCCTCCCAATGCTTATTTTCTCTGTTTATGTGTGCTAGTCTATTTATAAGTCACTTCACTCACTTGCACAACTTTTTACACGCAATCACTACCTGCACAACCCTAGACCTTACAGAAATTCTCAATCTTCATCTTCTTAATTTTCTGCAACAATGGCTGCTCGTTCTTCAAACGAAATCGTTCAAGAACCCTTTAACCCTACGTTACCACCCATTATTGATCTCAACTCTGAAGATAATCTCGTCTACCAACACAATCAAACTGACGTTGGTCCAGACGCTTATGATTTCTACACTAGGAAGTTTGTAGACTTTGATAGTTTGAAAGCAAACGGGATAGATGTTCAAAGCCTGTTCTACGATCAACAATGGGAAAACTACTTTGAGATGCTTAATGGATTTGTGTACTATGACATCGTTAAATATTTCTGGCAAAAGGCTAAAGTTTATGATAGAACAAGCGCTGATGAAGAATACAGAAATTTGGTTGCAAAGAACAAGGCATTAAAAGGTAAAACAAGACAGGAACTTGGTTTGAAACCATATAGAGGAAGGGAGATAAGGTCAAATATTCTGGGTATCAATGTTGTGATTACTCAAGCACACATTGCTAAGATTCTGGGTCTGGATAACAAAGGAGAAGACATAGAAGTATATGATGCTAAAAGCAAATATCTGGATTCAATCAAACAGGACCTGTTTGAACCTGGATGTTCCAACAGGGATTTTGGAAAATTAAAATTCATGAGGCACAAGTTTGAGTTTGCCTTCAGAGTGTTTCTTGCTACAATTGTTACTAGAGAAGGAGGATTAGATACCATCTCTATACCACACAAACACTTTATTTGGTTCTTATACAAGAAAGTGAAAATAAATCTGGCCAAGGTTTTATTTGATCACATGTGTTTAACCATCTCTGCGAGTAGAACAAAATCACCTTCAAACATTCATCATCCCAGGCTGATATCAGAACTTATTAGGCAAACTAAACTCACAGACATTCTGAGTGCCAAAGAGAAGCTTAGAGTGTTCCAAACTGCTAAGTATGATGCAACAGTTCTGGTTAACATGAAAAGGAAAACCAAGGAAGAAATCATTCAAGTTAAGACACCTCTACAACAAGTATATGAAAAGTACTTCTGGTGTGATGGGTTCCCCACCATATCAGAACATGATAATGAGGATGTCATCAAGAACTTCATTGAGATTGTGAGAAGAGATACTGGGGTAAGAGTGCCCAGAAAGATGGTTGTGAATGTCCCAAACTGGGAAATCTTCAAGGGTCCAAGAGAGATTACAAGGTCTAAAAGGAAGCCAAAGACCACTGAGCAAGAAATTGTTGATGAAGGTTCTGATGATCAAAAGAATGATAATGATGATGAGGATATGACTGCTGAAGATGTTCAGAAGGAAAAGAGATCAAAGAAGAGGAATGACAGGCCTCCAGCTTCTTAGGAGGATCAGAACTCTGCTAAGCCTGCAAAAAGATTAAAGACTAGAGCTTCTAAACCAAAAGGTAAACTCTCTAAGTCTAATACTTCTAGCATTCCTGTAGCTCAAGATATTAATTCTGAACCTCAACCTTCTACTGCTCAACCCTCTATCTCTCAACCTTCACAACCTCCAAATCAAGCAAATCCCATAGACTATACTGTACCTCTAAGTGTAGTTTTGCCTGCTTCTAAACTTATACCAACATCATCATCATCTGATTCTAGCACTGCCTCTGATGAGTTCATTGCTACGCTAATCAAAGAAGCAAATAAGAAACAAAATAAACAGGATCCACCAAAGAAAACAAACCTCAAAAGAACCACCAAGAGACCTGTTAAGAAACCAATTCAACTCTCTTCTGATGAAGAACCTACCATCATTGTTGACACCACCGTTCTTGACCATCTTCAACAACATCTATCTGGAGATGCGTTTTCTAACTCCAACCCAAATTCACCACCTCATTTTTCATACATCAATACCACTACTGATTCAACTGTCCAAGAACCACCAATCACACAAGTTATTCAAACTCCACCTTCATCCCTTGATCATATTTCACAAGAACAAACACCCCTTCAGGATGAGGCAGTTGCTCATTCTGAAGCACAACAGCAAACACCACAAAATTCTCCAATTCCAATTGCACATGAACAAATTGCTTCACCCACTCACATGAATAATGAACCACATGTACAATCACCTCATCACTCTCCACTCCATGACAATACTCAATCACAAGCACTAACACCACAACCTGAACCTGCCACTCCTGAACCTACTCCAGAACATTTTTATGGTCCACTCCACAAACCTCTAGTTTTAGAAGAGGTTCTTGAGCTTTACAAATACATCTCTAAGGCTGAAGCACAAATTTTTAAAGATGCCATCAATCTTGATGATGACATCATACCCCCTAATCTCAGCAAAATCAAAATCATCAACCTCAAGAGAAAGCAACCTGAGCCAACCATTCCCTTTGACCCATCCAAACCCTTCTTCAATCCTGCTTCTGAACCTAATCTTGAGCTACTGAGTACTGCTATTAGTCTTAGGCTCAAGAGATTTAAGCAAATGGATGAACAGGTTCTTGTCTTCCCTTCTGACTTTGATGCTGAAGTCAGAGAGATGGAGTATCTATTCAGTCAATCTTTGAAGATTCTCAGTACTCATCTGAAGAACAAGGTACAGGGAAGAGGAATGGCTACTTTGAGAAGCTTGTTTGACATTATGGAAAGGTTACGTGCTCCACGACTTACTCTCTACAATCATGAAGATGAGCAGGCTAGGATAGCTGCTGAAGCTGAACAAAAGAGGCAAGCTGAGATTGAGCATAAGAGGCTTGCTGATCAAGAAGCTATCAAGTTATTGGTAAGCATGGGAACTCACATTGCCACAATTGAAACCAACAAGATTCTGGCTGATCAGGTGGTGACAGAAAATCTTCAAATACTTGAATTGATTCAACCTGAACAAGAAGATGTTGATATGGTTGATCAGAGCCCTGTAATTAAAAATTCTGATAAGGGCAAAACTGTTGTTGTTGATAAAACTCCTCCTGCCTCTCCCAAGATTGAAAAAGGTTCCTCATCTTCTGAAATACCTCCAGCAATTCAAAAGGCCTTAGATTCCATCAGAACTGAGTTAGCTGAAGACATCAAGGATGAAATAGATGAACTCAGGGTTGACCTCAGAACGGATTTGAGAGCAGACTTGAGAGCAGACTTTAGAGCTGACATTACTGCATCTGAGGAAAACACTCGTCAAAGGATGGATGCTATGATGGAAACCCTTCTGAAGGCCATTGCAGACATTAAGAAGCCATAAACCCTATTTGTGCACTTATCTTAGTTTTCTTTTGTCATCTTTGGTTTATGGTTCTTATGTACTCTTGGATAATCTTATCTTTTAATGCTTTAGTTTGTCATCATCAAAAAGGGGGAGATTGTTGGAACAAAGTGGGTCTGACATGAACCTCTAAGTGTTTATGTAGTTTTGATGATAACAAAGTATTAAAATTACAATTGGAATTACTAATGTTCATTCTAGTGTGCAGAATTATAAGTTAAAATTCATTCAGAAGCACTACGAATAACAGCAGAGAAGCCAGTCAAAACAAGCTCTGAAAGCACATCACTGTTCATCAGAAGCTCAAATTTTGCATGTAGAAGAAAGTGCCTCTGAGGACAAAAACAAGGCTCTGACGGACTCAGAAGCAAAAGGACCTCAAGAAGCAATGTCAACAGCATCTAAAGCAAAAGGAATTTACGTCACTCAAGAACTGACATAATCAGAACCAATGATTGAAGAACAATCTACTTGAAGGCTCTGTCACGTCCACAGGAAGGAATATTCGTGGTACAACGTTAACCTTATCCATATGTGGAGCGCAATTGAGGATCGTACTATTGTACTATTATTACTCAAAATGGATGAGTGATAATTCAAATAGCAAGGTAGTGGAATTGGATATCTTTACCAAAGAAGATAACTACAGCTATCACAATTGTACGAGAAAATTCCAGCTGGCACCTCTCTCTCTGCAACGATCATCATCTTCCTCCCAAGTATAAATAGAAGACTCAAATGGAAGAAATGACAACTGTTCTATTACCGCGTTCAAGACTAAGAAACATTCTGACACTATCTTTTCAATCTATCATTCTAAGTCTTAGAACAATTTGTGTTGTGTTTTGTAAACACCTCTGATAGTATATCAAGTGTCCCTAAACATTCATTCTTAGATTTTAAGTTTGATTGTGAAGTCTCTCGTTAAGTGTAACTTGAGCATTTGAGAAGTCTCTTGCAAGTGTGCTTGAGCAAAGTGTAATCTTGTGAAGATTATAGTGAAAAGCTCTTGTTGAGAACAAGGGGACTGGACGTACCTTCAATTTGTGAAGGGAACCAGGATAAATCTGGGTGTCTATCTTTATTTCTCTTAGAATCTCTTTGAATTGTTTTTATATCCGCTGCATTAAACACCTAAGAACCAAAAAGTTTTAAATTTCCTAAAACACAATTCAACCCCCCCTTCTTGTGTTTTTCCACCTTCAATTGGTATCAGGAGCTGGGCTGTTGCCTAACTCTCACCTAACAGTGAAACAGTAAAGATCCAGGAAGGAAAAACATGCCTGCTGAGAAAGGAAACAATAGCAACAACAACAACAACAACGTGAACTATGACTATGATTCAAATGCTAAAGACAGAAGGTCTTCTGATAAAGTTCCCTTTTTCAATGGAACTGAGACTGGTTACCCCTTCTGGAAAACCAAGATGTACAGTCACATCATGGGTATTGATTGTGATTTGTGGGACTTGGTGGAAGATGGAGTCAACTTTGAAAATATGGACTTAGAAGGAGTAGTCAGCTCTAAGGACAGAAAGTCTTTCACACCTACTCAAAAGCTAGAGTATAAGAAGCATCATAATGTAAAAGGAATGATGACAAACGTCATCTCTCATGATGAGTACCTGAAAATTGGAGATAAGAGAACCGCAAAGTCTATTTGGGATTCTCTTAAATCTAAGTATGAAGGAAATAAACAAGTTAAGGAGGCTAAGGCCAACTTGTTAGTACATCAGTATGAATTGTTTAAAATGAAGGACGGAGAGGACATTGAGACTATGTTCTCTAGGTTTCAAATCCTTGTTTCTGGACTTCAAGTTTTAGACAAGAGTTATACTGAGGCTGATCATGTCAGGAAAGTTCTCAGAAGCTTGCCGCCAAAGTGGAGACCAAAAGTGACAGCTTTTCAGGAATCTAAAGATTTAGATACTGTGTCTCTTGAAAGCTTGGTTAGTTCTCTAAAGAGTCATGAGATGGAGCTCATGACTGATGAATCAACTAAGAAGCTAAAAGGAATAGCCTTAAGCTCCAAGAGTTCTTCAAAGGCTCTGAAGGCTAAGGTTATAGCATCTGATGAAGAAGCTTCTGAAGCTGGTCATGAGATGGATTTCGATGAAGAAGAGGAAATGGTTCTGATGGCTGCAAGAGTATCTCAATGGGCCAAGAGAAGCAAGAAGTATGCTGGTAAGTTTGGAGGTTCTTCCAAAAAGGTTGGTGGTTCTAAGGACAAAAAGGAAGAACAAAACAAATGCTTTAAATGCAACAAGCCAGGACACTTCATTGCTGACTGCCCAGAGAACCTGAGTAAAAGCTCCAAGAGAACCTCTAACAAAGAGAGATACAAGAGTAAGCTTAAGAAAGGGTTCCTTGCTACCTGGGATGATCTGGATCAGGAATCAGATTCTGATGAGGAAGAAGAAGCAAACCTAGCCTTGATGGCAATCACTTCTGATCAAGAGAACTCTGAGCACGAAGCTGACTCAGATTCAGAAGATGAAGATGAGGTACTTGCTAAACTTTCTCGTTCTGAATTAATAGATTCCTTGAAAGATGCCTTAAAACTTTTAACCAAAAAGGCAGGTGAGTGTAAGGTCCTTAAAAAGGCCTATAACAACCTGACCAAAAAGGCAAATGAAATAATAGAACAAAATGAGTCTCTAAAATCAAGAAATGAATTTATGGAAACTCATTATGTTCTTGATGATAAGGTTCCTCCAGAACATGAATTTGCTCTTCAGGAATTCCTTATCAATGGAATGAAAAGAAGTAAGATAGCCTCTTTGATTTATCATGTAAGTAGAAATAGAGGTGAGGGTCTTGGATTCTCGCGTTTTAAAGACAATCCATTATTCTCAAAACCCTCTAACATTGATAAAACTAAACCTAAGGCTGTCTTTATAAAGAGCCAATCAGAAGTTCAGAGTGAGTCAGCTTCTAATAAAACATCAAAGCCAGAGGCTCCAAAGTCAAAGGCTCTGAAGGTTAAAACCTCAGAACCTAAGACTTTCAAGCCTCAAGCTAATGTTAAATCTAAAGAAGCTCTGACACATTCAAGAGCAAAGCCCAAAAGCTATCCTAAACCCAAAACTTTTACAAACAGGATAGATAACTCTAGAGGCTCTGATAGGTCCTTCAAACAAAGACCACCTAGGCCTGTGAAGACTAACACAAAAGGACCCATAAAGATATGGGTACCAAAATCTGAAATTATATTTGTTTCAGGTTTGCACACCAAGAAGGCCAAAGCAACAATGTTGGTACCTGGACAGTGGCTGCTCACGACATATGACCGGAAAAAGGCATATGTTCCAAACCCTAACTCTGAAAGAGGGAGGCACTGTGGGGTTTGGAGGCAATCAAAAAGGGAAGATCATTGGTACAGGTATAGTTGGTAATTCTTCTCTTTCAATTAATAATCTTTGGTTAGTTGATGGCCTTAAACACAATCTACTTAGCATTAGTCAATTTTGCGATAGTGGATTTGTTGTTAAATTTGATAAAGAGGCATGTACAGTAATCATTGACTCTAACAAGTCTATATTGTTTAAAGGCTTAAGGAAAGACAATGTTTATAAGGTCAATCTGTCAGAACTCACTGAGCAGAAGATAGTTTGTCTTCTATCTCTAAATGATGAGAAGTGGGTCTGGCACCAACGCTTAGGACATGCTAACTGGAGATTAATCTCTAAACTTAGCAAACTAAAGTTGGTTAAAGGCCTGCCCAATCTTAAATATCATTCAGATGCTCTGTGTGGTCCTTGTCAGATTGGCAAAATTTCAAAAACTTCTTTTAAACCGAAAAACATTGTCTCTACTTCAAGACCTTTAGAACTACTTCACATTGATTTGTTTGGCCCAGTAAGTACTGCCTCAATCAATGGGAAGAAGTATGGATTGGTCATTGTTGATGATTACAGTAGATGGACTTGGGTAAAGTTTCTAAGAGTAAAAGATGATGCATATGATGTGTTCAGCATCTTCTGCACTCAAGTGCAAAACGAGAAAGGTCTCAAAATCTTAAAGGTAAGAAGTGATCATGGTGGTGAGTTTGAAAATGAACCATTTGCAACTTTCTGTGAAGACCATGGCATTGTCCATGAGTTCTCTGCTCCTAGAACACCACAACCAAATGGTGTTGTAGAGAGAAAGAACAGGTCTTTACAAGAGATGGCAAGAACCATGATGCATGAGACAAAACTTGCTAAGCACTTCTGGGCAGAAGCTGTAAACACAGCTTGTTATATTCAAAATAGGATCTATATTAGACCTCTATTGAATCTAACAACATATGAACTCTTCAAAGGAAGAAAGCCTAACATCTCTTATTTTCATCAGTTTGGATGTACCTGTTACATTCTAAACAACAAGGCCTACAAAAGAAAATTTGATGCCAAAGCTTGTAAGGGAATCTTTATAGGTTACTCTGAACGCTCAAAGGCATACAGAGTGTATAATTCTGAAACTAACACAGTGGAAGAATCTATACACGTTAGATTTGATGATAAAGAGCCTGACAGTAAAATGTCAGAGCAAGATGATAGCTATGCAGGTGTTCCATATCAATACATCAATTCAGAACCTGAAAAAGCATCAGAAGCTGTTGAAGCTTCAGAAGCTGTATTGGAAGAAGATGATGAAGGAGCATCTCAATTAGAAGCATCTGAAGAACATAATGATACTTCAGAAGAAGACACTCAACCAAGTGCTGATGTTGATGAAGCTCCAAGTAGAAAGTTCAAATATAGATCATCACATCCAGAAGATCTGATTCTTGGAAACAAAGAAAGTCCAAGAAAGACAAGATCAGATTATCAACAACTTGATTTACTTCTGGGACTAATCTCAATGATAGAACCCAAGAATGTTGATGAAGCACTTACTGATGATGGATGGATTGTAGCTATGCAAGATGAGCTCAATCAATTTCAAAGGAATGATGTGTGGGATCTGGTACCAAGACCAACACACAAGAACATCATTGGAACTAAGTGGGTGTTCAGAAACAAGCTGAATGAGCAAGGTGAAGTGGAAAGGAATAAAGCTAGACTTGTAGCACAAGGCTACAGTCAGCAAGAAGGAATCGACTTCACAGAGACATTTGCTCCAGTAGCTAGACTGGAAGCAATAAGGTTATTGCTATCCTATGCTGTTAACAATGGAATCACTCTTTATCAAATGGATGTTAAGAGTGCTTTCCTAAATGGTGTCATTTCTGAAGAGGTGTATGTCAAACAACCACCAGGATTTGAAGATCTAAAAAATCCTGAGTATGTGTATAAACTTAAGAAGTCACTCTATGGTCTTAAACAAGCTCCAAGAGCTTGGTATGAGAGATTGAGTAACTTCTTGTTAGAAAATGGTTTTGAAAAAGGTAAAATTGACAACACACTTTTCAGAAATACAACCAAGAAGGATATTCTGATTATTCAAATATATGTTGATGATATTATTTTTGGATCTACTAATGCGTCTCTTTGCAAGAATTTTTCTAAGCTCATGCAGGATGAATTCGAAATGAGCATGATGGGAGAGTTAAAGTTTTTCTTGGGGATTCAGATCAATCAAGGAAAAGATGGAACTTACATCCACAAAAGCAAGTATACTAAAGAGCTTCTGAAGAAGTTCAATCTTGAGGATTGTAAGACTATGACAACTCCCATGCATCCTACCAGCAGCCTAAGCAAGGAAGAGATAGGAAGCAAAGTAGATCAGAAGCTGTATCGAGGTATGATTGGTTCCTTACTCTACCTAACAGCATCTAGACCTGATATTTTATATAGTGTATGCTTGTGTGCAAGATTCCAGTCAGATCATAGAGAACCTCACTTAACTGCTGTTAAGAGGATCTTTAGATATCTGAAAGGAACTACTAATCTAGGACTTCTTTATAAAAAATCCCTAGATAGTAAGCTAGTTGGATTCTGCGATGCTGATTATGCTGGTGACAAGATTGAGAGAAAATCCACAAGTGGAAATTGCCAATTTATTGGTGAGAATCTCATATCTTGGGCCAGCAAGAGACAAACAACTATTGCTTTGTCTACATCAGAAGCAGAATACATCTCAGCTGCTAAATGTTGCACACAGCTTCTCTGGATGAAATATCAGTTGGAAGACTATAACATAGCTGAAAGTAGTATTCCACTATATTGTGATAATACTGCTGCTATTCATTTGTCTAAGAACCCTATTCTACACTCAAGAGCTAAACATATTGAAATAAAACATCATTTTATAAGAGATCATGTTCAAAAAGGTACAATAGATATTCAATTCATTGATACTGAACATCAATGGGCTGACATATTTACTAAACCTTTAGCTATTGAAAGATTTGATTTTATTAAAAAGAATTTGAACATGCACTATATTTCTGAAGAAAATTAGCTCTGAGAAGTAAAATAGAATTAGCATCTGAAGCTCTATCAGAACCTCTAATAATTTAGAATCTTCTTTGAGAAGCCCTAAATAATTTGGGTTCTGAAGGGCAACAGGTTCTGATGTGGTGTCAGATACAAATGAGTTTGACTCTGAACCTTTTGGAAACGAAACGTTCAGTTCCAGTAAGTGTACAACAGTTGTCTGTACACGCGTCAGCTATGATTAAACCCTTTCAACACGTGTCTAGATCCTGACGGGCAGAGAACAGTTAATGATGATTATGGCATTTAAGTTTATTATTTAATTTTTAAAACTGCTCGCGCTCCCTCCCAATGCTTATTTTCTCTGTTTATGTGTGCTAGTCTATTTATAAGTCACTTCACTCACTTGCACAACTTTTTACACGCAATCACTACCTACACAACCCTAGACCTTACAGAAATTCTCAATCTTCATCTTCTTAATTTTCTGCAACAATGGCTGCTCGTTCTTCAAACGAAATCGTTCAAGAACCCTTTAACCCTACGTTACCACCCATTATTGATCTCAACTCTGAAGATAATCTCGTCTACCAACACAATCAAACTGACGCTGGTCCAGACGCTTATGATTTCTACACTGAGAAGTTTGTAGACTTTGATAGTTTGAAAGAAAACGGGATAGATGTTCAAAGCCTGTTCTACGATCAACAATGGGAAAACTACTTTGAGATGCTTAATGGATTTGTGTAATATGACATCGTTAAATATTTCTGGCAAAAGGCGAAAGTTTATGATAGAACAAGCGCTGATGAAGAATACAGAAATTTGGTTGCAAAGAACAAGGCATTAAAAGGTAAAACAAGACAGGAACTTGGTTTGAAACCTTATAGAGGAAGGGAGATAAGGTCAAATATTCTGGGTATTAATGTTGTGATTACTCAAGCACACGTTGCTAAGATTCTGGGTCTGGATAACAAAGGAGAAGACATAGAAGTATATGATGCTAAAAGCAAATATCTGGATTCAATCAAACAGGACCTGTTTGAACCTGGATGTTCCAACAGGGATTTTGGAAAATTAAAATTCATGAGGCACAAGTTTGAGTTTGCCTTCAGAGTGTTTCTTGCTACAATTGTTACTAGAGAAGGAGGATTAGATACCATCTCTATACCACACAAACACTTTATTTGGTTCTTATACAAGAAAGTGAAAATAAATCTGGCCAAGGTTTTATTTGATCACATGTGTTTAACCATCTCTGCGAGTAGAACAAAATCACCTTCAAACATTCATCATCCCAGGCTGATATCAGAACTTATTAGGCAAACTAAACTCACAGACATTCTGAGTGCCAAAGAGAAGCTTAGAGTGTTCCAAACTGCTAAGTATAATGCAACAGTTCTGGTTAACATGAAAAGGAAAACCAAGGAAGAAATCATTCAAGTTAAGACACCTCTACAACAAGTATATGAAAAGTACTTCTGGTGTGATGGGTTCCCCACCATATCAGAACATGATAATGAGGATGTCATCAAGAACTTCATTGAGATTGTGAGAAGAGATACTGGGGTAAGAGTGCCCAGAAAGATGGTTGTGAATGTCCCAAACTGGGAAATCTTCAAGGGTCCAAGAGAGATTACAAGGTCTAAAAGGAAGCCAAAGACCACTGAGCAAGAAATTGTTGATGAAGGTTCTGATGATCAAAAGAATGATAATGATGATGAGGATATGACTGCTGAAGATATTCAGAAGGAAAAGAGATCAAAGAAGAGGAATGACAGGCCTCCAGCTTCTGAGGAGGATCAGAACTCTGCTAAGCCTGCAAAAAGATTAAAGACTAGAGCTTCTAAACCAAAAGGTAAACTCTCTAAGTCTAATACTTCTAGCATTCCTGTAGCTCAAGATATTAATTCTGAACCTCAACCTTCTACTGCTCAACCCTCTATCTCTCAACCTTCCCAACCTCCAAATCAAGCAAATCCCATAGACTATACTGTACCTCTAAATGTAGTTTTGCCTGCTTCTAAACTTATACCAACATCATCATCATCTGATTCTAGCACTGCCTCTGATGAGTTCATTGCTACGCTAATCAAAGAAGCAAATAAGAAACAAAATAAACAGGATCCACCAAAGAAAACAAACCTCAAAAGAACCACCAAGAGACCTGTTAAGAAACCAATTCAACTCTCTTCTGATGAAGAACCTACCATCATTGTTGACACCACCGTTCTTGACCATCTTCAACAACATCTATCTGGAGATGCGTTTTCTAACTCCAACCCAAATTCACCACCTCATTTTTCATACATCAATACCACTACTGATTCAACTGTCCAAGAACCACCAATCACACAAGTTATTCAAACTCCACCTTCATCCCTTGATCATATTTCACAAGAACAAACACCCCTTCAGGATGAGGCAGTTGCTCATTCTGAAGCACAACAACAAACACCACAAAATTCTCCAATTCCAATTGCACATGAACAAATTGCTTCACCCACTCACATGAATAATGAACCACATGTACAATCACCTCATCACTCTCCACTCCATGACAATACTCAATCACAAGCACTAACACCACAACCTGAACCTGCTACTCCTGAACCTACTCCAGAACATTTTTATGGTCCACTCCACAAACCTCTAGTTTTAGAAGAGGTTCTTGAGCTTTACAAACACATCTCTGAGGCTGAAGCACAAATTTTTAAAGATGCCATCAATCTTGATGATGACATCATACCCCCTAATCTCAGCAAAATCAATATCATCAACCTCAAGAGAAAGCAACCTGAGCCAACCATTCCCTTTGACCCATCCAAACCCTTCTTCAATCCTGCTTCTGAACCTAATCTTGAGCTACTGAGTACTGCTATTAGTCTTAGGCTCAAGAGATTTAAGCAAATGGATGAACAGGTTCTTGTCTTCCCTTCTGACTTTGATGCTGAAGTCAGAGAGATGGAGTATCTATTCAGTCAATCTTTGAAGATTCTCAGTACTCATCTGAAGAACAAGGTACAGGGAAGAGGAATGTCTACTTTGAGAAGCTTGTTTGACATTATGGAAAGGTTACGTGCTCCACGACTTACTCTCTACAATCATGAAGATGAGCAGGCTAGGATAGCTGCTGAAGCTGAACAAAAGAGGCAAGCTGAGATTGAGCATAAGAGGCTTGCTGATCAAGAAGCTATCAAGTTATTGGTAAGCATGGGAACTCACATTGCCACAATTGAAACCAACAAGATTCTGGCTGATCAGGTGGTGACAGAAAATCTTCAAATACTTGAATTGATTCAACCTGAACAAGAAGATGTTGATATGGTTGATCAGAGCCCTGTAATTAAAAATTCTGATAAGGGCAAAACTGTTGTTGTTGATAAAACTCCTCCTGCCTCTCCCAAGATTGAAAAAGGTTCCTCATCTTCTGAAATACCTCCAGCAATTCAAAAGGCCTTAGATTCCATCAGAACTGAGTTAGTTGAAGACATCAAGGATGAAATAGATGAACTCAGGGTTGACCTCATAACGGATTTGAGAGCATACTTGAGAGCAGACTTTAGAGCTGACATTACTGCATCTGAGGAAAACACTCGTCAAAGGATGGATGCTATGATGGAAACCCTTCTGAAGGCCATTGCAGACATTAAGAAGCCATAAACCCTATTTGTGCACTTATCTTAGTTTTCTTTTGTCATCTTTGGTTTATGGTTCTTATGTACTCTTGGATAATCTTATCTTTTGCCTGCTTATTTAATATCTATATTATCCATATTTGTGTGTTTGTTATTAGCTTATGTGTTTGTTTTATATTTGTTTTTCAAAATTTAACTTCTCTATATACCATGATATTGTCTGGTACTCTTGAGAATTCTGGCTCTAGTGAGAGATGCTGGAGAGCATCTTAGTTTTTAAACTAATAAGCCTAGGATTTTCAAACCCTAAGAGCCCCTCTCATCAGTACTCCTGTTTACTCATGAAACAGCCTCTTAGTATTAAAGCCTGTTTAACAACGGCGCACCGATACCGAATGAGGCGTGTCTGGTAACTGGTTTTCTGACAATAAGAATGTGTTATATACAAGAAAGCAAGCTTAAAAGAGAGAGATAGGTAGAGGAACAACTTTTCTTATTAATAAAAAGTTCTTTATTACATATGATCACATCTAGCCTAAGGCTTAGATTTAGAAGCCTCTGATTCTATACTCTTCAGTTTTTCTTTGAGAAGAGATAGTGCTTCATCAGCAAGCTTCTGAACCTCAGCTGGATAATCTGCTAGATTATCTTCATATGTCCATAAAAACTCCTCCAGATCAGAGCCCAATTCTTCCTCTTCTGACTCTGTTAAAATTAGTTCTTCCTTGTTTCTCTCATAGCGTAGCCTGTTTTCTTCGCAGTGCCAGGGCTCTGCTTCCTTCTTGCTCTTGTCTTTTGAGCCTGAATCATCCTTGGTAACCTGCCTTTCCATTGTATGTTATGATTTTGATGTTACTTGATTACTCTGATTGAGTAAAATGAGAGGAATCATCCCTTTTTATAGTGCCCTCAAGATATCTTGTCAGTGGGATTCTCAATGCTGTTCTTTGAATGCGCTTGATTGTCATTACTTTTTGACTTGACTACCTTGATTGGCGCTTTGACTGCTTGGTTTTTTGTGTCTTTTTGACTGATGCCAAAAGGGGGAGTAAGAGTAGCGTTAAAATTAATGTTGATTGATTCATATACTGCTCAATCTGAAACTGTTATGATAAATGCATTCTGAATCAATTTTTATCTCTTCTAATTCCTTCTCATTCTGAACGATATTGAAAGGGGAGAAAATTTAAGAACCTAAAATAGAATTTCATAGATAGTATCAGAAGAGCTTGCAAACCTCTTCTGAGCATTATCAGACTCTAAGAAGCAAAGCTTACAAAACTATGCAAACTATGCTTCTGAAAGTTAAAAATGAAAATTTGTTTTAAGTTAATAAATTGACTCTTAAACTGTTTTAATTAATTATGGATAAAACTTAGGGGGAGCTTACAAACCTACCCTTATGGATTATCAGACTCAGGGGGAGATTGCAAACCTTTGAAACCTGAAGTCAACATAATTGAATTTTAATGCTTTAGTTTGTCATCATCAAAAAGGGGGAGATTGTTGGAACAAAGTGGGTCTGACATGAACCACTAAGTGTTTATGTAGTTTTGATGATAACAAAGTATTAAAATTACAATTGGAATTACTAATGTTCATTCTAGTGTGCAGAATTATAAGTTAAAATTCATTCAGAAGCACTACGAATAACAACAGAGAAGCCAGTCAAAACAAGCTCTGAAAGCACATCACTGTTCATCAGAAGCTCAAATTTTGCATGTAGAAGAAAGTGCCTCTGAGGACAAAAACAAGGCTCTGACGGACTCAGAAGCAAAAGGACCTCAAGAAGCAATGTCAACAGCATCTAAAGCAAAAGGAATTTACGTCACTCAAGAACTGACATAATCAGAACCAATGATTGAAGAACAATCTACTTGAAGGCTCTGTCACGTCCACAGGAAGGAATATTCGTGGTACAACGTTAACCTTATCCATATGTGGAGCGCAATTGAGGATCGTACTATTGTACTATTATTACTCAAAATGGATGAGTGATAATTCAAATAGCAAGGTAGTGGAATTGGATATCTTTACCAAAGAAGGTAACAACAGCTATCACAATTGTACGAGAAAATTCCAGCTGGCACCTCTCTCTCTGCAACAGTCATCATCTTCCTCCCAAGTATAAATAGAAGACTCAAATGGAAGAAATGACAACTGTTCTATTACCGCGTTCAAGACTAAGAAGCATTCTGACACTATCTTTTCAATCTATCATTCTAAGTCTTAGAACAATTTGTGTTGTATTTTGTAAACACCTCTGATAGTATATCAAGTGTCCCTAAACATTCATTCTTAGATTTTAAGTTTGATTGTGAAGTCTCTCGTTAAGTGTAACTTGAGCATTTGAGAAGTCTCTTGCAAGTGTGCTTGAGCAAAGTGTAATTTGTGTGTCTATCTTTCTTTCTCTTATAGTGAAAAGCTCTTGTTGAGAACAAGGGGACTGGACGTACCTTCAATTTGTGAAGGGAACCAGGATAAATCTGTGTGTCTATCTTTCTTTCTCTTAGAATCTCTTTGAATTGTTTTTATATCCGCTGCATTAAACACCTAAGAACCAAAAAGTTTTAAATTTCCTAAAACACAATTCAACCCCCCCTTCTTGTGTTTTTCCACCTTCACATCCCGGGTTGTAAGTAGCCGAGAATGGATCATTGTTGGGGTTTCTCCTGTAGTTGGCTAAGTAGTTTGCTTGTTCAGAACCTGCAGGGAAACATTCACCGTTAGCATGGCCTTGGCCACAAAAATCACATTGCACCCCTTGGGCTGCATTGACAGGTGCTGGAGGAGTCAGAGTTGTTTGACTTATGAACGCCTTCAGCAGAGTCTCAATGTTGTTGTTCATCTTGGCTTGTTGAGCTAGAAGTGTTGTTCCTGTGTCTAGTTCCAACATTCCAGTTTTCTTCTTTGCTCCCCTGTCATGTTGCACTCTATACTCATTCTGTGTCATAGCTTCAATCAGTGCTCTAGCTTCACGTTCCACCTTGTTTGTTATTGACCCACCAGCTGATGCATCCAATAACATTCTAGTCTGAGATCTCAACCCTTGAGTGAAGTGTTGCATCTAAGTATGATTGTCAAGACCATGATTTGGGCACTTCTTCAAGCATAGTTTGAATCTTTCCCACGCATCATGTAATGATTCAGCATCTCCCTGTTCAAAGGTGGTGATGTCATTCCTCCTTTCAAGGAACTTGTGGATTGGGAAGTACCTATCTTTGAATTTTGTAGCAAGTGCATCCCAAGTTCCAATGGTGTTTGGAGGTAGGGTGTCTATCCAATCTCGTGCGCCTCCGGCGAGAGATAGCTTGAAGAGTCTCAACTTCTTGTCAGAGTCAGAAATATTCAGTGGATCAGTGTATCCACATGCTTCATAAAAGTGCTCCAGATGGAGATTTGGGCATTGAGTTTCAGCCCCTGTGTACTGATTTTCCTTGAGGGCGTTGAGCACGGTATTTTTGATGTCGAATGACACTGGGTTGATTGGTTGGAACCCCATATTGGCATCCCCAGCATTATTTCTTTGCCCATAGTCACCCAATGTCCTTTCTGGAGGAGGAGGAACTGCGTCACCCATACTCTCAGTTTCGGAATCTGAGAAATTGATTTCTCCGTCACTGAGCCCCTGAATGGTACTTGCGGCTAATACCGCTTCACGCTTAAGTCGAGCTTGCTTTCTGAGTGCTTTTGCTGTCTTTTCGATCTCAGGATCGTATTTAAGGTCTTCGTCTGGTTTACTGCGCATGCACACCAACAACAAATACCCTTAGAAGCAACTGCACTACACAAAATAAGCAAGATTTCAGAATATAAATTTTTTTGTATTTTTGGAATAATAATTACTGAAAAATAAATAACAATAAAATAAACTATGTATGGTTCAATTGCCTTGTTAATTCAATCAACAATCCCCGGCAACGGCGCCATTTGACGAAGTGTAAAAGTAAGTATAAAAATTATCGATTCCACAGGGATTGTTCCGAATCAAACGAAAATAATTGAAGTCATACGATAGTAAAATTGCATTAATTAAAAAGGGGGGATTTGTTTAGGATTCAGGTTTCTTAGAAATAACGGCAAGAAAATAGGGTTTTCTTTCAAGATGAGAAGGAGATTGGACCTTTTCGGTTCATCTAATTACTATTGTCCTGGTATTCCTCGCGTGTTAACAAACTACGAACTTAGTTTCATGATTCGATTAAATTAAATAACTATGTTCAATGTCTTGGTACATAATCCTCTAACTTGATTATCAATCCCTAATGTCTTAGGATGACCTATAATCAATTTAGGTTTTGCCCTTTAATCCTTGAATTCTCAGTTAACAAACCGATATGTCTAAAGTACAAGTTAATTGAACAATTATCCCTAGGTCGATCAATTTGTTTCTAATGTCTTAGTAAACAAACAATTATAATCATCACACAATTCGCGACTTTGTATAAAGCATTAAGATTAAGAGACAATTGAATGAATACTAACTTCGTAATTCGATTAACAAATCATATGAAATACATGGTTCAAGACAATAACAATTAGAATCCCCTCGGATCCAATCAGAGAAGTTTAGTTACTCATAATTAAATCAATAACATAAACATAAATTAAAGTAATAGAATTCATTACAATTTAGGTTGGAATGAGTTTCCACACTTGAAATATCTCTGGAGCACCTCTGAATCGCTTCTGAAAAATAATTCTTTCGCCGTCAAATTCTGCAACCCTTTTTTTCTGAAACAGATTGCAATTTATAGGGTTTATTTTCGCGCCGGTGCCAGGCGCCATTTCCTTGCGCCATAGCGCAGCTATCTGAGGCTTCTGCGCCTTGCTCCATCTTCCTGCGCCATGGCACAGCCATCTGAGGCTTCTGCGCCAGGCTCAAGTCTTCTGCGCCCTGGCGCAGCCTGTAGGTCATTTTGCTCTTTTTCTTCTCTTTCTTATGCTTCAAGAGACCTTTGCAATGATTCTATTTCCTCTTTATTGAATGCGGAAAACAACATAAAACTAATAAAAAATGCTCTAAAATGTGGTTAGCACATAGGAATGACACGAAGTCATCAATATATAGTGTTTAATTTTCTTTTGACACAAAACATAGTGTCTAATTAAAATAATGAAATCGGAACAAATTTTCTTTTAGGCCAAAACAATTTTTTTTTATAAACTAACTCAATACAAATATTAACCTTAGAGGGTTTGAACTTTTGATCTTGAGAGTAATAAAATAATCAAACCGGTCGTGTAAATAAATGCACTAAATTATGATCATGTTATTGCTAGTTTTGTTTTTTTTTTTACTAATTAACATGCTATTGTTAGTTGGTTTTAAGTAGTTATTTAAATTGTTGTCAAAAAAAGTAGTTATTTATATTTATAAATAGAGAATATGGATCACACTGGCGGCTAGTATTATAATAATTGTCATGATATTTCATTTTACAAAATTGTTGCATATGTCCACAATCTCTTTCTTGGTGGTTCCCATTTCAATTCCATGTTAAATCCACCACATGCTCAGCTCAAAAAACACATTTCATCATTTGAGAAAGATAAGACAAATCTCATATTTAATTTGAGGGCACATTGAAAAAACTGAGAACTTAACCAAAATTCATCTATTCTCCTTTGCTTAAAAGGACCACAAATCTATTTAGATTTGTAAGTTTCTTTGTATCTGGTTGATCTTTACTGTGCTGGTGTTGACTGTTTGGAGGCGGTCTGTGAGCTGAGACTAATCTGCCTAGATTTTCATTCTACCGTTGCACCATCAACTTTTGGCTCAAGGAGCTGTTTCTTGAACTATAATGGACCGATTATTTTTTATTCAAGATCGGGAGTTAATGTCTAGTTGTATTTTTATGGGTCGAGTTGATGTCTTTTCTGGTGGTTTAAAAACTGAAAAGTGTCATTCTAAGTATGGGATTAGAAGTGGATATCTTTTAATTAGGTGGTTTTGTTTTGGTATTTTCATTGGTGTCCTGTTTCTGTTTGTATACGGTGCCTTTATCTTGTAACTTCTATTTTATCAGTCTATGTTCGTCTCGTACAAAGACTTAATTTTTCTAATAATAATAATATATTTTCCGTTAAAAAAAACTACATAAAGCTGAATAAGAAACGATCAAAGAGAGAAAGAACTTTCATGATAATAAATTTGGTTAGGGTGGTAAAGGCAAGAATCCGGTACGATGTAAAAAAATTGTACAACACATAACTAGTGTACATTACAAATTAATGATGCAAAAAAGATTGACAGAAGCAAGTGGAGCGAGCAACATGTTGGATGACGAGGGGGCAGTTAGAGGATCATCCGTATTGGATTTAAGAATAAATTTACAGGTGAGTTGCATACTACACTTTAACCCAAAACCTTAAAAGCATTAGGTTTACGAGTCCTCTCATTTATAAAGTATTCAACCTCCATCATTCTAAGCAATGTATTACTTCTCACTTGACACGTCACACTAGCCACAACAATCTCTTCCTCAAGTATGAGTGTTTTTAATTCATCATACTCTCCCTCAAGCGCAAGTTTTTTCTTCATTCATACATTTGCACCGCCATTGTAGTAGTTCAACGGGACACATCGTCTGACCACCTTTGTCAGGAATACTTTCGATACAAGGAGTCAGTCAAACCCTTCGTCGAACCATCGACTCTGATATGAATGTTGCGTCATGAGGGGGCAACCGGGGATCATCCACATTGGGCTACCATTCATTGAAATCCTTCGTCAAACCTTTCGTTGAAACATTAAGGTGTTAGATTTATGAGTCTATTATTTATAAAGTGTTCAACATCCATCATTCTAAGCAATATGAGACTTCTCACCTCACACTTACTACAACAGAACAATGTTCATATATATGGATGAAGTCACCGGTAAAACATTTTCAAATATGTACATTATTGATTTTTAGAGTGATGTTGTGACAAAGATTGATTATAGGCAAAATTACACATTTGGTCCTTTATCTTATTTTTTTGTAACATTTTGGTCATTTATCTTTCATTTGTAATATTTTGGTCATTTATCTTATCTTTTTGTAACATTACAGTCATTTATCTTTTATTTGTAACACTTTAGTCCTTTAAAGAACATGAAGATATGAAATGATTGATGAAGATGATGAATATATTCATCAAAATTATGAGTTTTATTTAATTTTAATAAAAATGTATCTTAATAAATAAAATTCAGCATTTTTTTAATAAATAAAAAATGAAAAAAAAGGGTTTATATGTGAATGTTATAAAAGATAAAGGACTAAAGTGTTACAAATAAAAGATAAAGGACCAAATTGTTACAAACATATACAATAAAGGACCAAAATGTTACAAATGAAAGATAAATTAAGAACCAAAATGTTACTAAAAAATAAGATAAAGGACCAAACATGTAATTTTGCCTTCATTATATATACACACTCAAGAATATGAGTTTAAGTCTTATGTAATTTGAGAAACTATATTTTTCTTTTTAATTCCCCTTTTTTCTTGGCTTCATATGTTTTATTCTTTCTTCTTGTTGGGTTATTATATGAGGTTTCCACCACTGTAGTGATGACTAATATTTGTCGGGGAATCTATGGGGCACACAAGGTGAGTTCTTCCCTTTCAACAGAATTTTCTCCATACGCATGAGCCAAAAATCAAACTCCTAACCACATATTTAAGGAGACCAAAATCCTTACCACTTGAATTAATTCATTATTGATTATTGGTTCCTTTCATCTCTCCTAATTTTTTATTTCACTTTTTATTTGTCCGAATACTTTTCTAATTTAGTAAAACAATTTATTAATTAATACTAATTAATGAAGAAGAAAGTTGTTTTACATTTTCTATAAACAATTTTCCTAAAAAAAAATTAACCCTGTAAAATAATTAATTTTTTAGAATAGTTATTAAAATACCAGTATTTCTTTTGGTGCCAAAATACGTATTTGTTATTACATTTTGATTTTGTTTAACAGGACAAACAAGTGAGGGAAAAAGTATTCTTGCTTATTCCAACCCAAATGAAGAAAAGAAACATTTTTCCTACCAAGAAATTCATTCATTCTATACAGACAAAGGGTGTTATTTCCTTTGCGGCCCCATAAGCTGATAGGGATACATATTCCCAAATGACAAATGGTTTTTTGAATGTGGATAAAAACTTCATTTAAAAAAAAAAATAGGAAGATTAAAAAATGCATATAAGTCAATAAAATAATGAAACTTCAAATATATGTATTATGTAGAACTCGAACTCGTTTGGCGGTTAGATCACAAACATGATAAAACAATTGTATCATATTTTAGACTTTGTTTAGATTTAACTTATTTTTTAGTTTGTGAAAATAATTTATGTAAATAAATAGTTTCATATTAATGCATAAGTTTTCACTAACATAAATTGTATATTTACAATCTGTTTTATTATAAACTACCTCAAAAAACTTGTAATGATATATAAAAATTTATTTATTTGCATAAACTGTTTCGTATAAATTCAAAAATAAATCAATTCAAACAAACACTTAGTCACAAGCAATTAATCAGAAAATAAAATATTAAAAATTAATTCTAAAATTTACCATATCTTATTTATTTAAAATTCTTATCTGAAAGCAAAAGAAACAAGAAACCAACAATAAAGAAATACAATTATCCTAGAAAATATAATCCAAAATTTAATATCAGATGGTTTGTAACAAAATGTTTCCACCCAGCACATTTAAATTGATTATTTTTTTTACAAATTAGGTTTTTTTTTTTGACAAGTAATTGATTTTCTTAAAAAGTGCCCCGGGGACACTCGTTAGCATTTGTTTTTTTTTTTTTACTTAAAAATTGGTCCTTCTTACCAACATAAATAGGAGTATAACATAAGTTGGTCCTTCTTACTAACATAAATACGACATAAATGTAAATCGGTCCTTCTTACTAACATATTTATTTTTAACACTTTAAAATTTAAAGCGTATAGAATATAAAAAAAAGAACGTGTTATAAAATACAAGTTAAAAAAATTGATATAGTAATACTCTTATTAAATTTAAAATTTGTGTATTCTTGTTCTTTCAAAGTGTTATTCCAGACTAGGTCAAAACATATCTCCACATTTGGCTGTCGATAAACGGTTAAGGAGTTTTGATGAACAGTAAATGACTAAATATCCATCATTCTGATGTCATACATTACGATATACAGGGCAAGGCGTCCGTTGACTTGGGTCACGCGATCTTAGGTTGTTAAGCAGTTGTCTTGTGCTCGGTGGATTGAGGAAGAAGACTTCCTCAATTATTGGGTCTTAGGTCCAATTCAGAACATGACATTTTAGTTATCATTATATTCTTTTTTTTTTATGGATTTCAATATCCAATCTATAATTTTCTTTCTTTGTGTGGTCTCAATGTCCAATCTATAATTTTCTTACTTTTTATATGTTAGGACCTAAAAAAAATCATAGATTTGAATGTTGAAAAAATATATACAAACATGGATGAAAACAAAAAATGACGTGAAAAAAGATAAATGATTAAATATTTATTTGAAATTAAGTGGCCACAAGACTTTTGTCTATTTATATATAAGAGTAATTAAATTACATTAATGTAATAGTTAAATAATATTACATCATTTAATAATATTTTAACAATGCGTCAGCACTAATATTTTGTTCGTAGAGATAATCTTCCATTACTCTCAAGGTTTTCTTAAAGCGGAGGAGAAATTATCCATCTTCTTGGTGTAGTATAATAATTATTCAAAATAGTGTAATTCTTGTATAGTCTCTATACAAAAACAAAATAAACTCCGCCACAGCCTACTAAAATATTTTAGTTCAATTCTGCCACGCATAAAATAATATTACATTTTACCAATTATTCGTTAATTCAGTAGTAATTGACACTGAACTTAGTAGAGAGAATGATCGGAAGGAGACTAGAATCACTTGATATCAGAATTGACATCCGAATCAAATTAAACTGATGATGAAAGATTAAAAAATTACATTTTTTATATTGACACTCTCACAAAATTTAGGCTAAATTGGCCACTATTTTTGTCTAATGCCCTTTTAAAACTTGTTAACATGACCTTAAAAAGAGATAATCTCATTCAACGTGCCATTTGTTTCTTTTTGGGGAATGAACACTTCTCTGTCTTGTTTTTGTATTCTTCTTCGTTTTGCATAATGTTGCGGGCCACCTTTGAGTTTGGCCTTTTGTGCGTTAGGTCAACAACCAGGAATAGCTAGCTTTCAGCCTTTTGTGCCCATTGGCTTCATCCTGCCAAATGGAAAGGGGTTCACTTTAAGCTTGTCTATTTTGTTTGTTCACTATGGAGTACTGTATTCCTTTAAATTTTAAAAATAAGCAACAAAAATTTAGATTTTTTATTGAATAATCAATAAATCTGATATACTATAGACCAAATCTATCTATAATCTATAACTATATATAAAGGGGATAGAAAATTTTGGTGTAAACTTTTTGTAATCCCGATTTTACCCTCAATTTTAAAGGACATGATTGTTTTTTAAATTTAAAAAAGTGAGCAGTTTTAATTTTTTCCAATTAAACTGCTTAACCGCTTTAAGCCTTTCCCATGGAAACTTTCCATTTATTGTGGCTAGTAGAACAATAACTAATTTGGCTTGATTTTTAATTTACTTACCATTCTGTTTTTTTTTTTTTTTTTTGACAAGACTTACCATTCTGTTTTCCCATGTACCTTTCCTTTTCTTTCATCTATTTATTTTATTATGTTATATATTTGAATTTCATTTTTTTAATGGATGGGAAAAATTATGCTATGTATATTGAATTTGCATTGCAATTGTTAAGTACGGATTTTCTGTGGGAATGGATTGGAATATTTTGCCTTCTTTTATTTATAAAATTGTGATGCTGGAAAAGGATTTATTAATTAAGTACTTCTATATTTCAATTTGTGTTAGCCGTCAAAATTCATGAATATTTGGTTTCTCTTACAATAGTTTGGTGGACTTTTATAGTTTTTATATTTTTTCTTATACTAATAGAAAATAAATAATATATATAATTAGGTTCATCATTAAATTGGTTCATATTATTTTGTTTTAGGATTTAATTTGTATGAGTAAAATATTTTTACATTGTCAACCAATGACAATCATGTATTCCATCACGTCACCCCACTTTATCCCGCTTTCTTCGTATGATATGGAAGATTGGTGATTTCTTATTGGATGACCGTATAAAATTATTTTATACTGATAGTGCATATTAATTAAACTCTTTGTTTTATATTAAAATTCTCTCCTTCTTCTCTTCCAACCCTAGCCGTCACCACTACTTTTTCTCTTCTTTTTAGTCCATTGAAGAGGGGTGATTTTAGGTCAATTTTGACCTAAAATCATCCATCCAAATTGCTTTTCTTTCTCGTTATTATAATAAATAAGTGTGATTTTCACATATTTGCTTGTTTTGATTTCCCGTCTTTGTACGGTGTATTTGGTTGTCCCGTCTTTGTGCGGTGTTTTTGTTGTCCCGTCTTTGTGCGGTGTTCATTTGTTTCAGGTTGAAGGAGTAGATCTGATCTAGTGCAGATCCAATCAATGTCGACTTTGGTGTCATCAACGCTACAGATCTGGAGACATGGATATTCCAGACACTTCAATATAGTCATATTTGTAGGCATATGTAATTTGCCGTTTTATGCTATTAACATGGATACTGTGAGTTTGTTCGCAGATTTATCCTTTTTGTTTTTAGCGATTATGAATTTGTATTACATCCATGTACTCTTTTTATTTGAATGAATGAATATTGTTTATTTTGTCAAAAAAAAATTAAACTCTTTGTTTTAACTTTTCTGTGTTTCAAATTTAATCACTCACTTATGTATTTTGTTAGAACTTTGAATTGTTGTTTGGTATGTTCTGTGGTTCATTTCATAACATGGATGAGGCTTTCTATTAAAAAGGCAAAAGTAGCCCATGGATATACAAAAAGGCAAAAATACCACGCACAACTGGAACGTCTATCCGTCGGTAATATAACGGAAAAATAGCTCATTCTCTCTCTCTTTTTAACTATACATTTTTTTATTCCATCTCCTAATTTCTATTCTCTTCTTTTTATTATGAAAAAATTGGTTGTATTTTTTTCTATTTATTGGACATCATTAAAATTTATTATTGATTGGATTGGTCTTACATATATTGGGATAAATGACAATATTGGCAAGAGGAGATTTTTATTGTTTTATTTTTCTATTATGTTTTTGTTGTTACTGTTGTTTTCAGGTTTTGCTCATTGTTATTATTTTATTTTAATCTTAATTTTCTTACTTTATGTATGTAATTATCATTAAAAAAAAAAAAACTACCCCATATATGAGAGGGTAAATTTGGAAATACAGAAAATCTACACCATGAATGCCGTGAATTGCTTTATTTTATTATACCACCATGAATTGCTTTATTTTATTAGATTATCTAAAAACACATTATAACTTTATAAAGACTAAATTAAGGATTTAGCTGATAAAAAAAATCTTATAAATTAAAAGTTGTTAATTAAACAAACTCATAGTTTATATTTACTATAACATATTTCCAATATTTATTTTTAATTTGTTAATCAATAGTCCATAATATTCACTTTATTCCCTAAAGTGTTTTTTATTTTATTTAGATGAGTCGAATCCTAAACAAAATAGGTGGGAGAACACATTTTTATATTTCTTTCATAAGAAAAACATATATTAATTGTACAAATGTAAAGAAAATAGAACATAACCTATTCTTAACATAACACAGATAATACACAAGTGTCGTCAATGCCATAACTTTCACTAAATCTAAGATCCTAAAGTAATCATAAAAAAGGGACGACTCAGAGCCCTCGAGTCCATTCCGACAAACCTTATTGCTTCCAGCCAGATTATTACAAGGACTACCACCAACAATAAAATCAAATCCACTGAATGCACTCATCAGCTGCTCGAAACGATCGGAGTCTAGTTGCTGCATACCAACTCCTGACGATGTTCCGGTTGACTTCTAATTTCTCAAATGACACCACATTCTTCAGAGGGATGCCAAGCTGATGAAGAGCAACCTCTGCACCACCAATTCCAGAAAAAAGAGAGAGAAGAATTACCCCATTAGGATACATTTCCTTCATAACAAATAGGTGATATGCCACCGTGTCAACATGAAGATTTCATAGGAAAAAACAAAAACTAAATAGTATTAGACCATATTATTTGGCACTAAACATCCAAATGCTACTGATGTGTTGTATCTAAAAGCAATTTCTTTGTAGAAGCATACTATTACGGTTGTTTAATTGTTTAAATGTTTAAATATTAATGTTTTTTTTACACAATTTAAATGTTAATGTTAAAACGACTAATTACAAAATATTTTAAATTTTAATATTTTTTGTACAATAATGTTTTCAATTTTTAAAGACTAATATTAATGTTCTTTTTTTATGAATAGTTGGTTTTTGGAAAACAACAAATTAAGTTACATAGAGACATTAAATTAAATGTTAGAAATCATTAAGTAAAATTGTGCACATCTTAGTGAAAGGAGTATCTGAGATATACACGTTAGTAGAATATAAAATGCAGACAAAATGCAGTAACTTATACAAAATAAATAAGCACATGAGAAGTATGATATACATCTTTTAAAAAGTATGACAATTGATTCTATTCATTGATTATGCTTATGAGTTTATACATACGAAACTCTCATATGGGAGGACTGAAATACAGAAGTACTTAGATACTATCCCTTGAATAGTTAAAAACTACATAATTAATGCACTTCGTTAGTAAAAAATTACAGTAGTATTAAAAATTAATTAAAAGATTTCCTTTGCCACAACAAACATTTCACTTTTCATATTACCTCCTTCATCCAAATATGATACATATGACCCTCTCAATGTGCACAAAATAAAGAGCAAGTAAAATTAGTGAAAGAAACAATAAGAATTGATTTTAACTAAAAACAAACAATAAGCAAACCTCTAAGTATTCTCTTGCATGCAATCTTCATGTTATTCTTTCATCATATCACTCTCCTCTATGTATTCTCCATGACCTCTATTTTCCTACCCCTTTTCATAGTCTATTCTTCTATATCTCTTTTGTTATAGAGTACTTTCTCTCACTTTTCAAGTCGAAGGGATCTCAATAGAGAAAAAAAAAATGAAACTTTAATATGTAAAACAAAAATATTTAGAAAAAAGAAATACAAAAAGACTGGGTGTGTTTGTTTCAAGTTTAGAAATTATGTTCCTTGGAATATATGTGTAGGAATGTATATACTCATGTTTGTTACAAAGTTAACATAAAATTATTCCTAGGTATGAAAGTTCCTTGGAATAAAATAACTTCCAATAACTTCTCTTATTCCTACCATTTTATTCCCTAGGAAATGGGTGGGAAAGAAAAATTCCCATGAAGTGGGGAATAAAAGTTAAGTAACTTCTAATAACTTCCCATTTACCCATTTTTATTAATAATTCCTAGGAATGTACTTATTATCAACCAAACATGATTTTTTTAAAATACCTAGGAATAAAATTCTCATTATTATTTCCTAGGAATATTATTCCTAGGAATGAATTTAATAACCTTCAAACAAACACCCCCGAGGTAGTTGATTCAACAAATTGGTAACCGCTTGCATCAGTTTTTAACATTGTTCTTACATTTCAATGTTTTGCTCCATAACATTCTATAAAGATGACACATCAATTTGTTGTAGATTTTCTGTATTTCCAAATTTACCATCTCATATATGGGGTAGTTTGTTTTTTTTTTATGATAATTACATACATGGGGTAGTTGATTCAACAAATTGGTAACCGCTTGCATCAGTTTTTAACATTGTTCTTACATTTCAATGTTTTGTTCCACATTAGCCTCTTCATTTTGTCCATCACACATTACTACAATTAATGGGATATTGCTATTGTTGAAGAATAGATTCTTGGTGTCAAGGGTAATTTTTTAGAGCAAGTAAAGCACATACATACTTTTGAAATTTGGTAAAGAAATGGAAATGAAGATATTATGATTTGGTAGAAATAATTACTACTAAGATAAAACTAAGAATTTACAGTTTTCACACCGATAGGTTCTCTTTAATTTATCTTTATCAAGGTTAATTATTTATCATATTATCAAGATATTAAGAAATAACGAATTCGAACAGTTAAGTAAATATGATGGTCATGAACTTCTATTTCTTAAGATTATCGCCGATAATATTAGAATTTATGATAATTTTTTAACATTGATCCACAATTGACCAACTATTTTTTAACCATATAACCACTTGACTTGAAATACATTAATAAATGAGACTATAGGGAATAGAGAATACTATATAAGAGTAAAACGTGTAATTAATAACTAATTGTTAGTTGATTTAATGATGATTGACGTTAAATTTGGTAGAAAGAATCACAGTTTGATTCTCTACAACTGCGATCGAAAGAACTGGTGGTAAAAAAAAAGTATAATTAATATCTATAAGAAAGTGTAATCAATAGATTTTTAATATTTTTTTGGATTTGTAAACGGTGTAATAAGCACCACTAAAATTTCTAGGTGTTCAAATTTGGGTGAAGACTTTGTCAAAAAAAAAAAAATTTCGGGTAAAGACTTTCAATCCAAGTAATGTTGCCAAGTAATATCAACATTTACTTGTTGAGTTAGAACTTTATGAATTAATTAATGATTTTATTGATGATAAAAAGTGAAAAATTATACAGACAAGTAACATAAGAGGGAAGGGCATTTTATACTTATTATATCTCATTATAAATATCTCATTTGTAACTTTTTGTCTTAAATTATTTGTCACATTAAACTACCAAAACAATGCCTTGACGACCATGGTGTTGTGATTAATTAGGGGTGCTCGCAGTTTGGTTTAGATCGGTTTTGAGGTAAAATTCATTCGATTCAAAAATAAATTTATTTGTGGTTCAATTTTGGATGAAAAATAAAAAAAATCCAATCATATTCGATCCAATTTTATGCGGTTTAATTTGGATATTTGAATTATAAATATAATTATTTTATTAACTATTACTATTGTAAAAAAAGTATAAAATAATAGTTTAACTTTTTTGACAAAATAAATATTAAGTTTGATTTAAAATATAAGATATAATATATTAGTAATTAATATTTAAGAATGATAATTATCAATTATATTTGAAACATGTCAAAACGTAAAAAATAGATTAATTAAACTAACAAATAGTATTAACAAATATTAATAAATATTAAAATATATAAACAAAAAATAGGTTAATGCAATATATTTTCATATTAATAAAGATTAATAAGTATTAAAATATATGCATGTGGTTTGGATCGGTTTTGAAAAATTAATCCGAAATCCGATTCGATCCAGCAGTTTTCACAAAAGAACATCCAAATACATAACAAAAAATGGTTTTTTGCGGTTTTCAATTTTTATGAATCGGTTTGCGATTTTTTTTTTGGATTAGTTTGGATTTGAGCATCTTTAATTATGATAATCTATAGACTATAATATGACTCTCCTTCAACAAAAGAAAGAGTTGTCCATTTAAAAGGTAATTCATGTGCTTTTATAAAAAATTAAATGTTTTATTGCCGACTTAAGGATTAGTATTGTAGCTGATCCAAGGTATCAAGACTACATTTGAAATTGTTTATTTTTAAATTTATGCAAAATAAAATATGCAAATAAATAAAATTTTATGCTAATTTATAAGTTTTCATTAATAAAATATATATTTTTTATAAGTTATTGTTTCTTAAACTACCTTTATAAACTTATAATAATATACTAGCCGCCAAACGGGCACGTTCCGTGCCCGTTTGTGTAATCAATATTCTTTTTTTTTCTTCGTGTGTGATCGATATTCTGTATTGTGCAAATATAAATAATTACTTAATCTCCTTTTTATTAGACTTTGTTAATTGATAACTACGTAACCTCCTTTTTTTGTTATGGTTAGTTATTAAGAAGAAAAAATATATTTTATTTTTACTATAAAAAACTGAAAACCTACTTTTATGTAGAAGTTGTGCTTAGTTATTAAGAAGAAAAAAAAATTATTTACTAAAAAAAACTGAAAATCTATTTTTATGTGAAAGTTATTTTTTAAGGGTAAAATTGGAATAACAAAAAAGCCATTCCAAAAATTTGAATCCCCTTTATATATTAGTATAGATAAAAATTAATTTATTTGCATAATTTCAAAAATAAGTTATTCCCATCGGACCCAAGTTGGTGTGATTATTTCATGTTTCAAGCATAATTATTTAGTACTTACGCGTATGTATATTTCTACGAATAAATATTTCTTGTTCTCCCCATTTTTTTAAGTCACCTTTTCATTTGAGATAATGTTTTAACATTGTATTGGACATAAAGTGTCTGTTTGCATTAGCTTATTTTTAAGTTTATGCAAATAATTTATACAATTTTTATGTATTACTAGCGTGCCAAACGGCCGTGTCCGTTTGTGTGATATACATTTTACATTATGCTAATTTATATGTTGATGATAATTATAAATTTTTCACACATATTTTTTGAAAACAAATTTAAAAACGTAAAAACTATCTGTGTTGTGATAAAAGAATGTTTTTAAAAACTATATTTTTTGTAAACTCTCCACCGTCACCTTGTAGTTTTCCATCTTTGATGAGTGCCTTTGTTGAATTTTGGAATGACACTCTTGAAGCAAACATTATCGGTAGATGTTTCCCATTTTCCTTGCTTGATTATAATTCTCTCGTCTTCTCAATAACTCTTATTGTCCTTGTTCACTGTTCATTCTTTGATATTGTGCCCTTCTTTCCCTTTAATGTTCTCTTAATTGTTGAATTCTTCTATTTTCCATTTTAATGTTGTACCTGAGAAAATATTAAATATATATTACATGGTTTAGAATAATAATTTAATTTTATCAAATATATTTTATTTCTAGCGCACCATCAAGATTTCTAGTGCACCCCCAGATTTTTTAGTGCACCCCCAAATTTTTACGGGATGCACTAGAAATTTGGGGGGTGCGCTAGAAATCTGGGGGATGCATTAAACATTTTTTATTATTTATGCACAGTGCATAAGGAAAAACCTTATGCACCATAACCACTCCCAATAAAAATAAGTTTGTTAATTGATAACTACTTAATCTCCTTTTTTGTTGTGCTTAGTTATTATTGAGAAAGAAAAGATTTTTTTCTACTAAGGAAAAAAAATACTGAAAACCAACTTTTGTGTGAGAGTTATTTTTTCAACAAACATATACAAATAATCTTATTTTTTGTTGTCCTTAGTTATTATTATGAAATATTTTTTTTTTGTACTAAGAAAAACCAACTTTTGTGTGGAAGTTATTTTTAACAAACATATATATACAAATATTTAAATAGAATGAAGGGTAAAAGTAACAATAAAAAAGTTTACACCAAAATGGTTATTCAAATTTTATTTTTTGACTAAGAAAAAATAAACTGAAAACCAACTTTTGTGTGGAAATTTTTTTTAACAAACATATACAAATTACCTTCTTTTTTGTTGTGCTTACTTATTATTAAGAAGAAAAAAAGCAAATTTTATTTTTTGATTAAGAAAAAAAAACAACTGAAACCAACTTTTGTGTGGAAGATATTTTTTAACAAATATATATACAAATATTTGAATAGAGTAAAGGGCAAAAGTGACAATAAAAAAAATCCACACAAAATGAGTTATTCTCTTTATATATTGACTCCCGTTTGTGTGATCGATATTCTTTTTTTTTTTTTTGATGTGATCAATATTCTCTATTGTGCAAATATAAATAACTACTTAATCTCCTTTTTTATTGGACTGATTTAATTATAACTACTTAACCTCCTTTTTTTTTGGCTAGTTATTAAGAAGAAAAATATATATTTGTTTTATACTATAAAAAAACCGAAAACCTATTTTTATGTGGAAGTTGTGCTTATGTTTTTTTTTGGTAGTTTTTTTAAGGGTAAAATAGGAATAATGAAAAAGCCATCCCAAAAATTTGTATCCCCTTTATATATTAGTATAGATATAGATATAGATATAAGTTTGTTAAAGTAGTTTATTATAAAATTGTTTATAAAAATACAATTTTCATTAATTTGAATTTGTAAAATAGCATAAAACCTAATTTATCTATACTAATATATAAAGGGGATACAAATTTTTGGGATGAATTTTTTATTATTCCAATTTTACCCTTAAAAAATAATTTCCACATAAAAGTAGGTTTTCAGTTTTTTTATAGTAAAAAACAAATTTTTTTTCTTCTTAATAACTAACCACAAAAAAAAAAGGAGGTTACGCAGTTATCAATTAACAAAGTCCAATAAAAAAGGAGATTAAGTAATTATTTATATTTGCACAATACAGAATATCGATTACACTCGAAAAAAAAAAGAATATAGATTACACAAACGGGCACGGGCGGCTAGTATTATATAAATTGTTTGCATAAACTCAAAAATAAATTAATTCATCCTGTTCCTAATATAACTATTACTCGAAGCAGCAGGGATTCAATCATTAATTTGTTATTTTATAACTCAAAAATAAATTAATTCATCCTGTTCCTAATATAACTATTACTCGAAGCAGCAGGGATTCAATCATTAATTTGTTATTTTATAAGAGACTAACACCTTCCGTTAGAACAATCTTGATTAATGTAAATGGATGATTTCTACATGATACTATCATAAACAAGTCACTTTGATGAATAGTATTGAAAGGAAGCATATGTGGTATCAATTTGTGCATACATCATGGTTACCACTAACCAGTTATGGATCATATATATTACAATAGATTATCCAAATAACATACTCCAATGCTTATTTTTTTTGTGAAAAAACAAACACCGTCAATGTTTTTGTACAGTATTCATAAATAGTTAGTGGCAATTTAATATTGTAATAATATGAATGTACAAGTGTTGCCTTTAGTCAGGCTTTGTTTGCGAGTTTGGAGGGAAAGAGATGGGAAGGAAAGGCTAAAAAGGAAGAAACAAGTGAAAAGATTAACAAGTTTGGGAGGGAAGGAGTTTGGAGGGTTAATTTTTCTTCCTAACACAAAAACCCCCCAATTTGGAGGAACTCAAAAATTGTATTGGATGAGGGTTTTGAGGGTTTATATGAATTCTTCAAATTTAATTAATGTTGTCATAATATTTTTAAATTCATAATATATTAATCATATGTATTTATTTGTCATTTTCTATAAAAAATACTTTCTCAAAAAATGTAAAAGATTTCTCTAATTTTCTCTTTATTTTCCTCCCTCCAAAACCCTCTCCTCCCCTCCCCCTCTAAACTCGCAAACAAAGCCTAAGGGATTAAGCCCACAAGGGTTATTACAATTTCATCTTGAATATAAAGACAAAAAATGTTGTTACATGCAATGAATGTATGGCATTTGGATTAATTTCCTCATGTGATCTTTGAATTGTTGTTGTATAAAGCAGAAGACTCACCGAACTTGGGGTGCATGCAATGCATTTATGTGAGTGTGACAATTTAAAAAGATTCTTCCTTGACCAAAAGCAAAATCAATATATAATATCATTCTAGAAAATTTAGGGGGAGTGAATGTTGTTGTTTATTTTTTAATTAAGTTATACCATGACATATGTATAGCACCTCAACAAAGTAGAGAGCATGAATGAATTCAGCATCTTCAAAAGTTTTAAAACAAAGGCAGCATTAGTTGTTTTATTAATTTGAAATTAAGAACCATATATGGCATGGAGGATGCATGTTTTTATGTATTAAGTGTGAGTTTGAAAACTTATATTTGATAGAAGAGTAAATGTTTAACAACAGAAAAAGTAAGAAAATTTGTACATCTAACATCTTAAGATTTTGGCTAAATATGTGGTGTTTAAACTCACCTGCGTGATTGTTTTTACTTTATTCTAATGTGATCATCCAACTCATTGTAGACTCCTTCGTATATAAGACACAATAATAGTAGTAAGGTCAATTTAAAATTGCAATGTGGGAAGACTCAAAACTCACACAATAAATGTGTTTGGACACACTCAATCATTGATCAAGTTTTTCAGATGATATGGCCTTATTTTTTGAAGCTCCTATTTGAAAACTATAGATTTTAAGCTTTTTGAAAAATTTTGACACCAAAAAATAGAATATTACCTTATTTTTTGTAAGTAGTCTAATAACTAAAGTTTCATTTTTTTAAGGTGAATATTACATGCAATAAATATTATCTTTGTTATAGGATATAAAATATAATTAACAATTTTATACTTAGAGAGTTCACAACCACATATTAAGTGGGTTGGCCCAATGCTGTAACTGGGCCAGGCGCAATCCACACAGCTTGTAGGAAAGTTTGGAAAATTGCTATTTAGGCCCCTCATATTGATCTCATGCCCCCCAAAAATTCCAAAATACCTCCACTTTTGCATCCAGGATACTTTGGTTTCTAGGAAACGAAATTGCAAAAAACCAAAATTTCGTCTTCTAGGTGACAAAACACACAATTTCGTCTTCTAGGTGACGAAATTGTGTGTTTTGTGCCCAGATGTGCACCACAAGGCAGACCTACTACGATTAACCAAAATATTGTCTTCTAGGTGACAAAACACACAATTTCGTCTTCTAGGTGACAAAATTTCAAAAAATTGGCATTTCGGAAACTACAAGACGGAATTGCGTGTTTTCTGCCCAGATGTGTGCCACAATGCAAGCCTACTATGTTTTAACATAATTTCGTTTTTTAGGTGACGAAATTTGTTTCCTTCATTTTCTAGGATACAAATGCTTATAAGGGCATTTTGGTCACAACGGGGGGCCTACGAGTAATACTAGGGGGTCTAAATAGCAAACTTCGAAAGTTTGATGAGACAAAAGAAGTTTCGAACATTTGTACAGTGACGCGGAACTGAATTTGTAGGGGGTGTCAAAATGCAAAAATATACTATAGTCTATAAGAGGTTCTCAAGTCAAAAAAATTAGGATCATATATTTTAATCTATATATATATATATATATAAAAGGAAGGATCCGTTGACTCTAGGAGTAAGTCTCTATTGACTTACTCAGCTTAATAACTCGATATTGACATTATATTTCTTCAATCCAACCGTTGAATTCAAAGATTTTTTTGAGTAGATCAACTCCACAAATTTTTATAAAACTTCAAAATCGTTTGATACTTTTTCTGAAAACTTCAATTGAACATTCTACAAACTTTAAAAAAATCGTTGAATTTCAATAGTCTAAATACATAACTATATTTTTTGAATTTTTATAAGTTAAAATTCACATGATTCCTACTACAACTAATTCATAAATAAATTTGGTGAGGCGCATATGAATTTTAATCAAAAAGAGAATTTGTTGAAAACATGTGTCAAATTAAAAATTGTAAGTGCACCAGTTCATCCTCATGTTTTAATAATTGTCAAAGCACATGAAAATAGGATTGAACATATTTTGGCAACATTACAAATGACTTGACAACAAAGAACTATTTTCTAAAACCTTGAAAAACTGACTTTTAGGTATTTTGTATTTTGTATCGATACATACATTGGTGTATCGATACAAATGTCCTGAAATCTCTTCTACTTGATTTTGAGCATTTTGTATCGATACATACATGGTCTGTATCGATACAAAAGAGGTCTCTCAGAGACAGAACAGCTCCTGTGTATCGAAGCATGCTTGCATGTATCGATACACATCTGTTTGTTCTCAAAATCCAGAAAACTCAAGATGATTCGAAGCATGCTTGTATGCTTAGATACATATCAGTCAAGATTTCAAGATTCTGATATTTGTATCGATACACACCCGCGTTTGTATCGATACAAAGGTCAATTTTTCCCATTTTTAACGTTGGTCAAAGCATTTGTATCGACCCAAATGATCATTTGTATCGATACATGTATGAAAAATTATGCCTAAATTTGCTCATTCTATTTTCTCTTTAAATAGCAATGTGTGTGATTTTTGTAAAATAGAGAAGTGAGAGAAAACTAGTGTGAAAGATCAGAAAAACGCTTTGGGTACAAATTGAGTGAGAATTTGCATCAAAGGTTTGATTCAACACAAGTTCATCATCTTCATCAAGATTGCAATCAAAATTGGATTTGAGTATGGGATCAATTCAATAGAAATTGCAGAATTGTGTGATAACGTTCGATACGGTTCGCGGTGAATCAGAATCGTGATCGGGTTGAATTGCGTTGAAGGTTCTAGTGTTTCTCTCAAGTGATTCAAGATCGTGCGTGTCTTGAAGGATTCGACAACAAGGAACGAAGGACTCAGCTGGACGATTGGGTGCGGTTTGGCACAAGGTGAATCGTTGGAATCAGAGGGTGAAGTTTCATTGGGTGTCGAGGTTATTCGCATTAGTTTACATTTTGTCTTGCTATAGGATTATAGATTTCAATTGTAAACTGTGCACTGTTTGTTCATCAAGTTTTTGATCTATAAACTCTCAAATAACCCGTTTGGTTATTTGGGGGGAGACGTACTCGGACAAACGCGTGGACGACGCGCAATCCGGGGAACTCCCTAATCAAATCGTGTGTCTCTCTTTATCTCTCTTTTAATTTCGTTAATTTCGTTAATTTGATTAATCGATTGAATTTTTGTTGTTCATATTGGTTCACAAAAATTCAATTGGTTCTTGCTTGATTGTGATTGAATTTGATAATCAAACCATATAAACTTGCTTGGGACTGTTTTTTGTTAATCAAATTAAATTCGGATATCTTGCATTAATCGTTCCGTAATTTTCCTAATTCGTTCAAGGCGATACTATCTTTCCTTTGGTCAAAAGGTGCAAAGTAGACTACCGATCCGGTGGTGCTTCCGCGCATTGTTTTTAATCAAATAATTTTTAAAATTGCCGTTGATTAAAGAAGCCACTTATTCAACCCCCCCCCCCCTTCTAAGTGGTTTAGCCTAGTAGTCTAACAAGTGGTATCACGAGTCCGGTTAAATTTTGCTTGCAAAATTCGGAAATTTGTGCCAATTATTAGACAACATGGCTTTTGCACCTAAAGGGACGTATAATAGGGCTCCTATATTCAATGGAGATCATTTTGACTATTGGAAAAGTAGTATGCGTATTCACATCAATTCTTTTGATGGTGAAGTGTGGAATGATATTGAGAACGGTCCGTTTGTTCCAACAATCACCGATGCTCATGGCATTGTCACAAATAAGCCTATGGCACAATGGACGGAAGAGGAAAAGAAAAAGGTCAATTACGATGCAAAGGCACAAAATATTTTAATATCATCCCTTGGGATTGATCAATTCTATCATGTGTCACATTGTCAATCGGCTAAGGAAATGTGGGACACATTGGTAACTCACTTTGAAGGTACCAATGATGTTAAGATATCCAAAATTAATACATTAACACAAGAATTTGAGTTGTTCCATATGCTAGATGGCGAGTCCATCGAGGATATGCAACAACGATTTATCAAAATAACCAACAAGCTACATGGTTTGGGAAAGCCAATCACAAATCAAGACGCCACTAACAAAATTTTAAGATGTCTTAGTAGGTGTTGGCAACCGAAGGTCACCGCGATTAAGGAGGCAAACGACCTCACTACTTTGAGTCTTACAACTTTATTTGGCAAACTTACGGAACATGAACATGTACTAAACTTGTTAGAAAAGTAAGAGAAAAGTGAGAAAAAGGGAAAACACAATGACAAGGATAAGGAAAAGGACAAGAGGACAATTGCTCTAAAAGCCTCAAAGTCAAAGTCCAAAAAGGTAGAGCATGTGGAAAGTAGCTTAAGTGATAAAGAGTGGGAAGACTATGAAATGGAAATATTTCTTCGAAAATTTTACAAGTATGCAAAGGTACATGGTATAAAGTTTTCGAAGGAAAATGGTCCCAAGTCACGAAAGCAATCAAGGGATGATATAGAGAATGAGAAGAGCAAGCCTATTAGAAAGTGTTATGAATGTGGCAAATCCGATCATTTAAAACCGGAATGTCCATTCTATAACAAAAGAAAGGGAAAGTCCTCCGAGAAAAATCACAAAGGTAAAAGAGCTTATGTTGCTTGGGATAGTGCAAGCGAAGATGGATCTAGGTCCAAGAGCTCAAGTGAAGAGGATGAAGAACGTGCTCATGTGGTACTCATGACCGGTTCACCTAGTAAAGGCAAGAAACATCACAAACGTCAAGTAAGTGATTCTAGCTCTATCTCTAATGATAGTCCCTCATATGATGAACTTCAAAACGCTTTTGAAAAACTATATGGTGAAGCCACTAATGCATTTAAGAAATTGGCTAAAAGGAAGAAAGTGATTTCCCTTTTAGAGTCACAAATTGTAAAATTACAAGATGAATTAGAGGCATTAAAACTTACCATGGTTAATTCAAAAGATGATTTTGAAGATGATAAGTCATCAAAGCATGATTGTGATTCTTGTTGTATTTGGCAAGGAGAAGTGAAAAACCTTCAAGCCAAGTTAGATAAGGCTCATAAGTCATCTAGGAATGATTGTGATGCTTGTTGTGTTTGGCAAGGAGAGGTGAAAACCCTTCAAGCCAAACTAGATGAAGCCCTTGTATCAAAAGTTACTTTTGTGGATATACCAAAGAATTTTAACAAGCCTAAGATTAGGCTTTCTAAAAATGACAAATTTGTTAAAAAGAAATTGAATCCCAAAAGTAAAATTTCGGGTCACACGAATCATTCCAATGTTATATGTCATTATTGTTGTACTAAGGGACATACTATTGCAAAATGTCATGCTCGAAAAGTTTTGGTACCAAAAGGCAAATTGCAATGGTTACCTAAGTTGGACAATAATGTTTCTACTAACCAACTAGGACCCAACATGAGTTGGGGACCTATTTCAAATGTCTAAGTATGTAGGGAATCGTCTTGAAACCATTGACAAGAGACACCGACAACAATGGAGTTCAAGACTCATGTACAAGGAAAGTGACAAGATAAGATTCAACTCAACACACACATGGTGTGGAAATTGATCACTTCCTCCACCAAACACTTGAGGGAAGATTCTATTCTTTAACTTTACTTTTATACGTTTTACTTAGCATTTGTTCTTTGGTTCATATACATACAATTTCTATCTTAATATGATATTGGTTTTGATAGTTGTCTAATCCTCCATTTCCAAGTATTTTCGCTCAAAAATATTGATAAGTTTTTGAGACTCATACGTCTTAAATGGGGATTTGACAAAAATCATTACAACTATCTTATTAAGTTCATATTAGGTTGTATATGTTTTCTTTTTATGTGACTTTGTGTGCATACATATACATACATTTCTCATATGATTGATTTTGGTACTTTGTTTGATTTATGTGGATATCTTATCATGCATATATGGTTTAACATGTGTTCTCATGTTATAATGTGCTTTGGTATTGCTTTTAGCTCACATACATAAGAATGTACCTTGTTGATTGTATGTGTTTCATACATCATGTTATGTTTATGCATTTGTTGCATTAATTTGTTTATTTTCGTCCCATATTTTGATATGTTGGTTGATTTAAAATGTCGATGTGTTTCAATACTCATGAGTTGGTTTATGGATTGTTGTTCTACATTCCATGTTTATCATGATATTTGGTATTCGTCATTTGATTTTTTTTGGCATATCTTTGTATGTATTTATATTGATTAAGAATTTTTCATCATATATGTGCATTTCGACAAATGTAAGTGCACGATATGACTTGGATCAAAATTGATTGAACTTGATACTTCTAATAGACTCTCTTCTTCTTTTTGATATTGTCAAAGGGGGAGAGATTTGGATGCACAAGCTAAGGATGAATAGCTAAAAGAATCTTGAATACTATCTACGTCAATCGCATTATGGCATCAACTCAGGGGGAGCGTGCTTATTGATAGCCTTGGTGTTGTAGTTGCGTCTGTATACATATTGCTATTTTATTGCATATTAGGTATAGGCTTAGCTTATGCATAGTTTTTGACAATTATCAAAAAGGGGGAGAATGTAAGTGCACCAGTTCATCCTCATGTTTTAATAATTGTCAAAACACATGAAAATATGATTGAACATATTTTGGCAACATTACAAATGACTTGACAACAAAGAACTATTTTCTAAAACCTTGAAAAACTGACTTTTAGGTATTTTGTATTTTGTATCGATACATACATTGGTGTATCGATACAAATGTCCTGAAATCTCTTCTGCTTGATTTTGAGCATTTTGTATCGATACATACATGGTCTGTATCGATACAAAAGAGGTCTCTCAGAGACAGAACAGCTCCTGTGTATCGAAGCATGCTTGCATGTATCGATACACATCTGTTTGTTCTCAAAATCGAGAAAACTCAAGATGATTCGAAGCATGCTTGCATGCTTAGATACATATCAGTCAAGATTTCAAGATTCAGATATTTGTATCGATACACACCCGCGTTTGTATCGATACAAAGGTCAATTTTTCCCATTTTTAACGTTGGTCAAAGCATTTGTATCGACACAAATGATCATTTGTATCGATACATGTATGAAAAATTATGCCTAAATTTGCTCATTCTATTTTCTCTTTAAATAGCAATGTGTGTGATTTTTGTAAAATAGAGAAGTGAGAGAAAACTAGTGTGAAAGATCAGAAAAACGCTTTGGGTACAAATTGAGTGAGAATTTGCATCAAAGGTTTGATTCAACACAAGTTCATCATCTTCATCAAGATTGCAATCAAAATTGGATTTGAGTATGGGATCAATTCAATAGAAATTGCAGAATTGTGTGATAACGTTCGATACGGTTCGCGGTGAATCAGAATCGTGATCGGGTTGAATTGCGTTGAAGGTTCTAGTGTTTCTCTCAAGTGATTCAAGATCGTGCGTGTCTTGAAGGATTCGACAACAAGGAACGAAGGACTCAGCTGGACGACTGGGTGCGGTTTGGCACAAGGTGAATCGTTGGAATCAGAGGGTGAAGTTTCGTTGGGTGTCGAGGTTATTCGCATTAGTTTACATTTTGTCTTGCTATAGGATTGTAGATTTCAATTGTAAACTGTGCACTGTTTGTTCATCAAGTTTTTGATCTATAAACTCTCAAATAACCCGTTTGGTTATTTGGGGGGAGACGTACTCGGACAAACGCGTGGACGACGCGCAATCCGGGGAACTCCCTAATCAAATGGTGTGTCTCTCTTTATCTCTCTTTTAATTTCGTTAATTTCGTTAATTTGATTAATCGATTGAATTTTTGTTGTTCATATTGGTTCACAAAAATTCAATTGGTTCTTGCTTGATTGTGATTGAATTTGATAATCAAACCATATAAACTTGCTTGGGACTGTTTTTTGTTAATCAAATTAAATTCGGATATCTTGCATTAATCGTTCCGTAATTTTCCTAATTCGTTCAAGGCGATACTATCTTTCCTTTGATCAAAAGGTGCAAAGTAGACTACCGATCCGGTGGTGCTTCCGCGCATTGTTTTTAATCAAATAATTTTTAAAATTGCCGTTGATTAAAGAAGCCACTTATTCAACCCCCCCTTCTAAGTGGTTTAGCCTAGTAGTTTAACAAAAATTACTTTAAAAAAAGTGTTAACAAGCTTTTACCCCCTGTTAAATAGGTGAATTTTGCTTTACCCCCATATAAAAATTTCTTTAAGATTTCCTCCTTGCAAAATATTTTTTTTTGGTTTACTCCCTTGGATGCACTTTTTAAATCGGTTGAACAGAAAAAACCGATTTAAAAAACAACACTTTTTAAATCGTTGAACAAGAGAGAAATCTTAAAGAAATTTTTTATAAGGGGATAAAGCAAAATTCGCCTATTTTGCAAGGGATTAAAAATCTATTAACCCAACAAAGCATCATTAAAAAAAATAGTTATAAATCGTCTATTCACCGCATGAAATTGTAGGGATTACTCATTTACACTCTAAAAAGTTAAACAAGATAGTAAGAAGACCAAATTGTTAGACATAATTAAAAATCATAGTATTTTTCACCTACTCACAAATTTCAGGGGTATGTCCTATGTTTATAATTTTAGGAGGTGAATTAATGATATACACAAAAAATAATTCATTGTCTTATAATCTGTCTATTTTGAGAGAGTAATAAGGGAGAGAGAGTATGGAAAAAGATGAACCATTTTTTCTGTTCAGACACATTAAATCGCAAAGAGGGATTGAATTGCATGGCATGTGTAAGACCCAAGATTTCATTGTATAGTTGGTTTAAGGATTATTAGGGTTCCGATGTGTTCGTGTTGTGAAACATCGTGTAATTAGTAGTTTTGCTGTAATTGAATCTGTTTTGGGCTCGTGCGCTGTAAAGGCACAGGCTTTTGTCTTGTAATCTTCTTTTGTGAATAAGAAGGGTGCTGTGGATTTAGAATGACGAGTTTTGGATTATTCTTGTTTTTGGAAAAACGAGTAGGATTTTACCCGCGGATGTAAAAATCTTACTGCGTCTGTTTTAAGTGAGGTTTCGGATGGGAGTTTTATATATCTGCGTGAGTGAGGTTATGTTCTGAGAATAATTTTCTAAGGCATGGAAGAAAATTACAGTCGCGGAAAAAGATTCGGCGATAAGTTTTGGATATGTTTAACGTTGGACGTTCTTTCCGTAGTTTTTACGTTTTTGAGATTTACGTTCGTCGCGACGCGCGAGAGCTGAGTACGTGTCTTGTTTTGGAAGATTTGATTTAATCTTGTGATTATCCTTAAAGCATTTGATCCAATGGCTAGGGTTTAAGCTTGGACTTTTGTTTTTGATCCAAGGGTGGATAAGTGACCAAGAGCTTTGTATAGTAAGGAGGTTTATGACTTTGTGGACTTAGGAAAACATCACAATTCTCTCCTTTCTTTCTCTCTTTCACGTGGACTCCATTTCTTTCTTTAAACCTTCACAAAATTTTCAATTCCTCACCATTTCACTCCATTTCAAGCTTGGAAGCTTAGTGGGAAGTTGTAGAGAATCACTTTCTTAAGGTAACCCTCTCTTCCCATCTCCTAGGTTGGTAGATTTTTAGAGTTTTGAGGTTTTTGGGTTTATGTTCTTAAGAGGGTTTGGTGAGAAATGTTGTTCTTGCTAGTTTTTGTTTCATGAAAGTTGTTCATGAGAGTTTAGTAAGCATGCTAGGCTTTGTTGTTTCAATTTTCCATGAGTTGGTGAAAATCTCATGAGAAAAGTTAGGGTTTTAGGTTGGTTATGTATTGATCAATAACATGTGGTTAAGTTGTAAGGTTTTGAAAAGAAACGTTGTTTTTGAACCTTTAGGCGAAAGGGATTGGTGTCGCATGGTTTTGTTTTAGAAAATCCGATGAAAAATATTTTGGGGTTGATGAAAATATTTCCTAAGAGTTTTGTGTGGTATTTTTGGGGTCAAAATGGTTTAAAACTCTTGTGTTATGTGGCGTTGCTTTTGCCTAAGAAAACATGTTTAAAAACGATTACCGGTCGGTTGAGGCCCGTAATAAAACTTGTGCTTGAGTTTGGTTTTGATTTTGGAAATGAAAACCAAATAACTTTCACTCGAAGCAACCAACATACTTGCGGAAATGTAATGCTTTGTTGTGCAAACGGTTGTTGGGAACCAATACTATGCGTATGTGGTGTGTTGCGTGAAAAGTTGTTTTGGGTGAAAATTGAGTAAACCAAGTTTTGCTGTTTCTGCTGTTTTGTCTCTGGTGTACTCGCTGAGCGAGCTGTTACTCGCCGCAGCGAGCGTGCTTTGAAGCAACTTGCCAAAGCGAGCTCCAGAGCGAGTGAGATCAGTAGCTCCTGACTTCACTCGCCGTCAACTCGCTGTGGCGAGCTATGGGACCAAAATTTTTGGAGTTTGATGTTCTAAAATTATTTTTAGGCTTCCTATCCTTTTTTATTAATTTATGGAAGTGTCGAGGATTGGAAACGGGTTTTTCGGGTACTCGGAAAGTACGTAGCTTGTAACGCAAGAAAACGGTCATTTTGCATTTCAATTTATTTAAGACTTTTGACTATTGTTTTGGGTCCTAAAAATAGTACAAATAACTCATAGTGGTTGATCAATACGGTAGTTTTTGGTTCGATATCCGAAAGAGTGGATTTTCCTAAGGAACCTTTAGGTTTTGGGGTTTTTAGTTTAGTTTCAATACGATTGGTTGGAAAACAATGTATTGATTATACGCTACTTGTTTTAGGAAGCGCGTTGTGTTGTTTGGACGAGTTTTAGTAAACGGAAGCTTGCCGAGGTAGGGGCTCCACTTTATTTCCGTCTTTTAAAATGGTTACGACATGTTTTGTTTTGCTGTTATGCATTTGCTGTGTGCTTTGACATGTTTGTACTTATGTATTCTCGTTGATGAGAACGTGGTTATGATTACGTGTACAATTTGCATATGATTAGGAAAATGTATGTAGGTTGTGATAGTTGTACATAGGCTTTAGGCTATGTGATTGGTTGCATGAGCATATATTAATGCGTGCGTCGGATAGGACTACGCGGGGATTTTGTCTGTGTGACTATCCTGTATTATGCCAAAGAGAATATATGTCAAGCATTTCATAGTTGCGTGCCTAGGTGTATGTCTGTGTGACTTTGCCTACGTACCGGGCGTTGACTGTGTGGCTTCGCCAAATCCGACTGGATTTTATTGAGTTGGTGTTTGTCTGTGCGACTTCACCTGGTGTTTGTCTGTGTGACTTCACCCGCCTTGTGTGGCATTTTAGTGCGGGTACGTATATGACTGTGTGGCTTTGCCTACCCCACGACTCTTCGAGGAGAGGTTAATTTTCCGGAAAATCATGCATGTGGCGAACCAGTGACGGTCGTCACACCCATTGTAGAGGTCTGCATTAGGATTGATGATTTATTTATATATACCCGTTGGTGGGAACTACTTTTGAGTTTAAGAGCTTTCTCTTGTGTATGTGGAAATTTGCTATGTGTACATCTTTCGCACCGATTATATATATACATACTTGTATTTTGTGGTGACCCCTTTCTTTCATTTGCGGGCTCATTCCACCCAGATGTTGGGCTAGGTCGTGGTGACGACGGTGGCTGTTCCGGGTCCCAGTGAGATGTTGGTGTTTAGCTTAGTTAGACTATGCGCCGGTGTGGGTTGTACACTGTGCTTTTTGGGTTAGGCATAGGATTCTAGCTATTTTGTTGTAAGTATTTGAATACTTTGACTTGGATTGTAATTATTCCTGAATACACTTTGCTTGTCGAAGCACCTTTTGGTAATGAGTTCTTGTATATTTGAATGCCGGCTCATTTAAAATCTTTTATGTGTAAACTCTGATGTGTATAAAAAAAAATATATAATGCCTTTTCTGGCTTTTGAAAAACGGGGTGTTACAGTTTGGTATCAGAGCCCGACTTTAAATCTTCAAAGGGAAAGTGTATACTTGAGTCGTTAGTCCAGAGTCGGTTAGAACTTAGCTAGAGTGGTGTCAGTTCTAGTGTCAGTTCTAGTGCCTGTTCTGTGTCGGTTGTGAGTTAGTAACCGTTGAATGAGATTTTCTGTCGAGACTCGAAAATGTGTGGATATGGAATCTAATCAGAATTGGTATTGTGCAGAAATCGAATGCCTCCAAGAAGGGCACCTACAGTACCTATGGCGGACAATGTGGATGTGAATCAGATGGCTTATGCCATGCATACAATGGCAGCGGCTGTGACTGCTCAGAGCCATGCTAAGGCGCAGAGAGATCTGGAGAAGCGCGAAAGGGAAATACTTGCTGCTGGTTCTAGACTTCTTTCAAGTTTCAACCACCAAATTCCTCCAAAGTTTAATGGGGAGGGAGGTCCGGAAACTGCTGATTTATGGCTCCAATCTGTGGAGAGGATTTTCGGGGCAATTCGTTGTCCAGAAGGGGAGAAAGTAGTCTTAGCTACCTATCAGTTACTGGGGGGTTCTGAGTATTGGTGGAGGAACACCCGACTGATCATGGAGAATGTTCATGAAGGGTTAAGTTGGGAGAACTTCAGGCGGAGGTTTCTGGCCAAGTACTTTCCTGAGACTGCTAGGGAAAGGTATGGGGAAGAGTTCCTGAGGCTAAGGCAAGCGGGCATGAATGTTGAAGCATATGCCAAGAAGTTTGAATCTCTATCTCGTTTCTTCCGCTTCTTTAGGGATGGGATAGATGAGGATTATATGTGCCGTCGTTTCCAAGATGGGCTGAGGTACGAGCTGCAGGATGCGGTTGTGCCATTGGGTATCCGACAGTTTCAAGTGTTAGTGGAGAAATGTCAAGAGGTGGAAGACATGAAGAATAAGCGGGTGAACCGCCAAGGGAATTCTAGTGCTGGGGGACCAAGTCGTTCGAGTGGTCCGAGTCAGAGTCAGAATCATGGGAAACAAAGTAGTAAGCCTTACGACCGCCCTCAGAATAACAGGGGACCGGGCCGATCAGTGAATCAAGGTAGCCGGGGAAAATCTGATGGTAGTAAGGGGAATTGCTACAACTGTGGGGAAGCGGGGCATTTTGCTAATGAGTGCACGAAACCGAAGGGGGAAAACACCTGCTACAATTGCAAGAAGCCGGGACACTTTGCTAGAGATTGCAGAGCCCCGAAGACCGGGCCGTCGGCAAATGTGGCACAAGGCTCACAGGGTGACAGACCTGTGGCAAAGGCACGTGCTTACTGTATGGGCACTGAGGTGAGTGGGCAGGCTAGCAATGCCATCCATGAGAGCTGTCACATCGCAGGTAATTCTTTAACTGCTTTGATTGACACAGGGGCAACCCACTCATTCATATCTTTGGCTTGTGCAAATCGTTTGAGTTTGAATGTTTCTATGCTTCCGTTTGATTTGAATGTCTTGACTCCTGCTAAGGATTTGGTGGTAAATACTGCATGTTTGCATTGTTTAGTAGTAATTCAGAATAGGGAGTTTCTGGTCAACTTAGTGTGTCTACCGCTCTTATCTCTCGAGATCATCCTCGGGATGGATTGGTTGTCCTATCATTATGTTATTCTAGACTGTGCTCGGAAATTGGTTTTCTTTCCCGAGCCAGGTGTGCGAAGATACTTGTCTGCAAATCGGCTGTCGGTGGTTATGTGTAATGGAGAGCCGGGGATAGTTTCACTTGCTAGTTTGGGAGTGACGTCGGAGATCCGAATTGGGGAATTTCGAGTGGTTCAAGATTTCCAAGATGTATTTCCATCGGAGATTCCAGCTTTTCCTCCGTGTAGAGAGGTGAAATTCTTTATTGATTTGCAACCGGGTACGGGTCCGATTTCGGAATCAGCTTATCGGATGGCTCCATCTGAGTTGGTAGAGTTGAAAAGTCAGATTGAGGACTTGTTAGAGAAGGGTTTCATAAGGCCTAGTGTGTCGCCTTGGGGAGCACCGGTCTTATTGGTTAAGAAGAAGGATGGGAAATCTCGTCTGTGTGTGGATTATCGGAAGCTTAATAAGGTGACTATCAAGAACCGATATCCATTGCCGCGAATTGATGATTTGATGGATCAGTTGAGGGGAGCCTCAGTGTTTTCAAAGATTGACTTGAAATCGGATTATCACCAGATAAGGGTACGAGACGAGGATATTCAGAAAACGGCGTTTAGGACGCGGTATGGGCATTATGAATTCTTAGTGATGCCGTTCGGAGTGACGAATGCACCTGCTATCTTTATGGCCTACATGAATCGGATATTCCACTCATTCTTGGACAAGTTTGTAGTGGTATTTATTGATGACATCCTAGTGTATTCGAGGAATGAAGAGGAACATGTAGAGCATCTTCGTCTAGTATTGCAAGTTTTGCGGGAAAGTAAGCTGTATGCAAACCCGTCGAAGTGTGAATTTTGGTTGGAAGAGGTGAATTTCCTTGGCCATGTCATATCAAGAGAGGGAATAGCCGTGGATCCAGCCAAGATTGATACGGTACTTTCATGGAAGCAGCCTCAAACAGTGACTGATGTGAGGAGTTTTGTGGGTTTGGCCGGTTATTACCGGAGATTCATTGAAGGTTTCGCTAAGATTGTGGCGCCGATGACGCAACTTACGCGAAAAGATCAACCTTTTGCTTGGACGGAGAAGTGTGAGTCGAGTTTCCAGTTGTTGAAAGAACGGTTGACGACGTCACCAGTTTTAGTGTTACCACAGTCGGATGAACCGTATGAGGTTTACTGTGATGCTTCTAATCAAGGGTTGGGTTGTGTGTTGATGCAACACAAGAGAGCAGTAGCTTATGCGTCAAGACAGCTGAAAGTGCATGAAAAGAATTATCCTACGCACGATTTAGAGCTTGCGGCCGTTGTTTTTGCATTGAAGATTTGGAGACATCATCTTTATGGTTGCACTTTTGTCGTGTTTAGTGACCATAAGAGTCTCAAGTACTTGTTTGATCAGAAAGAGCTTAATATGAGGCAACGGAGGTGGATGGAAACTTTGAAAGACTTCGACTTTACGTTGGAATACCATCCGGGGAAGGCTAATGTGGTAGCCGATGCTTTGAGTAGGAAGAGTGTGACGGTTTGTTCGGCACGAATGGCTAGTCAACAGGAGTTATTGAGAGAGTTTCGTGACTTGCACCTCGAGGTAGAGTTTGCTTTAGGGAATATGAGGTTGGGTATGATTACCATCTCAAGCGGATTATTGGAGGACATAGCAAATTGTCAAGATGACAGGTTCCTCATGGAGAAAAGAGCTTTGATTGTTCGAGAAACCAACCGAGATTTCAAGGTGGGATCGGACAACATTTTGAGGTGTCGAGGTAGAGTGTGTGTGCCCGAAGCTATGGACTTGAGAAACACCATTCTAGGGGAGGCACACAAGAGTAAACTTAGTATGCATCCTGGAGCAACAAAGATGTATCAAGACCTGAGGCATGATTTCTGGTGGCCGGGTATGAAGAAGGATGTGGCTGAGTATGTGGCGTCGTGTCTGACTTGTCAGAAGGCGAAGATTGAGCATCAGAGACCAGCAGGGATGCTGCAGTCGTTAGATATCCCCGAGTGGAAGTGGGATAACATTTCTATGGATTTCATTACTGGTTTACCTAAGACCAGGAGGAAGCATGATTCCATTTGGGTGATAGTGGATCGTTTGACAAAGTCCGCTCATTTTCTACCGGTAAGGATTACGGATACCGCAGCAAAGTTGACCGATATTTACATTGCTGAGATTGTGAGGTTACATGGGATTCCGTCAAGTATAGTGTCGGATCGAGACCCAAAGTTTACTTCACACTTTTGGAAGACTTTGCACGAGGCGTTGGGGACGAAACTGAGATTGAGTTCCGCCTATCATCCTCAGACAGATGGGCAGACTGAGAGAACAAATCAATCATTGGAAGATTTGTTGAGAGCATGTGTATTGGATGATCGTGGAAGTTGGGATGACGTGTTACCATTGATAGAATTCACGTACAACAACAGTTTCCACGCGAGTATTGGAATGACACCATACGAGGCTTTGTATGGGAGGAGATGTCAGACTCCTTTGTGTTGGTACCAAGATGGGGAGAGTGTGTTAGTAGGACCGGAAATGGTACAACAGACGACAGACAAGGTCCGAAAGATAAGGGCAATGATGAAGGTTGCTCAAGATCGCCAGAAGAGTTATGCGGATAGGCGACGGAGGCCTCTAGAGTTTGAAGAGGGAGATCATGTATTTCTCCGAGTTACACCAACGACTGGCGTTGGAAGGGCTTTGAAAGCGAAGAAGTTGACTCCAAAGTTTATAGGGCCTTATCAGATTTTGGAACGGATTGGGAAGGTAGCATACCGAATCGCGTTGCCACCGGTACTATCTTTGATACATGACGTATTCCATGTGTCGCAATTGCGGAAATACACACCGGATCCGTCACATGTGATCACACCAGATGACATCCAGTTGAGGGATAACTTGTCATTTGAAGTTCCGCCGATCAAGATTGCGGATAGGAAGATGAAGCGTCTGAGAACGAAAGAGATACCTTTGGTGAGGGTAATATGGAACGAAGCTACAGGAGATACCACTTGGGAGCTCGAGAGTAAGATGAAAGAGTTGTACCCCAGTTTGTTTGACGACGTCTAAGTTTCGAGGACGAAACTTCTTTTAGGGGGGTAGTATTGTAAGACCCAAGATTTCATTGTATAGTTGGTTTAAGGATTATTAGGGTTCCGATGTGTTCGTGTTGTGAAACATCGTGTAATTAGTAGTTTTGCTGTAATTGAATCTGTTTTGGGCTCGTGCGCTGTAAAGGCACAGGCTTTTGTCTTGTAATCCTCTTTTGTGAATAAGAAGGGTGCTGTGGATTTAGAATGACGAGTTTTGGATTATTCTTGTTTTTGGAAAAACGAGTAGGATTTTACCCGCGGATGTAAAAATCTTACTGCGTCTGTTTTAAGTGAGGTTTCGGATGGGAGTTTTATATATCTGCGTGAGTGAGGTTATGTTCTGAGAATAATTTTCTAAGGCATGGAAGAAAATTACAGTCGCGGAAAAAGATTCGGCGATAAGTTTTGGAAATGTTTAACGTTGGACGTTCTTTCCGTAGTTTTTACGTTTTTGAGATTTACGTTCGTCGCGACGCGCGAGAGCTGAGTACGTGTCTTGTTTTGGAAGATTTGATTTAATCTTGTGATTATCCTTAAAGTATTTGATCCAATGGTTAGGGTTTAAGCTTGGACTTTTGTTTTTGATCCAAGGGTGGATAAGTGACCAAGAGCTTTGTATAGTAAGGAGGTTTATGACTTTGTGGACTTAGGAAAACATCACAATTCTCTCCTTTCTTTCTCTCTTTCACGTGGACTCCATTTCTTTCTTTAAACCTTCACAAAATTTTCAATTCCTCACCATTTCACTCCATTTCAAGCTTGGAAGCTTAGTGGGAAGTTGTAGAGAATCACTTTCTTAAGGTAACCCTCTCTTCCCATCTCCTAGGTTGGTAGATTTTTAGAGTTTTGAGGTTTTTGGGTTTATGTTCTTAAGAGGGTTTGGTGAGAAATGTTGTTCTTGCTAGTTTTTGTTTCATGAAAGTTGTTCATGAGAGTTTAGTAAGCATGCTAGGCTTTGTTGTTTCAATTTTCCATGAGTTGGTGAAAATCTCATGAGAAAAGTTAGGGTTTTAGGTTGGTTATGTATTGATCAATAACATGTGGTTAAGTTGTAAGGTTTTGAAAAGAAACGTTGTTTTTGAACCTTTAGGCGAAAGGGATTGGTGTCGCATGGTTTTGTTTTAGAAAATCCGATGAAAAATATTTTGGGGTTGATGAAAATATTTCCTAAGAGTTTTGTGTGGTGTTTTTGGGGTCAAAATGGTTTAAAACTCTTGTGTTATGTGGCGTTGCTTTTGCCTAAGAAAACATGTTTAAAAACGATTACCGGTCGGTTGAGGCCCGTAATAAAACTTGTGCTTGAGTTTGGTTTTGATTTTGGAAATGAAAACCAAATAACTTTCACTCGAAGCAACCAACATACTTGCGGAAATGTAATGCTTTGTTGTGCAAACGGTTGTTGGGAACCAATACTATGCGTATGTGGTGTGTTGCGTGAAAAATTATTTTGGGTGAAAATTGAGTAAACCAAGTTTTGCTGTTTCTGCTGTTTTGTCTCTGGTGTACTCGCTGAGCGAGCTGTTACTCGCCGCAGCGAGCGTGCTTTGAAGCAACTCGCCAGAGCGAGCTCCAGAGCGAGTGAGATCAGTAGCTCCTGACTTCACTCGCCGTCAACTCGCTGTGGCGAGCTCTGGGACCAAAATTTTTGGAGTTTGATGTTCTAAAATTATTTTTAGGCTTCCTATCCTTTTTTATTAATTTATGGAAGTGTCGAGGATTGGAAACGGGTTTTTCGGGTACTCGGAAAGTACGTAACTTGTAACGCAAGAAAGCGGTCATTTTGCATTTCAATTTATTTAAGACTTTTGACTATTGTTTTGGGTCCTAAAAATAGTACAAATAACTCATAGTGGTTGATCAATACGGTAGTTTTTGGTTCGATATCCGAAAGAGTGGATTTTCCTAAGGAACCTTTAGGTTTTGGGGTTTTTAGTTTAGTTTCAATACGATTGGTTGGAAAACAATGTATTGATTATACGCTACTTGTTTTAGGAAGCGCGTTGTGTTGTTTGGACGAGTTTTAGTAAACGGAAGCTTGCCGAGGTAGGGGCTCCACTTTATTTCCGTCTTTTAAAATGGTTACGACATGTTTTGTTTTGCTGTTATGCATTTGTTGTGTGCTTTGACATGTTTGTACTTATGTATTCTCGTTGATGAGAACGTGGTTATGATTACGTGTACAATTTGCATATGATTAGGAAAATGTATGTAGGTTGTGATAGTTGTACATAGGCTTTAGGCTATGTGATTGGTTGCATGAGCATATATTAATGCGTGCGTCGGATAGGACTACGCGGGGATTTTGTCTGTGTGACTATCCTGTATTATGCCAAAGAGAATATATGTCATGCATTTCATAGTTGCGTGCCTAGGTGTATGTCTGTGTGACTTTGCCTACGTACCGGGCGTTGACTGTGTGGCTTCGCCAAATCCGACTGGATTTTATTGAGTTGGTGTTTGTCTGTGCGACTTCACCTGGTGTTTGTCTGTGTGACTTCACCCGCCTTGTGTGGCATTTTAGTGCGGGTACGTATATGACTGTGTGGCTTTGCCTACCCCACGACTCTTCGAGGAGAGGTTAATTTTCCGGAAAATCATGCATGTGGCGAACCAGTGACGGTCGTCACACCCATTGTAGAGGTCTGCATTAGGATTGGTGATTTATTTATATATACCCGTTGGTGGGAACTACTTTTGAGTTTAAGAGCTTTCTCTTGTGTATGTGGAAATTTGCTATGTGTACATCTTTCGCACCGATTATATATATACATACTTGTATTTTGTGGTGACCCCTTTCTTTCATTTGCGGGCTCATCCCACCCAGATGTTGGGCTAGGTCGTGGTGACGACGGTGGCTGTTCCGGGTCCCAGTGAGATGTTGGTGTTTAGCTTAGTTAGACTATGCGCCGGTGTGGGTTGTACACTGTGCTTTTTGGGTTAGGCATAGGATTCTAGCTATTTTGTTGTAAGTATTTGAATACTTTGACTTGGATTGTAATTATTCCTGAATACACTTTGCTTGTCGAAGCACCTTTTGGTAATGAGTTCTTGTATATTTGAATGCCGGTTCATTTAAAATCTTTTATGTGTAAACTCTGATGTGTATAAAAAAAAATAAAAATATAATGCCTTTTCTGGCTTTTGAAAAACGGGGTGTTACAACATGGACCTCACATCTTTTTATTTTCTTCATTGTTGAAAGCTCAACTCTTTCGGTTTATTCATTTTTATATTTTTTTAATCAAACAAACTCAATATATTTCATTAATCAACAAAAGTTCAATACAAGGAAACATAACATTAACATAATGGTGACTAGTCCGAGAAATTACTGCTCTCGCAAAAGAGTGAGCAACCATGTTTGCTTGTCGCCTTACAAACTTTACCTCAAAAATTTAAAATCGTTTGATATGTTATTGAGACCCATCAAAATTAACGATTTATGTGTTTTTATTGAATACGTTAATCTTTATGTGTCTCAAAAACCTGTCAAACGATTTTAGATTTTTGTAAAACTCAACATAGATGATTTATACGATATAAACTTTCAATTTAATGATGGATTTTGTAAAATTTGAATTCGTTAAAGCGTTATTGAGCGGTGCAACATTACTCAAATGTTATACCGGTGTAATTTGATCCTTCACAAGGTGTGCCAATGGTGGACTTATATATATAATGAGAACATGGAGACACCCCATCACAAGGTGTGTCAAGGAGCACCATAAAAGTATTACAAAGGTATCACAACAAGAGAAACATCAAGATACAACGAAAAACATTAGTCGATGCCCAAGCAGAGCAATGAGTTCACCGACCAAGTATGACAATGTGAAACATGAGTAACATTTGTCGTCTTTAGCCATCGAAAAGAGAACATCTTGATTTTGTCTAACATCTGATGTACGGGGCTTGCTGCATTGTTGAACAAACGATGGTTTCGTTTGTTCCACACGACCTAGACACAGGCAAACCACATAATCTGCAAAAAAGAATGACCAGCGCTTAGTTGTTATTGATTATAATATAATTTTTTTAATATTATTTATAATGATGACTATTTGTTATTTTATTTTTGAATTTTCTATTAGAGTTTAATATTATAATACAATAGTATCTTCAAATTATTTGCGACAATCATAATGTACTTGTAGTGCGATATTAAATGAGTCCAATTTTTTTTTTGGTAAGAGTCCAAATATCTTTTATTCAATACAAAATATTTTAAAAAATTTGTGATAAAAAAAGAGAAATAATAAAAAATTGCTACTTTGTTTAACATAGAAAATGAAAAAGGAATTGTCAAAAGGAAAAAAAAAGGAAAGAAAAGATAAAGCAATTTTGAAAAATTTGTGAGAAATGGATATTTTTCGCTTCCCGCTAGAAAATGAAACTCAAAAGTCAAAAATCAAACTTCTTTTACTCTGCCACGCTGGCGATCCGCGTGAAACCCCTCTAAACCAATCAGATTCAAGAACACAACCTCTATATAAACCTAACTCAAACACTCAAAATTTCCACAACTTCACAAATTCTCATCTTCTATCTCATCAATTAATTTTCAAAATCAAACAAGAAATTCTCCAATGGCTTCTTCAGATGCAGCAACAGCAACAACCAAGAAAGGAGGAAGAGGAAAACCAAAAACCAAATCCGTTTCAAGATCAAGCAAAGCCGGTCTTCAATTCCCCGTTGGTCGCATTGCTCGTTTCCTCAAAGCTGGTCGCTATTCTCAGCGTGTTGGATCTGGTTCACCAGTTTATCTCTCTGCTGTTCTTGAATATCTTGCTGCGGAGGTAATTTTTGTTTAATTTATTTATTTCTTTGACATGTTAATTTGATTTTGAAATTTTGAAATTGGATTTTGAGATTTTTTGTTTGTTTTTGTTTTTGTGGTTTAGGTTTTGGAACTTGCTGGAAACGCTGCGAGAGATAACAAGAAGACGAGGATTGTGCCGAGACATATTCAACTTGCGGTTAGGAATGATGAAGAATTGAGCAAGTTGATGGGTTCTGTGACTATTGCTAATGGTGGTGTTTTGCCTAACATTCATCAGAATTTGTTGCCTAAGAAAGTCGCCGGAAAAGGGAAAGGCGAGATTGGATCTGTTAGTCAGGAGTTTTAGGGTTTTATTAAGTAGGATTTAGTGATTAGCGATTGCTCATGATGTAATTTTCAGTTTTCTTGTTATGTTTTTAGTATTATAATTCTGGGATTAGGATTTATGTTGCTACTAGATGTATAGCTCTTAATTCTGATTAATATAATTTCATATTTTGGTCTAATTTCAGTTTCTATTAATTGATTTTATTTTTTAAACCAATATTTGTTTGTTCTTAGTAAATTTAATAGTAATTTGGAACTTTTTAATAAAATAGCTGTGACCTCCGAAATAATATATCAATAAGTTTAATGAAAAAATAAATTGTGTTCGAGACTTTGAGTTTCTTGCTAAGAATTATGTGATATTTTGTTAAATAAATTTACTTTTTGATAAATATGAACCGTTGTTTCTTGGTGTATAAAAAAGTTAAGTTGCTCTCATTGTGTTTATATGTGAAAAAGATGGTTTGTTACTGTCTCATTGAAAGCTTAAAAGGGATACAACATACAAGTACATAATTCAGTATTGCAATTTGGAACCTAACTTACTCAACTATTTAGATTTTGGTGGTTACAAATTACAATATGTTCTTAGCAGCCTAAATTTTTCGATGCTTATGATCACTACAGTACATTCAATTTAGTATGATAAAAAATGATGTTGTGGTGGCATTATTATCAGAGATGTGTAGTTTAAAAACACCCCTTGAGTCTTTCTTACACAATCTTAGAAATTGAGTTTAGATGAGTGTCTAATGAATTGTATAGTGTTCTGCTCTAAGAAAACAAATCAATATGGAGGGTGGTTGGTGGTGGTATTGGACCGAAGAGGAGTCACTTCAAATGATTAGGATGAGATAAAAATCTAAACATCACAGCAACCAATAAGATGTTGCCAAGTGTAGGAGGTGGATCCACTCCCTCCACCACCCACTTTGGTTTCAACGGTTCAAACTTTTCAACCACAATTAATCCATATCATTTTCAACATCATATTCATCACTGTTAGAGTTTGATTGTGAGATTAAGAGAGAGAATTAAGAGATTGAAATGGATCAAAAGGAATGATCTTTATTATTCACACAAGTGCAATTTATAGAGTTTACAAAATGCAATATCTTGCATGACAAGTAACTAACTAATTGCTAACTACTTTAACTAACACACATGGTTACATAACTAACTCCATGTGGTCTAACTAACTAACTAACAAAACAATGGATTATCTCTTAACACACCTCCATAATCCAATGTTTGTTCCTAGTTACAAAACAAAATTCAAAAGAATTGCTGCAAACATAATCACAAACAGTGCTGCCAGTTTCATTCCTTTGCTGGCTGTGTGCATTCAAACTTCACAATGCCTACAAGCTTTCTTAACTCTTTAAACCTGTCAGCTTTCAAAGGTTTAGTTAAGATATCTACAATTTGAACATTAGTACTGCAATGTTCAACAGTTAGCTTCTCCTTGCTAACTTGATCCCTTAGGAAGTGATATTTTGTTTCAATGTGCTTTGACCTTCCATGTGCAATTGGATTTCTGGCCAAGCTTATAGCTGATTTGTTGTCCACATTAAGCCTTACAGGTTTCACATAGTTGATCTTCAATTCATCAAGTAGAGACTCAAGCCATACTGCTTGACAAGCTGGCTGTGCTGCTGCTACATATTCTGCCTCACAACTTGATAATGCAACAATGCTTTGCTTCTTTGAAGACCATGAGATTGGTGAGTTTCTGAATCTAAACCAATACCCTGATGTGCTTCTTCTATCATCTTTGTCTCCACACCAGTCAGAGTCACTAAATCCTTCTAGTTCAAATTCTGATTCCATGTTGCTTTTGAGAAAAGCTAGACCAAAATCCTGAGTACCTTTTAAATACCTAAGTATTCTCTTGGCTGCTATCATATGTGATGCTTTAGGGTTGCTCATAAATCTACTCACAGACCCTACAACATAATTGATATCTGGTCTAGTGTTACAAATGAACCTTAGGCTGCCTACAACTTGCTTGAATAAAGTAGCATCAACTGCCTGCTCATTTTCATTTTTTGACAGCTTCAAGTTTGCTTCCATTGGAGTATCAGCTTCATTACAACTCTCCATGTGAAACCTCTTTAGTACATCTGCAATGTATTTCCTTTGATGTAGCACAATACCATTTGATCCATAGAGAAATTCCAAACCAAGAAAATAGTTGAGCCTGCCCAAGTCACTCATTTCAAACTCATCTTTCAATCTCCCCTTGAATTTCTCAATCTTGTCATGATCACTACCTGTTATCAACAAATCATCTACATATAGACAGATCATCAAAGCATTTGAAATATCACTTCCCTTCATGTATACACCAAATTCCACACTACATTTCACAAATCCTTCACTGTGCAGAAATTGATCAATCCTCTTATTCCAAGCTCTTGGGGCTTGTTTAAGGCCATACAGAGCTTTGTGAAGCTTATATACCTTATGTTTTTCTGTTTTAACCTCAAAGCCAGGTGGTTGAGACACATATACTTCCTCTTCTAATGGACCATTCAGAAAAGCAGATTTTACATCCATGTGAAATAGTGACCAATTCATTGAACTGGCTATTGAAATGACTAACCTTATAGTCTCCATTCTTGCTACAGGAGCATATACTTCACTATAGTCAATGCCTTGTTGCTGAAGAAACCCTCTTGCAACCAATCTTGCTTTATGCTTTAAAATACTCCCATCTGGATTTTTCTTGACTTTGAAGATCCATTTGACACTAATTGGCTTTTTCTGAGGTGGTAGATCAACTAAGCTCCATGTGTTGTTCTTTTCTATGGACTGGATTTCTTCATTCATTGCCCTTCTCCAATTGGAGTCTACAATTGCTTCATTCCAGTTAACTGGTTCTGAATCAGCCATAAATGCTAAGTGAACCAAGTCTCCATCATCATTAACTACATCATCAGAGATAACTTCATGATCAGCAAGCCTTACTGAGGGAAATCTTGTTCTGGTTGACTTTCTCACAATTCTATCATCATCATCACTTGAAGTATGCATGTCTTGAACATGATTCTCATCAATATTGTGATCAACCACTGGCTGATTTGCTGTACTGCTAGTAACATCATCTAAGTGTACCATGACCTGCTTGTTGATATTTGATTCCCAATTCCATTGTGATTTTTCATCAACAATCACATCCCTGCTTATGACTATTTTCTGAGATCTTGGATTATACATCTTGTATGCACCAGTTGCATCATAGCCAACTAGGATAAGTTTTTCACTCTTATGATCTAGTTTTCTTCTCTTTTCATCAGGAATGTGTCTGAAACAAACTGAACCAAATATCCTTAGATGCTTCACACTTGGTTTATGACCTGTCCATAGTTCTTCTGGTGTCTTGTCCTTCAATTTCTTTGTAGGGCATCTGTTTAACACATAGGCAGCTGTGTTAACAGCTTCACCCCATAGACTCTTAGGCAAATCTTTCCCTTTTAACATACATCTTGCCATGTTGAGTAGAGTTCTATTTCTCCTCTGAGCCAAACCATTATGTTGAGGAGTGTAAGGAGCTGTTACCTCATGAATAATGCCCTTTTCTAGACAGTACTCTTTGAATGCATTTGAATTATACTCTCCACCACCATCTGTTCTTAGTATCTTCAAATGATTGTCACACTGTCTTTCAGCCATAGCACAAAAATTCTTAAAAGTCTCAAATACTTCACTCTTCTCTTTTAACAGATATATCCATATTTTTCTAGTGAATTCATCAACACAAGTCATGAAATATCTGTTACCACCTAGAGTTGAAGTTTCTATAGGACCACATACATCAGAATGGACTACATGTAGAGCTTGCTTTAATCTTGAGAATACTGAATTTTTGAAAGAGTTTCTGGGTTGCTTGCTAGCAAAGCAGCCTTCACACAACTTATCTGGTGTGTGAATCAATGGCAAGCCAATAACCATATCTTTACTACTAAGATAGTTTAAGCTTTTGAAGTTTAAGTGTCCATACCTGTAATGCCATAACCACCTCTCATCTTCAGTGATCAAACTTGAGAAACACTGAATTTCTGATGCCTGCAGATTGACTTTGAAGGTCCTATTCTTTGACAATGGTGCTTGTAGTACTAATTTGCTGTTTGGATCATGCACTTCAATATGTTTATCTCTTGTTGACAGTGCAAACCCCTTCTCAATTAGTTGACCAAGACTCAGCAAGTTGTGTTTCATAGTTGGCACATATAACACATCAGTGACAAAAGCATGATTTCCATTCTTTCTTTGAACCATCACTTTGCCCTTTCCTTCTACTGATACTGTGCTATTGTCTGCGAACTTGACTGTGCTTTTGAATTTATCATCAAATTCCAAAAGCCATTCCCTATGTCCAATCATATGATTGGAGCAACCTGTGTCAAGATACCACAATTTTGAATGATCATCTGCAGTATTAGTGGTTACCATGAGTAAAAGACCATCAGAATCTGAATCATTTTGCCTGGCATGATGTGCTTCATTGTCTTGCTTCTTCTTCCCTTTGTTCTGACATTCTGAAGCATAATGACCCCATTTGTTACAGCTAAAACACTGAATCTTGCTTTTATCCTTCTTGCTTTGATTCTTGTTCTTTCCATAACCATTTCCTCCTTTATTTGATGAATCAGCTTGACTGTGATCACCATTGTGATGATCTTGATCATAACTTGACTCATTCTTGCCCTTGTTTTTATCATTCTTCCATTTACCTTTGCCCTTACCATTCTTTCCACCATTCTTCACATAGAGTGCTTGTTCTTGCTGATTCTTTGTCTCTTTCCTCTCTTTCAATCTTTGTTCATGTGCTTCAAGTGAACTTTGAAGTTCATTCACTGACATTGTTGACAGGTCCTTTGATTCTTCAATTGCCACCACAATGTGATCAAATTGAGGGTTTAGAGTTCTCAAAACCTTCTCAATTACCTGCTGATCTGAAATCTGCTCACCCAGATTCTTCATTGTATTAACTAGTGTCTGCAACCTTGTGAAGAAATCACCAATAGACTCCTTGTCCATCATGCCTAACAGTTCATACTGTCTTCTCAGTGCCTGAAGCCTAACCTTCTTTACCTTATCACCTCCTCCATGTGCATTGCTGAGAATCTCCCATGCTTGTTTAGAACTTGTTGCAGAAGCAATTTTTTCAAAATTTGCTGAATCTACACATTGATGAATCAAGAACAATGCCTTACAATCTTTCTTTTTCGCTTCTTTGAAAGTTGTTTGTTGTGCCTCTGTAGCATTCTCTGCAAGTGCCTCATAACCATTTGAAACCAAGTCTTCAACTTCTTGAAAACCAAAGATCACATTCATGCGAATGCACCATTGATCCCAATTTTTACTGTCTAAAATTGGGAGATTTGATGGGAGAGAGGTATTTGAGGGGTTCATGATGTTGAATGTGTTAGAAAAGAAACAGAAAGATAGGTTCTTGATGAAGAAGAATGAATGATGAAGATGAAGGTGATGAAGAATGGTTAAGATCGAACCAAAAGAGCTCTAGATACCACTTGTTAGAGTTTGATTGTGAGATTAAGAGAGAGAATTAAGAGATTGAAATGGATCAAAAGGAATGATCTTTATTATTCACACAAGTGCAATTTATAGAGTTTACAAAATGCAATACCTTGCATGACAAGTAACTAACTAATTGCTAACTACTTTAACTAACACACATGGTTACATAACTAACTCCATGTGGTCTAACTAACTAACTAACAAAACAATGGATTATCTCTTAACAATCACACCATTGTACTTGTTCAATATTTGAAAAAAAAAATCAATACCTCCCTTGCACATTGCACCTGGTCTTATACACAATATAGTATTAGTAAGCGAGTAAAATTATAAGAGCATAATTATGGTAGCTTTTTTTACCATGTCTTAACTGTGCAAGAACGCCTTTTATCAGTAAAGAACACTTTTCTCACCGTCAACGTTTCTCTGCACATCATTGCTCTTGCGTGGTATGTATGAGTGCGGCCTAATTTGATTCAAATGCTTCGTATCGAACACAATCCTTTGAGTCCTGAGGCCAAGGTTAGATCAGAATCCCTCTGCTATCCTTCTTCTCCAGTTTTATTTTCGATGCAATTTTCAATCATTAGATTTGATTCAATGGTTGACCCAAAAAAAAAATAATTTAGCATAATTCTCAATCATAAATTAATTGAAAGACTTATTTTTTTTTTTGGTTTTTACCAAAAGTTTAATCTAGTTCGGGGGTCAGTTCTGGCATCAAGTGGTTCCAGCCCCCTCCCGATCGCAGTTGCGGGGATCGAACCGTGGTTCTCCCTACCAAGTTCAGCGCCAATTACCACTAAACCAACTAACAATTGATATTAATCGAAAGACTTAGATTACACGATAAAAAACATGTATTTATTTTGACAAAAACCAGCCAAACATATATAGCAATACCCAAATTGATCCTCTATAATCTATATTGGTTGCAAAAAGTTTTTTTACAGAGCCATTAGATTAGCAGACAAAAATCTAGTTAAGTGGCTAGAAAGGATCCAATTTCTCTTGATAGAAGCAAATGTTACGATTTATATGCAACAAATCAATGTTCTTTCTCTTTTTGCTCGTAGTCGTTGCAGTCTTATGAAACATTTGCTTCTTCTTGTTCATCACTCTCTAAGACACAAATCATCGTACAATCTCAAACACAGTAAACCATTCTCCTCTGCATCCAACAAACCAAAATGGAACTCCCCAACCAACGTGATAATTACAAACCCAACTCTCGTAATAATGGAATCATGTTCCACCATGCGACAACTGAAACAGATTCAAGCACGCATGACCATCACCGGTTTAATTTCCGATGCGTTTCCGATCAGCAGATTAACCGCGTTCTGCGCACTCGCCGATTCCGGAGACATTCGCTATGCTCACACTATTTTCAATTGCGTCGAAGAACCCAACACGTTTATGTGGAACACTATGATTAGAGGATATCAAAATGCTGGAATGCCCATTGTTGCGTTCTCTTTCTTTCTGTTTATGATTCGAAGAAAAGTTGAAATGGATTCTAGAAGCTTTGTTTTTGTGCTTAAGGCTTGTGAGCAATTTAAAGAGGTTTTTGAAGGAGAATCGGTGCATTGTGTTGTTTGGAAAATGGGGTTTGATTCTGAGTTGCTTGTGAGAAATGGGTTGATTCATTTTTACTCTGAACGTGGTTTATTGAAATATGCACGTCAAGTGTTTGATGAAAGTTCTGATAAGGATGTTGTTACTTGGACTACTATGATTGATGGGTATGCAGCGTGTAACTGTTCAGATGAGGCTATGGAGTTGTTCAAATTGATGTTGTTGGGTGATGTTGAGCCTAATGAGGTGACTTTGATTGCGGTGCTTTCGGCTTGCTCTGAGATTGGTGACCTTGAAATGGGGAAGAGAGTTCATGAAAAAGTGGAAGAGAAGAATATGAGATATAGCTTGAGTTTGCACAATGCCTTGTTGGATATGTATGTGAAATGTGGCAGTTTGGTTGATGCTGAAGAGCTTTTTGATAGAATGGAAACCAGAGATGTTTACTCGTGGACTAGTATGGTTAATGGGTATGCTAAATGTGGTAACTTGGAATCTGCTAGGCGGTTTTTTGATCAAACTCCTAAGAAAAATGTGGTTTCTTGGAATGCAATGATTGCAGGTTATTCTCAGAATAATAAGCCCAAGGAATCATTGAAATTGTTTCATGAAATGATTGGGGGAGGTGTGGTTCCGGTTGAGCACACCTTAGTGAGTGCACTTTCTGCTTGTGGCCAGCTCACTTGCTTTAATTTGGGTCATTGGATTCACAAACATTTTGTTGTTGAGAAAAAAACCCCCCTTAGTGTCACTCTTGCAAATGCAATTATAGATATGTATGCCAAATGTGGAAGCATAGATGCAGCAGCAGAAGTTTTCAGTACAATGCCAGAGAGAAATCTGATTTCTTGGAATTCTATGATTGCAGGGTATGCTGCTAATGGTAGAGCAGGGCAAGCCATCAATGTATTTGATCAGATGATAAATACGGGATTTAAGCCAGATAATATCACATTTGTGAGTTTGTTGACAGCTTGCAGCCATGGTGGTTTAATTTCCGAAGGTCAAGAATATTTTGACAACATGGAGAGAAACTATGGGATAAAACCCCAAAGAGGACATTATGCATGTATGGTTGATCTACTAGGTCGAACTGGACTCGTGGAAGAAGCTTACGAGTTAATAACAAATATGCCAATGCAAGCTTGTGAGGCTGCTTGGGGAGCCCTTCTAAATGCTTGTAGAATGCATGGCAATGTTGAGCTTGCAAGATTGTCGGCGCGAAATCTTCTAAGCTTGGATCCGGAAGATAGTGGTATATATGTGCTGCTGGCAAATACTTGTGCTAATGATAGAAAATGGGCTGATGTAAGGAGTGTAAGAAGTTTGATGAGAGACAAGGGTGTGAAGAAGATTCCTGGTCATAGCTTAATAGAGATGGATGGCGAGTTTGTAGAATTTTTGGTGGCTGATGAATCACACCCTCAATCGGAGGAGATCTACAAAGTACTGGATGAAATGCTTTTGTTGTCAAAATTGGAAGATAGTTGTGAGTTATAGTCTTCAATGGCAGAAGCATATTTCTCTCCACAACATTCCCATTAGAACCTTGAAACCCTGATCCCAAAACCTTGACTTGTAAATACTGTATGATTCTTGGGTTTCCGCTTGGTGCAAAGTCAATATTTTCCATGGACCCCGAAGCAGAAGAAGGCGACACTCGTCACCTCCCAATCTTAACGTCTCCGTAGACTCACCGCCGTTCCATCTGCTCCAACTGCTGCCGCCCGAATCCGGTGTGTCTCTGTCATGCGCTTCCCTCCCACCCCATTCAAACCGCCACCCATGTCTTCATCCTCCACCACCCTCAAGAGGCTAAACACAAACTCTCCACCACACTAATCCTCACCAAATCCCTCCTCAACGCAACTGTTATAACCGGCCTATGCCTCCGCCGCGGAATCTCCCCGCTATTTGACCAGTTTCCCCCGCCATCTACCTCTTTCCATCCACCACCTCCTCACCAGCCATCAACATCTTTGACCTCAAATCCTTGAAGCTGACACGTAACGGCGAGAACGGTGGCTTGGTCTTGATCGCATTCGACGCCATGTGGAAGCATGCGAAGGAGATGGTGAAAGCGAACGAGGATTTTCTCTCGAAATTTGCAATTAGGGTTTGTGTGGGAATGGAAGATGAGAAATCTAGTGGCGGAAGTATTTATGATTCTGAATTGATTTTGAGGAAGGAACCTTTTGGTGGTTATGTGAGTACCATGGAAGCTGTGGCTAGAGCATTGCGGGTTCTTGAGCCCAATGGGGTTGAGATCGAGGCTAGTTTGATTCGGATTTTGAGGGAAATGGTGAGGCTGGAAGCTGGTTTTTTAAAGCCTGTGAAATCCAGGCCTAAATTGTTGAAGAAGAAGCTTAAGGAAGTAGAAAATAGTGAGAGTTCTGAAAATGGTTAGTTGTTTCTTTTGTGTTTGATACTGAATTCAATTGTAGTTTTGTGGGGTAAGGAAATTTTATTGAGGTAGTTTTAGTTTATATTATGAAGCATTGATAAAGACGTGAGCGTTGAACATAACACTGCCATTGACACGTGACACTAGTAATAATTTGAGAAAATAGAAATGGTCGAGTATAATTACGTGTTAGTGTCATGTTGGTGTCAGGCACTAGACACACCTTTAATCCAGTGTTGTCGACAGTAAAAGGAGCTACTGATCTCACTACTCGTAACTATTGAGTAGTAAGATAACAAATGAACAAGTTGTATTTCCGTTTGCTGCTATATGTTAAGAAAATGCAGGGGAATTTGGATTCTCTTTATGACAAGTGTTGTCAATTGCAGATTGCTGGAAAATAATGATTTGCTCGAATTCTGCTGCGCTACAACGCTGCTATAACCGATATTTAACAACATTTTGTACTGAATAGTGGAACAATAGAGGTTTTTTAAAATTCTGATAGTGTGCTATATTTGCTATTTGAAAGTGATGATAAATATATGTACACAATAGAGGTTTATGACTATGCATACTAATGTTGTAGTTCATCTCATTTAGAAGTGATAAATATATTTATAATCATAACATAATATTGGTTTTCTGTTTCAGAAAAGTTGTGATTCAGGGTTGGTAGTAAAACAAAAGAATGTCTATTTGGTCTCAGTTTCTGCATGATGCTGGAATTTTGCATGGATAAATTGATATGGTGAGAATTCAAGCATCTCGCATCTAGTTTCGGTTGGTTTGAGTTGTGCAGTGTTCCAACTACCAGAAATTGTGTTTGACTGAAGGAGCACAACGGGAGCTTCGGTAAATTTTGTTGCAAGACGGTTAGTTTGGCTACAGTTTGACACGTTGAGTAAAACTCTTATACAAACAGGACTATGTTCTCTTTTGTGTGGTTTTCCTTCAACACTTGTATGACATTCTTCATGAATGGATGTCTTCATCACTTTTCAACAACAAGATAGGAAAAGGACAAGTTTTGCTGGTCCAAATTGATGTGAACAGAAGGACAAGACAATGAGAAATAAGAGGAGACAGCAGAGCCTTTATCTCCGCTAGCCTTCCTCAGGTACTGCCCTTTTAACTTTTTACTCGCTGTGATCATAAATTCCTTTTGTATTTATTCCAATCACTATAAGTCCAAAGTCAGTTGGAGCCTGGGAAACTTTCTCGTATGTTTGTTCTTCTCTTCACATCAATTTTGATCTACAAAACTGGCTCCTTTTCTTTCTCGTTCTCAAACAGCGATGAAGTCAAACATCTATAGATACTCATACTGCTTGGCAAATGTTGTAGGAATGCACATTATAGAGCACAAATGGTTGGAACATCATACAAGTCAAATCAACTTGGTCCTAAGTCTAGATTCTCACCGTTACCAATCTATCTCATTATATACCAGATTCATGAATCATGATTTACAATGTAGAGAAAGATAAAAAGAGCTACTGGAAGGAGCATAGGACTAAGTTTCTTAGGTTTATCAACTGCTACCATAGAGAATACTGTTGAGTTTTGACATGATGATCAATCAAAACTCCATAAAATGTGTATAGTATATAATACCATTTGAATCTAACAAAGTATGGCCAAACAAAAAAACTTAACAGACTGATAGAGAGCCATAATTTAATATCACAGTTTGTCAAAGCTCAAGGTTACCGGTGTCTCAACTGTCATATACTCATATCAGAGTCATGTTGCACCATAATAGAAACCATTTCACTGATGCTGTGCTGCAATCACTAGCATATGATTAATTTGATGTGTAAATCTCATTTTCCATGAAGGTTCCAAATGGGATAACCAACTACAGAAGAACTATAATATACAGATTTGCGATCACCAGTGTACAATCTTGAGCTTCTAGTTTGAATAACATTTCCATAGTTTGCGTTAGGTTTAGAGACTATGGTAATGGTACATTTTGCATGAGTCACCCATTCCTAAACTCTCATTGATCTATACACTATGGTACATGTGGTTCTTATATTGCACATTTTGTTCTTACTTTGTACATTAGATTTTTATTTTTGAATTTTCATAACACTTTGTTGGCATGTGCTTGGTTATTTGATAAAAAGGAGAATGCAAGAAGGCCATGCCCAGGTTGTTTAAAGCTTTGCACCTATGTCTGTCACAGGCGAGATCATGAATTGACAACATGAACTCGAAGATTAAGCCTCAGGTCTTGGAAAATCAAACACTTGGTGAGCAAAATGAAGAGAAAGTCACATGATTGGCCATACCAATTACGAAAAGAGAAATGATATTTTGACGCAAATATCATTACACAATACACACACAGGAGAGAGAAATAAGGAAAAAGAAGATGAAGATTCAAAATATTACCAAACTGTCCCTGTGTATGTATTCTGTAATGATATTTGTGTCAAAATATTATTCCTCTTAAGAAAATTGCACACCATATGCTGATGTTATTTGCAATGAATTGGTGATCAGTTGAATGTTTATGGCCCCTACCAGTGCTAAAAGTTAAAGCAAAGCTTCTTCCCTTTTGGAACTAAACAACATTTGTGTGATTGTGTTAAAAAAAATTTCTCTAATCAAATTTATAGGATGCATATACATGTTCTAAAATAATGCATATACATATATTTTGAAAATTAAGTTTCAGTAAGTAAGAAAAATAAAAATAAAAGATTCAAATTTAAAATTCCTTTTTCTTTACTAAAAAATGATATTTTTTTGAACAAAAACTAAAAAGTGATATTTATTCATTCAAATTATTGGTAGTATATATTAGATAGAACCACAAATTCAATATTGCTCCAAGCAAAAACGGGTGATTCTATGAACAAATTCACAACATTTAAGTTGAAAGCATAAATGATAAAAGAATACACATGCCTCTAGATTTGTAATGTTGAATTGGTAACTAATTGAAGTTGAATTGTAAATATGAATCAAACAAACACCATCAAATTTAGAAATCAAACAGCGCTGCATTTAGATGAAATCACAAAATTAAAAAATGAAATAAAAATCTGAACAATATGATAGCTGCTTATTTTTATTAAAAGAAAAAAAAAGGAAAAAAGTGTTTGACCCCTATCAAATAATATATTTAGCAGTAATAATAATTATGGATGTAATTGGATCAATTTTTGGTGTTTTTTAAAAATGGAACCCAAATGTCTCATAAATGTAAGGTCAAATGATAGTTACCGAGATATTATTGGAGTGGTCGGGGTTTGAACCCCAAATTTCACGTTTTCTTCATATTTAAATGTTCGGTTGATTAATTTACAACGTTTTTCTTTCTAAATATTAATCCATCTATCCCAAAATAAATGACCTGTTTGACCACTGACACGTTTGCCAATGCACAACTTTAATCGTTAATATATCTAATTATCTATTATTAAAAATTATAAAAATTGTATATTTTGAAAGTACTCGTCGAGACAAATCAAACAACATCTCATATGCTAATATTTGCGTGTATATATTAGTAAAAAAATAAGGTCAAAACAGGTCAAATGAATAGTACACTAAATAAAAAAAAGGTCATTTAAAATGGGATGGAGGGAGTATATTCATATATAGGTTCTATACTATTATTTATCTCTTGATGTTTTCCTTGCTATTATTTTTTCAAAGACTACATTTCATACAATAAAGCTTTAATAAGACCAAACAAATGAAAGCATTTAACAATACAATGCAGTTTTCAGCAAGCTTTGGTCCTCTTAAATACCTATTTTTTTTTTATCTCTGCTTTCAAGTCAACTCTTGCTTACTCTCACATCTTTAATGAGTTTTTTTTTTTGGTAATGTTTACAATTACAAGAATTTCTCCCAGAAAAATTTAGAATTTTTCAACAAAAGAATTAAACATAGTTTTTCATGCGTCAAAACTTAAAAATTATTATTATTATCGAACGGATCTCTTGTTTTAAAAAAAATTATAATTTTGCAAGAAATGTCTATATTTTAGGCCAAATAGCTTAGAGGCTAGAATTCCACTATTAAGATAAATAAGTAGGATATATTGGGCTCAAACCTTGAATTCTGTATATAAATGCGATGTCTTTCCCAACTGAGCTAAGCTCCCGGAGACTTTGAAAGAAATATTTCTATAATTTACTAAGCATGACAACAGAAGAAAATCCAAAATTTTGAATAATACATATATGGGGATTGGGGTTCGAACCCCGGCCATCTCACCTATCCATTTTAAGGTGGACTTTTTTGCCACTAAGTAAATTTGACCCCAAAAGAAAGAAAGAAGGAATTTTTTGGGTTATAAATATCCTCAATGAGGATTGAACTTAAGATCCCATGTATGCTATCTAAATTCCCCACTATTAGACTAAACCTAATGAGTTAAGAAAAAAGAAATTTTAAATTTTAGATGTTTGAAAAAAAGAAATAGAAACTTGAACGTTGAACCAAACCATTGTTTACGGATTTTTATTTTCTTTCACGGAATTGATTATTTCTTTTCTTTTATTTTGTTTAAGATGAATTGATATTTCTATCCCATGCATTGATATTATTTGTAAGATTTTTTTTTTTTTTTTATATTTACATCCCATGCATGCTTGCGTTTTCATGCAAGACTTTTTTTTTTGGACCAAATCTTCTCGCAAGACTTATGTACTCCGTGATTGGAAAAAAAATAAAACGACAAAACGGTCTCTTTTTTTGACTACACATATATTAACTATACACTAGATTTTTTTTTTTTTTTTTGAATAATAGTTTAGATTGATTATTTAATCAATTTTATCGTTAGACCATCTTGCACTCTCCAAATACTTTTCACAGCCGCAATTTTCTATAAATTCATTCCTCTTTCTCTTGGAAAGGCATCACTAACCAACAAGATACCCATATTACACACTTTGATCAATATCACTAATCACTATGGTCAACTCCAAAACCCTCTTATGCCTAATCTTCTTTACCACTTTTCTCTTCTCTACCTTTGTCAATGCCAATTACTACCAAAATATCTCTCCATCATACCTTGGTTTCAAGCAAGAGAAACTCACTCACATACACTTTTTCTTGCATGACATCGTTACAGGCCCAAAGCCCACAATAGTCATATCCTCCGAATCTCCCTTAAACGGTAAATCCAAATCTCCGTTACCATTTGGATCCATAGTGGTTTTAGAAGATCCGCTAACCGTTGGACCCGAACTTAACTCCAATCAAATTGGAAAAGCCCAAGGTTTTTATTTAACCGTTTCACAAGAGGCCGTGCTTGAATTAGAACTTGTTATGGGAATGACCTTTGCATTTACTGAAGGGAAATACAACGGTAGCACACTAAGCGTGTTGGGGCGCAACACAATCGGCGCCCCCATAAGGGAAATGCCTATTATTGGTGGGACTGGAGAATTTCGATTTGCACGTGGTTTTATTCAGGCGAAAACTCACTCTGTCGATTACCATAAAGGTGATGCTCACGTAGAATATAATGTTTACGTGTTTCATTATCCTTCCATGTTAGAATCTCAAGAGGTTTTTGACGATGGAAGTCAATTCATGACTGAACCATTGATTGGTAAAATATAACAAAAAAAAAATTTAAGGAGAAAACTTAACTCCAATGCTATGAATATTGTTTGCGCTTGATGTCATTTTTTCGATCACAACATAACAGATCATGTTGTGGATTGAAAAAGGCTACCAAGTGTTTTTCAGTACGGTATTTAAGTTTTCTATCGGTACGGTTTTAAGCATTATAAACAATTAATAAACAAATTGTTTATAAAGCTGAACATTTTTCACTCTTGAATCATGTTATCTTATATCGACTGAAATATAATTAAGGTGATACAACAAGTTATATAAATTTTTCACTCACAAAATAAGTTTGAGAACTAGACTACAAGTGGTGAATGATTCCAAAGACTAATAAAAATTGTAAAAAAAAAATTGTTGTCATATTGTAGCTAGAAGTCAGTGTTTTTATGTTTTAGTGTAAGCTGCACGTGTAAGTTAGCTAAATAAGGTGCAATCAAATATTACGAAATATAATTTAATGGATGTGTAAGATAATAATCATTGTTAGTAGTTAGTACTAATAATAGATAGATTATAGATATTAAACTCTTATTTGAATGTAATATATATAATTGATAATATGAAATTTGTAAATCTAATTTGATAATTTTACGTTAATGTTGATTTATGCCAATTAATGTTTTCATAACCAGGACCTGCTTGAACTGGGAAACGAAGCTAGTTTCAGTTTGAGAAGCTGTAAAAAATTTGGTGATATAATTAAGAAAAATTGTTGGTTTTATAATCTTGAATGTTGATTTGAGATTAGACTGCCGGATTCTAACTCTGATTTATATATGAAAATAATTTCAACCGTTTATTTTGAACGATGAAATCCTATTCCAAAAATCATTGTTCTCTATCGTGTGATTCCTCTATCGCCATTTATGATCAGATGGTTCCGTTGGCATTTATGTTCACATCAAATAAAATGACCACATCGATCACCCAAAACTTTATTAAGGTTTTGGATTTATAAGTGATCACTCATATATATCACTCAACATCAATTCTTCCAACTAATATGTGACTTAAATCATATTTGATACATCTCAACATCTCCCCCCTCAAGTGTGAATATTTTGAAGTCCAAGAACCATACTACTCACTTATTGCTCCTCAACCGGACACTGATACCAATGAGAGGGGGAGTCTTATTAGATCAACACATTAAGCTTTGAGTAACAAGTGATTTTTGACACCACACTTTCACCCAAAATTTTAGATATTAAATTTAAAGATTTTCTCACTTATATGCTGTTCAACATCAATTCTTTCAAATAATGTGAGACTAAACTCACACTAATAAATGACATTCATTTTAAAACATGTTCCACGGTACTGGACCAATTATGTGCACATAGTCCACATTAGCCTTCGTATATAAGTTACATGAAGTTGTTTACCTTCAGACGTTTGTAGTGTAAATTACATTTTTATGTATTTCCATACATCATGTGATGTGGATCTAAGATAGAAGTCCACACACACACATATATATTCAATTAATTTGATTTTCATACCATTTAGTCGATCTATTCAATTTGTGTTTATATATTTTAGTACTGGTAAGTTAGTCTCTATAAATTTAAAAATTGTTGCTAATATTTTTGTATAAACTTAAGTATAATATCTTTTTTATTTTAGTCCATGTGCATTTGTTTTTGTTTATAAGACTTAATTGCTATAAATTAAAAACTGTTGATTTTATTTTAGTTTTGACGTCTATTAATTGAAACCTAATGGCGTGATATTATTGGCTCATTCATATGATGTTAGGGGTTAAAATTTAAAAGTTAATTTGTGAGACTGAATAAAAAAAAACTTACATGAACTAAAATAAAAATTGCTATAATGCCAGGAACTAAAGTCACACTTCCTTAATTTTTAAACAAGTTACACAATACATGGTTTGAAGTATTTGAATATAGACGGTCATGTAATGACTTAAATTAGGTGGGATTTAAAAAGGGAAGAAATATATAAAGTCATTTGAAATTTGTTTTTAGTTTATCTGAATATACCACATTTCATTTTTAATTCCTATAAAAATTTCCTCCGAATTTTGGTTCTCTAAATTTTTAAACTTAATCCCTTTTTTCTTTCAAAAATTCACATATCACGTTCTAAATGGACTTTTTTTAAACATATCATTATTAAGATATTAAAATCCAATTAGTTTAATAATTTAACTATTTAGTTTTTAATTTTTGTTAATTTATTCATAACTTTAAATCAAAGATTAAATTGTTAAACTAAAAAATTAAATATTTAAATAATCAAACTAGAGATATTTAAAGGCCTTAATATTAATATATTTTAAACAAAAACCATTTAGAACATATACGTGAAGTTTTGAAAAAAAGCAGCAACTAAAATTGAAAACTGAAAAATTTAGAGGTATTAAATTTTGAAGAAATTTTTTAGGGGGACTAAAAATAAAAGTATTTGGTATATTTAGAGGAACTAAATATATATATATAAAAATCTATTAATGTCGGTAATTGATTTTATATTTAACCATATATTGAATAATATTTGTAACATCCCAATTTTCGTAACTCGATATATTTTATTTTATTTAAAATCTCGATATTTTATTTCTTTATAACTTGATCGTTATTGCCGTGTTTAATATATATTTTTGATTTTGAAAGTTTTTCATTTAAATTTTTAAAGGGCTTGAAAAGGGATAATTATTTATAAGAAACATAATAGTTATTTTATAATTATGAAGAAATATTTATACTCTTTTATGAGATCAATATCTTAAATTGATTGAGCTTTGTGTTCTTGATAAATCAGAGGGATCTATATTTATTTTGAGATACAAAATATTTATTATTATATTATATATATTTTCATATAAAAATTGGTAGTTCGATATGTATATTTACACATTAGTTCTTATGTGAATATATCTATGTAATTGTAAACTAACTTATTAATTTATATACTGATAGTATAGTATATAAATAATTAATAGTCACATAATTTCGTATACATATCAGCTTTTGTTTTTGGTAATCATATATACATTTAACCTATATGATATAGGAATTGATATAGTTTTTATCTATATGTAAGGTTTTATAGTATTTGACATTTTAATTATGCAAAAATTAGTAAGTATGAATATTAGGTCTAGTAACCTATATTCTTTTATGTTGGTTCAATTAAATTAAGCCACGCTTACAATTTATATGAGTCATACTCCTAAAATCATCATTTTTCATATTAATCTTGCAAACCGACTAATAGGATATGTATACTCAGCTTATTTTCTATCACATTTTGATGAATAATCCTTAAGAGAAAGCCACCTCTTGTAGTTCTATAAGCTTCTATACTTTCCAACACATAAATCTAAGCCTACAAAATGATGTGTTGTTATATCTAAGTATAGTTAGTAATCATATCCTATTCATGACTTATAACAACACATCATTTTGTAGGCTTAGTGTTCAACAAGGAAATTTTAAGTATAAATAGATGAGTTCATGCATTCATTTTCTTCATCACAAAATCAAACTTCTTCCGCCATACTCTTAGTTCAATTTGTGAGTGACATTTTAGTGAAGCTTTGCCACTTTGGTTCCGTGTTTCAGAAGAAGATTTACAAAGGATTACCACCGGAGGAGCCGTTTTTCAAGAGTTTTATCAAAAGCTAAGGTGGGGGCAAGATTTCGTACACGTTGGGACGGTTAGCGTAAAATAGCTTAATATATATGTGTAGTGGTGTACCCACAACCACTACATCCGATAAATAACTAAGGAGAGCTTATTCTCTTTTAGTGATTTTTCTGGAATTACTAAATGAGGTTACGCCTGCCTTAATTATTTATCATATAAATAATCTATGATAATATATGTTTGTATTGTGCTTGCCTTACTTGATTAATTGTCTAAATGTTTACTTGATTATTTGAATGATTGTGATTGCTAGAATAAGAATGAGATATACTCTTTAAGGTTAGAAACAATAACATTGTTAGTGTAAGATTCCCAATGACATAAAGGCAGTTTGTAACTTTGACTAGTTGTACTCGGTTGGGTTCTGGCTAAGGAAAGACTTGGTAGACTATGCCTCTTACGGTTACCTCTCTTTCCTGGGAAGTCAACCATACACTATTCATTGTAAGGATTGAACTTTTGTGTAGAAGTGAGGTTTGTGTGAGAAAAGGATGATAAAAGATACTTTGAGGTTGTTGGTTTGTGTGTGGAAAGAATGATAAGAGATACTTTGAGGTTGTTGATGGTAATTGGCACTCAACTTATGTGACTAGAGTATGTTATAACTAGATGAATTGATGTGATGAATTCTCGAGAATTGTATTAGTACATAGGGTTTGAGTTGCCATGATCTTATTGAGAGTGCATATAGAATTGCATTCAGGAGTGTGTAAATCCACTGCCGTGTGTATGGGCGCACGAGGTTGATCAGCTGCCTGAATCCTGACGAGGATTTTTTCTGCGCGCTTGGCAAGATAGTGAGATCTTGGCCTGTTTTCTTAGGGGCGATCGACTTATAACACTTGGACTCCACGTGAAGTCAAGTGGCGTAGCTCTTGGTAAATGGGAGTACGTTGGTGGCAAGTGGTCTTGTGATATCTGATCTCGGTAATTGGGAGGATATCCTTGACAGCGTCTTAAGGCCTGAGTCGACATGTAGTTTAGGAATGCATTTGGATAGATAGAGGCTATTTTGAGAGAAAAATAATAGAGGATAAATAGAGTATATTTTTGGAGATAAACACGAGAGGATAAGACGCCTGATTGATTACTTGTGTTTGACATATATATTCCTATTTTACACCCCATCTCCAATTTCTAAACTTGTACGTATGTCTTAGCCTTGTGTTTGTTTTGTCTTGTATTTTTATCTATGTATTTAGATTCCATTGAAGATGAGCTTAAGACTGAAGATGGGGCAGTTCTTTATACGGTTGGCAATATAGATGTCAGTATCGCACAGTGATAATCGAGGTCTTGTTTGGACAGCCAGTGTGTCTTTTGTAGTCTTGTCTTTTGGGTCTCTTTAAATATGATGTATTCTTTATTTCACATGTAATACGCGATATTAGATAGATTCGCAGACACCTTTGTCTTTATGATATAAATAAAATAAGTTTTGACTTACATCTGTTATTTATTTCTTATCTATTTAAATTTTAACTTTTCTGTATTTCCACGATAGAAACTGATTAGAATAGTACTTCGGTCTCACCGAGACATTGGGGCGTTTCAATATTAATTATTATAAATTAAAATAAAATATTAATTTATTAAGTAAGGCACTTTAGGAGTTGCTAGGCTTGGGGTGTTTGCTTGTTGGAGTTGTTAGTTTTGTGTTATGTGTTGGTGACTTTGTAGTTTGTATCAGTTTTTTTAGCCCATTCTTTGAGCAAATGATAGTGTGGGGCCTCTACAACACCCTTTAAATAAGATGGGTAGAATGTTATCGCAATGATGCTGGTTTGAGCTCGATCTATTAATAATATTTTTACTTATCGAAAAAAATAGGTTTTGTCTAACATGAAAGAGTTGTTCAAGTTGTGCATGATGCAGAAGTTATGAATACTTTCTTGAGACTCATCAAGATTAACAAATATAAATTTTAAAAAATCCACCATTGACTTGAATTGTATGTTTATATCATATATAGATCATCCATAATTATTTTTTAAAAAAAATTGAAAATAATTTTATTTGATACTTTATTGAGTGTCATCAAGATTAACGGTATATGAATGTTTATTGAATATCGTTAATCTTGACAGGTCTCATGCGTTAACATATTAAATGATTTTCAATTTTTTTAAAAAAATTATGAATGATCTATAGACTTTCAATTCAATAATGAATTTTGTAAAATTTATATTCATTATAATATTATTCATGACTTATACACTATGCCTACTTAAGTCGCACTTTTATTCATTATAATATAGGATAGTATAGATTATCCTTATAAAGCTAGAATATATGTATAACTATTCTACTTGTTTTTTTTTTAAAGAAAAACGAATCAATCATATTGGTCTAAAAAATAATTACAGATTTTTTTTTTTGAAAAATAATTATAGAAGTAAATTCCAAGTATACTTGAAGTTTTCTATGTTTGGATGTGAGAATTAGAATTTGAGAAGAGAGAAAGATGCGAAAAAAAGTGTGAGAAAAATAAAAGTAATAGAGTATAGATTTAACATATTGATTAGTTTAAGAGAAAGAGAAAGAGAAGAGAAATAGGGAGGAAAATCTCGATGGGTCTCATAGCAACTCTTATTATGTCGGAGGCTACCAATTAGGGAGAATCTCGCCAAAACATTGAATTGTTGATAATGATTCCGATACAAAATGTGTGTGGTGTCTAACAATTGCGGAAAGTGAGGATTGATATCACCTTTTTTATTAATGCAATTTTGCTTCGGCATTATGGCACAAGGTTTCAATTTGTTTGGTTGGGGTCCAGTGGTTCCTAGAGATTTTCTCATCATTTTCCAAAAATTGTTGGTAGAGAAAATGGTAAGTGGCTAAAGGGCCTCCTCTCGGTGTGGCATGCGGTGGTGTGGTTAATTTGAAGAGCAAGGATCAAGTTTTTGATCGGATTACTAGGCAATTATGGAAGTGGTTGTTGGAGAGAAAAATGGGGGTCTTTGTAGTTTCTATGAATGGATTACATGCCCTATGAATTGTATAACTATATAGTTAGAGTTGTTGTGGTTTTGGGTTATATACCCTTTGTACTTAATTCTAAATTGCGGATATAGTACCATTTGTATTTTTTCCTTTTTTTTATATATATATATATATACACACATATATACATATCTTTTTGCCATTAAAAAAATTTGGGAGGAGAGAAATGTGTTTAATTTTATAAATACTAAAGTACCCTTATATTAAAAATATGATTTATTTAAAAAGAAATTAGAAAAAAGGAAATAAAGCAATATTGTTGCTCTCTCATCCCTTTCTTCGTTGCTTTGGGAGTAGGGCTGCTTTTAATATATAATAATAATAGTAATAAAAATATTATTCATATTTATTTAAATAGGTCGGTCTGGTAGTAGAGCTGTCAAAACGAGTCGTCCGACCCATTTTGGACCGGTCCGTGTGGGTTTCGGGCTACATCGGGTCGGGCTAAAAAGCCCGGATGAAAAACGGGACCGAAAAAGTGTGGACAAAGCACGGCCCTATTTGGGCTTCGGGCTTTCGGGCTAACCCACATTTTTTAAACTTTTTTTCAATAAAAAATTAAAAATAGCAAAAAAATGTTTGTTTGTTTGTTTTTTTTTTTTTTTAAAAATTTTGTTGTCTCGCAAATTTTTTTGCAAAAAAATGTAGAAAAAAAACATACTTTTATATTATATATATATATATATATATATATATATATATATATATATATATTGTATTCGTTAAAACGTTATTAAGTTGTGTAACATTACTCAAATGTTATACCGGTGTAATTTGATCTCTCCCCTATATATATATATATATGTGTGTGTGTGTGTGTGTAGGATCAATAATTCTCACGCAACCTCTTTTTACTCATATGCTACCTACAAGTTTTTCGCGCGCATTATTTTTACTCATCCGCTACTTATCAGTTTCCTTCGCGCTCTATTTTTACTCATCCGCTACCTACAAGTTTTTCGCGCGCCCTATTTTTATTCATCGGCAACTTACGAGTTTCTCGCACGCTCTATTTTCACTCATCCGCTACCTACGAGTTTCTCGCGCGCCCTATGTTTACTCATCTGTTGCTTAATAGTAAAAATGAGAAATTTGAGGAAAAAACACCGCCTGCTGCTTAAATAGAGGATTATATCCGAGAAATTGGTAGGGTGGCAAAAAACTCCTATAATACAAACTAAGTTCAAATCATTCAAAACAAGTTAGTTATATTGATTTTTAATTTTTTTTAAATTTAAATTTATTCGGGCTTGCGGGCCGCTTGCGGCCCATTCGGACTAGCCCATATTTTAAACGGGCTTTATCGGGGCGGGCTAAAATGCGCCGGAAACAATTCGGGCTAGAATTATCAAGGCTCAAGCCTGGGAAAAAATCGGGCTTGGCGGGCCGGCCCATTCAGACTAGCTCATTTTGACAGCTCTATCTGGTTGGCCTAAAAGACCTTTTTAATGGTCAACCTGGTTTTTTTTAGCTAAATAGACTTTAAAAAGTCATGGCTTGCTCTACTTAAATAAATAGTCTGGTCTGATCCGAGGCCCTTGTAGGCCAGCCTAATCTACTCTCAACCTTATTTGGGAGAAAAGAAAAAACATGCAAGTGTGCAGATATTCAAGTTAATTTTTATATTCATTTAAAGCACATTGGAAGCTCTGATATGGCAAGCAAACTCTGATCAGAACTTGAAGACATCAGAAGATGCATATGTGTTTCATCAGAAGATGCAAGTTCTACTCATCAAAAGATGCATATCAGACTCTGATAAGAGCAGTGAGAGCCGTTTTGTCAGAAGAACATTCTCTGCATCAATGATTATACTCTGACATTCCAAATGCTGATGGAATCAATCTTATCCACAGAATAGTGACGTTTGTACTATTGTACGAACTCTTTACCTGATTTGGATAAAACGTTTTGCCCAAGATTGATCGTATACAAGGTTACCCGATTTGGTTATCAAAGGTACTATCTACAGCTGGCGCAATCTCACTGCATCAAATTCGAATCAAACACGCTCCACCTTCATCTATAAATTGGAGCAAGTTTGAAGCTTTGGGATACGTTACTTGAACAATTTGAAAAGAGCTGTTACTCTGCTAAAATCATCCTAAAGCACAAAACTGCAAATACAACTTGAACTCATATTCAAAATCCAAGACTCCAGCTTCAGCTTCTGTTAATTCATTAGTTGAACCTTAGAATTTTGTATTAAGATTCTAAGTTAAGTCTTGTATCAAAAGTTGTATTTATTTTGTAACTGAACATTGATCTTTATATCAATTGTTCAAACTCTGTTTTTCTAAACTTGTGTTTTGAAGTCTCTTGCCTGCGTGCTTGAGCATTAGGAAGTCTCTTGTGTGTATACTTGAGCATTGGAAGTCTCTTGCTTGTGTGCTTGAGCAATTGTAATCTTTGGTGATTATAGTGAACTCTCTTGGAAGTACAAGAGGACTGGACGTACTCTCGGTTTGTGAGGGGAACCAGTATAAAAATCTCTGTCTCTATCTTTCTCTCTTTCTCTCTACCTTCAAAGTTACTTTTGATTGTGTTTTGTTTTCTAAACCGCTGCAAACTCTGATAAGTTTTCCATAACTTAGAAGAAAATTTTAAATTACCCAAAACACAATTCAACCCCCCCTTCTTGTGTTTTTCACACCTTCAATTGGCATCAAGAGCCCGGTTCTGTTTTTTAATCACCTAACAGTGAGACAGTTTCCTGTTGAAAAACACTATGACTGAAACTCCAAGTGGTAGCATGAAAGCAGTTCCTCATGACTATGATGTTGAAGATAAGTCAAGCAACAAAGCACCAAAGTTCAATGGAGATGCATCTACCTTTTCCTGGTGGAAAGATAGAATCTACAGTCATCTTATTGGTTTAGATGATGAGCTTTGGGACTTGGTTGAAGAAGGGGTAACTTTCCAAGGACTAGATGAAAAGGGAAGGCTATCTGTTGAAGAAAGAAAGAAGTTCACTCCTACAGACAAGAAGCTTTACAAGAAACATCACAAGGTTAAGGATCTTCTCATTGGGTGTATAACTCATGATGAGTACCTCAAGATCACAGACAAATCCACTGCCAAAAGCATCTATGACTCCTTGTGTTCCACATATGAAGGGAACAAACAGGTTCAAGAGGCAAAGGCTACTCTTTTGATCCAACAGTATGAACTCTTTAGAATGAAGGATGATGAGAATATTGAATCAATGTATTCTAGGTTCAAAATTCTTGTGGCTGGTCTCCAAGTTCTAAAGAGAAGTTATACAACCTCTGATCATGTAAGGAAGATTTTGAGAAGCTTACCTTCAAGGTGGAGGCCTAAGGTAACAGCTATTCAAGAAGCTAAAGATTTGGACAAACTTGGCTTGGAAGAATTGATAAGTTCACTCATGAGTCATGAGATTGAACTATCTTCTGATGAGCCTCAGAAGAAGATAAAATCTGTGGCTTTGCCATCTATTTCAGTTTCATCTAAGGCTCTGAAAGCCAAAGTTGTAGAATCTGAAGCAGAGGAATCTTCCATAGATAATCAAGAGGAAGGATCAGATGATGATTTCTTTGCACTCTTATCCAAAAACTTTCAAAAGTGGCCACTAAGGAAGGGCAAAAATTTTCAAGGCAGAGGATCTGGATCAAGAAACAACACCAGCAAAGAGAAGAAGGATGACACAAAAAATTGTTTCAATTGTCATAAGCCTGGACACTTCATGGCTGATTGTCCTGAACTCAACTCCAAGGGTAAAGGAAGAAAGAGTATGATCAAGAACAAAGCCAAAAAGAGTCTGATGGCAACATGGGAGGATATTAATGAACTATCTGAGGATGAAGACTCTGAGGAAGCAAACCTAGCGCTTATGGCCATTGGTGAGTCAGACAATTAAAATGATTCAGAGTCTGATACTGACGACATTGATGAGGTAATATCTAAAATGTCTAGTACTCAAATGACCAAAGCTTTGAAAGATGTAATGGTGAAGTACATGGAAAAGTTGAGTGAGTTAGATTTTTGCAAACAAAAAATGAAGCTCCTCAATGAAAATCTCACTCAGACTCAAGCAAACTATCAAAAATCTCTTAAAACAATTAAGGTGCTTGAGACTGGATGCAGAACATGTCACAAACCTTATGACGAGTATGAAATCTCTCTACAAGAGTTTGTTCACCATAACATAGATAAAACTAGGGTAACTTCCGTAATTCATGGTGGACTCAGCAACTATTACAAAAGACAAGGACTTGGTTCTCTTACATGTCCTGATGTAGGAAAATTAAGTAAACCTGTCTTGTTGAGCAAGTCACCATCAGAATCTTATTCAAACTTTACTAAGGGTACATCAGAACCTCTGACTGTGTCTGGTACTCTTGTGAGCTTGGAACCACAAGATAAGGTATCAGAAGATGACTCATCTTCTGAACCTAAGTCTTCTAAAACTCAGGTTCCCCTCACATCAGTACCCATGTCTACTCAAGTTAAAGCTGTCAAAGTACCAAAGCCTGTTGATAAGCGGGGCACTAGTACTTCTAAAGCAAACTTGGTAACTGGTTCTCTGACACACTCAAAAGGAAAGTCTCAGAGACAACATAAGCCTAAACATTTTTCTAAAGGCTCTGTTGACTCCAGATCTTCTGAGTATTCTAACAAGAAGAATAATATTCTCAAAACTAACCAAAAAGGACCCATCAGAGTATGGATACCAAAATCTGAAATAGTGTATGCTGCAGGTATGCACCCAAAGAAGAAAAGAAAGCTCATGGTATCTGGACTCTGGCTGCTCACGTCACATGACAGGAGACAAGCTCTTATTCCACACCCTGAATCAGCAAGAGGGAGGAACAGTAGGGTTTGGTGGCAACCAGAAGGGAAAGATCATTGGTATATGTACAGTTGGTAATTCTTCTTTGTCAATTTCTGATGTTTGGTTAGTAAATGGACTACATCATAATTTACTTAGCATAAGTCAATTGTGTGATAGTAATTATGATGTTATGTTTAATAAGGATTCATGTACTGTAATCAGAAACTCTGATCAATCCATTGTCTTTAAGGGAAATAGAAAAGGCAATGTGTACAAAGTCAATTTTTCTTATTTAAAGGAACAACAAGTGCTTTGTCTTTTGACACTGAGTGATGAAAAATGGATCTGGCATAAAAGATTGGGTCATGCTAACTGGAGATTAATTTCTAAGCTTAGCAAGGACAATCTTGTCAGAGGACTCCCAAAAATAAAATATCACTCAGACTCACTTTGTGGTTCCTGTCAAAAAGGAAAAATTGTCAAAAGTTCTTTTAAGAACAAGAACATTGTCTCTACTACTAGACCTCTGGAACTCTTGCACATTGATCTTTTTGGACCAGTTAGCACTGCTTCGATCAATGGTAAGAAATATGGATTAGTCATTGTAGATGATTATAGTAGATGGACTTGGGTTAAATTTCTGAGAAATAAAGATGATACATATGAAGTGTTTAGCATCTTCTGTACCCAAATTCAAAATGAAAAGGATTTCAAAATTTTGAAAGTAAGAAGTGATCATGGTGGTGAGTTTGAAAATGAACCTTTTGAAAAATTCTGTGAAGAACATGGAATTCTCCATGAATTCTCTTCTCCTAGAACTCCACAACAAAATGGAGTTGTAGAAAGAAAGAATAGATCTTTACAAGAAATGGCACGCACCATGATGCATGAAAATAATTTAGCAAAATTCTTTTGGGCAGAAGCTGTTAACACTGCTTGTTATATTCAGAATAGAATCTATATAAGACCTATTTTGAACAAAACAACATATGAACTCTTTAAGGGAAGAAAACCCAATATTTCTTATTTTCATCAATTTGGTTGTACATGTTACATTCTGAATAACAAAGTCCATCTTAAGAAATTTGACTCTAAAGCCTGTAAGGGTATCTTCATTGGATACTTTGAACGCTCCAAGTCATACAGAGTGTACAATTCTGAAACTAATACAGTGGAAGAATCAATGCACGTAAAGTTTGATGATAAAGAGCCTGATGATAAAATGTCAGAGCCTGTTAAAGATTTGTCAGGATCTGATGAGTCAGAAGATTAAGCTCCAGAGTATGATAACAACATAGAATCTGTAGAAGACTCTGAAGCTCAAGAAGATACACCTTCTGATGCTGCTCAAGAACATCAAACTATTGATGATAACTCTGAAGAATCTGATATTCCAAGAAACACATTCAAATACAAATCATCACATCCTGAAGAGCTCATTCTAGGAAACAAGAACAGTCCAAGAAAAACAAGGTCAAACTTCAGAGTTGAAGAATCATTGTTTGGATTAGTTTCCTTGATTGAACCCAAGACAACAAATGAAGCTCTCTCAGATGATGCTTGGATAGTTGCAATGGAAGAAGAGTTAAATCAATTCAAGAGAAATGATGTATGGGATCTGGTACCCAAACCAAAACATAAGAACATTATTGGAACAAAATGGGTATACAGAAACAAACTGAATGAACAAGGTGAAGTCACTAGGAACAAAGCCAGACTTGTTGCACAAGGATACAGTCAACAAGAAGGAATTGACTTCACTGAAACATATGCTCCAGTAGCCAGACTGGAAGCAATCAGGTTACTTTTATCTTATGCAGTCAATAATGGTATTACTCTATATCAAATGGATGTGAAAAGTGCATTTCTAAATGATGTCATATCTGAAGAAGTGTATGTCAAACAACCTCCTGGCTTTGAAGATTTGACAAATCCTGATCATGTGTTTAGACTAAAGAAGTCACTCTATGGACTCAAACAAGCTCCCAGAGCTTGGTATGAGAGATTGAGTACTTTTTTGGTTGACAATGGTTTTGAAAAAGGACAAGTTGACAATACACTCTTTAAAAAGACCCTTAAGAAAGACATTTTGATCATTCAAATATATGTTGATGATATCATTTTTGGATCAACTAATGCCACTCTTTGCAAGAACTTTTCTAAGCTTATGCAGGATGAGTTTGAAATGAGTATGATGGGAGAATTGAAGTTCTTTCTTGGTATTCAAATAAATCAAACAGAGAAAGGAACATTCATTCATCAATCCAAATATATAAAGGATCTTCTGAAGAAGTTTAACTTAGAAGATTGCAAACCCATGAATACTCCAATGCATCCTACATCAAGTCTAGGCAAGGAAGAGTCTGAAGGCAAAGTTGATCAGAAGCTGTATAGAGGTATGATTGGATCTCTTCTTTATCTAACTGCCTCAAGACCTGACATTTTATTCAGTGTCTATTTGTGTGCAAGATTTCAATCAGATACTAGAGAATCTCATCTCACTGCTGTGAAGAGAATCTTTAGGTATTTGAAAGCTACCTGTAACATTGGATTACTGTATCAGAAATCCAATGACTACAAGCTGATTGGATTCTGTGATGCTGACTATGCTGGTGATAGAATTGAAAGAAAATCCACCAGTGGTAACTGCCAGTTTATTGGTGAGAATTTAATTTCATGGGCTAGTAAAAGGCAAACCACCATAGCTATGTCAACAGCAGAAGCTGAATACATATCAGCAGCTAAATGTTGTACACAACTACTTTGGATGAAATATCAATTGGAAGATTATCAAATCAGCAGTAACAATATTCCATTATATTGTGATAATACTGCAGCTATTCACCTTTCTAAAAACCTTATTTTACATTCAAGAGCTAAGCATATTGAGATTAAACATCATTTTATCAGAGACTATGTTCAAAAAGGTGTAATTGATCTCAAGTTCATTGAAACTGAAAATCAATGGGCTGATATCTTTACAAAACCTTTAGCTGTTGAACGTTTTGATTTTATCAAAAAGAATCTGAACATGATGGAAATATCTGATTAACTTAGACTCTAATGAAAAATTGAGTTTGTGAGAATCTAATAGTAATCAGAAGATGAAGTCATCAGAACCTTCTGTATCAGAAGTTGTGATGAGAATATCTTCTGACACACTATCAGAATCTGATTAGGAGGTAAATGGTTCTGGCGCGTAAGTAAAAATCTTTTGTAAAAACCCTTTCGTTTTCTCAAACTTACGTGTCAGTTATTTAAATAATCTTCTAATACACGTGTCTTGTTACAAGAGGATAAAGAAGTTGGTTAATGATGATTAGCATTCCAAATTCCCATTTGTGGTAAAATACTCTACTACCCCTGTGTATGTGTACTTGTTTTTTTTTTTTTTGCGCGTAAGTTTCTATTTAAACACACTAACTGTTCACATTCACACTTTTGCACTCTCACAACCTACACTTTCATTCTTCTAAAACACAGAGAAATTTCTTTCTCCCTCTTTAGAAACCCTAACTTCCAAATATCATCCATGGCATCCTCATCATCTTTCCTCAATAGAACATGCATGATCTTACCAAGAGAATCCAACCCTACTGAGTTCGCGAAGGATCAACGACCATACAAATATGATGAACTAAATGTTGCGATTGAGAATCCCGTTGATCTTGAAAGTATTAGAGTAAACGGTTTTGCTGAAGTCGTTCATCTCTACAAAAGACAAGGATTGAAGTACTACTTTGATTTGTTGAATGGACCAACGTACACAGAGCTTGTTAAAGAATTCTGGATGAAAACCTCTGTTATCACAAGAGATGTATATAACAAGAAGGTCAGGGAAAAGATTGAAGAGAACCCTGAATTGAAAGATAGAACCCCAGAGGAAATGGGATTGAGATCTTTTGTTTCTACAGAGATTGAATCTTTTGTGGCTGGATTCAGAATCTCCATCAGACTCTGTCACATTCTTGAGGCTCTGAAGCTAAAGCGTGATGGTTTGGTGCTCAAACACACTGATGAAGCTGGTCCTGATGTGGAGGAATATATATTCAAACCTAAGGCTGACCCTAAGGACAAGTTTGAATGGACAAACAACTGCAAGATCATCTACATGATCTTAATTGACAGTGTCCTGCCCAAATTGGGAGGCACTGATCAAATATCCAGTGTCCAGAAGTTGTTCACATTTCATGTTGCTAAAGGAAATTTTGTGGATGTTGGAAGGTTTATTTTTGATCATCTATGTCTGTCTATTATCTCTAGCAAAGCTATTGTTCGACATTCAAGACTACTGAGCCACATGTTTGCACAGTGTGGTTTGTTGGATGCTATCACACCTTATCTCTCAGGCTTAGGTACTTTTCTGCTGAGTTCTAAGATTGTAAATAGTACTACCTTAAGGTACTTAAAGCTGGTAAAGAATAATGAGATAGTTCATCCAACACATCCTGTGTTACTCAGAGACTCTGAGAAAGACATTGGTGAATGTTGGCTTGTACATGTCAGCGATAGTGAAGCCAAGAGGGTTATAGAGGCACATGCCGAGTTCATGAAAAAGCTAGGTGCTGATGTAGGAGATGGACAACCTACAAAGCTTATTGTTAGACAAACAAGGCTTTTGGAACAACCTCTTAGACTTGAACCAGTCAAAAGAAAAGCTGCCAAAAGTCCTACTGGTAAGAAGAAGGCTGCTAAGATTCCAAAGACTACAGCTCCAAGATCCTCAAGGAAACCAAAGGTTAGGAAGCTTTTGATGGATCTTACAGAAGAAGAAAAGGAAGAAGCTGTGGTACAGGCAGCATTGGCAAAAGTTGCAGAGTTTAACAAAAAGCAAGAGGCTCTGAAGGACACGTATGATTGTGGTATTGAAGAGTCTGCTTTTGACGACATGCATAAGAAGCTTCCAAAAAGGAATGATCCTCATAATCTGCTGGAGAAACAGACTCTGTATGGTCCTACACATGGTAAGTCTTCTACTTTTATTGGAGGCAGCTCAGCGCTTAGTGATTATTTCAGAAGGCTTCAATTCCCTTCTGAAATTAGAGTTAAACATGCTTTTGATAAGGTTTTAAAAGGAGTTAATTCTGAGAAAGTCAATGATCTTTCTGAGAATCAACCATCATCAGAGCAGTTTAACCTCATCCTATCTAACCCATCAGAATCTCAGGCTAATTTTATATGCAATGATGCAGCACAAGCTTCTACAAGCATTGCACCTACTATTCAACCTTCAATTGATGAAGATTCTGATAAAACATCATCACCACCTCCTCAAAAATCCCCCAACCATCAAGAAATTCCTACCTTAACACCACAATCAGAAGAACCAGAAAATGACCCCAACCAAACTCTGAGACTGTTCAACCTGTGAACACTCAAGAACAACCAATAACACCTCAACCAGAAAATACTCAATCAGAAAATACCCAACCAGAGAATGAAACCCAACTAGAAAATGAACCCCCACCAGTACATACTCCAGAACATGACCACCAAAAATCACCAGAACCTGATCAAGATCAAGTCTCTGAAAATCTTCACTCTGATGAACATGTCCATGAGAAATCCCCACATCATGTGGCTGTGGACAACTTATGTGACTTATCTACACCAATTAAGAAACATGTTCAACAAATAAATGAGACCCTGAATCTTGAAGTCCTACCAAAAACCCCTCCTGACCAATCACAACATCTCAAACACCTTATGCAGGATCTATCTATGGACTGCATATTTTTCCCTCCTCACCTACCTTCCAGAATAGCCAATGAACCTCTTGATCAAACCCAGGATGATATCACTAGTCTGCTGAAAGCTGTTGACAAGAATCTTAGGAGAATGTCCAGTGCTATTCCACACAGGTCTATTGACACAGCACACATTGACAAAGAGTGTGACCTTATGGAACAACATCTGGTACTCATGCTTCGTTCTGTCAGAAAGGCCTATACTACAGACCTGAATTTGAGAAATGAGATAGCAAGGAAGGAAGAGGAAGAGAGGCGTGAAAGAGAAAGATTGGAAGCTGAGGAGAGGGAAAGAAAAAGATTGGAGGATGAGCGTATAGAAAGGGAAAGGCAAGCAGCTGAGCAAGCTAGGCTAGCAGAAGAAGCTAGAATAGCTGCTGAACAGGCAAGGCTTGAACAAATTGCTAGAAATGCACCAGAGTATGCTCAGCACATAAGGGAAAATCAAGATAATTTTCAGAGAAAACTTGATGAGCATTCTTCTATGTTGGCTGCTATAATGACTACTCTCCAGAGCATCAATGCAAGATTACCTCAGCAACCTGATCAACCTTAAACCCTAGGATTCTATGCACATGTTCTGTTTATTTATTTACCATGTTTTGTTATTTGTTTTGTAACTTGTTGGATATTACTGCTTTTTAAGTACTTGGTTGTTTGATGATTATCTTCTGTGTTCATTATTTATTTGTTTGTTTGATTATTTTTTTTATGTTTTCATAAATGATTTTGAGACAAACATCAACACAAGATTTCAACAATATATAACGAGTTTATTCAATTGAAAATTGTTGATTACATAAGTTCCTATCCAACTGTTCACTTGGATTCTACATAAAAAACAGCTAGTCCTAAATCTAGCTTATTTGAATCTAAGGGAAATGGAAGAGTTCACGACATTCTCTTCACTTCCTTATTGGGAGATCAATGAGAAGTGATCTCATTGATTATGAAGAGGGGTATTCTTCACTAGGAGGAACATATGTACTCAAGAATTCCTTCCAATCAGAATCCCATTCAGATTCTGACTCGGATAAGGACTCTTGTTGTTTAGTCTTGGATCTTGTTTTATATTTGACTCTGACAGGAGCAGAAGTTGATGCCTTCATCTTCTGAGGTTTCTTCTTAGACTCTGAGTCTTGTTGAATCTTCACTTTCTTCTTCTTCTTCTTCTCCTGCGCTCTCTTACTTTTGATCACTTTTCTATCCTTCTCCATTGTTGATTCTTCACAATGAAATGGAAGTGTTGAGTGAAATGACAAAGTTCATGGTCCTTATATAGTGGTTTCAAAATAGACAAGTTCATGGTTTTACGACAAACCATTTAATTGGTGTAGTTGTAACCACCTTGACTGCATTGAAACTTTAATTTTTGACCATTTTTTTAAATTGTCATTTATTTTTGTCAGTTTTATCTTTTTGTTTAATGACAAAAGGGGGAGTAAGAGTTGTTATTAATTTATGAGATGCTAAACTGAAATCAAAATTCCAAATTTAATTCTTTTCAGTTATGTCTTCGTATGATATGATTTTAAGGAAAATATTAGTTGAAATTTGAACTTCTGATACATGGTACATATGAAGGAAAAGTGCAATTTTCTTTCATGGGTATCAGACTTAGGGGGAGAGCTTGCAAACCTAGCCTCTGAAAGTCTAGTGTATTAGTTTAAGTTCAAAATTCAAATAATTATTTTTAAACTGATTTAATTAATCATTGCTGAACTTAGGGGGAGCTTGCAAAACTCATCAACCTAAGAGATGCTTGATAAATTTTATCAACAACCATTGTAAATTAATACTTGGTTTGTCATCAATCAAAAAGGGGGAGATTGTTGGAACAAAAGAGGTTCTGATATGACCCAATTGAGTTTTGATGATAACAAAAGTATTAATGTACAATAGGGTATACTAATTATTTACTCCAAGTGTGCAGATATTCAAGTTAATTTTTATATTCATTTAAAGCACATTGGAAGCTCTGATATGGCAAGCAAACTCTGATCAGAACTTGAAGACATCAGAAGATGCATATGTGTTTCATCAGAAGATGCAAGTTCTACTAATCAGAAGATGCATATCAGACTCTGATAAGAGCAGTGAGAGCCGTTTTGTCAGAAGAACATTCTCTGCATCAATGATTATACTCTGACATTCCAAATGCTGATGGAATCAATCTTATCCACAGAATAGTGACGTTTGTACTATTGTACGAACTCTTTACCTGATTTGGATAAAACGTTTTGCCCAAAATTGATCGTATACAAGGTTACCCGATTTGGTTATCAAAGGTACTATCTACAGCTGGCGCAATCTCACTGCATCAAATTCGAATCAAACACGCTCCACCTTCATCTATAAATTGGAGCAAGTTTGAAGCTTTGGGATACGTTACTTGAACAATTTGAAAAGAGCTGTTACTCTGCTAAAATCATCCTAAAGCACAAAACTGCAAATACAACTTGAACTCATATTCAAAATCCAAGACTCCAGCTTCAGCTTCTGTTAATTCATTAGTTGAACCTTAGAATTTTGTATTAAGATTCTAAGTTAAGTCTTGTATCAAAAGTTGTATTTATTTTGTAACTGAACATTGATCTTTATATCAATTGTTCAGACTCTGTTTTTCTAAACTTGTGTTTTGAAGTCTCTTGCCTGCGTGCTTGAGCATTAGAAAGTCTCTTGTGTGTATACTTGAGCATTGGAAGTCTCTTGCTTGTGTGCTTGAGCAATTGTAATCTTTGGTGATTATAGTGAACTCTCTTGGAAGTACAAGAGGACTGGACGTACTCTCGATTTGTGAGGGGAACCAGTATAAAAATCCCTGTCTCTATCTTTCTTTCTCTCTACCTTCAAAGTTACTTTTGATTGTGTTTTGTTTTCTAAACCGCTGCAAACTCTGATAAGTTTTCCATAACTTAGAAGAAAATTTTAAATTACCCAAAACACAATTCAACCCCCCCTTCTTGTGTTTTTCACACCTTCATACCTCTCTCTCTCTCTATCTAGCTCTTTGCTATTTCAACCGTTCTAATCACAATGCAAGAGTTCAATTGATTCTCTCTCTAGCTTGTTGTTATTTCAACCGTTCCAATCACAAGAGTTAGACATGACAACTTCATTTATACTATGTTTGATTTTAAAATTATTTTTAAGCCTAGACATATACTAGTGACCGAGTGATTGGATAAAAACTGAACTCCTTGAATCACGAGACAACTTTTTACGTCTCAGCACACAAATTGTTGAAAATATTAAAATACTTTTTTTCTATCCAAATTTTTCAATACCTTAAGGGCTCGTTTGATGGTCATGATATGATATAGATAGGATAACGAAATTGATAGAAATATGATATGATATAGAGAGGATAGACAATATCATATCATGTGTTTGATGGACAAACGATAACCAACATAATATTATTATTTTATCAAACACTTCACATTAGTTTATTTGCCAAACTAAGAACACAACCAATTCTCCTTTATTCATAAAAAAAGTTCTCCTTTAATTCATTTGGGGAAAAAGTATGATCTGGGAAAGACAAATAAACAAAAGCATTATTTATCAAATTATTTAACAATGGAGTTTTTGGATCAACAACACAAAAATTGTCATTGTCACAAAAAAGGAATAAAAACCAAAACTAAAACAATTCATAAAAATCTAAATCACAAATTCAATCCTCAATTGCTATGTAAATTTTGATTAGGCAGCGAAATCACAACAACTATGTAGAAAATCTGTAGTAAGAGTGTTGTCCATTGCCACATGATGTGGGGATTTTTCAACAACAATTACTGGAGAGTTGGATTTTTTAGCAACCTCAGAGTTTGAGTTGATTTGTTCATTAGGTTCTGGTGATTTTTGATGTTCATTTTCTGGTAGGGGTGTTTGTGGTTTATGTTGTTCAACTTCTGGTGGGGGTGTTTGTGGTTTATTTTCATCAGCTTCTAGAGAAGGTTCCAGAATTGCAATGTTTCGATTGACAAGTGAAACAAACTTTTGAGGGTATGGAGAAGGTGTACGATCAGAATCTTCAACTTCATCCACAGAGTGAATGACTGGTGCAGTACTAGTAGTTGCTTGTGCTGCATCATTAGATATTGTATTAGCTTGAGATTCTGATGGGTTAGTTTGAAGTGTGTTAAACGGCTTTGACATTGGTTGATTCTCAGAAAGAGTAAGATTTTTCTCAGAATAAACACCTTTAAAAATTCTATCATAAGCACGTTTAACTTGAATCAAAGGAGGATGTTTGAGGGTTTGAAAGACATTTCTAAAAGCTGAGCTATTACCAAGATGTTCAGGATTCTTACCATATGCTGGTCCATATAGAGTCTGTTGATCAAGCAGATTTTGAGGATCATTTCTAGGAGGAAGCTTGGAATGCATGTCATCAAACTCCTTTGGGTCAATACCACAATCATAGCCATCTTTCAACTCTATTTCCTTTTCCTTGAGAGCTTCAACTTTTGCAATAGCTGCATCACGATCAGCTTTTTCCTTTTCCTCTTCAGCTAAATCTAACAATAAGGTCTTAGAAGCCTTTGGTTATCTTGACTTCCTTGGTCCAATATTTTTCTGTGTCTTAGCAGCCTTCTTGCTACCAGATTCTGCAGGACTTTTAGCAGCTTTTCTTTTCATGAAGACTCTGGTTGGTTGTCCCAGAATCCTTGATTGTCTAACAGTCAATCCCTTAGTTTCTCCACTTCCAACCTCAGCTCCTAATCCTTTCAAAAAGTTAGCATGAGCTTCTGCAATAGTTCTAGCATCTCTATCACTTACATGAACCAGCCTGCATTCAGCAATGTTTTCTTCAGTTTCTCTGATCAACAGAGGATGTGTTGGATGAAAAATCTGGTTATTCTTCACACGTTGTAGATACCTCAGAGTAGTGCTATTGATGATCTTAGAACTAGTCAGGTAGGTACCGTACCCAGGGAAGAATGGTTTGACAGCATCCAACAAACCACACTGAGCAAACATATGACTGAGAAGTCTGCCATGATGAATGATAGGTTTGCTAGAGTCTATGGAGTCAGCAATATGAATGAAAATGAGCTTAGCAACATCCACAAAATTTCCCTTTCCAACATGAAACGTGAACAGCTTCTGAACAGCAGAAAATTGATCAGTACCTCCCAGCTTGGGTATTATACTGTCAATAAAGATCTTATAGATAACTTTGCTGATATTTGTCATTTCAAGCTTGTCTTTTGGATCAGTCTTAGCTTTGAAAATGAATTCATCAACATCTGGTCCAACATAGTCTGTAGGTTTGATGAAGAGTCCATCAGCAGATAACTTCAGAGCCTCATAGATGTGAGCCAGTCTAATAGAGACTCTGAATCCAGCCACAAAGGATTCAATCTCAATAGAAACGAACGGTCTTAGACTATCTCAACGGGAGATTTTCCTTGCAACTCTGGTCTTTCCTTATTCAACTTCTTTAGGTTTGCATTGTACTTGTCCCTTGTAATAACAGATGCCTTCATCCAAAATTCTTTGATTAACTCCGTATAAGTTGGTCCATTCAACACATCGGAGTAATACATCAAGCCTTGTCTGTTGAAACCATCTTTTATCTTCGGAAACCCATTTACTCTAAAGCTTTCAAAGTCAACAGGATTCTCTATGGCGAACTGAAGATCATCATATTTGTACGACCGTTGATCCTTTGCAAATTTATTTGGGATGGAGTTCTCAGTTTCGATTATGCAAGCATTAACTTTGATTACAGGGAATGTAGCCATTTGATGAAGTTTGGGGGTTAGGGTTTGCTAGTTTGAAAGAGAAAGAATTTGCTTGAGTTTTAGAAGAATGAAAGTGTGGGTTGTGAGAGTGCAAAAGTGTGAATGTGAACAGTTATGTGTTTAAATAGAAAGTTTCGCGCAAAAACATAGTACAGACACATAGGGGTAGCAGAGTCTTTTACCTATCAAATAGGGATTAGAACACTAATCATCATAAACCAACTTCTTTGTCCACTTGCAACAGGACAGGCGTATTAGAAGTTTATTAAATAACTGACACGTAAGTGGAAGGAAAAACGAACGGGTTTTTGCAAAAAGATTTTCCTTACGCGCCAGAACCATCTCTTTTACAAAGTCTGATAGTGCATCAGAAGATGGTCTCATCACAACTTCTGATACAGAAGGTTCTGATGGCCTCAACTTCTGATAACTATTAGATCCTTACAAAAACTAATTTTACATCAGAGTCTCAGCTATTTAGGGATTTCCATCATATTCAAATTCTTTTTGATAAAATCAAAGCGTTCAACAGCTAAGGGTTTTGTAAAGATATCAGCCCATTGATTTTCTGTTTCAATGAACTTAAGATCAATTACACCCTTTTGAACATAGTCTCTTATGAAATGATGTTTAATCTCAATATGCTTAGCTCTTGAATGTAAGATAGGATTTTTGGAAAGGTGGATGGCAGCAGTATTATCACAATATAAAGGAATATTGTTACTGCTTATTTGATAATCTTCTAATTGATGTTTCATCCAAAGTAATTGTGTACAACATTTTGCTGCTGAAATGTATTCTGGTTCTGCTGTTGACATAACTATGGTGGTCTGCCTTTTACTGGCCCATGAAATTAAATTCTCACCAATGAATTGACAATTACCACTGGTGGATTTTCTTTCAATCAGAATCCAATCAGTTTGTAGTCATTGGATTTCTGATACAGTAATCCAATGTTACAAGTAGCCTTTCAAATACCTAAAGATTCTCTTCACAGCAGTGAAATGAGATTCTCTAGGATCTGATTGAAATCTTGCACACAAGCATACACTGAATAAAATATCAGGTCTTGATGCAGTTAGATAAAGAAGAGATCCAATCATACCTCGATAAAGCTTCTGATCAACTTTGCCTTCAGATTCTTCTTTGCTTAAGCTTGATGTAGGATGCATTGGAGTGTTCATGGGTTTGCAATCTTCTAAATTGAATTTCTTCAGAAGATCCTTTATATATTTTGATTGATGAATGAATGTTCCTTTCTTTGTTTGATTTATTTGAATACCAAGAAAGAACTTCAATTCTCCCATCATGCTCATCTCAAATTCATCCTGCATAAGCTTAGAAAAATTCTTGCACAAAGTGGCATTAGTTGATCCAAAAATGATATCATCAACATAGATTTGAATGATCAAAATGTCTTTCTTTAGTGTTTTTCTAAATAGTGTATTATCAACTTGACCTTTTTCAAAACCATTGTTTACTAAGAAGGTACTCAGTCTCTCAAACCAAGCTTTGGGAGCTTGTTTGAGTCCATAGAGTGATTTCTTGAGTTTAAACACATGGTCTGGATTTGCTAAATCTTCAAATCCAGGAGGTTGTTTGACATATACTTCTTCAGAAATAACACCATTAAGAAACGCACTTTTAACATCCATCTGATATAGAGTGATATAATTATTAACTGCATAAGATAAAAGTAACCTGATTGCTTCCAGTCTAGCTACTGGAGCATACGTCTCAGTGAAGTCAATTCCTTCTTGTTGACTATATCCTTGTGCAACAAGTCTTGCTTTGTTTCTGGTTACTTCACCTTGCTCATTCAGTTTGTTTCTGTATACCCATTTTGTTCCAATAATGTTCTTGTGCTTGGGTTTGGGTACCAGATCCCATACATCATTTCTCTTGAATTGATTTAACTCTTCTTCCATTGCAACTATCCAAGCATCATCTGAGAGAGCTTCATTTGTTGTCTTTGGTTCAATCAAGGATACTAATCCAAACAATGATTCTTCATCTCTGAAGTTTGATCTTGTTTTTCTAGGACTATTCTTGTTTCCAAGGATGAGCTTTTCAGGATGTGAAAATTTGTACTTGAAAGTGTTTCTTGGGATATCAATTGCTTCAGAGTTATCATCATTAGTTTGATATTCTTGAGCAGCATCAGAAGGTGTTGCTTCTTGAGTTTAAGAGTCTTCTACAGGTTCTATGTAGTTGTCATACTCTGGAGCTTCATCTTCTGAGTCATCAGATCCTGACAAATCTATACCAATGATCTTTCCCTTCTGGTTGCCACCAAACCATACTGTTCCTCCCTCTTGCTGATTCAGGGTGTGGAATAAGAGCTTGTCTCCTGTCATGTGACGTGAGCAATAACTGTCTAGATACCATGAGCTTTCTTTTCTTCTTTGGGTGCATACCTGCAGCATACACTATTTCAGACTTTGGTACCCATATTCTGATGGTTCCATTTTGGTTAGTTTTATGAATCTTATTCTTCTTCTTAGAGTATTTAGAAGATCTGGAGTCAACTGAGCCTTTAGAAAACGATTTAGGTTTATGTTGTCTCTGAGACTTTCCTCTTGAGTGTGTCAGAGAACCAGTTACCAAGTTTGCTTTAGAAGTACTGGTGCCCCGCTTATCAACAGGCTTTGGTACTATGATAGCTTTAACTTGAGTAGACATGGATACTGATGTGAGGGGAACCTGGGTTTTAGAAGACTTAGGTTCAAAGATGAGTTATCTTCTGATACCTTATCTTTCGGTTCCAAGGTCACAAGAGTATCAGACACAGTCAGAGGTTCTGAGATACCCTTAGTAAAGTTAGAGTAAGATTCAGAGGGTGGTTTGCTTAGACAGACAGAGTTGTTTGATTTCCCAACATCAGAAGATGTAAGGGAACCAAGTCCTTGTCTTTTATAATAATTGCTAGAAGTGATACACTCAGATGTATGTGGCCCTTTTGAGGTACCATCACTTGGTGGAAGCAAGTACTTCATCACTTTTGTTGATGAATTTACTAGGATGATCTGGTTATTCACTATAAAGCTCAAAAGTGAAGCTTTGTCCGTGTTTAAGAATCTTAAAGTTTTAATTGAGAAGGAGAGTGAGAAATCAATTAAAATTTTAAGAACAGATGGTGGAGGAGAATATACCTCAAAAGATTTTGAAGAATTCTGCAAGAGTGAAGAAACAAGACTTTCAGAGAGAAGAAACAGGACTTTATTGAAAATGGCTAGGAGTATGATCAAGCAGAAATCACTTCCACACAAATTTTGGGGTGAAGCAGTTACAACTGCTGCTTACATTCTTAACAAATGTCCTACAAAGAAGTTAAAAATGGTACCAAAAGAAGCTTGGTGTGGAAGAAAGCCTAGTGTGAAGCATCTAAGAGTGTTTGGCTCATTATGCTACAAGCATGTGCCAGATGCTAGAAGAACCAAACTTGAAGACAAAAGTGAAATAATGATCTTGATTGGTTATCATCCAACTGGTGCTTATAAACTACTTGATCGCATGAATAATAAAGTGCACATTAGCAGAGATGTGATTATAAATGAAGCTGAACAATGGAAATGGGAAGTTGAAACTACTTATAATAGTGAAAGTAGCTATATATTTCCTGATTCAAGTGATGAATCTGACAATGAAGCAGCTGGAAATGTGAATGATGGTACCAACAATGATGTGATTCCTGATAGTAATGATGATGGGAATGAGGAAGTCACATCTCCACCAGTAATAAGGCAATTACCTCAGAGAAATAGAAATATTCCAAGCAGATTGAGTGATCACATAGTAACTTTAAATAGTGCAGTGAATGATGATGGTGACCTAATTCACTTTGCCCTCTTAGCAGGTTTTGAACCTATTGACTACAAAGATGCTTTGAAAAATAGAGTGTGGAAGAAAGCAATGGAGGATGAACTTCACTCTATAGAGAAGAATCAGACCTGGAAGCTAGTTAACTTGCCAGACAAGAAAAGAAAGATTGATGTGAAATGGGTGTTCAAAGTGAAGCTAAACCCTGATGGCACAATTTCAAAACACAAAGCAAGGTTAGTAGCTAGAGGATTTTTGCAAAAACATGGTATTGATTACAATGAAGTATTTGTCCCAGTAGCAAGAATAGAAACTGTCAGATTAGTAGTATCACTAGCTTGTAAAAATAACTGGTTGATGTACCATTTAGATGTTAAGTCAACATTCTTAAATGGTCCATTAGATGAGGAAGTGTATGTGTCACAACCACCAGGTTTTGAAATTGAAGGTAAAGAGAAAATGGTGTTTTGACTATATAAAGCACTATATGGTTTAAAGCAGGCACCTAGAGCTTGGAATAAGAGGATTGATCAATTTCTTATTCAAATTGGATTTAAGAAATGTGCAACTGAGTTTGGTGTGTATGTGCGGAGCTCAGAAGGAGAATTAGCTATTATATGCTTATATGTTGATGACCTTCTCATAACTGGTAATAAAAAATCAGCACCTGAGAAGATTAAAAGTAAATTGAATGCTGAATTTGAGATGACAGACCTAGGTGAGCTTTCATTCTTCTTAGGAATGGAATTTGTAAAGGTCAAGAATGGTATTGTGATGCATCAACAGAAGTACATATGTGAGTTGCTTGATAAGTTTGAACTGAATAATTGCAATTCAGTTTCAAATCCTTCTGAAACCAACTCAAAGCTAAATGAATGTAGTGAAATGGAGAAAGTTAATCCAACTTTGTTCAGACAAATGGTTGGCTCATTGAGGTATGTATGCAACAGCAGCCCTGATATCTGCTACTCAGTTAGCATGATTAGTAGATATATGCATGATCCTAGAAAACCTCATTTAATTGCTGCAAAGAGGATTTTTAGGTATATTAGAGGTACTCTTTATTTTGGCTTACATTTTCCAATTGGCACAAACTGTAAAGGGAGTGTTTTAATTGGTTATTCAGATAGTGATTGGTGTGGAGACATGACTGATAGGAAAAGCACATCAGGGTATGTTTTCAAATTCAACAATGTTGCAATCTCTTGGTGCACAAAGAAACAAGCTGTGACTGCACTCTCATCATGTGAGGCTGAGTACATAGCAGGCACATTTGCAGCATGTCAAGCATTGTGGCTTGATTCAGTTATGAAGGAATTAGAATGTGAAGCAGGTAAGCCTCTACTACTCAGAATTGACAACAAATCTGCTATAAGCTTGGCAAAGAATCCAATATCTCATGGAAGAAGCAAGCATATAGAGACCAAGTATCATTTCTTCAGAGAACAAGTTACAAATGAGATGATTGAAGTGCAATACTGCCCCACTGAGCTGCAACTAGCAGATGGTTTCACTAAAGCTCTCAAACTTGAGAGATTTGAATTTCTGAGAAGACAACTTGGAGTTTTTGGTTTGAAACAAGTTTGAATTATGGTGGAGTGTTAGAAATTAGTAATTCAAGCTTGTTTGTAACTGTTTTGTAAATATCTTCAAGTTAGTTAGGTTGTTAGAACTTGTAAAAGTTAGTTAGTTAGTTAACTTGCTTTACAAGTTAAGAGTTAGTTAGATTACTTGTTTTAGAAGTTAAGTGTCACAAGTATTATAAATACTTGTATAGTGCTTGTAAATTTTTTAAGTTCCATTACCCCAAGGTGGATGAATAAAACTAGTTGCTTTTTTTATTCATTCATCATCATTTTGTTCATCTTGTTTGAGAAACAAGTTTCATCTTGTTTGTGTTAGTTTTCTAAAGCTTTAGCTGCGCTTGTGATCTAACAGTATTTAGTACTCATTTCTCTTTTGTTTTACACACGTATAGATTTTGTTGAAATTTTGTTTATATTTCAAAATTCCGTGCAGCATTAACTATTTTTTCTCAACAATTAAATGTGTTATATTTTTTAAAAAAAAAGTGTTATAAGTAAAAGATAAATAATTTTATAAAAATAATAAATTTATTGATTTTAATTTTATTTATCCGCAAATAATCTTAAAACAGAGTTAAAATGAACGGGTAGTTTGCACTGATAACATAAGATATTCAATACACGATATCTTGATCTTGACCGGGAAACTCCACAAGTGATCATGTTTTGAAAATAATCAAAGCTATAAAACCTTAAAAAATTGTCCGAGTCAATAAAAGAGTGTCGGATTTTTTAATAGTGACATCATTGTCCAAAACTGATAAAAAGGTTGCTTGTCATCAGGTCATATATCATAAGCTGGCCAAATTTATTTTGTCAAAAAAAAAGCTGGCCAAATATATTGATATAAATATAATAACACTTTTTTTTAACTAAATAAATAACGTTCATTAATTTAAATTAATATAGTAAATAAATGCAATACAAATTTAAAATTGTTAAAAAAAATAAAAAGTTCGAGCTGTCCAAATCTTTCTCAATAGGAAACGAAACATATATATGCTAATGTAGGAGATTCAAACGTTTAAATTAGTCCACAATCAATGCAACTAAACAAATATAATTTAAATAGACCAAAATATAATTTTAAGAGACTAATTACTATGTTAGAACTTACAGTATGACAAATTAAGGAGAGGCGATCAAAGGATATATAAAGAAAATCGGAGCTTATGATATTTTTGATGTAGAATAATCGGGTTTGTACCTTGGTCTAGACTTGACATAGAGTTTAGAGGGTTTCCCACCTCTTAGCGAAAAGTGATTATAAAATTCTCATGGTTACTAGTAATTGCAAGTTTAGCCGGCCATTTAAAGGTTTTTCTCCACACATAGCGGGAGGACAACATGAATGTAGACTGACTTGTTAATTTTTGCAATTTTAATGTGTTATATAGTGCATTTGATTTTTCTAAAAAATAAGAGACTGAACCTAACAATTTTGGTCATATTATATTTGATTTTAAAATTATTTTTAATACTGAACAATCTAGGGACGTCAAAGGTCTAAACAAAAAATTTATTTTTTTGAATACAATTTTTTTTTATGAATTGTTTGAAAATGAATGACATGTTGTAACAAATCCGGTGCAGTCATACAAGTGTTTATAGTTGTTCGATTAAGATCATACGTTCTAGAAAAAGAATAATTAATTTATATTTAATAACGTAAAAAATACTTAGTTTAGATTTGGATTGTTTGATTGTATTCAATTATCTAAGTCCGAATTTTTTAACATGAACTCTTAAGATAAATATTAGCATGACCCATATTTGAATTACCATAGTATTTTGATTTAACAAAAGTTTATAGAAAAAATGTAAGAGAACTTGAAACAAACAATTACTCCTATGTTCATAGATTTTTTATGACTAGGATTACTCGTACATATATATTCTTTATATAGTTGATTATTTCCATGATCTCATCCATGCATACACGAAATATTTTCTCTAGGTTTATTATTCTGTGACTACAACATACTGTAAAACAAAAAAATAGCGACGAAACGTATACGTACTATACTTTGGAATTTGGATTGATTAATTAATTTAACTTTGAATTCAAATTATTTTTTTGGATTATTCTTAGGATTCAACTTTGATCCGTAGACCAGGCATCATGAACAGTAGACACTAGATAAATACTACTAGTGGATATGTCGATCATTGTAAATTGTAAATATTATCACATCCCCAACTGTCTATAAATACAATCCTCTTTCTCCTTGGAATAAAGCATCACTAGCTAAGTACCAAAAACCTAGCCATAATTACTAACTACTTCACATAATAATATCACTATGGCTAACTCCAAAACCCTCTTATCTATAGTCTTCTTCACAACCTTTCTCTTATCTTCCTTTGTCAAAGCCACTTACTACCAAAATATCTCTCCTTCATTCCTTGGTTTCAAACAAGAAAAACTAACTCACATCCATTTCTTCTTGCATGACATCGTCACAGGACCAAAACCTACTGTAGTCATATCTTCCAAGTCTCCCTTAAACGGAAAATCCAAATCACCCTTACCATTTGGATCCATAGTGGTTTTGGAAGATCCACTAACCGTTGGACCTGAGCTTAAATCCAATCAAATTGGAAAAGCCCAAGGTTTTTACTTAACTGTATCTCAAGATGCTGTGCTTGAATTAGAATTAGTTATGGGAATGACCTTTGCATTTACGGAAGGGAAATACAACGGTAGCACACTAAGCGTGTTAGGGCGCAACACAATCAGTGCCCCCATAAGGGAAATGCCTATAATTGGTGGGACAGGGGAATTTCGATTCGCACGTGGCTTTATTTAGGCGAAAACACACTTAAAGTTTAGTAATACTCTAATGACCCCACGAAAGAATATCTAGAATACTTCGTGATTTATTATAATAATAGTACAGTAGTCATTAAAATTATTACAACACTGGAAATTTATTGAATGCACACGCAGGTGCTGAATACAAAGTACAGTTACGAGCACGATACTGAACGAAGATAACATAAATTGATACAACATGATTAAAACATAAGTTGGAAACATGGCAACAACAATACTGAGCTAGAACAACAAGATAGATAATTGAAAGCAAGAAGCAGCATAATCATATAAATCTCCTGATGTAGGCCTAGGCAAAATCCATAGCTTACCCTGCAACCTGCTTATCTGAAAAAAAATTGAAGGAGTGGGGTGAGACTACTAAGCCTCAGTGAGTCCTACTACCCGCCTAAAGGTGACTACACCGGGGAACTAGAGTGTGTAATAGTACTAAGTTATCTGTTTAGAAGTTCTGATTAATAATAACATAAAAATAAAGGTGTGTCACAGAATTTATTATCTTGGTCAATTACTCTTCAAAGGTCACCGAGGCAAGCCGGTCTCGATGCCTGACTCTGCGTACTACCGAAACAGAGGCTCGGATTCCGTCGTTGGCTCACAATACTAATAACAGAATACAGAGGCATTCTATTAATCTTGGCATAGTGCCTTTAGTCTCTAAGTTTTACAATTTCTACCAATATATTCCCCCCAAAGGTTCCTAACATGTTATAATACATAATTGATAATAATAAAATTCTCTGACTATATAACCTCTTTTATATTGTTAAACAAGTTCATAATGATACTGGTTGCAGTTGGACATAAAACGAGTGATAGATTTTTAAAATAAAAAGTTATGCAGGTACTGTTCCTGTCAAGCTCGCTCCGGCGAGCTCTCCCTCGCTACGGCGAGTAATTATGTGTCAGGACCTGTAACACTTGCTCAGCGAGTCAATAACTCGCTCAGCGAGCTATACAGTTACACAAACACTCGCTACAGCGAGAAAGTCCTCGCCACGGCGAGCATAGCAGGTTCAGCCCCTGTTTCTGCAGAGATACGATTTTCACATTTTTCACCTACAATCTTCATGCAACCAGTCATAAACGTGTTTAATAACATAAAACAAGATATATAGGAGTAGGAATTGGGATTGATTCCTGCTCTAACATAATATTGAACCTAAAAACCTATATTTGCATGCATGTTCACATTTTGGGAAACTAAGCTTCTAATCAATAAACTAGGTTAAGAAACCTAAGAACCCACCTGATATGAGCTTTAAAATCTACTGCAAGGCCAAGCTACAGCCCAGAAGCTCTGCTGCTACTTTTGACTCAAAAACCCCAAATTGGTGAAGAACACGAAATTGAAGAGGAAGAGGAATTGGAAGTGTTTGCTTGTTTGATGGTTGTGATTCTGAGTTTATGGAGGTATTTATAGAGGGTTGCAGTAGTTAGAAGACAGAAGTGGGTTAAGCTAAGATTCTTTGCATGCAATTTTAGTGGTGGTTTGGTTATTTGAGAAATTGGAGTTGATGAGTGTAGAGCTGTGTTGAATCAGAGTTTGGGGAAAGGAAATGGCTCAGATTTGATTCCAAATTCTGATGAGTTGAAGCTTGCATGTGATAAAGGGGTCTTGGAGAAAATGAAAAATTGGACCCTTATGGTTGTTGTTGTTGATTCACGTGAGAGGGAGAGAAATTGAAGGGAAGTTTCTGATTTCAAGCTTTGTCTTCTAGCTTGTTGTTTGCTGAAGATTTGTGGGAAAGAGAGAAATGAGTAGAAAAATGGGAGCTCTAGGTACTTGCATGTGTTTAAGTAGAGGAGTGAAAGACCAATGGGGGGTGGAAGAGCAAGAGAGGGGGCGAGGGAGTAGAGAGTGAGTGGAGGGAATTGTTCTTTGCTTTAATTTTAATTAGTTAAGTCTTGCTAAATACTAGTGTATTTTAGTAACTTGCTAATTAAAAGAAATTAATCCACTTAAGTCATAACAATTCCGCTTAATTAAATTAATAGAATTTTAATTAATAAGTGGGTTGTTACAACCTACCCCCCTTAAAGAAATTTCGTCCTCGAAATTAAGAAATTTACCTTTGAAAAGATGAGGATAATGTTCTTTCATATCCGATTCCAACTCCCAAGTGAATTCTCCATCAGGTGATTGTGACCACTCCACTTTAACCACCAGAATCTTCTTATTCCGAAGGCTCTTAACATCTCGGTCCACAATACGAACAGGATCAGGTTGATAAGTCAAGTCTGGCTGAAGATCTATGTGTTCTAATTCCACTGGCTGAAAAGGATCTGGAATATACTTCCGAAGTTGAGACACATGGAACACATCATGCAGTCCTGACATGGACGGAGGTAAAGCTAACTGATAGGCAACTGGTCCAACACGCCTAAGGATCTGATAGGGTCCAATATACCTTGGACAAAGTTTCTTAGTTTTGAAAACACCGCGCAATCCCAACTTCGGAGTTACGCGTAGGAAAACATGATCACCTTCCTCGAATTCTAACATCCTTCTTCTCCTATCCGCATAACTCTTTTGTCGGCTCTGCGCCACTCTCATCTTTTCACGGATAGACTTGATTTTTAATGTGGTCTCTTGGATGAGATCAGGTCCTAAGATTCCACGATCACCGACTTCAGTCCAACACAAGGGTGTTCTACACTTCCTTCCGTACAATGCTTCAAAGGGTGCCATCCCGATGCTGGCATGATAACTGTTGTTGTAAGCAAATTCAATCAGATGCAAGTAGTTACTCCAACTACCTCCATCTTCCAGCACACATGCCCTAAGCATGTCCTCAAGGGTTTGGATGGTTCGCTCTGACTGACCATCAGTTTGAGGATGATGCGATGTACTCATCTTCAGTCTAGTACCCATTGCTTTCTGAAAGGCATTCCAAAACCTTGAAGTGAATACAGGGTCTCTATCAGACACTATACTCAACGGTACACCGTGCAACCTTACTACTTGCTCAATATAGATTGCGGCATACTGCGAAGCTTTATAAGTTGATTTCACTGGAATGAAATGTGCTGACTTGGTTAGCCTGTCAACGATTACCCATATTGAATCTTGACCCTTCTGATTCCTAGGCAATGCGCCGACAAAGTCCATAGTAATATGTTCCCACTTCCACTCAGGCACTTCCAAGGGCTGAAGAAGACCTCCAGGCTTTTGGTGTTCAACCTTCACCTGTTGACAAATCAGGCATCGTGAAACAAATTCTGCAATTTCCGTTTTCATGTTTGGCCACCAATAACCTTTCTTCAAATCATGGTACATCTTGGTGGAGCCAGGATGAATAGAGAAACTACTCTTGTGTGCCTCTTCCAAAATCAACCTCTTAATCTCATCGTTGTTTGGTACACACAGTCTCCCTTCGAATAGAATTGCACCATCGGAGGCTACAGTAAACTCAGGATTGCTCTTTCGTTTCTGTAGATCTGAATCATACTCTTGTGCTTGAGTTATCATTGGGCGTAACTCACATGACAACTTCATACGATTAATTCTGACTCCTTTACTCCAGTACTTCACATTGAGGTCCATATCTCTGAATTTCTCATATAAACCGCACTGGTGCATCAACAACTCTGACGCATACAATGCCTTCCTGCTTAGAGCATCAGCTACGACATTTGCCTTTCCTGGGTGATAGTTTAAGCTGAAGTCGAAGTCTTTCAAGTATTCCATCCATCTCCTCTGCCTCATGTTTAATTCTCTCTGATCAAACAAATACTTCAGGCTCTTATGATCACTGAACAACTCGAACTGTACCCCATACAGATGATGCCTCCATATTTTCAGAGCGAAAATAATGGCTGCCAATTCAAGATCATGAGTAGGGTAATTCTCTTCATGGGGTTTCAGTTGTCTAGATGCGTAGGCCACCACTGCGCCTTCTTGCATAAGTACGCACCCCAGACCTTTGTGTGATGCGTCACAGTACACAATATACTTCTTAGACGGATCTGGTATCACTAGTACTGGCGCACTAGTTAACTTCTCCTTTAAGGTACTGAAACTCACTTCACAAGCTGTGTCCCAATTGAACGCTGCTCCCTTTCTAGTCAGACGAGTTAGAGGTAGAGCAAGTTCAGAAAATCCCAAGATAAATCTCCGGTAATAGCCTGCTAAACCCAGAAAACTTCTGACTTCAGACACGTTCCTGGGACGTTCCCAATTGAGTACAGCTTCAACTTTGGATGGATCCACTGATACACCTCCTTGTGATATCACATGGCCCAAGAATTTCACTTCTGAGAGCCAAAACTCACACTTGCTGAATTTGGCGTACAACTGCTTCTCTCTCAGAATCTCAAGAACAATTCTCAAGTGCTCAGCATGTTCCTGATGATCCTTGGAATATATTAAGATATCGTCGATGAAGATTACGACGAACTGATCAAGGTAAGGCTGAAAGATCCTATTCATATAATCCATAAACACGGCTGGAGCATTGGTCAGACCGAACGGCATGACTAGAAATTCATAGTGTCCATAACGAGTTCTGAAGGCAGTCTTGGACACATCTGAAGACTTGATACGGATCTGGTGGTAACCGGATCTGAGATCAATCTTGGAAAACACAGTAGCCCCTCTGAGTTGATCTAACAAGTCATCAATACGAGGCAAGGGATACTTGTTTTTGATAGTGACCTTGTTCAGCTGACGATAATCAATGCATAGTCGCATTGTACCGTCCTTCTTCTTGACTAATAGAACAGGCGCTCCCCAAGGAGAAACGCTGGGTCGGATAAAGTGTTTCTGGAGTAGTTCCTCCAGCTGAGTCTTAAGTTCTCTGAGCTCTAAAGGTGACATTCGGTAAGGTGCAACTGAAATGGGCTGAGAACCTGGGACAAGGTCGATGGAAAACTCGATTTCTCTTTCTGGTGGTAAACTCATAATATCCTCTGGAAACACATCAGTGTACTCATTGACAACAGGAATATCGGTGAGACTGATACTGGGTACAGGGCTGACAGTAAACATGATACTGAAACATTTATTGCTGGGAGATAAGTACTGGATCATTTGGTGAGTATTTTGAAGCAGGGCAGTGAGTGCTCTACTTTCAGCAGAAACTTCAGTTGGAATGAATAGATTCTTCTCGGCACAGCCGATGTACACAGTATTGGCTGAGAGCCAATCCATGCCTAACACCACATCTAGATCTTTTATGGGCAGACAGATTAGATCAATGTGGTAAACTTTACTACCCACTAGCACAGGGCAGTTCTGACAGACTCGCTTAGAAGTAACTTTACCACCTGTAGCAACAGCCACTGTCATTGGTGGTATAAGGGGAACAGAGGGTAATCCTAATCTCATTACACAACCCAACTCTAATTAATAATAATGGTGTTAATTAGGGTGTCGGATTATATAATAAAAATTATGGTTTATTCGATTATTGGAGAAAGTATAGTGAAAAGAGCTTAAGTGTGCATTATTTACAAATGGGAGGGCAATTTAGTAAAAGAAGAAGGGATATTATATGATTATAAAAGAAGGAAAAGAAATCAGAATTTTAATCTTTCCTCTTCCTCTCAGCCATTCGCTTTCTCTCTCTCACCCCATCCATGGCAAGTCTTAATTCTCAATCTTTCCCATCTCACTTGTTAAAAACACTACATGTATGATTTTTCCATCTTCATAAAAACTTACAGAGTCAATTTCACTCTTTGTCCTCCTTCTAAAACTTTGACCGAATCCCACCTTAAAAGAGAAAACCTCAAATCTCCATCATTATCACAATTCCTCCATTCTAAACTCATGCATGTACAATATTCTGCACAAATTGAAGTTTCTAGGTGTTGGGGACTAAGGTAAGAAGAATGAATCTCCATACTTTCCTTTCAATTGCTATCATGGCCGAAAATCCCCTTACCATAAACACATAATTTCAAATTCCTTCTAATACCCTACTTGGAGTTTTGGGCATATGTAAGAACCTTTTCTCTCTATCTTTATTAAGCTCTTATGAACCTAAAAATGATAGCAAACAAGGCAATATTGATGTAAGTTGCTGCATGTGTTCTATTTCAAATGGAACTATACTTGGTGATAAAAGTAGTTGTTGTTCTAATATTGGCGTGATGAATTGGAGCTGGTGTATCATGGGTTTATATAAATTTTGGTGTATTTACTGCTGTACTGAAATTGTGCCTCAAGAGTAGTTGAAATTTAGTAAAGTCTAGCTCTAGTTTCTTTATTTATATGAATATATTGGAACTTTAGCAACTGATGTGGAACAAGGCAAATGAATTAAAGGATATATTGGACTTTTGTTGGTTTTGTCCTAAATGGAAATATGGAAGTGGGTTAATGATGCCGAGCGAAGTTGCAAGTTAGACGTAAAGCAAGAATTGGAGAAAGTTAGAGTTGGAATGTTAAGGAAATTCTGCATAATTTTGTTTGGACCTGTGTCTGGTATTTGGGCTGTAGCCGACAAACCGTAAATCCGCTTTGAATGGTATTTACATGTCTGAAAAGCTGACGAAATGCCGGTCGTTTTGGTACCAGCCGCGTGCATTTTGAGCGAGAAACGAAGTCGGTAAGAATTTTTGAAGTTGGATATTCGACACAGTAATTATGCAGAAAATAGTTAAGATGGGTCTGCACTAAAATGGTAAGTGCTCTCTCCCTGTAACTCGGATTCAAACGATTCTTTTTGCCGTAGTTAGATAACTCAATTTCAGTCATTTTGACATACGTTTCATAATTTTTGACTCAATAATAAGGTCTGGAGATATTTTTGAAGTTGGAGGACAGCAGCTGATTTTATACAGAAATTCTGTTAAGGATTTAAAACTTTTCGCTGCAAATTCGGTTTCTCGGAGAGCTTCAAAGATGTCATTAGCGCTGTGTTTAAAGCTTTTGAGTTGATCTCAATTCAGGTGGGTTCTATAGGTTCTTAACCTTAGTAATTTGTTAGAGCTTAGTTTCCCAAAAATATGTTTTGTATGCCAACATAAGTTTAGGATTAATATTAATGAAAGAGTAGGGATCTTTCCCAATTCCTACTCCTATATAATTTATTATACATTATTGAACATGTTTGTAACGAGTTGCATAGAGATTGTAGGTGTTTTCCTTTAAAAACTATGTTTCTGCAAAACAGGGGCTTGTTCTGATGAACTCGCCGTAGCGAGTAAGTGTTCGCCAAGGCGAGTGTTGTTGCTTGTATAACTCGCCAGGCGAGTTGTTGACGCGCCAGGGCGAGTGTTACAAGTCAGTGACATGAAATCTCGCCGAAGCGAGTAAGTACACGCCACAACGAGTTTGACAGAGACAGAACCTGCATATTTTATTTTCTAAGAACTCGGAACACTCGTTTTATATTCAAATGCAACTTGGATTTCATGGACATGTTTAACAGTGTAAAATGGATAATATGGTAAGAGAATAACATGTATATTTATTTGTATTAGTAACATGCTTAGGATACCCTGGGTGGGATATATTGGTTAGAACTGCTTAAACTCTTTAAAATTAAATGGCAGCTATATGCCATGATTAACGAATTCCTCTGAATTCTGATCATTTTATTATGTGAGCCAACGTCGGAATCCGAGCCTCTGTTTCGGTAGTACGCAGAGTCAGACACCCGAGACCGGCTTGCCTCGGCGTGTCTTTGAAGAGTAATTGACAAGATTGATAAATGTGTTACACCTTTATTCATTGTTATTAATATTACTCTTATATGTAAAACAGTTTGAACTTAGACTATTACACTATCTAGGATCCCCGGCGTAGTCGCCTTAGGAGGGTAGTAGGACTCACTGAGGCTTAGTAGTCTCACCCCACTCCAAATCAATTTTTTTTAGGTAGAACAGGTTCTCCGGAGCAAGGACCAGGATGGGACTGACAGTTGGAGCCGAGCTTGGATTGTCAGATCAGAAGATTATATTTTTCTTCCTCGCTTTTGTTATCTGTTTATACTCGTAGTTCCTTCAGTTGTATAATTATGTTGGAATTATTCGTTTGTGTTCGTTTCAAGTTGTAAATCAATCAATTATTCTGTTAATTTTATTGTACTCAGATTCGATTATTAATGTCTTGACTAAATATTCTAGATATTTTAGTTGGGGCGTTATAATTGGTATCAGAGCAGGTCGATCCAGTATCAGACCTTGCCATGAGTCATTACAACTCTTTTCTAAGTAGAACGGACCCTTTTGATCTGGACTGTTTACGCTAAAACCATCGCATGCTGAGTCTGATCAGCTCAGTATTGTGTATGGTAGGCAGTGTATTATGGTTTAGAACTGAAGTGGACTCTGAAAGTCTAGCGTTAAGATCGTAGTGAAGATGCAATCGAGGAGCAGTCGTTGAAGAAATTCTTATAAGCGAATGATGGACCAGTGGCAAATGGTGCCACAAGAGTAAGATGTGTAACACCAGTGAATGGCGCAAGAATGTGAGAATTGAGAGCAGTCTGGTGTTTGAGATAACCTTGTGACGTAGCAAGTCAGGAGTAAAGTTTAGCAGAAGTAGAGTTGTTGCTTGAAAGAATGTAAGTGTATCCTTATAGTGAAGCGTGTAACGCATAACCGTATCCAACTGACACCGTGTGTCAGGAAAACCTTCCGAACCTAGAAGCAACCTCATCCTACCGAGAGCCTAAATTCAGCCCAGTTTATTGACAGAGTAACATTCAGTAATAGTAGTAGTAAACCAAAAACTCTTTCTTGAATAGATAGTTGTTCAGTGCAAGCGAGAAATTCACCTGTGTTAGCAAACTTAATTAGACCTCATCCATGTCCCGTTAATTTTTGAGATTCCAACTCGACTAGACTATCCCAAGATTATCAAACCCTAGTGTTCTCAATGGAACGAGTACACCCTTCCTAATAGGAACCAATTATTCTACTGAAACCACAAGGAACTTAGCCGTAACTGGATTAACGATTAGAATCCCAAATAACAGTATTTGTTTCCAAGAAGGCGCATTTAAGTTCAACCACTCTTATGTTCCTAAATTAGCGACCCATTGTAGTGGACCAAATAGACATCCTTGTTATAGAAATTCAACTCGAACTACCTAGACTAGAGAAACCAAATTAGAACACAAGCTCATTCCAATAATTCTTCAAGTCGCCTTACTAGACTACCCTCTAGTATGCCCTTAACTAAAATTACTTCGACCTTACAATTAGTAACGGTACTCCTACCTTACCACTAGGAGTTAAGCTTTATTTAGTGTAACAACTGGAGTTTCCTCTCAAACGACACCAGCCTCTAGCAGCAAACACAACAAACCTTTAGAGACCAAATAACGATAAGATTGACAGTTAGGAATCACTACTAACACCTTTAGTCACCTAAGACAGTTGTGGAATGCTATCATTGAATAGGTTAGAAGCCAGTGACAGTACCATGTCACATAAGCATAACCTAGCCGCACATCAAATCTGGATTTTCCTTAGCATTACCCGTTATTCGGATAGGTTTACTAAAGATCGTCGTTTAGGTACCCAAGGATCAAAAACCCAGCGTTACAAGCCAATTAGCTGCGACAATAAGAATAGTTGAATCCTGGCACCGTACTTACACATTTTACGACCACGACATATTAACTCAACACTTACGATACTACCTTTAGATGCCAGTAGAAAGAATCACCCTACCACTGTATACCAGCAATTGCACCTAACCATCGTAAGATAAGTCTTGATTAAAATGACAGTTAGGAATTTACCGTTAGCGCAATTGGTCGCCTAAGTCAACCCGTTGAATATTATCCTTGAGTAGTTTAGAAGCCATTAAGTCCAGTTCAACATTAGTTCGATCATCCACCAAACAAGTTCCTAAATTTGAACCTTGGAACTATGAAACCGGTAAGATCAGTTAACCAGCCAGTTGGGAACTGTCATCCAATTACCTTTAGACTAGTGACATGGAATTGTAGACTCAATTAGCTGCCTCTGTTAAAGGAGTAGATTAAATCAGCCATACTTTATCACTACCTTAATACCAGCCAGTTAGATTTCCATTTAGGATGTTAATACTAGACGCCGAGAGATGTAGAGCTAACTTATCAGTTCGAAACCAACAGTAAGTCGGACGGTAGAAGACACAACTTGATGAGGTTAACCAACGGGAGACAGCATCAATAGCACCAACCACCTAGATCAATCTTTTAGGTATATATATTAGTTATCCGGAAACAAGTAACTAAGTTTGACTTTAGTAACAGCTAGCTGGCCGACACTTCTTCATATTCAGACCTTTCAGCCAGATACAAATTAAATCAGATAAGCCTCCCTGTGAGCGTTGTCAACAAGAAATTTGAGCGAAAACCTAGTTATCCTAACCCGAGGGAACTGCCAAGAGAAATAGAAATGTGGAACATAAGTCTAAACCCAATTGGGGGCCAATCTTCAATTGCCTTATCATTCTTAGAGATCCTAATTCAGCAAATTCGACGAACCGAACAATGCTCAATAGCACCAACCATACTTTATTAGCTGCCTCTGTTAAAGGAGTAGATTAAATCAGCCATACTTTATCACTACCTTAATACCAGCCAGTTAGATTTCCATTTAGGATGTTAATACTAGACGCCGAGAGATGTAGAGCTAACTTATCAGTTCGAAACCAACAGTAAGTCGGACGGTAGAAGACACAACTTGATGAGGTTAACCAACGGGAGACAGCATCAATAGCACCAACCACCTAGATCAATCTTTTAGGTATATATATTAGTTATCCGGAAACAAGTAACTAAGTTTGACTTTAGTAACAGCTAGCTGGCCGACACTTCTTCATATTCAGACCTTTCAGCCAGATACAAATTAAATCAGATAAGCCTCCCTGTGAGCGTTGTCAACAAGAAATTTGAGCGAAAACCTAGTTATCCTAACCCGAGGGAACTGCCAAGAGAAATAGAAATGTGGAACATAAGTCTAAACCCAATTGGGGGCCAATCTTCAATTGCCTTATCATTCTTAGAGATCCTAATTCAGCAAATTCGACGAACCGAACAATGCTCAATAGCACCAACCATACTTTATTAGCTGCCTCTATTAAAGGAGTAGATTAAATCAGCCATACTTTATCACTACCTTAATACCAGCCAGTTAGATTTCCATTTAGGATGTTAATACTAGACGCCGAGAGATGTAGAGCTAACTTATCAGTTCGAAACCAACAGTAAGTCGGACGGTAGAAGACACAACTTGATGAGGTTAACCAACGGGAGACAGCATCAATAGCACCAACCACCTAGATCAATCTTTTAGGTATATATATATTAGTTATCCGGAAACAAGTAACTAAGTTTGACTTTAGTAACAGCTAGCTGGCCGACACTTCTACATATTCAGACCTTTCAGCCAGATACAAATTAAATCAGATAAGCCTCCCTGTGAGCGTTGTCAACAAGAAATTTGAGCGAAAACCTAGTTATCCTAACCCGAGGGAACTGCCAAGAGAAATAGAAATGTGGAACATAAGTCTAAACCCAATTGGGGGCCAATCTTCAATTGCCTTATCATTCTTAGAGATCCTAATTCAGCAAATTCGACGAACCGAACAATGCTCAATTTCACGTTCACGAGTCTTGGAGCACCGCGAACGTGTGTACTCACTAACCCGTCTGATCATGCCTCATATGGATAAGTTTTTCTCGTACCTTAAATGCTTGTCAGCCTCATGCAATGCATAAATTCAAATTAAGATGCTAACTTTTCAAATTTCTCAAAGCTAGTTAGTTACATTAATAGTGTTAACGTCACTCTTAGATAATCACATTAAGTGTTTTCAGTTTTTCGGATTGTGTTACCTTTAGCTACAACAAACCTGCAGAAGTCAATTATTCTTGAAAAGGTCATGAATAATTTCAGTTCAATATCTTACTCGTTTGGTTAATCCATTAACTAGCATTCCCCGACCTATTCTGATGTGTCTTACCTAACTCAGTGTCAGTGAATCCTTTAAACATTCGTACTCTCGACCGTCGAAATCATTACTCCAGCTAAATTAGTTAACTCTCTTCTATAGAGCTCTATCAGCTAAATTCAGAACAAGTTTCAGTTCCACCAGTTTAAGGAAAACTAAGAGATAAAGATGTGGTATCAATACTAATTTTCCTCACTTTTCCATTCTATGTAACCTCGTTAATCAATTCCATTCTATGCCCGAGTGTTTCAACCTTTCAGTTCCATTTTTCTGAAATCAGGTTAGATCAGTGTGTTAACCTTAAGTATCTCTGCCCGAACGTTCGACCTTCCGTAATATATAAGTAGCACGTGTAGTGTTAGGGTACACATGAAAGGTCAGGCGCTATAGCATTTTGAAAGCACTATAGCATTTGGAAGTGAGAACAACCATAGGAAGAGATATTTTAGATTGTCCATATCAATACTTGAGCGCATACCCTTTTAGTTAAACGTGTAGCTTCAACCAGGCCAGATACCGACCTCCTAAGCCAGTTGAATTTGGAGTTAATACCAATAAGAATGAAATAAGATTACCCGTAGTAAAAGAAATTTGAGGGGGATAAGACGAGATGGTATACGACCGTGCTTTGAGAATGTAGACTAAGACTGCAGGGGCACAACCTAGAGGATGTTAGTAAATAGTCGAATCAGAGTGCGCAGCACGAGATCAATTGAGAATAGTAACCCCTAAGAGAGGAAAGTTTTATTCCAAGGGATTGGATGCCGATGATTGTGAGTCTGAGTCATGAAATGGATAAGAATGAATCCCTGCGGTAGTAAAAGAAATAACAAGGTGAAGAAGGATGAGTGATGACCCTTGAATGACAAACCGTGATCGACAAATAAGTGAGGTCGAGAATTATACAGTAACACAGATGGTTATTACACTGATAAATGAAGAAGTTTCTGAATTTCGAGGACGAAATTCTTGTGAGGGGGTAGATTGTAACAACCCAACTCTAATTAATAATAATGGTGTTAATTAGGGTGTCGGATTATATAATAAAAATTATGGTTTATTCGATTATTGGAGAAAGTATAGTGAAAAGAGCTTAAGTGTGCATTATTTACAAATGGGAGGGCAATTTAGTAAAAGAAGAAGGGATATTATATGATTATAAAAGAAGGAAAAGAAATCAGAATTTTAATCTTTCCTCTTCCTCTCAGCCATTCGCTTTCTCTCTCTCACCCCATCCATGGCAAGTCTTAATTCTCAATCTTTCCCATCTCACTTGTTAAAAACACATGTATGATTTTTCCATCTTCATAAAAACTTACAGAGTCAATTTCACTCTTTGTCCTCCTTCTAAAACTTTGACCGAATCCCACCTTAAAAGAGAAAACCTCAAATCTCCATCATTATCACAATTCCTCCATTCTAAACTCATGCATGTACAATATTCTGCACAAATTGAAGTTTCTAGGTGTTGGGGACTAAGGTAAGAAGAATGAATCTCCATACTTTCCTTTCAATTGCTATCATGGCCGAAAATCCCCTTACCATAAACACATAATTTCAAATTCCTTCTAATACCCTACTTGGAGTTTTGGGCATATGTAAGAACCTTTTCTCTCTATCTTTATTAAGCTCTTATGAACCTAAAAATGATAGCAAACAAGGCAATATTGATGTAAGTTGCTGCATGTGTTCTATTTCAAATGGAACTATACTTGGTGATAAAAGTAGTTGTTGTTCTAATATTGGCGTGATGAATTGGAGCTGGTGTATCATGGGTTTATATAAATTTTGGTGTATTTACTGCTGTACTGAAATTGTGCCTCAAGAGTAGTTGAAATTTAGTAAAGTCTAGCTCTAGTTTCTTTATTCATATGAATATATTGGAACTTTAGCAACTGATGTGGAACAAGGCAAATGAATTAAAGGATATATTGGACTTTTGTTGGTTTTGTCCTAAATGGAAATATGGAAGTGGGTTAATGATGCCGAGCGAAGTTGCAAGTTAGACGTAAAGCAAGAATTGGAGAAAGTTAGAGTTGGAATGTTAAGGAAATTCTGCATAATTTTGTTTGGACCTGTGTCTGGTATTTGGGCTGTAGCCGACAAACCGTAAATCCGCTTTGAATGGTATTTACATGTCTGAAAAGCTGACGAAATGCCGGTCGTTTTGGTACCAGCCGCGTGCATTTTGAGCGAGAAACGAAGTCGGTATGAATTTTTGAAGTTGGATATTCGACACAGTAATTATGCAGAAAATAGTTAAGATGGGTCTGCACTAAAATGGTAAGTGCTCTCTCCCTGTAACTCGGATTCAAACGATTCTTTTTGCCGTAGTTAGATAACTCAATTTCAGTCATTTTGACATACGTTTCATAATTTTTGACTCAATAATAAGGTCTGGAGATATTTTTGAAGTTGGAGGACAGCAGCTGATTTTATACAGAAATTCTGTTAAGGATTTAAAACTTTTCGCTGCAAATTCGGTTTCTCGGAGAGCTTCAAAGATGTCATTAGCGCTGTGTTTAAAGCTTTTGAGTTGATCTCAATTCAGGTGGGTTCTATAGGTTCTTAACCTTAGTAATTTGTTAGAGCTTAGTTTCCCAAAAATATGTTTTGTATGCCAACATAAGTTTAGGATTAATATTAATGAAAGAGTAGGGATCTTTCCCAATTCCTACTCCTATATAATTTATTATACATTATTGAACATGTTTGTAACGAGTTGCATAGAGATTGTAGGTGTTTTCCTTTAAAAACTATGTTTCTGCAAAACAGGGGCTTGTTCTGATGAACTCGCCGTAGCGAGTAAGTGTTCGCCAAGGCGAGTGTTGTTGCTTGTATAACTCGCCAGGCGAGTTGTTGACGCGCCAGGGCGAGTGTTACAAGTCAGTGACATGAAATCTCGCCGAAGCGAGTAAGTACACGCCACAACGAGTTTGACAGAGACAGAACCTGCATATTTTATTTTCTAAGAACTCGGAACACTCGTTTTATATTCAAATGCAACTTGGATTTCATGGACATGTTTAACAGTGTAAAATGGATAATATGGTAAGAGAATAACATGTATATTTATTTGTATTAGTAACATGCTTAGGATACCCTGGGTGGGATATATTGGTTAGAACTGCTTAAACTCTTTAAAATTAAATGGCAGCTATATGCCATGATTAACGAATTCCTCTGAATTCTGATCATTTTATTATGTGAGCCAACGTCGGAATCCGAGCCTCTGTTTCGGTAGTACGCAGAGTCAGACACCCGAGACCGGCTTGCCTCGGCGTGTCTTTGAAGAGTAATTGACAAGATTGATAAATGTGTTACACCTTTATTCATTGTTATTAATATTACTCTTATATGTAAAACAGTTTGAACTTAGACTATTACACTATCTAGGTTCCCCGGCGTAGTCGCCTTAGGAGGGTAGTAGGACTCACTGAGGCTGAGTAGTCTCACCCCACTCCAAATCAATTTTATTATAACGCCCCAACTAAAATATCTAGAATATTTAGTTATGACATAATAAATGGATCTGAGTACAAATAATTTTACTGAATAAATAGAGAATTTACACTTGTCTCAATTACAATGTGATAAACTGGTAGAAAATACAGCGGAATGATACAAGAGTTTCTGAGTAAACAAGATAAATATCAACAAGGAGAAGAATAAAAATCTTCTAGTCCGACAATCCAAGCTCGGCTCCAACTGTCAGGCTCCCATCAGGTCCTTGCTCCGAATACCCTGTTTACCTAAAAAAAAAAAATTGATTTGGAGTGGGGTGAAACTACTAAGCCTCAGTGAGTCCTACTACCCTCCTAATGGCGACTACGCCGGGGGAACCTAGATAGTGTAATAATCTAAGTTCAAACTGTTTTACTTATACAAGTATTAATTCATAACAGAAAATAAGGTGTAACACGAAATTATTATCTTGTCGATTACTCTTCAAAGGTCACCCGAGGCAAGCCGGTCCCAGGTGCCTGACTCTGCGTACTACCGAAACAGAGGCTCGGATTCCGACATTGGCTCACATAATAACTAAATAGAATTACAGAGGAATTCTATCAACATGGCATAATGCCATTCAACTCAAAGTGTTTTAAACAGTTCTAACCAATATATCCCACCCAGGGTATCCTAAGCATATTACTGATAAATTCAATTATACATGTTATTCTCTGACTATGTAATTTATTAAATACTATTTAAACAGATTTAAGAAACCAAGTTGCATTCGGGTATAAAACGAGTGACTTCGAAGTTCTAAAATAAAGTATGCAGGTTCTGACCCTGAGGCACTCGCTACGGCAAGTTCTTACTCGCTACGGCGAGCTATGTGTCAGCAGACCTGTAATACTCGCCCTGGCGAGTCAAAGACTCTCCTGGCGAGTTATACAGGACGTAACGCTCGCTGTGGCGTGCAACCACTCGCTGCGGCGAGTGTATCAGGTTAGTACCCTGTTTTTGCAGAAATGTGATTTTTACCAAAATTCACCTACAACCTCCATGCAACTTGTTTTAAACATGTCTTGTAATATTTAATGAATTATATAGGAGCAAGAATTGGGATTTACTCTTGCTCTTACTCAATATCGATTCCTAAAATCCTATGTTCGCATGCAAAAACATATTTGGGGAGACTAGGCTTTCTAAACAATTACTATGGTTAAGAACTTAAAGAACCCACCTGTAAAAGAAGCTTAATTCTGACTCTGCGTGTTCCCTACGACTTTGAAATCAATTCCGGTTGTTTCAAGGAGTCCCCAATAATGCCTCCAACACCCTAGCATCAAATTTCCACACTTATGGAGCATTTCAGCCCTGAGAAACTCGCCGGGCGAACTCTTACTCGCTACAGCGAGTACACCAGAAATTCAGCACAACTCAGCATCAGATCTCCAACTTCAAAATGCTCTACAGACCTCGATTTTAAGCCAAAACCTACGAAGTTTGTACTCGAAACGAAGGGAATTTTGTTATCTATCCATAGAAAAAGGAATCGTTTCAAACGGAGTTACGAGGAGAGAGTAAATACCGTTTTAGTGAGACCCTGTCATAGAATACGGGTTTGCACAATTCTTCCAATTTCCACTTCTCTATGATACCCATACTTTCCAATCATCTCCATACTCGTAATTTAGGTTGTACAAACAGAATCAAAGGTCAATTTGAAGGATAATTGGATTAGTGAGTTTCTAATACAAGAAGAAATGGACCATGTAGGGAGTTTATGAAGAAGAAGGAGGGGTTTATGTTACCTGAATTTTTCTTAGTCATCAGAGGTTGGTTTACAAGTTGGAGAACACCTCTTGTCCTTCTGTAAGTCATGGGTATCCAAACTGACCATTAACACCACCAAATTTCCCATTGGATAGCCAAAACTCTTGCATGCAATGACAAGAACATATGTAATTCTTTTTAATGAGAGGTTTTTGCTGCAATTCAGATGGGTGAGGGAAGTATTTGGAGTTGAAGCTCTACTCTTGCTTGTATTTAAAGGGTGACATGCAACTATGGTTCAAGGATTCATGAGAATTGGAGAGCAATTCTTTAAGGGTTAAGAAATGGAGTAGCAGCGGCGGGTTAGGAAAAGAAAGAAGAGAGTTTCTGATTTTTCCATCTCCAAAGGTCATATATATAGGCACTAAATGTGTACTTAATTACAAGGAAGCCACTCACATGTCTTAGACTTACTACTTCCATTTATCATACAGCATATTTGTAGTTCTTTTGTTGGTTTACTCTCTTGTCCTAATATAACATGCCTTGTGTACAAAATCAAGTGTACTTACCATTTAATTATTCCTTCATACTTGGTTACTTAATTTCCAGTTAAGCTCCCATAATACTCATTTAATTAATTTTCTTCTATTAATTAAATTTGGGATGTTACAATCTACCCCCCTTAAAGAAATTTCGTCCTCCAAATTTTCTCAATCATAATATCGTTCTCCTTTCTGAACACAACCATGCTTGATATGTTATATGTACCTCTATATCAGGTGTTGTGTAATTACTCCAGATTCGATCGAAAAATAAAACGAGTGGGAAAATTGTCTAAACACTATTGGTTCTTCTGCCAACGAGTTAGACTCATCCGCAGACGAACCTATAGTTATCCGATAAAATCCCACCTACAATCTCTATCCATCCCGACACGACACGACGATCGAGTTGTACATTTAACACGCGGACGCACTTAGGTTCAGATCATTTCTCAGGGTTACAGGTCAAACTTGTTTGAAGTCCTTCGCTGGTAACTAATGTATGGAACTTGGCTAGCTGAAGGCATAAGGTCTGAATTTGTAATGCTAAGGCTGGGTTGAATAGTTTGGCTCAGAACGGTTGACTAAATTGTCTTAACAGAGTACTAAGGGTAGGAAGGGTTTCCAAATAAGGTTGGTATATTGCTCAAACGAGTGATTAACTCTTACACTTATACTAACTAATTACTGGCAACTAGACTTGGAATTGGAAAGCCCTGGTTCAGGCGCTCAGGCTTCAGTGCTAGATCTCACGAGATTATAGGAATTGAAATTTGTGGAAGGTTGAAATGTTCGGGCAGAAACACTCAGGGTTAATACACTGGTCTTACATGGTTAGGAGCACGGAGTTAGCAGGGTGGAATCCTCAACACTGCTTTCACTGATATAACTTAATTCCACTGAACTTGGAACTGGTCCAAACTTAATTCTGAATTCGACTGATAAGGCTACGAAAGATAGATAACTAACTTTATTGAAGAACAGATTACTGGATTCAAGTGCACGAAGTTTAACTGATTTTCTGATACTGAGCTAGGTAAGGTTTACCAGAGTGGTTTTGAAGTACGTTGACTGACAGATCAACCGACTGAGAAAAATGAAACTGAAAGTATTCTTGACCTTCTCAAGAGTAATTTAACTCCCGCAGATGGATTTTTGTCAATAATAACACAACTGGAAAGCTGAAAAACACTTAATGTGGTTACTTAAGTGTGACATTATCACCCTCGACGTAACTAATTAGCTTCGAGAAATTTGAAAAGTTTGCACCCTAATGGAATTTAGGTACAGCACGTGGTTGTCAAACCATTAAGGCACGAGAAGAATTTATCCAACTGAGGCGTGATTAGACGGATTAGAGAATACACACGTTCATGGTGTTCCAAGACTTGCGAATATTGATTTGAGCCTTGTTCGGTTCAATGACTCTGCTGAATTAGGATCTTTAGAGATAAATGGACAATCGATGATTTGTCTTATACTAGTTTATACTCATATTCTACAATTCTAATTCTTCTATCAGTTCTCTCAGGTTAGGGTAACTATGTTTCCACTCAATGATTTCTCGCTGATAATTTCTCACCGGTAGACCGTCTAACTGATCCTAATACTCTCTTAGCTGAAAGGTCTGAATGTATGGAGGTATCGGTTGGCTAACCTGAGTTGAAACTAACTTGTTTGTCTGTGTCTGGGCATGTCACAAGGGTATTAAAAGATTGGTAAGGGTGGCTGAAGGTAATGTTAAACTTAGTTTCTTATCTCTGGTTAACTAGTCTATACCTAATAGGTCGGTCTATGTGAATGGGTCACTAATAGCATCCCTTATTAAGTTACGTCCTACAACGACTGGTATTAAGGTAGTTGACAAAATGTGGCTAATTATTTCTAATCCTAGGATTGGGTAGCCAGTTGGTCTATGATGCTGATATACTAATCCAAATTTAGTTGATGGGCAACTCTCAAGAGCACGGTTACTGATCTTGCTATTTCCTTAGTTGGGTGGTACTATGTGTGAGTTTCATTCGGTTAAAATTAAACCGGTATTAATCTTGAATCATCGGTCTCTAAACTATCTAATGGTTCGGCAACTATGGATTGGCTTTGGTGACTGATCGTGCTAAATGTAACTCTCAATTGTTATTACTAATCAAAACTTAACCTATGAGGGATTCACAAAACTCATTCATTCATTTTTTGTCTTTGCATATGAGGGTTAATGAAATAAGGGGTTTTGGATATATGAGTAGTGGTTGAGGAATCAATAAAACGGAATTACGTCAAGGACTGGAAGTGTACTGAGATCTCGAATTTGAAGGCCAAAGCTCAAGAGATTAAAGTTTAAACATGAAAGCAAGAATAGGAGAAAGTTAGAGTTGGAAGGGTAAGAATTCTGCATAATTTTAGTAGGACCTGTCCTCAGTAATTAGGTCACTAATGTCAAACCGTGACTCCTCTTTGAATGGTATTTACATTTCTGGAAAGCTGACGAAATTCCAGACGTTTTGGTACCAGCGGCGTGCATTTCGAGCGAGAAACAAAGTCTGTATGAATTTTTGAAGTTGGACATTCAATGCAGTAATTCTGCAGAATTTGTTTGGGACGGACCTGTATTAAAATGGTAAGATATCTCTCCTCGTACCTTAGATTTGAGTGATTCCTTTTCTGTTAGAAAGCTTATGATTTTCCCTTCGTTTTGATATCGGATTTCATGGGGTTTGGCTAAGGAACGAGGGCTGTAGGTTGCTCCGAAGATGGCGCGTTACTGCAGAATTGTGCAGAAAATTCTGCTATGGAATCAAAACAATTTCGGCGTTCCTACAAGTTTCAGAGTCGTCATTGTTTCCATTCAAGTGCCATTTACAGGTGGGTTCTTAGGTTCTTGACCATAGTAATTGTTTAGAAAGCCTAGTCTCCCCAAATATGTGTTGTATGCAAACATAGGTTTTAGGATTAATTTAATTAATGATAGAGCAAGAACAAATCCCAATTCTTGCTCCTATATAACATATTTTATATGATTGAACTTGTTTATAACTGGTTGCATGGAGATTGTAGGTGGTTTACTTTCTAAAATAGTATTTTCTGCAAAACAGGGGTATGTGCTGTCAAACTCGCCGTAGCGAGTGATTGCGCGCCGTGGCGAGTGTTGCTGCCTGTATAACTCGCCAGGCGAGTCCTTGACTCGCCAGGGCGAGCGATAACAAAAGCGAGGAAGAAAAATATAATCTTCTGATCTGACAATCCAAGCTCGGCTCCAACTGTCAGTCCCATCCTGGTCCTTGCTCCGGAGAACCCGTTCTACCTAAAAAAAATTGATTTGGAGTGGGGTGAGACTACTAAGCCTCAGTGAGTCCTACTACCCTCCTAAGGCGACTACGCCGGGGAACCTAGATAGTGTAATAGTCTAAGTTCAAACTGTTTTACATATAAGAGTAATATTAATAACAATGAATAAAGGTGTAACACATTTATCAATCTTGTCAATTACTCTTCAAAGACACGCCGAGGCAAGCCAGTCTCGGGTGTCTGACTCTGCGTACTACCGAAACAGAGGCTCGGATTCCGACGTTGGCTCACATAATAAAATGATCAGAATTCAGAGGAATTCGTTAATCATGGCATATAGCTGCCATTTAATTTTAAAGAGTTTAAGCAGTTCTAACCAATATATCCCACCCAGGGTATCCTAAGCATGTTACTAATACAAATAAATATACATGTTATTCTCTTACCATATTATCCATTTTACACTGTTAAACATGTCCATGAAATCCAAGTTGCATTTGAATATAAAACGAGTGTTCCGAGTTCTTAGAAAATAAAATATGCAGGTTCTGTCTCTGTCAAACTCGTTGTGGCGTGTACTTACTCGCTTCGGCGAGATTTCATGTCACTGACCTGTAACACTCGCCCTGGCGCGTCAACAACTCGCCTGGCGAGTTATACAAGCAACAACACTCGCCTTGGCGAACACTTACTCGCTACGGCGAGTTCATCAGAACAAGCCCCTGTTTTGCAGAAACATAGTTTTTAAAGGAAAACACCTACAATCTCTATGCAACTCGTTACAAACATGTTCAATAATGTATAATAAATTATATAGGAGTAGGAATTGGGAAAGATCCCTACTCTTTCATTAATATTAATCCTAAACTTATGTTGGCATACAAAACATATTTTTGGGAAACTAAGCTCTAACAAATTACTAAGGTTAAGAACCTATAGAACCCACCTGAATTGAGATCAACTCAAAAGCTTTAAACACAGCGCTAATGACATCTTTGAAGCTCTCCGAGAAACCGAATTTGCAGCGAAAAGTTTTAAATCCTTAACAGAATTTCTGTATAAAATCAGCTGCTGTCCTCCAACTTCAAAAATATCTCCAGACCTTATTATTGAGTCAAAAATTATGAAACGTATGTCAAAATGACTGAAATTGAGTTATCTAACTACGGCAAAAAGAATCGTTTGAATCCGAGTTACAGGGAGAGAGCACTTACCATTTTAGTGCAGACCCATCTTAACTATTTTCTGCATAATTATTGTGTCGAATATCCAACTTCAAAAATTCATACCGACTTCGTTTCTCGCTCAAAATGCACGCGGCTGGTACCAAAACGACCGGCATTTCGTCAGCTTTTCAGACATGTAAATACCATTCAAAGCGGATTTACGGTTTGTCGGCTACATCCCAAATACCAGACACAGGTCCAAACAAAATTATGCAGAATTTCCTTAACATTCCAACTCTAACTTTCTCCAATTCTTGCTTTACGTCTAACTTGCAACTTCGCTCGGCATCATTAACCCACTTCCATATTTCCATTTAGGACAAAACCAACAAAAGTCCAATATATCCTTTAATTCATTTGCCTTGTTCCACATCAGTTGCTAAAGTTCCAATATATTCATATGAATAAAGAAACTAGAGCTAGACTTTACTAAATTTCAACTACTCTTGAGGCACAATTTCAGTACAGCAGTAAATACACCAAAATTTATATAAACCCATGATACACCAGCTCCAATTCATCACGCCAATATTAGAACAACAACTACTTTTATCACCAAGTATAGTTCCATTTGAAATAGAACACATGCAGCAACTTACATCAATATTGCCTTGTTTGCTATCATTTTTAGGTTCATAAGAGCTTAATAAAGATAGAGAGAAAAGGTTCTTACATATGCCCAAAACTCCAAGTAGGGTATTAGAAGGAATTTGAAATTATGTGTTTATGGTAAGGGGATTTTCGGCCATGATAGCAATTGAAAGGAAAGTATGGAGATTCATTCTTCTTACCTTAGTCCCCAACACCTAGAAACTTCAATTTGTGCAGAATATTGTACATGCATGAGTTTAGAATGGAGGAATTGTGATAATGATGGAGATTTGAGGTTTTCTCTTTTAAGGTGGGATTCGGTCAAAGTTTTAGAAGGAGGACAAAGAGTGAAATTGACTCTGTAAGTTTTTATGAAGATGGAAAAATCATACATGTAGTGTTTTTAACAAGTGAGATGGGAAAGATTGAGAATTAAGACTTGCCATGGATGGGGTGAGAGAGAGAAAGCGAATGGCTGAGAGGAAGAGGAAAGATTAAAATTCTGATTTCTTTTCCTTATTTTATAATCATATAATATCCCTTCTTCTTTTACTAAATTGCCCTCCCATTTGTAAATAATGCACACTTAAGCTCTTTTCACTATACTTTCTCCAATAATCGAATAAACCATAATTTTTATTATATAATCCGACACCCTAATTAACACCATTATTATTAATTAGAGTTGGGTTGTTACAATCTACCCCCTCACAAGAATTTCGTCCTCGAAATTCAGAAACTTCTTCATTTATCAGTGTAATAACCATCTGTGTTACTGTATAATTCTCGACCTCACTTATTTGTCGATCACGGTTTGTCATTCAAGGGTCATCACTCATCCTTCTTCACCTTGTTATTTCTTTTACTACCGCAGGGATTCATTCTTATCCATTTCATGACTCAGACTCACAATCATCGGCATCCAATCCCTTGGAATAAAACTTTCCTCTCTTAGGGGTTACTATTCTCAATTGATCTCGTGCTGCGCACTCTGATTCGACTATTTACTAACATCCTCTAAGTTGTGCCCCTGCAGTCTTAGTCTACATTCTCAAAGCACGGTCGTATACCATCTCGTCTTATCTCCCTCAAATTTCTTTTACTACGGGTAATCTTATTTCATTCTTATTGGTATTAACTCCAAATTCAACTGGCTTAGGAGGTCGGTATCTGGCCTGGTTGAAGCTACACGTTTAACTAAAAGGGTATGCGCTCAAGTATTGATATGGACAATCTAAAATATCTCTTCCTATGGTTGTTCTCACTTCCAAATGCTATAGTGCTTTCAAAATGCAATAGCGCCTGACCTTTCATGTGTACCCTAACACTACACGTGCTACTTATATATTACGGAAGGTCGAACGTTCGGGCAGAGATACTTAAGGTTAACACACTGATCTAACCTGATTTCAGAAAAATGGAACTGAAAGGTTGAAACACTCGGGCATAGAATGGAATTGATTAACGAGGTTACATAGAATGGAAAAGTGAGGAAAATTAGTATTGATACCACATCTTTATCTCTTAGTTTTCCTTAAACTGGTGGAACTGAAACTTGTTCTGAATTTAGCTGATAGAGCTCTATAGAAGAGAGTTAACTAATTTAGCTGGAGTAATGATTTCGACGGTCGAGAGTACGAATGTTTAAAGGATTCACTGACACTGAGTTAGGTAAGACACATCAGAATAGGTCGGGGAATGCTAGTTAATGGATTAACCAAACGAGTAAGATATTGAACTGAAATTATTCATGACCTTTTCAAGAATAATTGACTTCTGCAGGTTTGTTGTAGCTAAAGGTAACACAATCCGAAAAACTGAAAACACTTAATGTGATTATCTAAGAGTGACGTTAACACTATTAATGTAACTAACTAGCTTTGAGAAATTTGAAAAGTTAGCATCTTAATTTGAATTTATGCATTGCATGAGGCTGACAAGCATTTAAGGTACGAGAAAAACTTATCCATATGAGGCATGATCAGACGGGTTAGTGAGTACACACGTTCGCGGTGCTCCAAGACTCGTGAACGTGAAATTGAGCATTGTTCGGTTCGTCGAATTTGCTGAATTAGGATCTCTAAGAATGATAAGGCAATTGAAGATTGGCCCCCAATTGGGTTTAGACTTATGTTCCACATTTCTATTTCTCTTGGCAGTTCCCTCGGGTTAGGATAACTAGGTTTTCGCTCAAATTTCTTGTTGACAACGCTCACAGGGAGGCTTATCTGATTTAATTTGTATCTGGCTGAAAGGTCTGAATATGTAGAAGTGTCGGCCAGCTAGCTGTTACTAAAGTCAAACTTAGTTACTTGTTTCCGGATAACTAATATATATACCTAAAAGATTGATCTAGGTGGTTGGTGCTATTGATGCTGTCTCCCGTTGGTTAACCTCATCAAGTTGTGTCTTCTACCGTCCGACTTACTGTTGGTTTCGAACTGATAAGTTAGCTCTACATCTCTCAGCGTCTAGTATTAACATCCTAAATGGAAATCTAACTGGCTGGTATTAAGGTAGTGATAAAGTATGGCTGATTTAATCTACTCCTTTAACAGAGGCAGCTAATTGAGTCTACAATTCCATGTCACTAGTCTAAAGGTAATTGGATGACAGTTCCCAACTGGCTGGTTAACTGATCTTACCGGTTTCATAGTTCCAAGGTTCAAATTTAGGAACTTGTTTGGTGGATGATCGAACTAATGTTGAACTGGACTTAATGGCTTCTAAACTACTCAAGGATAATATTCAACGGGTTGACTTAGGCGACCAATTGCGCTAACGGTAAATTCCTAACTGTCATTTTAATCAAGACTTATCTTACGATGGTTAGGTGCAATTGCTGGTATACAGTGGTAGGGTGATTCTTTCTACTGGCATCTAAAGGTAGTATCGTAAGTGTTGAGTTAATATGTCGTGGTCGTAAAATGTGTAAGTACGGTGCCAGGATTCAACTATTCTTATTGTCGCAGCTAATTGGCTTGTAACGCTGGGTTTTTGATCCTTGGGTACCTAAACGACGATCTTTAGTAAACCTATCCGAATAACGGGTAATGCTAAGGAAAATCCAGATTTGATGTGCGGCTAGGTTATGCTTATGTGACATGGTACTGTCACTGGCTTCTAACCTATTCAATGATAGCATTCCACAACTGTCTTAGGTGACTAAAGGTGTTAGTAGTGATTCCTAACTGTCAATCTTATCGTTATTTGGTCTCTAAAGGTTTGTTGTGTTTGCTGCTAGAGGCTGGTGTCGTTTGAGAGGAAACTCCAGTTGTTACACTAAATAAAGCTTAACTCCTAGTGGTAAGGTAGGAGTACCGTTACTAATTGTAAGGTCGAAGTAATTTTAGTTAAGGGCATACTAGAGGGTAGTCTAGTAAGGTGACTTGAAGAATTATTGGAATGAGCTTGTGTTCTAATTTGGTTTCTCTAGTCTAGGTAGTTCGAGTTGAATTTCTATAACAAGGATGTCTATTTGGTCCACTACAATGGGTCGCTAATTTAGGAACATAAGAGTGGTTGAACTTAAATGCGCCTTCTTGGAAACAAATACTGTTATTTGGGATTCTAATCGTTAATCCAGTTACGGCTAAGTTCCTTGTGGTTTCAGTAGAATAATTGGTTCCTATTAGGAAGGGTGTACTCGTTCCATTGAGAACACTAGGGTTTGATAATCTTGGGATAGTCTAGTCGAGTTGGAATCTCAAAAATTAACGGGACATGGATGAGGTCTAATTAAGTTTGCTAACACAGGTGAATTTCTCGCTTGCACTGAACAACTATCTATTCAAGAAAGAGTTTTTGGTTTACTACTACTATTACTGAATGTTACTCTGTCAATAAACTGGGCTGAATTTAGGCTCTCGGTAGGATGAGGTTGCTTCTAGGTTCGGAAGGTTTTCCTGACACACGGTGTCAGTTGGATACGGTTATGCGTTACACGCTTCACTATAAGGATACACTTACATTCTTTCAAGCAACAACTCTACTTCTGCTAAACTTTACTCCTGACTTGCTACGTCACAAGGTTATCTCAAAATTACCATAAAGGTGATGCTCACGTGGAATATAATGTCTGTGTGTTTCATTATCCTTCCACCTCAGCATCTCAAGAAATTTTTGCTGACGGAAGTCGATGCACGACTGAACCTATGATTGGCAAAATATAAAATTTTCAAGGAGAAAACTTAAATTCTGTGCTATGAATATTGTTTGTGTTGGGTTGGCTTTTGTTTACGGCATGGCATGCGTCATGTTGTGGTTGTAAAATACCAAGTGTTTTTCGGTATGATATTTAAGTTTTTTTTTTAATTTAAATTTGTATTACTTTATAAAGCTGTATATTTTTCACTTTGTAGTTTAACTTTTGTGTCCTATTTTTTGTGTGTTAAAATTTAAATTTGTTAAGCTTATATCATGTTAATTAGCATTATATTGACTGACATATAAGGTGATACAAAGTTTATAATTGTTTAACTAAATTACACAAAAATAAGTTTGAGAAGTAGACTACAAGTGGAGAATAATTCCAGACGACCACTTTAAAATTGTAAAAAATAAATAGTCCTAATGTCATACCATGTGTACGTTAATTAAATTAATGTGCCGTCAACTATTTTAAATTGGGTTGTGTATTATTGTTTGTTTGTAATTGGAGGGGAAGAAACTTAATCAATGGTAATGACATGTAAGATCTACTTAACTAACACGCCATATTAACATTGCATTTAAGCGTGCCTCGTGCTGGTCTCATCGATCCATACATATTGCGACATATCATAATTCGTGTTCTGCTATTTGTTGTGTTGCAACCGCACCTGAATCCACTCATGCAGAGAGTCCCCCGCGCGCGCATAATTAACGTTGGATACTACCGACATCTGCTCGTTCCAACATTTTTTATTGTGTTTCCACCAAATCGTCCACATAACCACAACAATTTATTATCGACATAGTAATCAAGTCTAGATCATCTATCATTGCAAAGATCGTAGGTACGTACTCGTTGACATTATTCATGTACTTATCGATGTGCTGCCAATCCTCAGTTTCTTTCCAAACCTCTTGTGTACTGATGCATCCAAAGAAACGGTACAGATGCACCGTTCGTTTTCTTCAAATATTTCACAGTGAGGACACTTATTGTTGCACTGTATTTCTTTCTGCACTATACGACTGCGAACCAGAAGACAACCCCTTAATGTACACCAAAGAAATAAATTGACTTTCTTTGGAACCTCTAGCTGCCACAATTTCCTCCAATTACTATCAACCTTGAGGTGGTTGTTGTCGATAATGAATTCCATCAAATGATAATATGCATAACACACTGAGTACTTCCCGTTCCTGCTGAGCTTCCAAATCGATTTGTCTACTGTTTACTGGAGATTAAGAGGATTCTTTGTTATTCGAACACATCTATAATGTTAAACATGTGCTAAATGTCTGGAGTTTTCTTTACCATCAATACACACAGATATGTGACATAAGTGTTGCCCTCATCATGCAGCCATCGTTGACTCCACACGTGAATATTCATGTCGTTTCCTAATCTCCATATTAGGCCTGTTCTAACAACTACCTGTGAAGCATGGATACTACGCCATATGTAACTCGGATTATGGCCCAAGTTCGCCTCAAGGAATCTCTCTCTAGGATAGTACTTAGCTTTGAAGACTTTGTACAATATAGTATCATGGTTGGTTAGGACTTTCCAACCTTGTTTCCCTAGCATAGCCAAGTTAAAGCTATACATGTGGCGAAAACCAAGGCCTCCATGTTCCTTACACATGGTGAGCTTCTCCCATCATAGCCAATTAATTCCTCTACCTTGTGTTTTATTCGATCCCACCAAAAAGAATTGATCATTCTTTCCAGCTCCTCTCCTAGAGACTCCGACAGGAGGATATATATATATATATATATGAAGGAAAATAGAGATCGAAAAGCAGCGGAATATAAAAATTTTCCTTTAATGATCCTTACAAATGAGCATGAATTTGTGTTTAGGATTTTACCTCTTGTTGAAAATCCTTTTCTTTTCTTTCACGAACGGTGGCTAATCAACACTTTAATCACGAACCGGATTGATGATGATCACGAGCGTTGATGAAAGTCACTGACGCCTCTAACTAGACCACACGAATAGTCACCTTCAATAGAGTGTTAGCCCTTTATGTTTGAAGGCTATGCAAGAATATTGAGAAAGAGAGAGAGAGAGAGAGAGAGAGAGAGAGAGAGAGAGAGAATTATTTTAACTCTAAAATAATTCTTGTGCCTTTTAGTGTGTTCAACAACAACTAACCAACAACTAACAGAGCTATGACAAGAGGTCTCTATTTATAGATATTTCTTGTCTTGTGCATTAAGACAACTCTTGTCTTGGGCACCAAGATATCTCTTATTGGGCAAAGCCCAACAAGAAACAATTTACTAGGGCGCGCGCCCCCATGAGTAATATTACTCATGTGCGCACCCTCCCTGTAACAGCCCGTTTTTTCAAAGGCCTGAAAAGGCAGTATATTTTTTTTTCTTTTTCAACTAACACTCAGAGTGCGCATATAATATTTTTCAATGAGCCGGCATTCAAATATACAAAAAGACTCATTACCATAAGGTGCTTCGACAAGCAAAGTGTATTCCTGAATAATTACAATCCAAATCTAAGTATTCAAATACTTACAACAAAACAAGTTAGACAACCCTATGCGAACCAAAAAGCACGGTGCACAAAACACACCGGTGCATAGTCTAACTATACTAAGCTTCACTACGTTCTCACCATGGCCTAGAGCTGCCACCGTCGTCACCACGACCTAACCCATCATCTGGGTGGGATGAGCCCGCAAATGAAAGAAAGGGTCACCACAAAATAAAAGTAGATATATATATATATAACCGGTGCGAAAGATTGTACACGTAACAAAATTTCCACAAAACACAAGAGAAAGCTCTTAAAACATTCAACAATTCCCACCAACGGGCTTATATATATAATGCACAACAAGCCTAATGCAGACTTCTACAAATGGGTGTGGTACTACCAGAGCTACCACATGCAAATGAATTCCGGAATTACTAATCATAACCAATAAAACCGCAAAGGGTTAAGGTGGATCCACTCACGCAATCACACCCCGTGGTCCACTCACGCAACCACTTATTGTACTCAAAAAGATCCCATAGGATTTTGGGTGGGTCCACTCACGCAACCAACACCCCGTAGTCCACTCACGCAACTACGCACAATGAATGCATGAGCATACGATTCCCTACATATGCTAATGCCACACATACATACCTCTCAAGCATATGTAACTAAATCATTGTAATTCATACATACATTTCTCATCATATGTATTCCAAACACCTGTTCGTACATATATTCTCATAATCATATGTAAACAGCGCAAGCATTGTAAACACTTTCTCATCACGAGAATACATAACACATACATGCCAAGCACACCAACACACATCACTAAAAATAACCAAACATGTTGTATCTCAGTGAAAAGACAGAAATAAAGTGGAGCCCTTACCTCGACAAGCACTCAAACGATCACACGATCACACAACACTTACTTGCTTCCTAAAACAAGCAAAGTATTCAATCAAAACCATAACCAATCAATCCTTAATGATTTGGACTCTAAAACCCCAAAAACCAAAGGTTCTCTAAGGTAAAATCCCTCTTTCGGATTCTCTACCAAAAACTATCGTATTGATCAACCACCATGAGTTATTTGTACTATTTTTAGGACCCAAAACAATTGTCAAAAGTCTTAAATAATTTGAAATGCAAAATGGCTATTTTCTTGCGTTATAAGTTACGTACTTTCCGAGTACCCGAAAAACTCGTTTCCAATCCCAACCACTTCCATAAATTAATAAAAAGGGATTAGAAGGCTAAAAACCAAGTTTGGAAATCAGAATCCAAAATCTCAACTCCCAGAGCTCGCCCTGGCGAGTTGGTGGCGAGTGGAGGCAGAGAGTACTGGTCTTACTCGCTCTGGAGCTCGCCCTGGCGTGTTGTCATGACCTGTGACACTCGCCCTGGCGAGTAACCACTCGCTCAGCGAGTTGCACCTGTCATGACAGCAAAAGACAGCAACTCACACCACCTTTTTCCACCCAAGCCTAGTTTGATTCTATTAGTTCCCAACATCTTTTCAAGGCATAAAAGCAAACCATTTCCATAAGCAAGCAACACATTTCCGAAAGCATGTTGGTTGCTTCGAGTGCAAGTTATTTGATTTTCATTTCCAAAATCAAAACCAAATCCAAGCACAAGTTTTATTACGGGCCTTAACCGTCCGGTAATCATTTTCAAACATGTTTTCAAGGTAAAAAGCGACACCACATGTCACAATAGTTTTAAACCATTTTGACCCCAAAACACTACCCAAAAACACTTAGGAAAATATTTTCATAAACCTCAAAATATTTTTCATCGGATTTTCCAAAACAAAACCATACAACGCATTTCCCTTTCGCCCAAAGGTTCAAAGACAACTTTTCTTTTCAAAACCTTACAACATAACCTCATGTAATTGATCAATACATAAACCAACCAAAACCCTAACTTTTCTCATGAGATTCTCACAAACTCATGGAAAATTGAAATAACAAAGCCTACACATGCTTACTAAACCCTCATGAACAACTTTCATGGAACAAAAACCATTCACAACCAATTCTTATGAAATTTCTCCCAAGAACATAATCATAAAAATCCTAACTCCCTAAGAATCTTAGCCAAACAAGGATAGGGAATAGGTTTAGTTACCTTAGGAAGAAGAATCTCACAACTCCAAGCTTTCCAACAAGCTTAAGATCAAGTGTTTTGGTGAAGGAATGAAATTTCCTCAAGATGGAAGGTGGAAAGAAAGCCACGGCCAAGAGAGAAAGAAGAAGTGAACTTGTGATAATTCTAAGTCCACCACTTATAAAAGTCTTGCTAGATTTAGGCCATTGGATCAAATAGTGAAAGCTTCCAAGACTAATCCCTAGCCCTTGGATCAAATCCAAGTCTATCCTCACAAGATATTTCCCATAACCTCATACAACTAATCGCACGCTCAGTCCTCGCGCATCGCGACGGACGAAACTCGCAAAAATAGAAAACCTACAGAAAGAACGTCTATCGTTTTTCCATTCCAAAACTTATCGCCGAATCTTTTTCCGCGACTGTAATTTTCTTCCATACCTTAGAAAATTAATCTCAGGATATATCCTAACTCACGCAGATATATAAAACTCCCATCCGAAACCTCACTTAAAACAGACGCAGTAAGATTTTCCATCCGCGGGTAAAATCTTACTCGTTTTTCCAAAAACAAGAATAATCCAAAACTCGTTATTCTAAGACCACAGAAATCTCCTCATACTTAAAAGAGGACTACGACCCAAAAGTCTGTGCCTTTCCAGCGCACGAGCACAAAACAGGCTCCGTTTCAGCAAAATCTCGTTAATGCGACGATACTCACAAAACCGTTTTACTAAAAACCCTAAAACTCGTAGCCGACACTAGAGTTCCTTAGAAAACTGTACAGTGAAATCTTGGGTCTTACATTACTACCCTCCAAAAAGAAGTTTCGTCCTCGAAACTAAAGGTAAGAGTAACAACTCAACTAATTATTACCATCACCAACACAACAAAACCCCTCAGGATTAGGTGCAGCCACACAGATGCTAACACCGGGTGAAGTCGCACAGATACTCTCACCAACACACTGGCACAACCGTGCACCAACCGCAACTCTCAACGAGTTCACCACTCAAAATTTATCTCACAACAGAGGTTCACAACCTCGAGTTCCTCAAATTTCCTAGGGTCCACACACAAAATTTTCAAAGTCACCTCTTTCGCCTCCGCGGCATAGCCCACTCCATTAGTTTCACACGAAGTTGTGAGTGGCTACCCTCCAAAAAGAAACACAGCACTCTCTGTGCACCACCAAAGTTAGCAAAACTAGTCAATTCCAATCAACACGACTCCGTCTATTATCAACAAGAGATTAAGGATGATCAGTCCCTCAATTTGTCAATAAATAGTCGACAATCATGATGGTGGTCTAGACCATCTTTACCCGACTTGAGTGATACTTCATTCCACTTGTGCTCAAGGTCCTCCGAGTCACAAGGGTTCCACAAATCTTTCGAGGTTTTCCCACACGCTTCCCTCGATCTCTTACGAATACAAGATTCAAGTCGTAAGACACGACGCTCAACACACGTCGCATAAGCTCTCATGCTTCCACTCTTGAAGCATCCGTGGAGTATCATCCAATAGTAGTACAGTGCCACTACGGCAGTACCACCCAAAACCATTTCATTCAACAAAAGTTGTCCTTTCTATCGAAGAACTTCACACTATATCCCTGAGTCCGCAACTCAATGAATATGCCGAACCGCATGTTCACATTCGAATCTCGTTCCAAACACGACTTAAATAATACCATCCCAACCTCCGGTTGGTGATTACAACTCCTCATAGTCTTGTCACTTGCCAACTATACCATCTACTTCTCTTGGACTCCTTTTATCCAAATCCCCAATTCCCCAGAATCGGCTTCTTATGCATTCATATTACTTCCAAACGACACTTAGATAGATCTCGCGTGCCTTAAACAAAACGCTTAACCTCGTCGACTACCATCGTCGGCGCACACCCTCTTCACATCGTAATTCCATTCTAATTCTGAACTCTCTCTTGAGTTCCTTTCCTCTTGCTATTAAATCCTCTTTTACTCAAAAGAGTTGGTCACTCTGACCATTCTTAACTGCTTCGACATCACCACTTTCGTCGAGGTACCTACCTTCAAAATAGCTCTTAGGGTATTCCTCACATTACTATTGTCCAACCATCCTTGTTGACAACCTCCGAATCCCTTATACTTACTCACTACCGATTTCCATCATACCACGTCTCTCTTCATTGTAACCACTACAATGAACCAAAGCTCTACAAGCTTCCATAAACTTGCCATTAGACAATCTCTTATCCTTCTTATTTCCAAATTAGGTGTGAGACAAATCCCTTCGCCAATCTTCAATTGGCATAAGCCACATCTTCATGGGCTTCTCTCTAAATCCTCATTCTTTTCTAGACCCAGAAACAGATCCACAAACCATTTCATCTCCATCACTCTTTCTCCTCTTTGAAGATGAATCATCAAGTAAAAGACAACCAAACAATGGAACATTTTCTCTACGAGTTTGGCTAGAAACACCACTAGCCACACTTATTGTTAACACATTCTTTCCATGACTAACCTCCCTTTATGACTAACTCATCGATGTCATAACCTCTACAAAACTCCAATCAGGCCTGTATCATCAATCTACTACTTTGCAACTTTCTAGTTCAACAACTGTCTAGAGTTGGTTCCCAAACCACCATGACCAATAACTTGTTAAATCAAAACAACATCTTTAATTCGCCGCACACAATCCAAATACTCTCTCATTCCACATAATCTTGAATCACCACAAGCATACCCTTCTCCGTTCGACCAATCTCAAATCTTCATAACCATCTAAAGCTATAGTATTCTCCAATACGAATAAACAACTTCACACATACGTTCGATACGCAAATCAAACTCTTGAATCTCAACATCAAGAACTGAAATTACATACTACACCACCTTAATTCCTCTATTACATCTAAACATTCAACAAAATGTCCATCCAATTATCACTCTCATTGTCTCAGTACTCTTACTAACGAACTCTTTTCTACTCATACACGACATTTCTAGAAAAATCTCCAACAATTATCGTCCATAACTTGAATTATTTAAAACTAGCCTACCTCAACTCATACATTAAGCCATGAAACACTTATCTAACAATCATTTACCTAACATTGTATCTCACATCGGTATCTGTACTCACTATCCCTCGAACTACGGATAGATTGTCACTTATCAACGTGATAATTGGTCTCCTACCTTCAATCATCACGAGATTAATCCATAATAATCTCAGTGTCGAATCTAATATACCTCGAACACTTAACTTAAACCCTTAAGGTATTCCACCATTGGTATAATCCTCATCTAACGACACTAGGTCCGCTGACCCTTGGCGCGCGACGCACTTTAACTCCAATACAAGTTGCCCCAATGATTATCCAATTATTGTAATTAAATCCAACTGACATCTCTGCATGCTCCACCATTCTACAATGGTTGCATCCTCTTGACAACTGAATGACTTCATCAAGTCTCGTCCGAGCTCACCAGAACGGATATCCAGCACCTTCTTCAAAAGGTATCTCAATCTGATCCTTACTTGCAATCCTTTATCAGTCGACGTCCACACGTCCGTACTCAACACCTCCGGGTGACAACGACCCATAATACTTCCATTGATTTACTTCCAAGAATCACTTGTAGTTCTTGTTCACCGCGAGTCCATCCTCCTCGGACCACTCTGTCTAAGGAATTCAGAGACACTCGTCGACTAAATTCGACCAAGGCTCGGGGTTTCACAATTCCACTTACTGAAGCCTCACTCCCTGCATTACTTCAGTAAGACACAAACCAGTGTCTAAGCATATCTCATACTAGACTCAAAACAACCGACCACATAACCCACAACACAACAAAAACAACCGCTAAAACTAACACAACTCTAGCTATGTTCTAACCGACTCTGGACTAACGACTCAAGTGTACACTTTCCCTTTGAAGATTTAAAGCCGTGCTCTGATACCAATTGTAACAGCCCGTTTTTTCAAAGGCCTGAAAAGGCAGTATATTTTTTTTTTCTTTTTCAACTAACACTCAGAGTGCGCATATAATATTTTTCAATGAGCCGGCATTCAAATATACAAAAAGACTCATTACCATAAGGTGCTTCGACAAGCAAAGTGTATTCCTGAATAATTACAATCCAAATCTAAGTATTCAAATACTTACAACAAAACAAGTTAGACAACCCTATGCGAACCAAAAAGCACGGTGCACAAAACACACCGGTGCATAGTCTAACTATACTAAGCTTCACTACGTTCTCACCATGGCCTAGAGCTGCCACCGTCGTCACCACGACCTAACCCATCATCTGGGTGGGATGAGCCCGCAAATGAAAGAAAGGGTCACCACAAAATAAAAGTAGATATATATATATATAACCGGTGCGAAAGATTGTACACGTAACAAAATTTCCACAAAACACAAGAGAAAGCTCTTAAAACATTCAACAATTCCCACCAACGGGCTTATATATATAATGCACAACAAGCCTAATGCAGACTTCTACAAATGGGTGTGGTACTACCAGAGCTACCACATGCAAATGAATTCCGGAATTACTAATCATAACCAATAAAACCGCAAAGGGTTAAGGTGGATCCACTCACGCAATCACACCCCGTGGTCCACTCACGCAACCACTTATTGTACTCAAAAAGATCCCATAGGATTTTGGGTGGGTCCACTCACGCAACCAACACCCCGTAGTCCACTCACGCAACTACGCACAATGAATGCATGAGCATACGATTCCCTACATATGCTAATGCCACACATACATACCTCTCAAGCATATGTAACTAAATCATTGTAATTCATACATACATTTCTCATCATATGTATTCCAAACACCTGTTCGTACATATATTCTCATAATCATATGTAAACAGCGCAAGCATTGTAAACACTTTCTCATCACGAGAATACATAACACATACATGCCAAGCACACCAACACACATCACTAAAAATAACCAAACATGTTGTATCTCAGTGAAAAGACAGAAATAAAGTGGAGCCCTTACCTCGACAAGCACTCAAACGATCACACGATCACACAACACTTACTTGCTTCCTAAAACAAGCAAAGTATTCAATCAAAACCATAACCAATCAATCCTTAATGATTTGGACTCTAAAACCCCAAAAACCAAAGGTTCTCTAAGGTAAAATCCCTCTTTCGGATTCTCTACCAAAAACTATCGTATTGATCAACCACCATGAGTTATTTGTACTATTTTTAGGACCCAAAACAATTGTCAAAAGTCTTAAATAATTTGAAATGCAAAATGGCTATTTTCTTGCGTTATAAGTTACGTACTTTCCGAGTACCCGAAAAACTCGTTTCCAATCCCAACCACTTCCATAAATTAATAAAAAGGGATTAGAAGGCTAAAAACCAAGTTTGGAAATCAGAATCCAAAATCTCAACTCCCAGAGCTCGCCCTGGCGAGTTGGTGGCGAGTGGAGGCAGAGAGTACTGGTCTTACTCGCTCTGGAGCTCGCCCTGGCGTGTTGTCATGACCTGTGACACTCGCCCTGGCGAGTAACCACTCGCTCAGCGAGTTGCACCTGTCATGACAGCAAAAGACAGCAACTCACACCACCTTTTTCCACCCAAGCCCAGTTTGATTCTATTAGTTCCCAACATCTTTTCAAGGCATAAAAGCAAACCATTTCCATAAGCAAGCAACACATTTCCGAAAGCATGTTGGTTGCTTCGAGTGCAAGTTATTTGATTTTCATTTCCAAAATCAAAACCAAATCCAAGCACAAGTTTTATTACGGGCCTTAACCGTCCGGTAATCATTTTCAAACATGTTTTCAAGGTAAAAAGCGACACCACATGTCACAATAGTTTTAAACCATTTTGACCCCAAAACACTACCCAAAAACACTTAGGAAAATATTTTCATAAACCTCAAAATATTTTTCATCGGATTTTCCAAAACAAAACCATACAACATATTTCCCTTTCGCCCAAAGGTTCAAAGACAACTTTTCTTTTCAAAACCTTACAACATAACCTCATGTAATTGATCAATACATAAACCAACCAAAACCCTAACTTTTCTCATGAGATTCTCACAAACTCATGGAAAATTGAAATAACAAAGCCTACACATGCTTACTAAACCCTCATGAACAACTTTCATGGAACAAAAACCATTCACAACCAATTCTTATGAAATTTCTCCCAAGAACATAATCATAAAAATCCTAACTCCCTAAGCATCTTAGCCAAACAAGGATAGGGAATAGGTTTAGTTACCTTAGGAAGAAGAATCTCACAACTCCAAGCTTTCCAACAAGCTTAAGATCAAGTGTTTTGGTGAAGGAATGAAATTTCCTCAAGATGGAAGGTGGAAAGAAAGCCACGGCCAAGAGAGAAAGAAGAAGTGAACTTGTGATAATTCTAAGTCCACCACTTATAAAAGTCTTGCTAGATTTAGGCCATTGGATCAAATAGTGAAAGCTTCCAAGACTAATCCCTAGCCCTTGGATCAAATCCAAGTCTATCCTCACAAGATATTTCCCATAACCTCATACAACTAATCGCACGCTCAGTCCTCGCGCATCGCGACGGACGAAACTCGCAAAAATAGAAAACCTACAGAAAGAACGTCTATCGTTTTTCCATTCCAAAACTTATCGCCGAATCTTTTTCCGCGACTGTAATTTTCTTCCATACCTTAGAAAATTAATCTCAGGATATATCCTAACTCACGCAGATATATAAAACTCCCATCTGAAACCTCACTTAAAACAGACGCAGTAAGATTTTCCATCCGCGGGTAAAATCTTACTCGTTTTTCCAAAAACAAGAATAATCCAAAACTCGTTATTCTAAGACCACAGAAATCTCCTCATACTTAAAAGAGGACTACGACCCAAAAGTCTGTGCCTTTCCAGCGCACGAGCACAAAACAGGCTCCGTTTCAGCAAAATCTCGTTAATGCGACGATACTCACAAAACCGTTTTACTAAAAACCCTAAAACTCGTAGCCGACACTAGAGTTCCTTAGAAAACTGTACAGTGAAATCTTGGGTCTTACACTCCCACCATAACCTTTGGTGTTTTTGCTCGTTTAAATTACCGTGATACCCTTATCACATTGCACATACACCGTACCTTACGGTGTTCCCTTTTTATCTCAATATTAGATTGTCCTTATGTGTGTGACCCTTGTAGGTTTCCATAACGTTGGCAATTATATTAAATCCTTTATTTAATATAATAAACAATGAGTGGTATCTAGCAACACATCATTGCTACCCAAGTTATGAGAAATTAACATGTGATCAAAACATAACCTTTAGTGATAATATATGCGTGTACAATTACCCCTTTGCCCTTAATGTCTATATTGAACACAAAACATACTTGGTGTCATCTTTGTCCAGTTCAATATTGGGCCCAGGACATTTATCCTGTTATGCAGGATTGGCAAATTTCATCTAGGTCACTACTGTCCCTCAGCATGCTTTGTGAAGTACCCATCAACTGCCTTTATGGTTATCCTGTTACGGACAACGGTAGATCAGCAACAAAGTACTTGACTCCACATCTAGGGTACAAAGTGAATTCAGGTCTAAGGGCGGCTTACACCATTATCACCATGAGAGTAACTTATGACACTTTGCATAACTTTGCATGTAGTACTCTTATAGCGGGTCAATCCGGTATAAATATTACTCCTAATATTTCTTATACCTATGTCAAGACTTGATAACTCCTTATCCCATGATCCATGAGATGCGATCATCAGCCTATCTTCGTAATAGTCTTTATACTTTAAGGCTATCCCTTTTCACCTTAAAGCTTGACTATGGATACTTTAAGAATAACGTCTTTATGTTTAATGTAATCTCATGATTAAGTCATACTTAATATTAAACAGACTTTCTATTCTAGGGACTTCATTATTTTGAACGTTACAAACATAATAAAGAAAATGCCTTTGATTATTAATAAAAGAAACAATATATTATTAATAATTAATTCGATACAAGTACTAAAGTCATTGGCCTCTAGGGCTTACACCAACAATATATAGTGATCATACGATAGGATGGAATACACTGTGCGACTGATTTCCCTAAAACCTCTCTCTTCCAGCTTTAAAAAATTGTTTACTGGACAAACTCTGAATCTTTCTCCACATACGGTCTTTAAGGTAACTAAAGACAACTTTCTTATTTCTTCCTATCATTGAAGGTATACCCAAGTTCCTGCATGTGCCTAGCACTTCAGTAACTTCCAAAATGGTGAAAATATTCACTTTAATATTGTCTGCAATATTTCTATTCAAGTATACCTTTGAGTTGGTATAGTTAATGGCTTGACCTAATGCTTGTTCATACTTGTTTAGGATTCTTTTCATACATTGGGCCTTTATTTCATCTACTATGAAAAATAGAAAACAATTATCTGCAAATAATAATGTGTGAGCTCGGAGCACCTCTACACACCTTCACACAATGAATGTCACCTTTTTTCTCATACTTATTTATTAAAGTTGTAAGCCCGTCCGCACACAAAATAAATAAATAAGGGGATAACATATCACCTTGTCTTTGCATGGCACCATAGGGCTTACATCTTCACCATTCACCATCACTAAGTACCTACTTGATTCAAGGCGCCTACTTGATTCAAGACGCCTCTGAAACCACTTAATTCATGTATTATAGAACCCCATTTTTTTTCATAATGTTCACTAATAATCTCCAATCTACACGATCGTACGCTTTACTAATGTCAAATTTTAATGCAACTTCTCATACTATTCCATTCACTCTTGGACAATACAAAGTTTATATAAAAAGTTTAATTAGAATATTCTAACGTATAAAGTCATATTACACAATTAGTCAATTAAGATCATCTTTTAAGACACATCAGCCTAATGTTAAGAATACTAAAAAGTCAATTCGAATCTTTTCAAATAAATGATTTTATGATTATAAATCAATTAATTCAATTAATTTGATTTATACACTGATATGGTAGAAAGAAGTACAGTAACTTAAGGTTGTTAGAATCGAGTTTTTACCTTAACTCGTTTTACATAGGTAAACTCGAGCGAGTTTATCTAAATTTAAAATAATATTATAATTATTATGTATATGACATATATAATAATATAATACTATAAAAATGTCAATATTTCAAAAAATTAACTTAAATATTATAAAGCCAAAATAGACTAAATCTCCATATAAACAACATCGTGTCCATAAACTTGCATCAAAATACGATAATTATCCCAACCAAATCATTTAAACATCCAAATAGCAATCCAAAATAAAAAGATTCATAGGTTTCTAACTTAATTATATTCTCCTACAAGACTACAAACATCATCTTTATCACTGTATTCATCTCCAACATCATCAAATACTTGATAAAGGATATTCAATATTAGAACCACCAACCAAATTAATTAGAGGTGAAAATAGAGGAGTGTGGCGTTGCTCCTTTGTCTCACGCTAGTGAACTGAAGAAGATGAATAGTTATCTATCTGAGAGACATATAGTGAAAATGTGAACTTTTCAGCTTTTAAACAAATACATAGTATAGTGGGTTTCTTTTTCTTTTCAAAACATGTAGGGAAAATTGTTATATGGGCCAAAAAATTGAAATTGTGCCAGAAAAGTTTGAAAAGGTAAACTTGGGAAAACAAGTAAACTCGTCCGAGTTCAACCGATTTTAGCATTTTTACACTGAGTTAACTCGGTTAAATTCATTTTTTTCGCGATTTATAAAAAATCAAATTTACATGCGAGCTAATCAGTTTTTCACACCTAAAAATGTAAACTCGTATAAGTTTACGTTTTAATTAGCGATTTTAACAACCAGGGAGAGAGAGTACCAATTCAAGCCCGCAATGTTTCTTTAGGTCAATGTGAATGTGAGTGCAAAAAAAAAAAATCACCAATTTACAAAAGTTGTGAATGCATCATATCATATTTTTGTTGTTATCTTGTAATTCTTGGATACATTTCCCGCAAGTAACTCTTAGGAAATATCTCACAATTGATTTTTAGAATTCAATACATAGTTTATAGAAAAAAAAACAAATACTACGTAATCAATACACGAGATCTTGACCTGGAAACTCCACAGGTGATCATGTTTTGAAAAAATTCAAAGCTAAAACCTTAAAAAATTGTCCGAGTCAATAAAAGAGTGGCGGATTTTTTAATAGTAACATCATTGTCCAAAAATTAATAAAAAGGTGTCTATCATATCATAAGATGTCCAAATTTATTGATATAATAACACTTATATATCAATTATATATTACCATTTGCATTCAATGTTAAGATGCTTTTGCATTGTTATACTTTTGATTTCCTATCACTAGAGATTGTTAGTCTTCTGCAAAAAGTTCAAAAGATTATGAATAACAATGTTGTATCTCATAGAGCTATGAATGTTATTTTTAAGAGAATTTATTTTGCCATTTTTAAAGGGTTAGCAGCGCAGTTTGTTACATGTTTGCCTTGAAAAAAAAAGGGTTAATATGCTTTTACCCCCTGCAAAAGGCTAATTTTGCATTATCCCCCTGTAATTTTTTTTTTTAAAATTAACCCCTGTAAAATTTTTTTATATACTTCCTTTTGCTGACATGGCAGGCAAATAAAAACATAATAACCGACTTAAAAAACAACATTTTTTAAATCGGTTGAACAAAATAACCAATTTAAAAAGTGCATCCAAGGAGGTAAATAAAAAAAATAAATTTTGCAGGGGGTAATCTAAAAAAAAAAATTACTGGGGTAAAGCAAAACTCACTTACTTTGTAGGGGGTAAAGACCTATTAACCCAAGAAAAAAATTATTACCATTCAAAAATTTAAACTATGTAAATATAGATCAGTTGATCATAGCTATAAAAAAAATTATTAGGGGAATTGATATTTGAATTTTCATGTTATGAGGAAGTGAAGTCCCTTAACATTTTCCAGAATCTCTGCTTTATGATGATATCTCTCAGGTTTTCATGCCAAAGAATATTAGTTTAGTTTCTTAAGTTTTCCTTGGGCAGTTTGCCCTTTTTTGTATATTGATAAGAAATATACATGGGAAACAACTTTTTTCTACCTTAAATTATAATTCATTGTCATATTAGTCTATAAATATATTGATTTTCAAATACATTTCTAATTTATCGTTTTGTTTTTTAAATAATTTTATGGACTAATTTGGCCAACAAAAAATATAATTAATGACAAAATTGACTATAAAACAAATTTAAAGACTAAAATAATTAATAAAAAAAATACTTGTAAACATGTTTGCAATTTAATTCTTAAGAAATCAAAACAATTTTAAGAACCAAAATTCTGGTTTGCTTTAGGCTACTCCATCGCAATGTAAAAGGGAGGAGAAAGTACAGCAATTAAACAATCAAATAGAGGAGATAGGTTTAACAAAAAACAACAAAGGAGAAAGAAAGAGTCGAACGTGTTTAGATTATATATGTTCGTAATATTAGTACACACGAGAATGAATCCTCTCAATTTACTTTTCCTCAATTTTCACATCTCAACCATCAATCAACTTTTTCTCATTTCTTTTCAATTTAAATATTATTCTATATTTCTAATCTAAAGGTCTAAAAACAACATTATTTCCTCAATTTTTTTTTCAAATTGAGAGAATCCTTTCTCTGGTACACACAGTTTGAAGAAAAGGCTTACTATTACTCCGTCCGTCTCAAATCTTAGATTCTTTTAGCTTTTTAGTTTTGTTTCAAATTTTTGATTCTTTTAAGAAACCAAAGTAAAATTAATGATATTTTATCATTTATGCTATTACAAAAACAAAAATATTAATTAAATGAATTTTATTTTACTTAATAAAATGAGAGTAAAAACGACCTAAATTATTAATATTTATTATTTTTTAAGCTATGTGCAAAACTCTAAAAAGATTAAATTTTATCGCGGGTAAAATATCATAACATCTTTTGCAATATTACTCTTGATTGTTTATTTTCGTTGTGATTATTATTGCGTTTCAGTTGTTTTAATTGCTCTGGATTTTGTTTCACGCATCATGTATTAGTATGACTAATTCGAATTCATAACAAAAAATTTATTGCTTTATTTGTTATATTATTTTTGAAACTCCTCTCTTAATTAACCTTTTGTATATATTATCTTGCAATATAATAAAAAAAATAAAAAACATACCAGTTAGTCAAATAATACTGAAAGAGATCAAATCTCAAGAAAAGTATAAAGCAAAACAGAAATATAAAAATACAAAATTAAAAAAGAAACATGACATTTAATTTTATTTTTTTTGATAATTACATGACATTTAATTCTACATGTCACATATTAATTTTGTTTTATGTTAAATTGTCACCTAATAGCTAAAATGTAGAAACATAAATATAAATGTCAGCAAACGTATATAGTTTATAATAAAGAAAACCTACATATGTTGCCTGTTGGTATGGTAGAGAAGACTTTCATCCTTGACCTTTGTTTATCTCAAAGTTTCATGTTCTAATTTTTTTAGTGCTATTTTTTATGTTGAATCAGCCTATACATACATAATATAGTAAAAATTCTGACTTTAAATAAACCATGTTTTTGGGTGGAAAGAAATTTATGTTACTTGAATTAGTCGGTCTTTGAATTGAATAATAAGAAATTTGTTTTTTTTATTAAAAGAGATGAAAACATAAAAATGAAAAGTCTATATTTTTTCGGTGGAAGAAAAGTCTATATTTAATTAGAAGGTAGATTGTTATATTTAAGATAGAATTGACGATTGAGTGGCCCATCAAAATAGAAGATAGGACAAAGATGGATAAGAGATAATGAAATTGTGGCTATTTATAGTTAAAATTGGTTGAATAGGTTTCTATTTTAAGGTATATAGTTATAAAGATCATATTCATTTTTATTTAAAGGTGTAATTTCATAGATGAATAATGATATATGTTACGAGAGAAAAAGTATAAGAAATACAAGAATTGTACTATATTATTTTAAAAAAACTAAAATTGCTATAAAATAGAAAGTTTAGAGAAAATTACGAGGGAAATTATTATGGAATTGTAAGGCTAGGATTCATTCTTCTTTCTTGTTTGTTAGTTTCCTGCAAATTAGCATATTCCTTTCATAGATATACAGGAAAAAGTTACCGAGTGTTGTTAGGGTATTCCTAAAGAGCATTGATATTTAATAAGAATTATTTTAGAGAAGAAATGCAAGAATAACACATGACATTATCTTATAGGATGATGTAATTTTAATCTCCCCTTTTAGTGGAAATCATGGGGGATAGTTGATGTAAACAAGGGTGAAGATTTATTTTTGCAATTCTTCTCCATAAATTTTCTTACTTTTATATATATATATATATATATATATATATATGGGGAGGGATCAAATTACACTGGTGTAACATTTGAGTAATATCGTTTGACATGTTTTTGAGACACATAAAAATTAACGGTATTCAATAAAAACACATAAACCGTTAATCTTTATGTGTCTCAATAACATATCAAACGATTTTAGATTTTTGTAAAACTTAACATAGATGATCTATACGATATAAACTTTCAATCCAACGGTGATTTTTGTAAAATTTGAATTCGTTAAAGCGTTATTGAGCGGTGTAACATTACTTAAATGTTACACCGGTGTAATTTGATCTCTCCCATATATATATATAGAGTCAGGATCCGTTGACACCAACTAGTTTGACACCAAATGTTATACCTCTCAATAACGTTTTAATCGATATAAATTTTATAAAATCTACCGTTGGATTGAAAGTTTATATCATATAGATCATTTATGTAAAGTTTCAGAAAAATCAAAAATCATTTGATATGTTGTTGAGATACATCAAAATTAACGGTTTGCGTCTTTTTTTAAATGTCGTTGATCTTTATGTGTCTCAATAGCATATCAAATGATTTTGGATTTTTCTGAAATTTTACATAAATGATCTATATGATATAAAATTTCAATCCAACGGTGGATTTTATAAAATTTATATCGGTTAAAACGTTATTGAGAGGTGTAACATTTGGTGTCAAACTAGTTGGTGTCAACGGATCCTGACTCATATATATATATATATATATATATATATATATATATATATATATATATATATATATATATATATATATATATATATATATATATATATATATATATATATATATATCATATTCTAATTACAAAATTAACATTGTAAAATAATTATTTTAAAATAATTATTTTGTAATACTTTGAATTTTATAAATAAAAAATTTAAATAAGCAATCAAATATATATTTTCATATAAATTTAAATAAAACATATGTTGAGGAATTCCATAAATTCATGCATTAATTAATTTTCTTCAAATTACGACCCAATTTTCCTTTAAAGGGTTGTACAGCAGTTTATTAAGTTTAAGAGATTTTTTATAAGAAAACTTTTTTTTTTGGACAAAATTTTATAAGAAAACTTGAAACAACAATTACTCCTATATTTTTGAATTGATTATTTCGACGATCTTATCACATCATATTTTCTCTAGGCTTATTATTCCGTGACTGCAACATAGAACAAAAAAATAACGACGAAACATATTGCACTCTATACTTTGGATTGATTATTTAATCAATTTAACTTTGAATTCAAACTTTTTTTTTTGACTATTCATTTTTTATCCTTAGACCGGCATCATGCATAGTAGACACTCCAAATACTCACATCCCCAACTCTCTATAAATACAATCTTCTTCTCCTTGGAATAAAGCATCACTAGCTAAGTACCAACAACATAGCCATAATAACTTACTACTTCACATAATAATATCATGGCTAACTCCAAAACCCTCTTATCCATAGTCTTCTTCACAACCTTTCTCTTCTCTTCCTTTGTCAATGCCACTTACTACCAAAATATCTCTCCTTCATTCCTTGGTTTCAAACAAGAAAAACTCACTCACATCCATTTCTTCTTGCATGACATCGTTACCGGCCCAAAGCCCACTGTAGTCATATCCTCTGAGTCTCCTTTAAACGGTAAATCCAAATCACCCTTACCATTTGGAGCCATAGTTGTTTTGGAAGATCCACTAACCGTTGGGCCTGAGCTTAAATCCAACCAAATTGGAAAAGCCCAAGGTTTTTACTTAACCGTATCTCAAGATGCCGTGCTTGAATTAGAACTAGTTATGGGAATGACTTTTGCGTTTACGGAAGGTATTTACAACGGTAGCACACTAAGCGTGTTGGGGCGTAACACAATTGGCGCCCCCATAAGGGAAATGCCTATAATTGGGGGGACAGGGGAATTTCGATTTGCACGTGGCTTTCTTCAGGCAAAAACACATTCGGTTGATTACCATAAAGGTGATGCTCACGTCGAATATGATGTCTATGTATTTCATTATCCTTCCACCTCATCCTCTCAAGAGATTTTTGCCGACGGAAGTCGATTCACGACTGAACCTATGATGGGCAAAATATGAAATTTCTAAAGAGAAAACTTAACTATTGTACTATGAATTGTGTCAAGAAAAACCTATTGTACTATGAATATATTGTTTGTGTTTAGTGTTTATTTTTCGTTTATAGCATGACATGTGTTATGTCGTGATTGAAAATACTGCTAAGTGTTTTTCGGTACAATATTTAAGGTTTTTGTTCAAATTCTAATTTGTATTATTTATAAAGCTATATATTTTTCACTCTTGTAGTTTAATTTAATTTCCAGGCCTTTTTTTTTTTTTTGTTAAAATATAAATTTGTTAAGCTTGTATCATGTTAGCATTATATATATTGACTGACATATAAGGTGATACAAGTTTTATTAAATTTTAACTTAGCAAAAATAACTTTGAGAAGTAGACTACAGGTGGAGATTAATTTTAAAGACTAAAATTTTAAAAAATTAATAAACTTGTTGTCATATCGTTGCTAGAATTCAAAGTTTTTATATTTTAATATAAGCTGCATGTGTGTGCAATTGTAACATTTCTCGTACAACATGTGGGTAAAGTCCATATATACACATCTATATATATTTGTATAGAAAAAATTAAATTCCATGTCAATGTATATTGCTATTTGCCAAATGTATACTTGCTGTTGTTACCTTTTTAAATGTCTTATATATCTACTTAATATCAAACGATGGAAGATAATATCTATGTAAGTTACTAAACATACCCTTACAAATAGTCAAATGCTACTGATATTAATTAATATCTGGAAGATAATAAGTTAAAATTTGAGATATTAAAATACAAATTGAAGAATATTTTAAGAAGAACAGACACATTTTTTTGGTTATGATGATCAGACATAGGCCTGGCTATATATAAGTTTGGAGATAGGGATAACAATGGAGCGGGAATAGATTTTATCTTTCCCAAACTAAAATCAATAAAATTTGGGTATGTATCCCAAACTCGTTTCAATTTTTAACAAGGATGAAAAGTGAAAAATAGAATCTTAAACCCGTATTCAATGGGGTGAGTATTCTTGTGAGATTCGAGTATTCTCATTCTACCCTACTTCTATATAAATTTGAGTTGAGTTTTTGTACTTTATTTTTTATTAAAAAAGGGGTAAAAGTAGAAAATTATTTTGTTTTCACAAGTGATTTTTTTTTAAAAAAAAACTAAACAATATAAATAGAAAAAAGGACAATGAAATGCACCGGTTGTGTCAGAAAGCCAGAGATGAGAGAGAAACTAGTGAGAGATGCTCCCCATGCAACTGGAGCAGCTTTCCATTTGACAGAGTATGAGCCAGAGAGAAAGAATGATTTCGTCAATTGACTCAACAAGGAAACAACATCATTCTTTTTCACAAACTTCCCCGAGGAGACGCCGGTGATGGAACTTTGGAAGGTGTTTGCTAGGTACGGTCGTGTGGGTGAGGTTTATCTACCTACGAAACTCAACAAGCTTGGTAGGAAGTTCGGTTTTGTGAAATACAAGGAAGTCAAGGAAGTGGAAGAACTCAGCAGGAAACTTGATGATGTGTGGATTGGGACTTTCAAGGTCAGAGTTAACCTCTCCCGGTTTGGCCGTAACGAATCGAAAGTTCCTAAAGAAGGTTCTAAAGCCCTTGCAAGTCAGCCAAAACGGAAAGGTACGGTGGGTAGTGGTGCGGTGACCCAACGGGATAAGAGTTTTCGTTCAGCATTGTTAGGGGACCCTTCCTTACCGATTCAACCAGGGGAGTTGGAACCAGAAGTTGAAGCTATTCCTATTCTGGAGACCGACGTTGAGGTGGATTTTCTGCAAACTTTGATTGGAAGTTATGTAGGGCGGTTATGCAAAGGAGTGGAGATCAAATCCCTGCAAATGAAGTTAGGAATGGCAGGCTTACATGAGGTGAAGGTGATGGATATGGGTGGCGGTTTAGTATTGCTCTCTAGAGGTCCGGAGGCGGAGTTAGGTTCTCCAGTGCGCAACTTACAATGGTGGGCAGGGATGCTGACAACTCTCAAACCTTGGTCTCCAAACCAAGTTTGTCAGTCTCGTAGAGTTTGGCTTAGAATGTATGGAGTCCCTCTCCATGCATGGGGAGAAAGCACGTTCAGAAGTATTGCGAATAGGTGCGGTGATTTTGTGAATCTGGACGCTGAAACGGTTAACCGATCCAGGTTTGATGTTGCTAGGGTTCGGATGGAAACTACTCTGTTAGGGTTCATCGACTTTGTTATAAAGCTTAAAGTCCAAGGAGCCTTATACAAGGTACGTGTGATTGAAGAATGCGATGTTCCGAAGGAATTAGAAGGGATCGTGGTGGACGACCAGTTGGGTTGGAGTGCGGCGGCTTCGTCGTGTAATTCCGGTGGTGGTAGACCGGCGGTGGCGGAGTTAGAAGGGCTGAATGATCAAGATTCCCTAAGTGAGAATTTCGAGGGATGTCAGGATGAGGTCAGAGAGTCAACGGGTGAGGATGGGATTTTGAAGAATTTTTCTGGAGGCAGCAAGAATGTCTCAGAAGGTGGAATGGCTATTCCTAGTATTGAAGAAAAGGAGATGAAGACAGATGAGAACTTTGTTCCTGCAGAACCAGGTAGGTTACGAGGTTCAAATCCATTGGTTAATGTTGGTGGATGTAGACAGAATGTTGATGACTCAGCCCTGGACAGTGACATCAGCGCTTTTGCCCAAGGTGTTGACAACTGGCTCGTTGGAGGGGAGTCATCCCTTAGTCAATACCCCCCAAGGTGATTTGGGCTCGGGTTTGCATAGTTCCATAGCCCCATTATCGTTTCCTTCTGGGCCGACCCATGTAGCTAAGGAGGGATATATTAGTAATACTTCTCTTATTGATAATTTTGAGAAACTGTTGACTATGTCACGTGGCAAACAAGGAGCACTTATTCTATCAGACTTATCTAATGAAAATAATAATGTTATTGCTACGACATCACAAGCTCCTTCTGTATCCCAAAAATCTAAATCTCTCAAGAACAAGAATTCCAATCCGCGACCACCTTTCAATTCCCTGGTTGGACCCAAGTGTTTGAGATTGGTTGAAGCTATCAACGGCGGTGCTATCCCTGTCCGTCGTCGCAGGAAGAACACGATTGAGAAAGTGGTGGAAGAAGGCATGTCGTCCTCCTCTAGCTCCTCAGGAAATCATAACGGTGTTACTGGGGATGCCGATCAATCAGGTACGATTGCAATTGAATCAACTCTGGTAGAGAAAGGGGAGAATCCTATTGAATTTGAGTGGGAAGTGGTGCTACCCATTTTGACTCCGAATCCGGCTCAATCTGGGGTTCAAGCGTTATTAGGTGAGCACTCTTTAATTGATGTGGCTGGTTTCCTAGAAGCTAGAGAAGATCCCGGTGGTAAATTGCTTGAGGCAGAAAAGCTTGTTGAAATTCAAAAGGATCTTGGAGTGTCTTTTAATCCTGCTGATCAGGTTCCGGTGGATCGTCTGTTGAAGATGGAGGAAAGGGATAGAGTAGAGTTAGCCCAGTGCCAGGAGTATCATGGTCCCCAATGATTTTATGCTCCTTTAATATTAGAGGACTTGGTGGTGCAGTCAAAAAGAGCATCATTCGTAATTTAATTAGAAAGGAAAGGGTGGAGTTTCTAGCGATACAAGAAACAAAGCTGGAAATTGTTACTGATTCGATTTGCTACGCTATTTGGGGTGACAACAATTGTAATTGGGCTTACCTTCCAGCGTCGGGTAGTAGTGGTGGAATTTTATCCTTGTGGAATAAATCAATTTTCTCTTTGATTTTTTCCAAGGTTGTCAGAACCGGACCGGTCATCGAACCGGCGAGCTTACCGGTTCAAGGTTCAATGGTCGGACCGGGGTCGGACCGCGGTCGGACCGTTTATAATTAAATATATATATATATATTTTAATTAATATATAAATAAAATAAATAAATAATAAGTTAATATTTGCTAGTTTCACACATTAAAAAGATGAAATATCATAAATTCAATATTAAATTAAAAGTTTAGTACATCAAACATAAGATTTAATAGGGATTAAATTGAAAAAACTGTAATTTTGTAGAGAATAAAAATATTTTTAACTCTAATAACTATTTATAAATAATTATATATGAAATAATATTTGTTTGTATCAAAATTTAAAATGTGAGAGCAATAGCTCTTATAAACCTTTTGTTTTTAAGTTAAGATTAAAAAAAAACCTTTTCTAAAGAAACAATACTAAAAGGTAAAAAAGAAAGAAACAAGGGTAAAAAAAGACAAAAGTAATGGATCATTTAGTCATAGGCCCATTTAGTCTAGGTTGAGAATAAAACCCTAAATTCCATTAGACCATTACAATAGTTTGACGGCTACATTTTCTTTTCCACTTCCACACATGGGGCCACACTGTTCACTTCTTCTTTATTTGTTACTGTGTATTTGTCTCTCAAATCTCTTCCCTTTTTTTTATAGATAAATGTCTTCTACTTTTTCTACACAGAGAGTCAGTTTTTTGTTTTGCTAACAACCCAACCAGTAACCTGTTTACCTCGATTTTTAGTAAACAACCGCTAGTTTAATTATTACAAGAAGGATCAACTAGTAAATCCTGGGACATATGGATTGTGCGGAAGATGATGAAAACATATTCATATCTTTGGGTTAAATCGGATAAGTTGATAAAAAGTAAAAGCATTTGACGCAGTCAAATGGTTTGGTTTAAAGTAAAATGCTTCAAAGTAAATTTGCAGAAAACTTGTAAATGAATTGCAAGTAAAGTTTAAAGGAAAACTTTGAAAAGGTAAAAGCATGCAATGAAAATAAATTGCAGAATGTTAAAGTTGCTGAAAAGCTTTAAATTGCAGAAAGCTTAAATGAAAAGCAAGTAATCAATACTTAAGAAATGTAAATTGCATTTGACAAATGTAAAATGTTTACAAGGGATGGTACACAGATTCGTACATGTTCCTGTCATTCATTTCGCTCGTTGACATGGGTACTCTGAATATTTTAGGAATTTGCATGTGTATTGAATTGTGGACCCGTTTCTTCTATCAGAAACTTGTATTTATAGACAAACTAACATAACTGCTATAAACCTACAATACGTCTAACTATGCTCCACGTGTCTTGACAATTTGAATTCCCTTTGACACCTGGCGAACCCTTCAAACGTTACTCACTTTTGAATATTTTGCTAAGTCCAGAGTACGCTTTCTTTCGTTCTGCACAGCACGTTAGACAAACAAACAATACATATATACATATATGTACATATATATAGTTTTCGACCATTACCAGTTAGTGTCGAAAATATGCTTTTACACAAATAATATCTTGTCGAACTCGACAAGCTTATTCAGACAACACACGTTCTGTCGAATTCGACAGAACTCTAGGCTTTGACAAGCAACTTTGCATATTAAAAGTCTTTGATGTCAAATACCTTGATCTTCTCTTGATTTATGACTAAGATCAATTCCCAAGAGAATATTAAAACGTAATAATATACAATAAATGAGATTTCATCATCTCACTCCAACTCATTACTGCCTGTCGAAAATACAGGCTAACAAATTGCCCCCTCAAAAATGCCAATTTCGACTGCATGTCGAATACGAAAGGGAGAAATGGCAGTTTTGAAGATATTCACCTTTTCCAATTCTGCACGTGATATCTTGACCATTTTCTTGTGGTATATCTGCCCCCACAAGTTTTGGCATTGACAATTCCATGGAAGGAGGTTGATCAATAATGAGTTTATCTTTAATTTCAATCAACTCTTCCAATTTTTCATTGGGAATTTTATAACCAGAAGCTATTTGAGCCAAATCATTGGCTTCTTGATTTTCTATTCGAGGCACATGTTCAATGATAACTTGGTCGAAACGTTTTAACAAAGAAATTGCTATGACAAAATATTTCATCAAGTGTTCTTTTATTAATTGTTTCAAAACCAATTCTGAATCACCTCTAATCAAAATATTTTTTGCCCCCAAGTCCAATAAAATTCCTAAGCCTGTTAATAAAGCTTCATATTCTGCTTCATTATTTGAGCAGAACCCATCAATTTTATACTTGAACTTAGTGGGGATTTTGGAAGGAGAAATGATTAGAATTCCAATTCCAACTCCATGTTTATGTTTAGAACCATCAAAATACAATTTCCAAGGTTGTGATTCGACATAATTTTGTGGAGTTTCTATTGCAGAATGATCTGCTATAAAATCAGCCACAATTTGGCCTTTGACTGCCTTCAACGGTTTATAAGTTAATGAATATTCTGTCAAGGCTAAGGCCCATTTTCCAATTCGACTATGCAAAATTGGTTTAGATAACATATGCTTAATGATATCACAATGAGAATAAACAAAAACAATAACAGGCTTTATATAATGCTTGAGTTTCATACAAGAGAAATACAAACATAAGCATAATTTTTCAATACTACTATATCTAGTTTCAGCATCATTTAATACCCTACTTAAGTAATAAATGGCTTTTTCTTCACCATTTTCATCTTCCTGGGCGAGCATACTACCCAGTGTCGAATCTGATGCTGATATATACAACTTCATGAACTTGTTCCTTATTGGAGGCATTAACATTGGTGGCTTTGACAAATAACTCTTGATTTCGTCAAAAGCTTGTTGTTGATCTTGCCCCCAAGTGAAAATTTCTTCTTTCTTGAGACGAAGCAGTGGTGAAAATGGTTGAGCTTTACCACTTAAATTTGAGATAAATCTTCTCAAGAAATTGATCTTCCCAAGTAAGGACTGAAGTTGCTTTTTAGTAGTTGGAGATTTCGTCTCCATGATAGCCTTTGTTTTGTTTTGATTTATTTCAATGCCCTTTTTGTGCACAACAAACCCAAGGAAATCTCCTGCATTAACACAAAAAACACACTTTAATGGATTCATTTTTAATCCATATTTCCTCATCTTTTCAAAAGATTTTTTCAAATGATCTAAATGATCATCTTCTGACGAGGATTTGACAACTATGTCGTCGATATACACTTGCATAAAAGTGTCTATGTATTCATGAAAAATTAAATTCATTGCTCTTTGATAAGTAGCCCCAGCATTTTTCAAACCAAAAGGCATTACTACCCATTCATATGTGCCTAATGCCCCTGGGCATCTAAAGGCAGTTTTGGGTACATCATTTTCAGCAATGAAAATTTGGTTGTAGCCAGAATAACCATCTAGCATACTTAAATATTCAAACCCGACTGCTGAATCAATTAGCATTTCTGCCACAGGCATAGGGTATTCGTCTTTTGGTGTAGCATTATTTAAGTCTCTAAAGTCTATACATACTCTAAGAGAACCATTTTTCTTAATTACAGGCACTATATTTGCTAACCATTCGACATACCTTGCTGTTCTGATGAATTTGCTCCTCAGCAGTCTTTCAATTTCTTCCTTGATCTTAGACATTATCTCTGGTGCAAATCTTCTAGGTAACTGTTTCACTGGCTTTTTGTCTGGTCGAACTGGGAGTTCATGTTCCACCAATTTTCTGCTCAAACCTGGCATTTCATTGTAGTCCCAAGCGAAACAATCTTTGAATTCCATCAAAAGTTGCACCACTTTTGCCTTCAGATCTGGAGGAATGTTTGCACTAATATATGTTGGTCTTTTTGTCAGACCATCTCCAAGGTCAATTTCTTGCAAAGGATCTTGTGCTTGCATCTTGTGACTTTGACTAATTGGATCCTTTTCAAATCTCAAGGGTTCGTCATCATAGATGCAGTCCAGCTTTTGCAATTCTGGCTCTTGTTTGCCAATTTTTTTGCCATTGGCTACATCAGCCATATTTTCTGACAATGAATTGGCTTCCAAAGCCATCTTGATTCTATTTTCAGCCATGTAGGCCGTAATCTTTGCCCAAGTTTGGGACTCAGACATAGTAGTTATCTTTGACATCCCACCCAGTTGGGTAGTTGTGGCTTTCATATTCGCCATCCTCGCTGTTTCCATCTTCTCTCTCCCACAAGAAACCACGTGTGGGATCCAGTTTGATTGCATGGTGACCATTTCTTGCTAGACGATATGCAAAGTCTTTCTCAGTGCACGGTGAAATTGTTGCCAATTTCTTGTCGAAGGAATGCTTCGTCAGATGATGGACTTCAGTTTTGAAGTAGCTTTGATCTGCTTCAATATTTTCCACTATTCCATCATCTCGCCATATAATGAGGCGCTGGTGCAGGGTAGACGGAACTGCCCCCACTCCATGAATCCACTCTCGACCTAGGAGTAGATTGTAATTTGCCTTAGAGGCCACAACCAAGAACAAGGTTGGCCTTACAGTGCTTCCAACAACCACTTCTAACTGGATTGCTCCCAAAGAAAACCCAGTTTCACCCTCATAGTTCGAAAGTACTATGTTGTGAGGATGAAGATCCACCAAAGATTTGCCAATCTTTCTGAGCAGAAATTCTGGCATGAGGTTAACAGCAGCACCACCATCAATTAGCACTTTGTTAATCCCTACATTATTCACCTTCGCCTGTATGAAAAGAGGCTTCAAGTGACTTTTCATGCCTTCGTCTGGCCTTTCAAACGTAGCCATTTGGTCTTCCAAAGCACCATTGCTCGTCACATAGTAACAAACTGGCCTATGTAGAGCCATTTGCATCCCAGATTCCTCTTCGTCATCTGTCACTTCAGAACAGACGTCGAACTCCCTTGGCAAAATTGACACAACATTTACTATTATGTCGAGATCAGGTTCAGAATCCAGAAAGTCATCTGCTTCCATGTGGTCATCTTCGACATTATCAGCAACTGAGGACTCCATTTTTGATTCGCCTAACCTTTCTTTCACTGGCTTCTTTGCCAATTCCAAAGGCCTTTTCCCATTACCATCAGCAGTAACTTGGGATTTTTGAGCAGCCACTTTTTTCTGGCGCTGATATCTGCGCCATTGGGATCTTGTCATGGGATTTTTCCCTTTGTAATTATTCCTGTAATCATACTTCCTTGATTCAGGATCTTTTTTGGGATTGCTGTTACTGGAGTTCCCTTTCTCCATGTTCCTTTGACCATAGTCCATGTTTCTTCCATGAACCCATTGGTTGACAGGTGTCCTGTTTGAGGGGACAAATGATTTTTGTGGTCCCAACCTCTGATGTACAGGCGCCTGTTGGCTATTCAGAATATTAGAATAAGTTGGCTTCTGATTTGGCCAATTGTTTCTACCTTGACTATGAGGCAAAAATTTGTTAAGGCCTGCAGCAGCCTTTTTGTCGAACATGGCACTACAATGAGGACATAATGTGGCCTCGCCATCATTCTCTTTGCAGCGTTGAAGGAAATCCAATAAAGTTTCCCCAGCCTGTGGATATACCTCTTCCACTTTGTTTTCGTATTCTTCCTCAGGAATGGAAACTAATTGCCCCCCTTCAGTGAGGTTCAATGCTTCTAGCATCAGGCACTCAAATGGCTCTGTGTAAGCAGCATCAGCAATCTGCAATGGATCCTCATCCACCTGCTGTTTGGATTTTGGCTTTTCGCCAAATTTGAGCCTTCCCTCCTGCAGGGCTTTCTGGACCAGATCCCTGAAAAGAACACATTGTGAGGTTTTATGACCCAAAAAATTATGGTATTTACAAAAACCTCTTTTCTTACGTTGTTCTAAAGGTGGTAATTTTAAACCCTTAGGTACAATTATTTGGCCATCAGCGACCAATAAATCAAAAATTTCATCACATTTAGTAATGTCGAAAGTGTATGTCTTAGAAACAAATCTATCATTCTTTGGTTCGACGGGATTGTTCCCATTTGATGGTTTCAACATTTTACAGGTATAAGGAGGGCCTGGTTTTAATTCAGCCACATTAACCTCATTATTTTCTATGTAATCTTGACCATCGTCGAACTCATTTTCACTTTCGTAAGTTTCTATGTATGCCACTTTTTCTTTTTTGTGAAACTTAGAATTTCTGACTTTTTCAGCCCTGAGGCGTTCGACCTGTCGAACACGATCTGCTAATTGGGCCATATCTCTTAAGTGTTGAGTATCTAACTTTTTCCTAATGGAATAGTCAAGGCCACCAGCAGCCATCTCAACCAATTCATGTTCAGGTACTTGGGTGAAGCATCTTGCCTTAAGGAGGCGAAACCTGTTCAGATAGTCATCAATGGCTTCTGAGGTTTTGCGCTTCATACTGGCTAATTCTTTGAGACTAATCCTAGATTGTCCCATGTAAAATTGTTCATGAAATAGCCTTTCTAATTGAGTCCAAGTATGAATTGAATGAGGGGGAAGTGTAGTGAACCACGTAAAGGCATTTTTAGTGAGGGAATTTGGGAAAAACTTCATTTTTAAATCTTCATTATTTGCCAAATTCCCTGCCTCTGCCAAATATCTGGCAATGTGTTCGACAGTAGACTCATTAGTATCACCAGCAAATTTTGTGAATTTGGGAATTTTCCATCCCCTTGGCAATTCTGCCTGCAATACATATTCAGACAAGGCCGATACAAAATTTGGCCTATGCAAACCTATATTCAAACCATTTTGGGCCAAGATATTTTCTACTAAATTGGCCAAGTTATTATGCCCTGCAACGTTTTCTTGTCGAACATTCCTAAGAACATTGTCAGCATCTTGGTTTCTATTAACCAAAACCACTTCCTGTTCTGGCTGTTCTCTCTCAATGCGCACTGGTTGGGCCTGCGCTTCTGGTTGAGTCTCCGGGTTTGCACGAGGAACCCTTTGGTTATTTGGAGCATCAGGGGCACCAAAAAAGTCTGCCATCCTTCCCATTTGATTGGCTAACAATAGATAATTGTCATTGGCTGTTTGTAACACAGGATTAAAGATTGTGCCAATTTGTTGGGTCAACGCGTTCACCATGTCATGGTTACTTTCGTCCATTTGTTGCCTAAGTACATTCATAGAGTTATTTGTCAAGTTCAGAGAATTTCCCCTATTTCCCATCGCAGAAGATGAGGGAGAATTTTCTATCGCAGGCCAATTATACAGGCTTGCCATCGTTGTTGTTGGCATTCCATATTGTGGGTTTCTAGGCAACCATGGAGGCCTCGACGGAGTTCCACCAATTTGACTACCGTCTGTATACCCATGTGTTTGTGATACGTTGGTTGGCATAGATGATACATTCATTTGTGTCATTATTGCACCATTTGTATTTGGAGGAACAAACCCTCCTACCATACTTGAAGTGGTGGCAGGCATTGTTGATCCACTGGCGCTTCCGCCAACGGTTCCGGAACTTATTACAGGATTGGCATTCCCACCATTAGGATTATTGCTTGGGATACTTTCAGAAGTTGTAGAATTCAGGGCAGGGCTTGTTGGCCCACCAGTAGGATTGGCGCCAGGATTGCCAGATACTGGTTGATTTTGTTGCCCTGTCGAATTTGGAACAGGATTTGTTTCTGCCCCATTATTGTTATTATTATTATTATTAGGATTAGGATTGTTTGGTGGTCTCACCATTCTGGAACGAGGACGCTTTGGTATATTTGAAAAAACTGGAAGAGACTTACCACTCCTCAAATGCATATACAAATATACACACAATCAAAGTATAAACACCAAACAACAAATTTTGTAAGAAAAATTTTCAAAAACACACTAAATAAAAACACACAATCCAGACGTCCCACTGGGCGTGCCAATTTGTTTACCCCGATTTTTAGTAAACAACCGCTAGTTTAATTATTACAAGAAGGATCAACTAGTAAATCCTGGGACATATGGATTGTGCGGAAGATGATGAAAACATATTCATATCTTTGGGTTAAATCGGATAAGTTGATAAAAAGTAAAAGCATTTGACGCAGTCAAATGGTTTGGTTTAAAGTAAAATGCTTCAAAGTAAATTTGCAGAAAACTTGTAAATGAATTGCAAGTAAAGTTTAAAGGAAAACTTTGAAAAGGTAAAAGCATGCAATGAAAATAAATTGCAGAATGTTAAAGTTGCAGAAAAGCTTTAAATTGCAGAAAGCTTAAATGAAAAGCAAGTAATCAATACTTAAGAAATGTAAATTGCATTTGACAAATGTAAAATGTTTACAAGGGATGGTACACAGATTCGTACATGTTCCTGTCATTCATTTCGCTCGTTGACATGGGTACTCTGAATATTTTAGGAATTTGCATGTGTATTGAATTGTGGACCCGTTTCTTCTATCAGAAACTTGTATTTATAGACAAACTAACATAACTGCTATAAACCTACAATACGTCTAACTATGCTCCACGTGTCTTGACAATTTGAATTCCCTTTGACACCTGGCGAACCCTTCAAACGTTACTCACTTTTGAATATTTTGCTAAGTCCAGAGTACGCTTTCTTTCGTTCTGCACAGCACGTTAGACAAACAAACAATACATATATACATATATGTACATATATATAGTTTTCGACCATTACCAGTTAGTGTCGAAAATATGCTTTTACACAAATAATATCTTGTCGAACTCGACAAGCTTATTCAGACAACACACGTTCTGTCGAATTCGACAGAACTCTAGGCTTTGACAAGCAACTTTGCATATTAAAAGTCTTTGATGTCAAATACCTTGATCTTCTCTTGATTTATGACTAAGATCAATTCCCAAGAGAATATTAAAACGTAATAATATACAATAAATGAGATTTCATCATCTCACTCCAACTCATTACTGCCTGTCGAAAATACAGGCTAACATAACCACAATACTGTATTTGCAATCTGCAAGAGCATTTCTCCGTCACCAAAATAGCAATTATTTTGTTATTAATGAGCGTTTCTTGTTGTTTTGATCTTTTCTATCCTTTTTATTTTATTTTTATTTATTAAATCACTCCAATTCATTTTTTTTTTTTTTTTAAATTAATCAAACGATGTCGTTTTGGCCTTTTTTTTTAAGTGTGCAGACCGGAAAACCGGGTGGACCGGCCGGGTCGCCGGTTTTTTCCCGGTTTTGGCGGTTTGATACCGGTTCCCTCGCAAAACGATTTTGCACACTAACCGGACCGGATTCAGGTCCGGTTCCCGGTTCGACCGGTCCGACCGGCCGGTCCGGTCCGGTTTTGACAACCTTGATTTTTTCTTTCTCTGGAGAAGGTTTCGTGGGAGTCTGCTTAGAGTGGGGAGCTGCTAAGAAGATTTGTTATATTGTGAATGTCTACTCTAGCTGTGATCTATCGGCTAAACGTAGACTTTGGGAGAATCTAGTTATGTCAAAAGGAGGGTTTGGTGGTGGAGCTTGGTGCGTAGTTGGGGACTTCAATGCGGTACTTCATCGAGACGAACGACAGGGGCTGAATCGTTTAGATCAAAGTGTTGTTTCTCCTGAAATTGTGGAATTTAGTGACTTTGTAAGTAGAATGGGGTTGTCTGATATGCTGGTATTAGGGAGAAGATTCACTTGGGTGCACCCTAATGGTCTTTCTATGAGTATAATTGATCGTGCCTTTGTTTCGGATGATTGGTTATTACTAGGGGAAAATCCAGCTTTGTGGGTACTTCCTCGCACGGTTTCGGACCATTGCCCTCTAGTGATGCGCTTCAATGTGGTGAACTGGGGACCAAGGCCATTTCGGTTCAATAATTATTGGCTAGACAATAAGGATTTTTATGGAATTGTCGAGAACTATTGGAGAGGTTGTAATATCACGGGTTGGATGGCATTTGTGTTAAAAGAGAAGCTTAAAGGTCTCAAAGCAATTGTCAAAGCTTGGCACCGTGAGACGTATGGGAAGGGGGAGGAGAAAATAGAGAAAATCATTCTTGAGATAAGTGTTATGGACCTTAAATGTGAAACAACGGGGCTCTCGGCTGTGGATGTTGGGCGTAGGAAGTCACTCTTTGACGAAATGTGGCACTTGATGAAAAGTAAGGAGGCGGTATTAGTTCAAAGATCTAGAGCTCGTTGGTTGCGTGAAGGAGACACGAATACAAGCTATTTTCATGCTTGTATTAATTCTAGAAGGAATCATAACGCTATTCAGGCGCTGCAGACTGTAAATGGGTGGGCAGAATCTCCAACGGATATCCGACAAGCTGTGGTCTCTTTTTTTAGAAATCATTTTGGTTCTGAGGCTTGGGTTCGCCCGTCTTTGGATGGAATAAACTTCTCTGTGCTCTCTGCTGAAGCAAATCTTACGCTAGTCCAGCCGTTTCTCATGCCCGAAATCGAAGAGGTAATTCGTGATACCGATGGTAACAAAAGTCCGGGACCGGACGATTTTAATTTCACTTTTGTTAAATCTTTTTGGAGTCTAGTTAAGGCAGAAGTGTTTGACTTGTTTACTCAATTCCATGGTTCGGCAAAGCTACCAAGAAGTTTTTCCTCTTATTTTGTGTCCTTGATTCCAAAAATTAATTCACCTTTCTCCTTGGGTGATTTTCGGCCTATCTCTCTTCTTGGATGCCTTTACAAAATAATCGCCAAAGTGTTAACGGCTAGGCTAGCTCGGGTGATGAATTCTATTGTTGAACCGACTCAATCGGCCTTTCTAAAAGGGAGGAACTTGGTGGATGGGGTGGTTGTAGTCAATGAAGTTGTGGATTTGGCAAGACGAAATGGGCAAAGTTGTCTCATTTTAAAGGTTGATTTCGAAAAAGCATATGACTCGGTGGAATGGAGTTTTCTAGAGTATATGCTTAGGAGGTTTGGATTTTGCAATAAATGGATAGAGTGGACCCGGGCGTGTGTTTTTTCCGGTAACATGTCGGTTTTAGTCAATGGATGCCCAACGGAAGAGATCAACATTCAACGTGGTCTTAAGCAAGGTGATCCACTAGCACCTTTTCTCTTTTTGATGGTTGCCGAGGGATTGGGTGGTTTAATGAAGAAGGCGGTGGCTTCTAACCTTTTTCGTGGGTTTCGAGTTGGTAGTAACGGGTTGTCAATCTTCCACCTTCAATATGCCGACGATACTCTATGTTTAGGAGAGGCAACAATTGGAAACCTTTGGGCTTTGAAGGCTATCCTTAGAGGTTTTGAAATGGTGTCCGGTCTTAAGGTCAATTATTGGAAGAGTAACCTAATGGGAGTGAATGTGTCTAATGATTTCTTGACGGTGGCCTCGGCTTTTCTAAATTGTAGAGTGCATTCCATCCCTTTCAAATACTTGGGTCTTCCGATAGGTGCTAACCCGCGACGTGCTTCAACGTGGGAGCCTCTTCTTGTGTCTCTCCGTAAGCGGTTGGGAGCTTGGGGCAATAGATATGTGAGTCTTGGCGGTCGTATTGTTCTCCTTAACTCGGTCCTCAATGCAATACCTATTTTCTATCTCACTTTTATGAAGATGCCGGTTCAAGTTTGGAAGAGCATTCGGCGGATCCAACGGGACTTTCTTTGGGGTGGTAGGCGGAGGGGAAAAGGTATTAGTTGGATCAAATGGGATGTTGTGTGCCTTCCTAAGAGTAAGGGGGGACTAGGTGTGAGGGATGTGAGGATTGTAAACATTAGTCTCTTAGCAAAGTGGAGGTGGAGGCTTCTTGTGAATGATGATGCGTTGTGGAAAGAGGTGATAAAGTGTAAATACGGGGAATTGGCGGTTGGTAGAGTGATTATAGGAGACGAGTGTAAGCCGTGGTATGCCACTTTATGGTGGAGGGATGTGTGCTCTATTGGAACAAATCTTACTCATAATTGGTTTGTTCAAAACATTGTGAAGAAGTTGGGGAATGGTACTCATACTAGATTTTGGTATGATTGTTGGGTGGGAAATCTCTCTTTGAAGGATCAGTTTCCTCGGCTTTTCTCAATCTCAACTCAAAAGGAGGCAACGGTCGCGGATCTTTATTGCCGAAATAATATTGATCATTGGTCTTTGAATTGGCGGCGGAGGTTTTTTGTTTGGGAAGAGGAGCTTTTTGGTCAATTTCGTGAATTGATCAATCCGGTTACCCTCTCGGAGGCGGGAGACCGTTGGGGGTGGATTCCGGAAAATGAGGATGCCTTTACTGTTAGTTCGACCTTTTCCCTTGTGTCGCAACTAATGGAGTCGGTTTTGTATGTCCCTCTGTGCCTTAGATCAGCTTTTTCTATTATATGGAAATGCTCGGCTCTGTCGAAGGTCTGTGCTTTCGGTTGGCAGCTTCTTCATGACAGAATTCCAACACGGCTAAACTTACAACGGCGCCAGATCATTGGAGTGGATGGTGATGTTTCGTGTGCTCTTTGTGGAAGGGAAGTGGAGTCGATTCACCACCTATTTATTTACTGTGTTGATGCTTTGAAAGTGTGGTCTGCTGTCTTTAATTGGTTACAACTGCCTTTTGATCTTCCTCACAATCTCTTTTCTCTTTTAAATTTTCTTGCTCATTCCAAAGGAAAGAAAATGAGAAAAGGAATGGTTATGATTTGGAATGGGGTCGTTTGGGCTATTTGGCGTCGCCGAAATGCGAAGATTTTTGACAATGGATGTAAGGTAGTTGCAGAGGTAATAGAGGAAATCAAAGTGATGACTTGGAAATGGTGGCTAAGTCATTTGAAGGTCTCTAAACCTTTGTTGTATGAGTGGCAAATGGAGCCAGGTTTGTGTATGCTGCGCTCCCCTTGTTAATCTTGGCTTGGTGTGCTGGCGCTGTCCTTTTTTGCTGCTGCGGGCTCACTCTGCTTCAGGTTCTGGGTTTTTAGTTCTGTTACCTGCTCCTTTGGGTTGTGAACTATTAGTTTTGTGGGGGTGGGATTGGATTTTTTGTGGCTTGTTGTCCCTGTACGGTTCCAACCCCTTTTCCTTTTCTTAGTCTTTGTACTTTGTAATGTTTAGTGTGCTGGCATTCCTTGTGCTTGTACACTAGTTCTTTTGATTAAAATTTTGCCATATTCAAAAAGAAAAAAAATAGAAAAAAAATAATTTTGTTTACTACTCAACTTAAAAATAAAAACAAAAATATGAATATAATTTAAGACTTTGTATAATACTCGTATTAGATTGATAAAATATAATAGAATGGATGATATCAATATCCTCATTATCCGCTCCGTCTTTTAAAATCGGAAAAAATCTAAATCCAAACTCAATTGATTTAGTTTTTCTCCGTCAAAATTAGGGCGGAATGGATGGATATCCGCACATATCCATATTGTCATGCCTATTTGGAGGTGAATATTGGTGTTTTGTTGATGATCGGACACATTATATATAAGTGATAATTTCACAATATAACTCATCCCTCCTCTTTGTGGAGTTTTGTTGTATCTGACTATCTAAGTTGGAATAGCCTCTGTTGGAGAAAGACTTGGTTGGACACAACCACAACACATCACATTTAGGCACACACTCATAAATAAATAAAATTAAAAGAAAAATAAAATAATCACATCAATCAATATCACTTTAATTATTTTTTCTTTAATTTTTTACATATATTGTGAGTGTACCTAAGAAAAAATTATTTGGGTTTGTGCCCATATTAGAATTTCCCCCCTCTGTTGTAGCTAGAGTCTTTATTTTTTTTTTACGAAACCATAGTATTTATCTAAGTCCTAATAATATGTGTAACAAAAAATTATATAATTTTCTTTTACGCAACCGGAGTATTTTTTTTTAATGGCAACCAGAGTATTTATCTAAATTCTATTTGATCATGTTCATAAGTTCTAGTTTAACTGACCGTATAAACTTGTCAAAATTATTTGGTCGGATATCATAATCAAAGTTCAAATCTGGTTCCTTCATTTATTAATGTGAATTTATAATGACTTTGTCATTTTATTTATCTAAAAAAAATATTTTGGCCATATTTTGATTATTTTCTTTTACTATAGATAGTTTTTCCGCTTTTTTTTTTTTTTTGGTAAAAGTTATATTACTGTAGTCAATTCCAATATTAAAATAAGGGTAACTTGTGTTTTAAGGATCTACTTCGAATATAAACAAAAGTAATGGAATTATATACAAAGTTAATTATTTAAATGAATGGTAGTTTACCACTAAATGTGGAGGGATTTGGATCCTCTCCTTTGGTTCTCTCCAATTCTCTCTCCAATTTTCTTGTTTTGTGAGTGTGAAGAGAGATAAATAAAATATAAAAAATAAATAAGTGATGATGAAAGAGAAGAAATGATGAGAGAGAAAGACACATAAAAAAATTGGAGAGGGAATTGGAGAGAAAAAAAAGGAGAGGATCCAAATCCCAAATCCAATGTGGAGAACTGATTAGGACCCATATGAATTTGGTTTTTTTTTTTAGCTTATGAAAATAGTTTATGTAAATAAATAAAGTGTATGATAATTTATAAGTTTTTCTAGCAAAAATTGTATTTTTATAAGCTATTTTTTTTAAAAATACTTTGAAAAGCTTATAATAATACATAAAAGCTTATTTATTTGCATAATTAAGTTGTTCCGTATAAATTAAAAATATGACAATCCAAACGGACCTTTAATTACTTTGGTTTATATTTCATTCCAAAAACTATGAGCTATTTTTGTTTTTATATATATATATATATATATATATTTCATTTTAGATGGTGTATATATTGTTGGAATTAATTTATTTTCAATCACATATAAACATGCTCAAACAAAATGATTAAAAACATAATCAAACTTTATTGTGGAAGCATAACAAACTAACAAGCATGCTTATAAGTTAGGATCTACGACATGTTGATTTATCAAGATTATTGATTATAGGAATATCGGGATAGGCGAATCCATGAGACAAACTAACTGTTGGCGAGACACATATTTTACTCCTGAAACACAAAGAAAGGATATCGGATGACGAGCACCCGGTGGCTTGTGGTTCTTCCTCAACCTAAACTCCTCATGCCTTTAGGACTCTTCAGATGGGGAGAAGAGTCGATATGCTTATCGTTCGGTATATTGGGGACCATAGCCTATATATAGTGTGATGGCCAATTAGGGTTCCCATTATTCCGAAATGGGTCATCCTGACATCCACTCATATTGAGCTCATATAAAATTAATTAATTAATTAATTTCTAAATAGAAATCTATATAGCCTTTTAACTTTATTTGATCACTTAATCAATTAAGGCTTCTAATTAATAAATAGCTAATATAATTATATAAAGATATTTTCCCACATAATATTATTGGAATAAAATATTCCAACATATATAACTAAAAGTTTTTGTAACGAGTGAAAACATGACAGCCTGGGTTAGAAAAATAAATTAACCAAAACAAAATTCAGCAAGAAAACTAATATAATAATACTTTACGCTAGCTTATTTATGTGGAAAAAACAATAATCAAAGATTTGAATTTGCGTTTTTAAACTAGGAAAGTCTTTGGAGTGACCTCAGTCCTGCAGCTTGATAAATACGGGTATTTTTATATTCGTCTCAACTTATAGAGTTATAGATAAGGAGTGTTGAATTTATTTTTTTTCTTCTTAATTTATATATTAAGGAGTGTTGAATTCAAGATGTAGTTTTTGCTCAACTTATATATGAAGTAAGTTGATTTGACATTTAAGTTAAAATATAATATAAATTACAATAAGTTGATGTCGTTTTGTACATGCGTGAGCTATGGTCCAGTCGCATCGCATGCATGCTCGCAAATCGTAATTATGTGTAGTATGAGAAATGTAAACTGATATTTTTTAAATGAGCTACTATAATATAAAATTGATTATGTTAACTAGTGTTCAATGCATTGATTAAGGATACAAAAGAAGCAACATTTTCTTTAAAAATAATTTTCTGTTATATTTTATAAATATCGACAATATAAGTTTCAATGTAATTTTATCAATTAACTACATCAAATATCCTTAATTGGTGTTTCGAAAGCAGTGATTAACATTTTCCGTATAAAATTATAGCATATGTTACCCGAAATGGTATACTACGGCTTAATTTTGTTGAACAAGTCTAGGTTTTTTTATTTTAAGATATCTTATTATCATATTAACGCAATGTTTAATGATATTTTTAAGATAGATCGCTCAAAAGAATTAAAGTTTAATTTTTATGAGAAATAATTTTTATTTATGTTTTATTTATATCTTGTGACTAAATTCTTTATTATATATTAGAATTGTTTTGCTAAAAATTAAAAGGTTAACAAAAAAAAAATTAAAAACCGAAGGACTTTTTTTTACAGTGAAATTGAAGGACTTTTTATTCCGAAAAATAAATAAAAAAATTGAAGGACTTTTGTCATATTGTCACAAAAATCGAGCGAGGAATTCAAAGCGAATAATGGGTAAACTCCTATAGTCAAAGAGGAAAATGTTTAGAGAATAATTTTAAGATTAATTAATAAAATGCCTTACTATGTCTATCATCCAAACACAAAACCGTCGGGATTGGTTATTATGCATAAGTCATCCTTATGCACCATGCATAAGTTACTTAGTGCACCCTCCAAATTACTCGTGCACCCCTCAAATTACTTGTGCACCCTCAAATTACTTGTGCAACCGCCAAATTTCTCACGCACCCCCAAAATTTCTCATACACCCCCATATGACTTTTGCCCCCCAATTTTATTTTATTTTTGTCCCCTCCACATTTCTATCCTAAACCATTTTGCTGTGGGAATGGTTTCAGAGATATGCACTCAAAAATCATTAAGTGCATAAGATTGTTTTGAAGTACAACCCTATAATTAAAATAGAAACAATAATTGTGATTTAATGGTTTCGATTGTCTTATATGAGAAACCAAAATTATTGTTAAATGGTTTTAAATAATGATTATAATTGTACCAAAAAAACTAAAAAATAATGATTATAATAAAAAATCATTAAACCATTTTGCTGTGGGAATGGTTTCAGATGGTTGTAATAAAAAACCATTAGGTGCATAAAATGGTTTTGGAGTACAACCTTATAATTAGAACAAAAACAATAATTGTGATTTAATGGTTTAGATTGTCTTATATAAGAAACCAAAATTATTGTTAAATGGTTTTAAATAATGATTATAATTGTACCCAAAAAAAATAAAAAATAATGATTCTAATTATAGGTTGTACTTCAAAACCTTCTTATGCACTTAATGATTTTGGAGTGTATATATGTGAACACCATTCCCACAGCAAAATGGTTTAGGCTAGAAATGTGTGGGGACAAAAAAAAAATTGGGGGCACAAGTCATCCGGGGGGTGCATGAGAAATTTGGGGGGTGCACAAGAAATTTGGGGGGTGCACGAAAAATTTGGGGGGGTGAACGAAAAATTTGGGGGGGTGCACGAAAAATTTGGGGGTGTGAGTGTGTGAGTTGAGATTGGCTAGGATTATTACATGTGAATGCTTAATCTAATGAATGTTATTGACTTATGTACCATGCATAAGGATTAACCTTATGCATAATAACTTCACCCAAAACCGTCATGTATAGTATATAGATAATTTTTAAAGGGTCATATTAACAAGTGTCTTGGACACTAGTTAAGCAGATTAAAAAAAGAAAAAAAAACTAAAAACATAAACAACTCTCAAAATATAAGATATATTTTATTAAATAAGGTTGTTAAAATCGTGATTTAAAAATTAAAAACTATAGTTTTCATATAAGCGTTTCGAGTTAAATTGCAGTTAAAAATATTTTGGGGTAAGAGAATAGCTTGAAATGATTTTGAACGATTTAAATTGTTAGAATTGTATAAAATCGTTGATTTTTACTCTGACACGATTTTATCTTTTATTTTTGCAATTTTTTTATTTTTGCAAATTTTAAAAAACTCAATTTATATTTTAGTCCAAATACATGCATTAGTTTCCGTGCTTTTATTTCTCTCATACCAAGCACGTGTGGCAAAGCAAAGGCTAATTACAGTATTAGTTACACGTACGCATCAAAGAACTTGTCCCATCGTTCCCTTTTTTTGGTTTGTCTAACAAGTGCAACACTGCACACGTTAAAGTAGGCAAACGTAGTAACTTTTTATTGAAAAATTATACATTTAATATAAAATGCACAAGTTTCAATACATACTTACTATTTTAAACTTTTCTAGCCACTTATCCATCTTCTCCTTATACTCTAAGAAGGAAAGGGTATGTTGAAAATACCAAACTGCCCATGAAGCTTATATGACTGACACGTGTTATGTTTTGGTCTCAACCATTAGTTACAAGGAAGTAACCAAACTGGTTTCAACTCTCCCGCTGCATTTCACAAACCAAACTGTCACTTCAGCTCTGCTTCTCTGTACACATTTCTTCAACCTTCTATTCCTTTGAGAAAGAGAAAATATCTCATTTTGTCAACAATTTCCTCTCTCTTCAAATCGCTGTAGCTCTCTCAAAGAAGCTCAATTTCTCTCTGGTAAGTTCTTATTCTTCATCTCTTCCGTTTCCTTTCATGTTCTTCATTATTTTCCAAAATCATCAACTGAATCGTACTTACCTTTTTCACTTGCTTTTTCCTGTGTAGTTGTTCTCTCTCTTCACAAATCGCTCCATTTGTTTATCTGGTAAGTTCATCTTCTTCTTCATCTCTTCCATTTCCTTTAATGTTCTTCTTTCTTATTTCTTTTGAAGAATCATAAACTTATAACCTCTTTTTTCACATTCTTTTCGCGTCTGCAGTTCGAAAATCGCTCGATCTCTGTCTTTGGTAAGTTCCTTTTTCTTCTTCATCTCCTCTTCCATTGCTTTAACTTTATGCTTTTTGTTTTATGCTGCTGTGTTGTTATATATGTATGTTTTCGATTTATATGTATGTTTTCGATTCATTAACTGAAGAAAACAAATTACATTTTTAAGTTATATGTTTGTCTGTTTTCGATTCCTTAATGTTTTGGACAACTTTGGTGTTTTTTCAACACTTTCGTTATTTTTTTTATATAATGTTTCAAAAAACATTCTTTTTTTACCATTTTGTCAAATCTAATAGTTACGGTCTTTTCTCCAAATATAGATACTATGGCCAGAGCTGTTGAAAACATTAAGGATCTTAACGATTCGAAGTATGTATGGAAACTCGCTGTTTTGGTCAAAGATTTGTGGGTTGTTAACAACCAAAAAGGAGTCAAACATGTAGAAATGGTTCTTACTGATAAGATGGTATGGTCTTCTGCTCACTTAATCATACTAATGTGTTCAGTTAATCAACATTTACTCACTCTTTTATGCAAATGACTACTTATTTAGGGCCATCATATCCAAGTTATTGTTCCTGCTGATTTGAGTGACAAATTTAAAGACATGCTTGCTGAAAATACTACTTTTACTGTTGAGAACTTTTCTGTTGAGAAAAATAATCTACCTATCAAATGCGCTGATCATCCTTTCAAGATGGTCTTCACCTCAACTACTTTAATTGAAGATGTCAACGAACCCAAAATCCCACATCCAGGATTCAAATTTGTTGATTTTTATGACATTAAGCAGAGAAAACTTCCACCAGATGTTGTTATTGGTTAGATATAATCTTTTTGCTCTGTTACTATTATTTAATCCTTAACATTCAATTATTATTATTAATAAGATCACACATTTGTACTCATTTTACTGAGATCATTGTCTGTACAGATGTTATTGGGGTTTTCCATGAATTAGGCTACACTCAAACTCTCCCTGGACCGAGGAAAATTCAAATTAACTTCAAACTCAAAGATCTCAAGTTATATTCTTACTTCACAATGTTTATGGTTTATATATATATATATAATTTTACTTAAAGATGTGGGGTGTTATTGACGTTGATGTGATTTTGCAGGGGAAATATACTTAACTGTACATTATGGGAGGATTTTGCTGTTCAATTCCAAGATTATAACAACCAAAGGACGGAATGGGGACATACCATCATCTTGATACACAATACCAAAATTAAAGAAGCCACAGGTTTTTGTTTTTTTCCTTTAATAGTTGTACCTATTTTTTTGTCTTCATACTTTCAGTCAATATTATCCATATTTATACATCTATTTGTTTAAATGTACAATTATATTGTTTCATGTGCTATCAGAACGGTATGAGTTGGGAGTCTCTAATGCTTGGAATGCAACTAGAGTTTACATCAACGATGACATTGCTCCAATTAATGAATTTAGAAAAAGGTTTCCTTAAATTCATGTTACACTATTAATCACATTTTAGGATACTTTGTAATGCCTCTGTCTTGACCATTAATCTATTTTTCTACGATCATTGCAGCTTGGGTGATGTAGTCGATAACTCCTCTTTGACTCAGAGCTTAACAAACATGACTGGTGGTTCCCAATTCTTTACTCAGTCAACCTCTCTGACTCAATACAGTGCAGTTGACAAATTCATGGACAAAGCTATTGTTCTACCTCTTAATCAATTGTTGGCACTATCTGAGGTTAAATGTGTACTCAATCTATTTTGATTTATCTATTTGATAAAAGCATGAATTACATTATTATATTCTTAAATTCATTCATTTATGTTGATATCTTCTTATATTTCAGAATACTGTTTGTGTTACTGTTGCTCGCACAACCAAGGTGGTACCAAACTCTAAAGGATGGTACTACAAAGCATGCTCCAAATGCATCAAGTCTGCTAAGGGAGACAGTTTACCTCTACTTTGTCCAGATGGACATGCAACGCATGCAATTAATCTAAGGTATCTCTTCTACATTGTCTGTATATTCTTTCAACCATCTAAATACTACCACTATGATCGAACCACTTAGTGCACTTTCATTTCTAAGGTTCAAATTGGAATTTGAAGCTGAGTATGAAGGCACAATTGGTAAATTTGTTTTTTGGGACCGTGAATGCAACCAATTGCTAGGAAAGACTGCTGCTGAAATACAACAAGTCATGGTTGAGGTATTTTCCCTTAGAAAGTTTAATATATGAGTATATTAAACTTATCATGGTGGACTTATCATGGTTTTATTTTTATATTTATTAGGCTGGTGTTACCAATCCGTGCGCCTATCCAGTCAGTTTTGACAGTTTGTGTGGACGGACTTTTGCTATTCGAACCAAATGGCAACCTCAATGGGATTCGTGTTCAGTTCAAGGTCTAAAAGAAGATGATGCTATCATTCAAAAAAATTAAAGATCTATTTCCAAATAATGAGGTACTTTTACCTAACTTTAACACCAACTTATCTTGGTAACATTAAATTTTCTATAAGTTACACTCATTCATTTGTAACTATAGGAAACTTCTAAAATGATCATTGTTGACTCACAAACACCTACTGCCCCAGAAGAGTCTGATAAGGTTTGACATACATTCAAATATCAAACTTCTAACTTTTAACTTGTCTTCAAACCATTGGAAACTTACAACTCCTTTATTCTATTTCTGTTTTGATGATGTTAGCAAATTGTTTATGTTGCTATCACAAACAACGATGGAATCCAAATTGATGTTGATATCACTAACAATTCTGATACCTTCCAAGTAGTAAGTGGATCATTCTTATTTTATTTGTTTCAATTCTCCATCTGCCAATCCGCGCTCTTTCCTCATCTAACTCATTTTCAAATTTTACAACTCCTTGCAGCAACACTTACCTGCTAATTCTGAAACCGATTCCTTCCAACCAAATGTTGTTACTCCAGTTAAAGCAAAAAGAATTGCTGCTGATTCTGCTCAAACCCAGGAAAAGGATGTCATTGTTGCTCCTACCCAACTTTCCTCAACTAGGCTCAAGAGACCTATCAAGAAAGAGAAGTAATCCCAGATTAGCTTCTAAGTTATGAACAACTAAAACTTTTTTTGCTTGCCCATTTGTGGCACTAATGTGTAATATTATTCACTTTAACAAACATACCTCAACTAAAGATGTATCATGGATTTGTAACAATCCTTTTGTGCTTTATCTAATCGCAAATATATTATCTAAACACTTCAAGCATCACAAGCTTCACCTACATTGAGTAGCAATTCACAACAAAAAACATCAGAATATATGTGCTTAACAACTCAACACAACATCATAGCTTTGAATCATTTTATTTACAACTAATGTTTCAATTAATTACGAGATCAAACCAATTAACAACCAATTTCCATAAGAATTCAACATCAAAGTTATTTAATAGCAAGCAAGTTAACCAATCTTTTTTTTTACTATAATATCATAATCGCATTTCTGTATGTACCAAATAATATTCTAAATCAAAACAACCAAATCTTTTTAATTGATTACCTTTTTATTCAGAATAACCATATCATAATCACATGTCTACCTTAACCAATTTATAACTCAAATTATATTCATAAACATTACCATCAAATCAACTTATATTATTACTTTTATATTCACATCAACCTATAACTTTATCACATGTCTATGTTAACCACTAAGTTTACCAAATCTGCAGAAATCCAGCAACTAGGAAGCTAGCTAGCATCTAATCAAGTAGAAGATATGTCCACTCAATCACAATTTAACAAAAGGCTTTAATCTTTTTTCCTGTAAGGCCATTTTATTTGCATATTCTTATTATTATTATTATTATTATTATTATTATTATTATTATTATTATTATTATTATTATTATTTTCAACATATCTTCATTCATTATATATTGGTCAAATTCGAAATAGTTTTTAATTCCTTTAGCTATACGAAATCACCTTAACAACATCATCAAATATTTATTAATCGTTTGCCAATAAAATCATTGAGGTACTAATCGCGTTTAAATTATTCATTACTATCTCCTTGGTTCAAATCCAAACTTTGTGCCTCCCATCAAACCATCTTGAAATACCATAGTAAACAATATTTCTCTAACCTTCAACCAAAAAGGACACTTTATCACCACTTCCAATGACTTTTACCTTATACTTTTTTCCTTTGGCTACCTACTTCTCATTTGCATTAAATGCTTACAAACTATCTTGTACTCTAAGGTACAACCAAGTCATTTCAATGGCTTTTCATTGAGCCACTCCCAACAATTGCTTTTCATTACCTACATTTTAAACAATTTTAAATTCGTATTATTTTAATCATTGTACCATTTCCAGCTAATGCCTTTTTCAATTTCACATCTTTGGTGGGAAAACGAAATTCAATTCAAACCATGATTATTATAACCTTCTTTTATTCATATGCCATTTTCAAATATTCAAATTTTTGGTGGGAAACCCAAATTCAATTCAAATCATTCAAATTAATATCCATATGCTCTTTCTATCATCTTCTTTCCTGCAAAACAAACCACATTTTCTATCTGCACTTTCCAATGGAAGATGAAAACAACCTTGGTTCAACATCTATCACCAACAGGGCAAAGAGAAAATCCATCAGACAAACTAAAGATCGATATACAAGAGCACCTAAAAAATCAAAAACTCCTACAACAAAATGTACTACTACAACCTCTAAAGAATCCACACCAACCACATATACTACTCCATTAGTTGATATTACAAACATCCAATCTACTCTAATTCATGAAACCACTACCCAGCCAATACCTTCCCAGCTGAATCAACATCAACAACATAGAAGTTGTGTTCGAAAGTCAACTACTACTATCAACCTCATTGCCAAATTTTCTGAAGCCATGCCATCTTTAGGATCCACCTCCTCTAACCCAAATACAGAAGAACCTCCTACCAATTTATCTGATCACTATAACACACACAATGAACACTCTGATTCTCCTTCACATGATGACATTCATGAAAATGAAGATGATGAAGAATGCGATTCTAACCTTGATGAGCATGACAACCAAAGCTTGAGTTCTGATTCTGACAGTGAGTTTGAACAGGATGCAGACAACTTCCAAATTGGAAATATAACATTTCGCGGTTTGTATATCTTATCCAACTTCAATTCATACATTACATTAAAAAAATCTTAAATTTAAATATTGTGAATAATTTCCCTCTTATATCATATCTAATTTCTAACACCTTCCATTTGTTTACAGCATATGATGATATTGGAGATCCTGTTTGGGAGTGTCCAAGTTGTCAAGCATGTATGTGGTACCAAGAAAGAAAGTGCAAATCCAAGGATACCTTAACCCCAAAATATCAAATTTGTTGTGCCAATGATAAAGTCCAGTTACCACCTTTGAAACAACTTCCTTCTATGCTTCAAAGTCTAATGTTTGATCAACATTCCCCACAAAGTCAAGTTTTCCAACAGAATATCAGAATTTACAACGCAATGTTTTCATTTACATCACCGGGGATGCAGATTGATAAAGGAATAGCAAGAGGCCGAGGACCACCAACTATTCGAATTCAAGGTCGGACATGTCATCGCATTGGAACCATGTTACCAAATGTTGGAGAAAAACCCAAATATGCACAACTATATATATATGATACGGATAATGAAATTGCAAACAGAATGCACTCTTTCAGGTTACTTCCGTCATTCAAACTTAATTCTTCCTTTAAATAAATTATTTGAAACAATTATTTCAAACGATTAATATATAATTGTAACTTATCATTCCTGGTCCTAATTTTTTTTTACTTACAGGAGCAACAAAGATATTGATCAAGAGATTGTGAAACAGTTGATTAAAATGCTGGATGATCATAATGTGCATGCCAAATCTTTTCGTATGGCACGTGATGTTTTAAAGGATGGGAATTTTCAAGATTTAAAAATTAAACTCATATCTGAAAGGAAAACAGATGGTAGGATATATAATCAACCCACGGTGTCAGAAGTGGCTGCTTTAATACTCGGAGATGTGGATTATGCTGAAGAGAGGGATATTATCATGCATTTAAAAGATGGTCAACTTCAGAGAATACATGAATTTCATCCCTCATATCTCAGTTATCAATATCCATTGCTTTTCCCTCATGGTGAGGATGGATATAGGGATGGAATTTTACATAAATACAGACACGAAGTCGTTGCAACCAAAAGAAACAAGCTCAGCATTAAGAAGTGGCTTTCATATAGAATCCAAAGCAGAAAAGAACAACCTCGAACTATAATATGTAGTAGAAGGTTATATCAACAATTTTTGGTTGATGGATTCGCAATGATGGAATCAGAGAGGTTAACATGGTTAAGAAAAAATCAACCAAAATTAAGGGTTGGTAAATACCATAAATTAAATGCTCCATCTCAAAGTAATGCAACAAAAAGAGGGAAGAGAGTTGTACTGCCATCAACATTTGTTGGTAGTAGAAGATACTTAGATCAACTATACTTTGATGGTATGGCTATCTCTAGCAAAATTGGTTTTCCCGATATCTTTTTAACATTAACTTGCAATCCAAACTGGCCAGAAATACAACGAGAAGTTGCAAACGACAATTTGAAAGCTCATGATAGACCTGACATTGTCACAAGAGTTTTTAAAATCAAGTTTGAAGCTCTAATGAAAGACCTCACCAAGAAACATCTTCTAGGAAGGGTTGTCGCATGTAAGTCACTAATCATATATTTTCCGTTATCAATCTTTTGCTTTTTTGAGTTAACCTTTTATTTATATGTTGATCTTTCAACTATTTACATTTATTTGACATATAGATTTTTTATCAGATCTTTACACTATTGAATTCCAAAAGAGAGGATTACCACATGCTCACATCCTACTGTTCTTACATTCTAAGAGCAAATATCCTAATCCTGAGGATATTGACAAAATTATATCTGCTGAAATACCTGATCCATTAATTCAACCAGAACTCTACAACCTGGTCAAAACACACATGATGCATGGACCATGTGGTGTGGGTAAAACAAAAAAACCATCGCCTTGTATGACAAAGGGCCAATGTTCAAAATACTTCCCAAAGAAGTTTCAAGAAAATACAATTGTTGATGCGGATGGTTTTCCAGTTTACCGAAGAAGATCAAAAACTCACACCATTGTGAAAAGTGGAATTGATTTGAACAACCAACATGTTGTCCCATACAATCCAAGTCTACTCATGAAGTATCGTGCTCATATCAACATGGAGTGGTGTAACCAAAGGACATCCATCAAATATTTGTTTAAGTATATCCACAAAGGTTATGATCGAATCTCTGCAACAGTTGTTGGAAGAAATGATAATGAAGTAGATGAAATCAAACAATATCTTGATTGCAGATATGTAGGACCAAATGAGGCATGTTGGAGAATTTTTGGTTTCCCAATACATGGCAGAAGACCAGCTGTTGAGCGAATGTTTTTCCATTTGCTTGGTGAAAATTCTGTTTTCTTTACAGACAACCAAGAGGTGGAACAAGTTATGGAAAAACCAAGTGTCACGGAGAGCATGTTTACATCATGGATACAAACTAATGCAAAATATTCATCTGCAAGGAAATTAACCTATGGCGAGTTTGTGTCAAAGTTTGTATACAAGAAAAAGCTTAAAACTTGGTCTCCAAGAAAGAGTGGATATACAATTGGAAGATTGATTTGGGTTCCTCCATGTACCGGTGAACTTTACTACTTGAGAATGATGCTAACTGTTGTCAAAGGCCCCATAACATATGACCATATTAAGAAGGTAGCTGGCGTCCAACTCAACACTTTTCGAGAAGCTTGCTATGCAATGGGATTTTTGGGGGACGATAAAGAGTTTATCCAAGCCATTAATGAAGCCAAGGATTGGGGATCCGGATATTTATTAAGATTGCTTTTTGTAACATTGTTGTTAGCATCAGTGATGGATAGACCTGCTTATGTTTGGAGTAAAACAAAGGAGTGGTTATCTGATGGTGTTCTATATGCTCAAAGAAAAATTGCAAACAATCGAGGTATCACATTAATATAATTCATTAATATTGTAATCTTAATTTTTTCTTTATAGTCAATTTCATTCAATCGTCTATATTCAGGATTGCAATTGACTGATGAACAATTGGAAAACTTGACTCTCCTTGAGATTGAAAAAATTCTGGAACGCAACAATCGATCATTAAACGACTTTAAAACAATGCTGTATCCAAAAAATTATATCACAGCAGACTTGGGAAATAGATTAATCTATGATGAACATAACTATGATGTCCAGAGTCTCAAAGCTGAATTTGAAGAATTATTCAAGTTATTAACAGGTTCTAAATTAATATTCATTTATAATAGATTACAATTCGTATTTTCATAACTATACAAATGCAATATATAACTATTCTATCGACAAAATGTATATCGTTCTTGGTTTCGTTTACAACAATTTAAAAATATTTATCAGAAAACGCTTTAAAATAACATATATTTTATATGGTTTTTTTTGTTAATTCAAATGTCTTCCAATAAATAATTAACAATGTCCAAAAAATCTTTGATTTCCAACCTATTAATATATACAAACAAAAAAAAACTTTACAATAACTCACATAAAAGTACATTAAATTGATTTTTTAATTCGGGACCATTCCAAAAAGAAACAATCCTAAAATAATTTGTCATAATCACATGTTGCAACAAATATATAACAAACCAAAACACGGAACACCCCAACCATCAGATTAGAATCTAACGGTTTAAACGGCCAAGATTCATTTTAATGATATATTCATATGTTTAGTTTGGAACGTACGATAGCAAATCAAAAGGCTACAATGAAATCTTAATCAAATTCACATGTATTCTGGACTAACACTCAACTTTATTAAAACTACTTTATTAGACCTAAATGATAAAATTTCGGTTTCAACAACAACAACTTTACTCTTCTCCTTCCTCCTCTAACACTGAAATCTCTTCTTACTCCAACTTTTGTAGCATACCAACCTGGTAATCAACAATGGCTTCTTCCTCTAACAATTCTTCCTCTTCTTCAAGGTAACATAATACAAATTCTAATTTTATTATTTATCTAAAATCAAAATCATTAGTTTTTCCTTAACACTTTTATTATAGCAATAATAACAAATTTGAGATATCATAATATTCTGTGCAACCTCGACAACTTTTATGACGAACATAAAATGCTTTTCTACGATTTTGTTGGACTTTCAAACATTTTGATGCATGTTTTTCTTGCTATCTAAATATATCAAAGTGTATATAGAGGTTGATATTATATTACCAATCTTTTCAATCTTTTGGTTATTTATTGAATAACTATTTAGATTAATTACAGGTTTTTATCTTATTCATTCATATCTCTTTTGGAAAATACTTTGATATACAACATTATCAACAATTTCTCTTCATTTTTTTTTAGTAAAATACATTGTTTATTATCTTAAATACAATAATGATAAAATTTTGGTATGTCCATGTCTTTTGTAAAACAGCAGACAGCGACGTTTTGAGACTATCATTTATCCAAATCAGGTATAACCTACTTTTTGCTAATTTTTTGTTAATTTATTATTACATAACACATCTTTGTTTATTTCAATTCCAAAATTGGATATTCTATCATATTTTTATATATAGTTACAATTTTTATATGCTCCTACATTTTTTCATACCATGTAGGGAAACATTGACATTCCTGATGCTTTCCCTAAAGAATGCATTATTCAACTGGACCTGAACAGAAGCACTTTCATTTACACACCTGAAAAATCACAAAAGGTTAATTGCTGCATAACAGCTGAAGATCAGTTTATGTACTATAGCCAAAATGTAGCAAAAACATTTGGTTTTCAAGAACCAACTAAGGTAATTTTGGAGTACCAAATTGAGAAACATGCTTTTTCAATGACTATTTTACCAACTGATGAACCTCAACAATCTGATAATTTAACTGAGAAACTTGACGGCATCTCAAGCCCACAAAATTCAGATAACAATACGGAGATTTTGGTAACTTCTTTCACTTTCTTTATATATAAACTTTATTTATAAATTCCATAACTAAATATATCAATAAACAAATAACAAATGTCTATTATATGTTCCTAAATTTGATCTGCTTCCAATATTAGAATGTCAATCAACCAGAAGATGAACATCAATCTCATGTGATCATCTCTGAGGATGAAATTTCCAATTATGTTCTTCCAAAAAACAATACCAAAATCTCATGGATTTTGAAGGTAACACCAGCTGTGGCAAATAAATCAAAACTACAAGTCCTGGTAAACACTTTCACAGCCTAATATATTATCTCTTTCGTTGCTTATAGAATAACTATGTAATTTTATAGAATACATAACTAACTTTATTTAATTTTATGTGTTATTGTGAACCAGCATATTCCAAAAGAACATGCAAAAGGACATTTCAGAGACATAACTGATATTACTTTGACATCAAAGAATTCTGATTTTCACATGCCGGCAACAATCATTACAACAAAAAGAAGTATCCAAAACAATAAAAGAGATGAAAAACAAATTGAACAACCATGGTTTCAATACTTGAGGAAACACAAATTAATGATTGGTGACGAAATCCAGTTTGAAGTTCAAGAAAAAGACGATTGCCTATTTGTGACTCACAAGGCAAAGAAAGGAACCAAGAAGAAACGTACGGTCTAATGTGTAATTTCAATTTAACTTAACTTATGCATTTTATTGAACTATTATGTCATTTTATCAACTCTTATGTAATGTATCAACTCTTGCAACTTATTTAACTTCAACTATTAAGTTAATTTAATGTTTGTTTTGTGTAATGAAATCTAATGCATTAGTTTTATTTAATTAATACATGTTTTTACCAATATCAACATTGATCTCCTATTTCAAAGTGAATTTTACTAACTAATCACTCATATATTCATCTAGATGACATCTTAAATAGAAAATTTAAACAATATATACATGGTTTCACTTATACAATATGGTAATAAAATCATTCTTTTTGCTCCAATCACATTTCAAAATGATTTCAATACCTTGATGAATATGTTTCATATATATTAAACTTTATGATTGGAAATATAACAATTCACTTTTACAAACAAAACATTGTAAAAAAAACCACACGAACGATACATAAACCCCCACGACAGTCGACGCGCCAACGGCGCGTCCCGGGCGATAGCACGGGTATCCTACTAGTTAAGGGTGAAATTTCTAGCCACTAAACTACCTGACAAAAAAAAAAAAAGAAAAACTTTTTTTTGGGGTTAAATATCATTTTCGTCCCTGTAAGTTTGCGATTTTTTGGTTTTTGTCCATGTATCTTTTTTCTTGCAAATTCATCCCTGTATGTTCAAATCTTTTTTATTTTAGTCCATGAAGCTAAAATCTGTAGGAAAATTTGCAGGAAATTAAATCCGCAGGAATTTCATGCGGATTTTAGTTTCAGGGACTAAAACCAAAAGATTTGAACATACAGGGATGAATTGACAAGAGAAAAAGATACAAGGACTAAAACAAAAAAATCACAAACTTACAGAGACAAAAATGATATTTAAGCTTTTTTTTCTAAAAAATCATCATGTAAATTTAGACGCATTTGGTTTAAGTTTACTAAATTTATTTTTGGAAGGATGAAAATAAAATTATAGGTATTTAAAAAATATGTTATTATAAAAAAAATGTTTAGTTAACATTTAAATATTCCTAAAAAAATTTATAATATGAAGGTTAGTTGAATTATACATGAAATTATTCTATATACATGATATTTAACCCCAAAAAACTTTTTTTTGGGGTTAAATATCATTTTCGTCCCTGTAAGTTTGCGATTTTTTGGTTTTTGTCCATGTATCTTTTTTCTTGCAAATTCTTCCCTATATGTTCAAATCTTTTTGATTTTAGTCCATGAAGCTAAAATCTGTAGGAAAATTTGCAGGAAATTAAATCCGCAGGAATTTCATGCGGATTTTAGTTTCAGGGACTAAAACCAAAAGATTTGAACATACATGGATGAATTGACAAGAGAAAAAGATACAAGGACTAAAACAAAAAAATCACGAACTTACAGAAACAAAAATGATATTTAAGCTTTTTTTCTAAAAAATCATCATGTAAATTTAGACGCATTTGGTTTAAGTTTACTAAATTTATTTTTGGAAGGATGAAAATAAAATTATAGGTATTTAAAAAATATGTTATTATAAAAAAAATGTTTAGTTAACATTTAAATATTCCAAAAAAAATTTATAATATGAAGGTTAGTTGAATTATACATGAAATTATTCTATATATATTTGGGGATCCTTTTTCCCAACCATTATTCTTTGGGAAAAAAATTTATTCTATACCCGAGAATAAAATTTATTAAACTTATAACAATTGCTGGAATGTATTTTTCTATCGTTTTATTTCCATAAATATACAAATATATAACTTAAAACAAAAACTCCCTAACATAATGGATGGCTATATATATATAAATAAATGAATAAACAAATATGAAATTTTAATCTGCCTCTGCAAAATGTCATTATTCAAAGAACACATTACAACAACAAACAAGAACAATTTCAATGAATGATCAATGAAGCAATTATTAATTTTATTATAATGAACTTTTTATATCTTTTTATTTTATATTAGAAACATCACCTTGTCTTTTTATTTAAAGATATTTTTTGGGCTCAAAATATTTTGTTATACCTACTTACTATTATTGAAAATAAAAAATTGATTATATATATATATATATATTTGGTAGGGAAAATTAATTATATTTAAAAAAAGAAAACATACTATTATAAAAAAATATCAATTATATTTAAGGAAAGAAAATATGATTAAGCCTAGGAAATAGATGCTATTTAAAATGCGATTGAGGTCCAATTTTTTTTATACCTAGTAAATAATTAGGCATAATAGTAGGATTAAAATAGAACTCTGCAAAACAACAAAAAGACGACACCATTTGTTTTTGCTCCCAATTTCTATTAAGTTTTTTTTTTCTTTCTAATTCTTGCATTCTTGTAAGGTATATAAGAATGTTATAGTTTTTTCTTGTTTAGGTTTTGACATTGTTTTATTTTTTGTGTTCCTAGTTTTATTAACAAGTTATTTAATTTATTTTCTACAAATTTTTAATACTTAACATGCAATTTTTTGCATCCAATTTCAACCATTTGGATCTTACGATTTTTCAATTGTTCTTCGAAGTCAGCATTCTACTTCCATGTGCTATTATTCTCTACTTCAGTTTTTTTTTATCCGAAGCTTAGAAGATATTGCCTAAGAAACATTTATGTGGTAATGAAAAACGGGAAAAAAATGAAAGGAAGAGCTAATAAAATTACAATAAGGGGATCTTGAAAAAATTGTTTTCAAAAAGATAAATACCCAAAAAATATGTGTTAATGCTATTATATTAAATGAAAATTTATTTTTTGGCCTAACGCCCATAAAATGTCAACAACGACACTGGAGAGGGAATTGAACACACTACAACAATAAACAAGATTAATTTTATCATAGATTTAGAGAATTGGAATGATATATATTAGAAAAATTTAAATAGTTAATTGAAATTGTGTAACAAGTTAGAGTATTAGAAAAAAGAATTAAATGGTGAAACTATATTTTTGTTAGATGTTCTTTAATCCTTTGATTTTATCTTCATGTTATATATGATGGTTGAGATTTTATGATTTACAAATGATATGAGTGTAGCGCTACAAAAGCGTGACCAAGATCTTTTGAATGCTTTGTCACTAGTCAATGCTAGTAAACAAGAATTATAAGAAATGAGGAATGATGGATGGGAAGAATCTAAGGTTCTAGAAATTTGCAATAAGCATGATATTGACGTGCTTCATATGGATGCACCGTATGTGTAAGGGAAGTTGTTGGATATTTGGTGTTGGCTGCATTTTGGTAAAACAAATATTTAACCAGGATGTTGTATGAAATGTTACAACATTATATCCTGACGTGTGCGCGTCAGCTAGCGTATCTTTTATGCGCGCGTTTTATTTTAAGAGAAGATCTTTTCTCTTTATTCAATCTTTGCGTGTGCATTAAGAAAGAGTTCATTTCCAAATTAGATCTTTTTTTTAGGAATATTTATAATAGGAATTATTGTGAAGACTTATTTCCAAAACGTATCTAATCTTTTAAGGAAAGTCTTGATATGATTCTATTTTACTTTGTGAGTTGGATGTTCTCTTGGATCAGATCTTCTGAAGCCCATGTTACCAGCTATATATGGAAGGACGAAAAACCTAATGAGGCAGTTGTTCAAGCAGTATATTGAGTTTAGCCGTATTAGGGTTTTTGTGTGCTTATGTTTTTTGTGAGCCTTTCTTGTGTCATATTGATGCAAGGCTAAGATTGTGTGTTCATTGAGTTGTAAACTGTGATTGTCTCTGAAGCTTTTAAGCAATGAGATAATTATTGTGTGTGTTGTCCTCTCCAAAGCTTTTAAGCAAGGCGTTGGGATCGTGTTACTTGTGTATCACTCAAAACCTTTAGGTAAGAGTGATCTAGTGTTTAGGAGAGTGTCTCCACCATAGTGATTGAGTTAACAACAATGTTGTCTGTACTGTTGAAATTAAGGAGTGAGTTGGGAACTCATATATAGGAGTTCCTAGGTAGAAGTGCATATGTATAGTCGCGAGGTGATAAGTTGTAAACGAGGAGTTTGTTGTAAGACTTAGAACTAGGGCTATTAGTGGATTTCATCCTGGATTGGTATCCCCCAGATGTAGGTTGCAGTTTGCACCGAACTGGGTCAACAAATCACTTGTGTGTTTATTTATCTTCCGCACTATTTTCCGTTTTATAATTTGTCTATCAAATCTGGTATAGTGTTGTAACATCGTATACAACATTGTATACTGATGTGCCAGATTTTAGAAGTAACTTAGATGACATGCTACAACTTCAAATGTTTCTAATTTGCAACATTATAAGCATGATTGTTTGTTTAATGTTTTAGATTTGCTGTTGCATGAGCTCAATCCTAGGTTTGATGAAGAGAATACTGAACTTTTACAATGTGTTTCATATTGAGAAGTAATTCAATGTTTTGTAATAGTTGCTTGAGATACAAGTAATAGGTTGGTTAGTGTTTTTAGGGAAGTTTGTTGTGATTGTAACAGAGAAATTCAGTTAGTGTTAGTTAGGAAATAACTACAACTTGTTATGTTAGTTACAAACTAGATAAGCCTTTTATCATTAATCAAATAATAATAATAAGCATTGTGATATTTTCTACTATCTTCTTTAATTTTCAATCTCTCTTATTCTCTCTCAATTATGTGTGTATGTTTTAATTAAGTTTCAACAGTGGCATCAAAGCCTTTGGCTATTGATTCATGGAGTTTGAATAATGGCTTCCGCAAAAGAAACTTTTCAATCAAGGTTTGAGAAGTGGGTGGTGAGGATACAAGAAATCTTTGGTTTCTGAAGAGTGCTGGAAATGGTGCAATTGTGCAAAGAAGTATCCAAGAAGAGGAAGATAGTGCTTCCTGCAAGAAATCTGAGAAAAGATTGAATTTTCAGAGGAGATCTTCTACTAAAAGTACAAAAGAAACGTCAAAATATTCAAGCAGAGCTCATAGTGGAGCTAAAGAAGAAAGGTGCTTGGCGAAAAGGAAAGTTAATTGCGTACAACAGTGGTATCACACACAACATAACACACATAGAGAGATTTTTAAAAAGAGAGTCTTGATGATGAAGTGATTCTGAATGTTGAGGTAAGAATGTTTAATTCTTTGATATGTGCTCATGTTTAATCTTGCAAAGAATTGTAAGAATTTGAAGAAGCTTTCAGTCATGTCGTAATTATTCGGTGTTAAGGGTGTTCATTGCGTCGTAGATTGCAACAACATTATCAATAAAATTTAAATTTAAGTTAAGAGGCTTTGGGTAGTTAATGATGAAGATAATGCTAAATCGTTTTCTGGTAATGGTTCAAATTCATTGAAATCAATTCGTTTGAAGGATCCTGTTTGAAGGATACTGTTAGTGGCCACACAATTCGTTTTCTTTCTCTCTCTTACTTTTCAATTTTTTCATTACTTTTCTTATTTCTTCTCTTTCAATTGCACATATAAAATTTAAATTATCTCTCCTCTAATCTAACCTAATGCAATATTCCGTTTTCTCTTTTTCTATATAATAATAGCGCCTAACCTCAAATATAATTTAATAAACATATTTAACTAGCACATTTTTCATCAAGAAAACTTTAAAATTTGTAAAACCATTAAATAAAATAAAAAACACAGGACAATTATATGTCATTGATAAATAAATAAAATACGGGACAAATATCTCATTGAGAAATACAAAAAAAAATTGGGCAAGTATCTGTCACTCATATATAAAGCCAACCCAAAATAAATATTTGTCATTGATAAAAATATTGGAGACATTTTCGTCAAAAAAAAAAAAATATTGGAGACATAGCAAAATGTGCCCGCATATAAAAACATATACTCAAAATCTACGAGTGCAGCTTTGCTCCAATTGTTGGAGCTCAATTTATTCCTTTTCACTCTTTAGATGGATGACATGTGTCTAAAAACAATCAAATGGCTAAGATTTAAAGGAGGCATTGTTTTAATAAAAAAGAAAAGACAAAAGGATCGCTATTTTCTCTTTTACGACAGAGAGCTTCCGTCTTCTTCATCTTGCCGCCGCCTCTCCCTTCATCACGCCGCCGTTTGTCTCTCTGCATCTCGCCGCCGCCAACGCCCTTTTCGTCCATAGCAGCGGCAACGTTCTTTCTCTCAACACACCGCAACCAACGCATTATTGGTGTATTTCCATGATAGCGCTTCTTTCCGTCACGGTGTCTTGCTTTCATCATCAAATCACGTGGTTTGCAGCATTTTCAACTGTTATCGACATCAAAAACTATAAAACAAAATAATATAGAAATAAGAAGTGATAAACAAGGAAGATGAAAGACAAGCAGTTCTTTTTTTGTTTGTTCTTTTTATTAAAATAAATATGCTCTTTAAATCTCAGCCCTTTAATTTCTTTTAGCCACATATAATCCATCTAAAGAGTGAAAAGGAATAATTAGAGCTCCAACAAATGGAGCAAAGCTGCACTCAAAATCTATAATGGGTTGTGGTGCAAATTAGGGGTGATCGCGGTGCGGTTTGGTTCGATTTTGAGCATAAAAGTCATCCTAACCGCAAGATAAAAATGCATGCGGTTCGGTTTGGTTCGGTTGGTTTTTAAAAGGTCATCCAAACCAAACCAAACCAAACCAATGTGGTTAGGATCGGTTCGGTTGTTGCGGTTTACTCTATAACATTTCAGTACCAAACAATTTTAAACATCCGAAAAAAAACTTGAATTTCCTAAATAACATTACAGTACCAATAAAAGTTGTTTATCCAAAATAACATCACAATACCTTACAATTTTAAATATCCAAGAAAATAAATTTAAAGTTTCAAAATAACATCATAGTACAGATAAAAGTTGTTGATCTAAAATAATGTTACAACAAAAAAGTAACATTACAATATAAAAAATAAGAATAATTAAAGTTCCATTAATTTGGTGGGCTGACTTGGTAATTAGACTATGTATATTGGAATATAATAAAATCTTAATGTGGTTTTAGTGGTATGGGAATATAATAGAAGCTTAATGCGGTTTTAGCGGTTAACCGCGGTTTTAGCGGTTTTTACGGTTCGCGGTTTTGCGGTTCGCGGTTCAATAGAAAGGTCATCCAAATACATCCAAACCAAATGCGGTTTTTGCGGTTTTCGGTTTGGATTGGTTCGGTTTGCGGTTTTACTTTTGGATTGGTTCGGTTATGATCACCCCTAGTGCAAATATTTTAACATATTTTTGCATATAAAATAAACAAATAATATATAAAAATATTAAATAATATTTTTATTTTAAAAATACTCATAAACTTCAATTTTATTTATCTATTAATAATTAACGGACTTGTGCGAATGCATGTGTATTTTGCTAGTTGTTAGAAAGGATTGGGGGTACAAATAGCAAATATATTCTCACAAAAAGAAAACTTGAAAGGACCATTAGTCGCATATGTGAGTTGTTAGAGAATTTTAGAAGATTTATCTTCCCACCTCCTGCTTTTCTTTTTCATCCCCTGAGTTTCCGTTAATACCCTTAAAAAAAGTTCGGCAAATGCGAACCGAACTTTTTAAACGATTGAAATCACTTGTTTTTCTATATTGGAAAAGTTCGGTAAATGAAAACCGAACTTTTGAGGGGTAAAATTAAGGGTAAAATTGGATTTTTGGGGGTGAAAAAAAGACGCAGGGGGTGAGAAGAGAAATCCTCAGAATATTATTCTTTAAGCATCCCTTGTTACTCCCAAAGCTCCTCCAAAATATTTTTTGCCCTTTGAGTATGATTCGAAAAATACGTTTTGAACCAATCACATCTTTTTGATTGTTCGTAAATTGACCACCGTAACATCTCATTTTTCAATTCAGATGCATAATCTGTACCCAAAAATGATCCACGAAAAAAAAGTTAAGAGGAAACTAAAAAGAGAGAAAAAAATAAAAAAAACGTGATCATCCCTCCCAACAAAATTGTTGTATTACCAAAATCCAGTGGTGGACAATGATGATATGAGTATGGAATTGACTTGGACCTTCAGCTTGATTTTGGTCCTCCTAAGAAAGTGATGAACTTCTATGACTTCATCCTGTTAATATGATGAAAATTCGATGTAGTTGTTGGAATAGTTGCATTTTCCTTGTTGTAACTAGCTACTGGTGCTTTAGATTTATACTACTTCCGTCTAATTTTATAAGATTTATTTTGACTAAATGTATTATTCATAGGTTTTGTTTTGACCGTATTTTTTTTAAATGTATATAAATGTAAATATTATTATATAAGATTTGTTTGATTATTTCGATGAATATTTTTAAAATATCGAATTCCTATAATTTTTACTAATAAAAAATTAAAGATATTCGAAATCAAAATTATGTATTGATATATACATGCAGTAGTCAATGAATTCTTATATTGAGATTGGGGGAGTATAAAAATGCAATAAAATTACTGGATTTTCTACCGAGTAATATGGGTGAATATATCTCTATCTATGTATTATTATTGCTTATAGATTGTTTTCTTTTTTTAATAAATTATTCATATATAAGAATTCACAAGTGTTCTTTGTGCAGGGTAATATATTACTACCAGGTAATTAAACCAACCCATACTACAAATAATAATTTAATTAACATTGAATAGTTATGTCCTAACAAAAGTAAATTCTCAAACCATATGGAATTGGGATCTAATTATGCTGCAGTGTTTTAGTTATTTTTTCTAAAACCACATAAACAATGGATGCTCCTTTTTTTTTTAACAGAAAATATATTATTATTGATAGAATCGAAATTCTACAGGCGCTGCTGCAAAATTTGCACGAGCCTTACCCGTTTCAGCAATCATGGCTTGTATCATATATGAATAAGATATGTCATTCGTCCTCCTTATCTTTGGAGCACATAGGACATATTGATGGGCACTCCACTTGCCGGTACTATACATAGAAAAGTATGTATCGGTAAACATCACTACAAATTCGCCGCAACAAATGACTGTCTTTGGAAGAGCATTAATTTTCCAAAGGCAGTTTTAATTTTCTGTCACACTCAATTTATCTTTCCTAAGGTGTTTTATTTTTAGTATTACAAGAATGTGTGATAGAGCTATTTTAATCATGGGCCTTGTTGTCAAAAAAATCATGGGCCTTAAGGATCTTTGTTTCCAACAAGAAAAATTTTCATTCCACCCTCAAAATTTCTTTTCCACCTCGAAAAAGTTAAGGAAACATTTTCCGAACTTTTTTTAATGTAAATTTCACTGAAGTTTGCACTAAAAAAAATTTCAGAATGTGTTTTCCAAAAAAAATTTGCCTTCTAAGGAAGGGGGTGAAAAAGAAATATGGGGGTGGGATGAGAATTTTTCTTCCAACAACTGTACTGCCAAATAAATTTCTAGAAATGGCCTTTTTTTATTAAACGAAAAACAATAATTTGTTTTTGACACAAATTAAAACAATAATTTGTTTTTGACACAAATTCTCACAAGCAACTAACAATAATAAATTTAAGGAAGATGTTAACCAGTACTCTACTCCAAGTACGAATTAAAATACTAAATATGATAAACAAGTCTTAAAATTTCTATATTTTACTTTTTAAAAATATAAAAACATTTTCAATGTGAATTTTGGATTTGGATTTGGATTGTCTACTTTCTAAAATCCTATATTCACCTACATTTAGTTTATTTTCAAAGACAATTTAGTCATTACAGCCTATCATATAATTTCTCTTCATTCTCTCTCCTAGCATTTTTACACTATATACAAGTGAATGTAAGATTTGTTTTTTTTTTGTTTTCACCACCAGTTTAATCTAGTTCGGGGTCAGTTCTGTCATCAAGTGGTTACAACTCCCCCCCCCCCCCCCCCCCCGATCGCAGTTGAGTGAATGTAGGATTTTTTTTTTTTTTGAAATAGCAAATATTATTAGGTTCTCTCCCTCACAAGAAGTAAAGGGGAGGCACAAAAGCAACCAATACAAACAGAAAGAACAAGAGCCAAACCAACAGCCCCAAAACTAAACAAGCAACTGCAGCAGCCACACAAACAAGCAAACTGAACCGCAAATAAAAACAATAAAAACAGAGGGCTAAAATGCAGCAACCAAACCGCCCCCAACAACAAAACCGCAGCAGCACACCAGCAAATCACCACAAAACCGCAACACCAACATTAGTTTAAAAAACACTCCCTCGGGTCCCAACACCACTCATAAAACAAACACGGCTTGATCTTTAATCTAGCGAGACTCCATTTCCAACTAAGCACCTTAATATCCTCCACCAACTCATTTGGAGACTTGAACCGGAGACTTGAACCCGTTATTGAAGATTATATTGTTTCTCGCCTTCCAAATGCACCAAATTGACACATGCCATATCATCAAAAATCCTAGTCTCCCCTTTTTATTTTTCGCCACTCCCCTAACCACCTCAAAAAGCGAAGATATTGAAGATGGCATGACAATCACCACCCGAAGCCACCTAAAAACTCCATACCACACCATCATAGCCTTAGGACAATGCAATATAAGATTATTTGAGGTCTCCAACCTACCAACGCAACTCACACACTCCCTAGAATCCTCTGTAGGGATAACACCTTGAAGTTGAAGATTGCAAGAAGTCGGAATTCGATCATAAAGTAATTGCCAAGAGAAAGCAATCACTTTAGATGGAGCGAGACTTTCCCAAATTTGCTCAAAGACCACCTCCACCTCATTATCCATCTCCTCCAAATTACCATGAAGATTCACAAGATGATTGTAAGCAGATTTCACCGAAAAAGTACCCTCCGGATCTGGAACCCACCTCCACTCATCCTCCTCATCCGACAACCTAACCAACTCCAATCTTTCTCTAAGCCGAGCAACAAGGTCACACTCCCATTGAAAAGATCCCTACGCCACTCGAAGGTCCAATTCCACGAGTCACCTTCCCTCACACAAAAATTTGCCACCCTACCTTCCTTATGCATAGACAAAGAATAAAGACGGGGAAAAAGTTTTGCAAGAGGAACTTCGCCTATCCAACAAGTCCCCCAAAAGGAAGTTGAACTACCACTCCCCACTACACGCTTCAAAGCCACCTCAAGCCAATTATTTACCTCCACCGCCGAATCCAAAGCACAAATGTCCTTCCACCAATTAGACGATGACGAAGGCACTCTAAAATTGCTCCACTCTACATTGTGTAAGATATGACTCCCATACTTAGCAACCAACACCTTCTTCCAAAGCGGTATTCCGGGTTGAAGAATCCTCCAACGCCATTTAGACAAGAGGCTTAGATTTACAATTCTAACATCCCGAACTCCTAACCCTCCTTGCTTTTTCTCTTTACACACCACCGACCATTTCACCCAAAAAATCTTTCTCCCCCCAACCCCGCCCCATAAAAACTCCCTCTGAATTCTCACCACTTTCTTCCAAACACTTTTCGGCATCTTCATAAAAGAGAGATAGAAGATCGGTATAGCATTCAACACTACATTGATCAACACAATTCTCCCACCGAGACTTATATGTTTATGCTTCCAAGAAAACAACCGATTCTGGAGACTTTTCAACAAAGGATCCCACGTCGAACTACTCTTTGGGTTAGCACCAATTGGAAGACCAAGATACTTAAACGGAATCTCCCCAAGCTTACAATTAAGTAAGGTACAAGCCATCTCCATAAATGTCGGTTTTACATTCACACCCATAAGCCCACTCTTCCAAAAATTGACTTTAAGACCGGATGTCATCGCAAACCCTCTTAGAACCGCTTTAAGAGCCCAAAGATTGCTCACCGAAGCCTCCCCAATACACAAAGTATCGTCCGCGTATTGTAAATGAGAAACCACCACCGGATTGCTCCCAAAATTAAAACCTTTGAAGAGACCCAAGTTCACCGCATTTTGCATCACCCCACTCAAACCTTCCACAACAAGCAAAAAAAGAAAGGGGGCCAACGAGTCACCTTATTTAAGACCCCTTTGAATATTAATCTCGAAAGTAGGAGAGCCATTAACAAGAACCGACAAACTACCGGCGAAGACACACGCCTGGATCCATTGAATCCACTTCTCACAAAAACCAAATCTATGAAGCATATATTCAAGAAAACCCCACTCCACCGAGTCATAAGCTTTCTCAAAATCAACTTTGAAAATAAGACAATCCTTCCTCTTCTTCTTTGCCGCTTCCACCACTTCATTTACCACCACGACTCCATCCACCAAATTCCGCCCTTTTAAGAACGCCGATTGATTAGAAGCAATAATTGGATCCATAACCTTATCAAGTCTTTTAGCTAAAACTTTGGCAATCAACTTGTAAAGACAACCAAGAAGAGAAATTGGCCTAAAGTCGGTAAGTGAAAAGGGAGAGTTCACTTTAGGAATCAAAGCAACAAAATATGACAAGAGGCTCTTTGGGAGGCAAGCATTCCCATGAAATTGATCAAACATCATCCGAACATCTCCTTTAATCATATCCCAAAACTTCTTCAAAAAAGCAAAATTAAAGCCGTCGGGTCCCGGACTTTTATTACCATCACTTTGCTTTACCACCTCTTCAATTTCTTCCATCGTAAAGGGTGAAGTAAGACCAACATTTTCCAAATCCGAGATCGATGGAAAAATCACATTATCAAGTTTAGGTCTCACCCTTGGCGTTGACGTCACATGATTTTCAAAGTAAGAAAAAACCGCCTCTTTAATAAAAGAATGAGCTTCAACCCATCTATCACCCACCCTTAAAGCCGCAATAGAATTCAATCTCGACCTAGCTTTAATACACCCATGAAAAAAATTTATATTACCATCTCCATCTTTTAACCATTTCGAACGAGACCTTTGAAAAATAAGCGCTTCTTTACACTTAAGAAAACGCCATAATTCTTCAAATTTTCCTTTTCTACTCGTACTCGCTACTTCTTGGTTAGACAACCCGGAGACTTCCCCTCTAGAATCAAGAGCACTAATATCCAAAACCAAGCCATTTATCCTCCCCTCCAAACCCCCATATTCTTCTTTACTCCAATCCTTGAGAAAGAATTTAAGTCTTTTCAACTTTTCCTTCAACACAAACCTCATCCAACCTTCCACATTTGTTCTCCCTCAAAAAGACTCCACCTCCTTCATAAACTTCTTATTCTCAAGCCAAAAATTGTTGAAACTGTTAGTGTTTTCAACCTGCAAGGTTGAGTTTATTTTAGGGTTGGTTTCATTTGTTAAAATATTTGTTTTGAAACAAACATATCCACGCTAGTTTGCGCGCCAAAGAACGAGCTGAAAGATTAAAAAAGATTCAGAAAAGATTTAAAAAGGCCGGTTTGTTACTAGAAGATTCAAAAAGATTTAAAACAAACATATCTTTTGTTAAAAGATTGAGTTTGTTATTTGAAGAAAACGAAGGCCAGCTTTCAGGATCTCGCTCTATATAAAGAAGACTGACGACATAGTTTTACTCACTGAAATCAATATTCATAATTCTAGTCATTAGGATTTTCAGTCTTTGTCCCTATTGTTTCTTGTTTCCATTGAGACTTGAACTTAGGGTTGTATTTAGCTCTTAAGCTTTTAAGCACAGAGCTGTTCCTTCTCTTGGTTCTAATTTGAAACAAGTTTTGAACTTTGAATCACTCAAAGCTTTGAAGCACGAGTTGGTTCTTTAGGTTAGGAGTGCGTCTCCATCATTGAGTTTGTAAAAATCCTTGTGAGGAGCAAGGTCCTTGTGAGGAGCAAGGTAAAGTCTTGTTGAGGAGCAGAGCAAAAGTCCTTGTGAGAAGCAAGGCAGAAATCCTTGTGAGGAGCAAGGTAAGATAGCTAGGAAGTGACTAGGGGTAGTCATATCTTGTGAGGAGCAAGGTAGAGTTAGCACGGGTAGTGTCTAAGTGAAAAGTTGTAAACGGGGTTGTTTAGCTTAGAAGTAGAACTATCATAGTGGATTCATTCCTGGATTGGTATCCTCCAGACGTAAGTATGTTACGCTGAACTGGGTTAACAAACTCATTGTGTTCTTTATCTTCTGCACTTTATTTTCCTTGTTCATCAAGTTATTGCATGTTTATGATGTTGGCACATTAGACAACACATCGTATACCTAAACCCTAACGTGCTCCACATCACGCTGCACATCTGTGACTTGCTACCGGAATTTCAATTGGTATCAGAGCAGGCACCCTGTTCTGCTTTAGGGTGAGCTACAGAGAAGATACTTTCCGGAACCATGGACAAGGACGGAACTTTGGTCAGCAAACCACCTCTTCTGGATGGCACAAACTATGATTATTGGAAATCACGCATGGCTGCTTTCTTAAAATCCATTGATAGTAGAACTTGGAAAGCAGTGCTAAAAGGTTGGGAACATCCCAAAGTCAAGGATGCTAATGGAGCTGACACAGAAGTACTCAAACCAGAAGAAAATTGGACTCCAGCAGAAGATACACTTGCTCTTGACAACAATAAAGCTCTAAATGCATTATTCAATGGAGTGGACAAAAACATGTTCAGACTCATCAAACAATGTACTGTTGCCAAAGATGCTTGGGAGATACTCAAGACAACCCATGAATGGACCTCCAAGGTGAAAAGCTCAAGACTTCAACTTTTGTACACAAAATTTGAGAATCTCAGAATGAAGGAGGAAGAGACTATTTATGACTTTCACATGAATATTCTTGACCTAGCAAACTCCTTTGATTCCTTGGGAGAAAGTTTATCTGATGAGAAGATGGTAAGGAAAATCCTTAGATCCTTACCAAAGAGGTTTGACATGAAGGTCACAACTATTGATGAATCTCAGGACATTGCTAGTATGAAAGTAGAAGAAGTGATAGGCTCTCTTCAAACCTTTGAGATGAACTTCAGTAATAAACCTGAGAAGAAAGGGAAAAACATAGTCTTCACCTCCAACACTGATAATGAGGAAGTTGATGAAGAAGACCTCTCAGATGATATAGCTCTTCTTGGAAAACAATTTAAGAGAATCTTGAAGAATGTGGGAAGAAGACCAAGGAGCAATGTGAAGCACATCCAGTTTGACATCAGGAAACAAGGAAATACTTCAACAAAAACCAAAACTGATGACAAACCAATTCAAGACAGAGATATTCAATGCCGTGAATGTGAAAGCTATGGTCACTATAGATCTGAATGTCCTACCTACTTAAAGAAACAAAAGAAGGGGCTATCTGTAAGTTGGTCTGATGAAGATGACTCTGAGAATGAGTTGGTAAATAAAACTTCCAATCAAATGAATGCCATGACTGGTGTGTGTCTTTCTGACAATGACTCATGTGATGAAGATCTCACTTACGATGAACTAGCCTCAGCATACAGAAAACTATGCATCAGAAGTGAAGAAGTATGCAGAAAAAATGCAGAACTAGAGACTACCATCAATCAACTTAAGACAGAAAAATCAACAGCTGGAGAACAAAGGGCTATCATTGAGCAACTCAAGATGAAGGAACAGAAGCTACATGCAAAAGTAACCAGCCTTGAAGATGAAGTCAAGTTAGTAACATCTAATTTGGAAATCATGACCAAATCTGTTAGGATGCTTGGTACGGGAACAAAGAAGCTTAATGAGATTCTCAGCATCAGAAATCATGTTAATGATCCAACTGGAGTAGGGTTTGGGGTAATTTATAATAATGAAACCCTAGAATCAACCCTTGTTCCTGCTCAAAACAGATTTGACTTCAAGATGTTGCCACATCCTGCACCACATCAGAAACCTATGAACAAAAGAAAATCCACTTCCTTGAAGTGTCACTATTGTCGTAAGTATGGCCATATCAAATCCTTCTGCTATAAGCTCCATGGTTATCCAAGGAAGAAGCCTCAACCTAGAGCATATCATAGAATGGCCAGAACCAGAAAAGAATGGAAGCCAAAAGTCAAAGTAGCTGCTCATATAGTTCACACATCCTTCAGAGCCTCATCTAAAGAAGATTGGTACTTTGATAGTGGGTGTTCAAGACACATGACAGGTGAAGAAAGGTTTCTGGAAGACATCAAGTCATATACTTTAAGTTATGTGACCTTTGGTGATGGTGTTAAAGGACAAATCATGGGAGTTGGGAAACTAATCAGCAATAGTTTGCCCAAGCTTGACAATGTCCTGTTTGTCAAAGGACTAAGGGTTAATCTAATCAGCATTAGCCAACTATCTGATCAAGGGCTTAAGGTTGACTTCTCAAAAAATGAGTGTCTGGTCACTAATAACAAAGGTGAATTATTAATGAAAGGAACCAGATTAGAAGACAACTGCTACTTATGAGTTCCTCAAGAGAGCACTAAGCCTGCCACATGTCCTGTTAGTCAAGTAGATGAAGCAAAACTATGGCCACCAAAGCTCACTATTGAAGAAGAAGAGATATGTGGTGAAGGACAGATGGACAAGCAAATCCAGAAGATTCATCCAATCCTTCAACAACAGGTGACATCCAAAGATTATGATGTGGAACCTTATGTGGTCACATCAGTCTCCAAACCTGAGGACTCAAGGTTGATAAGCTATGTTTTGGATGACAATAAAGATAATTGGATAAGAACCTCAGATGTATGTTTCTCTCTGGACAACATCATACTGTGACAATAAGAGTGCTATCAATATTTCCAAAAATCCTATCTAACATACTAGGACTAAGCACATTGATGTCTGTCACAATTCTATTAGGGAAGATACTCTTGTGACCTTGAAAAATGCAGCCACATAAAACCAACTGGCTGACATATTGATAAAGACTTTGGATGCAAGTAAGTACGAGGCATTAAGGAGAAAACTTGGTATTTGCCTTCTTGATGATCAATAGCAACTAATGCTTTTCAAGCGTGCAACGGATACCTGCCTTTCCCTCCGTTTATTAGTGCACGCAATCCAAAGGCAATCATCACAAGATACTCTCAACGGTCATCACTCCCTATATCAAGGTTATCCCCTCTTTCACGCAAACACTTCAACATCTCACTGTTTTTCGTTTTGCTCTCACAACGATCAAACCCTATTATCCCTCAACTCTCTCTTTCCCAACTTATCTCACAATCCAATTTTCACCATGTCAAGTGCTACACAAACATCTCAACAAAACACTGCTCCATCATCACCAAACCCTAATCAAGAAATTGATTCTGGTGCGATCATCATTAATGCAGTCTCAGTTTCAATGGTTTCTCCAACAAGCATCAAGAAGAAGAGGTCTACGCGATAAAAGAAGAAAGGTACCAATGTTGCAGAAGAAGAAGCTGTAACTCATCCTCCCTCTGCTGAGAAATCAAAGAAGAAGAAGAAGAAGAAGAGCAAGAAATCAAAGGTTGAGACTTCCAAAATTGCTCACACCATGGAAAGTCTTTATCTTGATCCTATTGGTGATAAAATTGCAGTACCAGAAAAGACAGATGATGAAGGCCAAGGAAGATCAACAATGATAATCATGTGCCAGATGTTGACACATCTTTGGCACAAGAAGAACAGGGCACATGAGAAGATCCTGAAAGTGATCATGCTGAAGAGGAGAAACAAGTCTCCAATGAAGAAGGTCCTAAGGATGACACAAATCCTGAAAAAGATCAAGCTGTAGTGGAGAAGCAAGTCTCCAATGAAAGAAGCCCTAAGGATGACACTCGGGCTGATAAGAGTGAAGAATCCAAGAATTCTGAAGAAGAAGAAGAAGAAGAAGAAGGCTCCAAAGCCTCTGAGCAAAATGCTGGTGGAGAAAAGGATATTGTAGATGCTGACAACTATGATCTGGACCTGTCACTAAGGCAAGTTGCTGAAGACAGCATTGCTATAAGGACAAGAAGTGGAAAGGTCTCTGCTACTGCTATTGCACCTTCCAAGAAAGACAAAGAAAAGAAGAAGAGTGCAGCTAAGCCTGTCAAATATGGTCCAAGCAGAAGTTCCAGTAAAGTTGTGACTCATGCTGAGAAGAAGAAGACTCTTAAAAGAAAAAAGCCACCAACAAGTGACTCTGATTTTGATGTGGAGAAGGATGTGTCCCACATCAGTGAATCTGAGGCAGAAGAAGAAGAGGATCAGGATGTATAGCTCAATGTGGTCCACATTGGAACTTCTGAGAAGAAGTCTGTCAAGAAGAAGAAGATACCACAAGGGGTTCCTGATGTTCCCATTGACAACATCTCCTTCCATTCACTGGAGAATGTTTCAAGGTGGAAATTTGTGGTAAGTAGAAGGCTGGCGCTGGAGAGAGAGCTTAGCAAGGAAGCTCTGAAATGCAAGGAGGTCATGAAGCTGATCAAGCATGCTGGCTTGATGAAGACAGTATCTGGGCTGGGTAAATGCTATGAGAAGTTGGTCAAGGAGTTTCTGGTCAACATCCCAGAAGATTGCGACAATCCCTTGAGCAAGGAATACCAGAAGGTCTTTGTAAGAGGAAAAGAGATCGCATTCTTACTTGACACCATCAACACCTATCTGGGAAGAAGTGAAGAGCCATATCCTGAGCTGGAAGTCACTGATGATGCTATCTGCAAGAGCATCACAGGAGGAAAGGTCCATCATTGGCCTAAGAAGGGAAAGCTGCCTACAAGTAAGCTTACTCCCATGTTTACTCTCCTCAACAAAGTTGCTGCTGTGAATTGGGTGCCTACAACACACAACTATGAAGTTGCAACTGGTTTGGCTGGGTTTATCTACTGTGTAGGTAACAAAGTAAACTTTGATTTTGGCACTTACATCTTTCAACAAACTGTCAAGCATGCCAAAACCCTAGCTATTAAGATGCCTATAGCCTTTCCCTCTCTGCTGTGTGGAATAATTGTGAACCAGAGGCCTGAAGTTCTGGTTAAGGAGGATATGGCTTGCAGAAGAGAATCTACTATCTCTTTTAGTGCTCAAGATCGGGATGTGGACCCAAACGTGGGCACATCAGCTACTGGTGCTATAGGTAGAAAGGAGATGATTTCTACTTTGAAGGAAACCTGTAAGGCCTTAGAAGAGAAGAAGCTTAGGTTTGAAGCTGTTATAGCAGGTTTGGAGTTAGAGGAGGAGCTGGATCAGCCTGAGGTGAATGATGAAGATGATGAAGGGGCTGAAGATCATGCAGCTGAGGATACTGATGAGAGTGCTGATTTTTGAATTGTTGTAATTCATATTTTCCATGTATCAGCTGTTTTTAAGCAGTAGTTTAGTTTTTCCTGCTTTATGTTTTTGCACCTTGAAGTGTCTACCTTGTAATCATTGAACAATTAATGGCCCCATTACTTTTGATTACTCTTTCTGATCTTTACTTTTTGTCAACATTATGGCTAAAAAGGGGGAGAAAAGATAAGTAGTATATCCAGGGGGAGTAAGAGGTAAGGTAGTGCAATATGTTTACTCTGGTACATGATGTGATACCAGATGTGTGCACATCGTTGAAGACAGAATGTGCTTGTATTCTGCACATTTTGTTTGAAGACTTTGAAGAACCAGACGAATAAAGACTGATCCTTTGAAGACTGCTGAAGATGGTGCTTGAATTTAGGGGGAGTAAAGTATTTTACAGAAGCTGCTGAAGACACTTCCCCTCTTTACTGTGTGCATGATTCATCACCATGCTTGTATGTTGGGAGTTTTATTCTCTCAGAAGATATGAGGCAAGATTCCACTGCTGCATCGCCTCTGATGTTCTAATGATTCTCTCCAAAGTCTAGTTGGCTGACTCTAAAGGTTATTTTAGCCACAATTTGCCAAAGGGGGAGATTATTAGTGTTTTCAACCTGCAAGGTTGAGTTTATTTTTGGGTTGGCTTCATTTGTTAAAATAAGTCTTTGGTCCAGATGTGGTGACTGATGTGCACACATGTGGTACCTGAACTGAATGCCCTAAAAACGCGCTTTCATTAATTTACGTGTGATCTTTTGAAAAAGATTTGTTTTGAAACAAACATATCCACGCTAGCTTGCGCGCCAAGGAACGAGCTGAAAGATTGAAAAAGATTTAGAAAAGATTTAAAAAGGCCGATTTGTTACTAGAAGATTCAAAAAGATTTAAAACAAACATATCTTTTGTTAAAAGATTGAGTTTGTTATTTGAAGAAAACGAAGGCCAGCTTTCAGGATCTCGCTCTATATAAAGAAGACTGAAGACATAGTTTTACTCACTGAAATCAATATTCATAATTCTAGTCATTAGGATTTTCAGTCTTTGTCCCTATTGTTTCTTGTTTCCATTGAGACTTGAACTTAGGGTTGTATTTAGCTCTTAAGCTTTTAAGCACAGAGCTGTTCCTTCTCTTGGTTCTAGTTTGAAACAAGATTTGGACTTTGAATCACTCAATGTTTTGAAGCACGAGTTGGTTATTTAGGTTAGGAGTGCGTCTTCATCATTGAGTTTGTAAAAATCCTTGTGAGGAGCAAGGTAAAGTCTTTGTGAGGAGCAGAGCAAAAGTCCTTGTGAGGAGCAAGGCAGAAATCCTTGTGAGGAGCAAGGTCCTTGTGAGGAGAAAGGTAGGTTAGCTAGGAAGTGACTAGGGGTAGTCATATCTTGTGAGGAGCAAGGTAGAGTTAGCATGGGTAGTGTATAAGTGAAAAGTTGTAAACGGGGTTGTTTAGCTTTGAAGTAGAACTATCATAGTGGATTCATTCATGGATTGGTATCCCCCAGACGTAAGTGCGTTGCGCTGAACTGGGTTAACAAACTCATTGTGTTCTTTATCTTCTGCACTTTATTTTCCTTGTTCATCAAGTTATTGCATGTTTATGATGTTGGCACATTAGGCAACACGTCGTATACCTAAACCCTAACGTGCTCCACATCACGCTGCACATCTGAAACTTGCTACCGGAATTTCAGAAACGAAAAGGTTTTGGCCCCCAACTATGAAAAGAATATTTTAAATTTAATGGGCAATGGTCGGATATATCTTTAGGAAGAGCCCATAAAGAACAAGCACCCCATCTTGAAGCCCACTCATCCGAAATAAACATTCTATCAATTCTACTCATCGCACGCCCACTAGGTTGATACCAAGTGAAACGCCTCCCAAGAAGAGGAAGATCCTCCAATTCAAGTTCCACCATAAAATTCCGGAACTCCGAAATCTCTATTGGAATATGACCACCAACTCCCGAATTAACACCAACACGCTAATCACTACTACAAATCGCATTGAAGTCACCGACAATGCACCACTTCCCGTCCCCAATACCTCTCGTACAAGTAAGAATATTATTCCATAACCGCCTTTTAGCATTAATGTCACATTTCAAGTACACATTAACAACTAAACAAATAGTTTTCTCCAACCCCCATTCAAGACACACCCCTACAAACCCTTCTCCCATAAATGAGAAGACAAGGGAATTATGAGTCTTACTCCACATAGAGAGAATACCACCACTCCTCCCCTCCGAAGGAAGAAACACCCAATCACAATCGATGGAGCCCCATAAACTATGGCACAAGGACTCCAACACCTCCTCTTTGTTTCTTGAATCGCCAAAAAATCAATGTTATTACTACGAATTATTTCTCTAATTTTTCTGCGCTTCACCACCCCCTAGCCCTCTTACATTAAAGGACAACACTATCATTTATCACCATTCCTCTCCTCCCATGCCAACTTCTTTTTTCTATCACAACCTTCTTGTACTACCAATTGTTTAATTGTCTCATCCTCATGTTCCTCAAATGTGAATCCAACCTTTTTCTGTAATTTAAGTAATTTAGCAGCTTCCACCACCTTACTTCTATCCACATCATAAGCTATAATTTGCGTTTCAGGAACTGAAGACACCCCAGTTGCAGAAATTAAAACGATATCTGATGTTGGTGTACATGTTCCAGATAGATGCCCAGACACACTTTGAGTGAAATCCGCAACACCCTTCTCCATCCTCTCCGTACGCACATTTGAGTCATCACCCCCTTTGCACTTCGCTGCAGTAATCGTGCCTTCACCATCCTTATGCCTTTGACGCCTAGCTTTAAGACCCCCCTCCTGTATTGCTTCCACCAACTGTAGGCATTTAGGGACTCCTACTTGTTGAAATTTAGAGCACTGTTTCTTTTTTCTGGGCAAAGCTAATTGTTTGTGAAAGGTAGAATTATGTGGATTAAGGACTTCTACATGTTCTGATAGAGAGGAAAAACGACCAGCCCTTTCTTCTTGACTTGGATCACAAAATAATTGATTCAAACAAATTGGGCCCAATGTTGGGGAGCCCAACTTCAAGGGGTCTGATGTAATCTCCAAGGGCCCAATGTGAATGTAGGATTTTTAAATGTAGAGAATTCAAATCCGTGAATTTTACTTCTTTTGACTTTCTTAACTAGTACTTTGAGGGCACTAGCTATTTAGCACACCCTAAATTTAAAATCATATCTAACAATCTATTAGTTTTCTTAAAATATTTTAATGAATTTGATTAAAAAAATGACTTTTTAGGTAGATTTTAGTGAAATAAATTTGTATTGAAAAATGAATTAAGAGTAAAGTAAAATTTAAAGGGTAAAAGTGAAATAATTGCGGTGAGCTTCATTTTCAGCCTTAAAAATGAGTCAAAAACAGATCCCACCCTTAAAAATTCTTGATATGGATAAAATGATTCCATATAAGTTGAAATGTTTAGTACCAAATGAAATGATATCTTCAAACAAATCATTGATAAAATTTAGGTTAGTCCCTAATCCAATAACTTAGAGGAGTTTAAACTTTGAAATCATAGTCTCATTTAGTATTTAGAGAACCACATACAGAAATCATAAGGTCGACGTTGTAAGCTCATTGGAAGATCACTTAATTAAACTAAATTATAATTATTACAATTTAAATATTAAACACAAACAAAGCTCATATATTATTTTAAGTTTTGAAATTTTCCTTATTTTTCTCCACATTCGCCTCTTTTAGATCTCATCAATTCTACTCCTTAATGGTTAGTTTGATTTGTGAAGACAAAAAAATCCCTCTCTTAAATTATAATCTTTGTAGTAAACAAATATAAAAAAACAAATTGCTTATTAATTAATTAATTAAATTTAATATGACTGATTTTAAGTATTACGATTAATATTAATATAGTATATTATTATTAATAGTATATTATTATTATTGAGTAATTCTTTTTTTCTTTTGAAAAAAGTAATTCATATATGTTGTTTCAGGGTTGTCACGCGTACCCTATGAAGCGCGGACTCTGACACGGACACCGCGATACGACACGACATGGACACTCCGACATCGATAATTTAAAAAACGTAGGACACTGACACCGCTATATATATGATTAAATTTGATTTGATTTATCGATTTATTATTAAAAAGAGTTAAAAATTCTAATCAAAATTAATATCTTTAACTTTTCATTGATAACATTGTTTCAATACATGTTTAACTTTTATAAAGTGTCAAAGCAAAGAAAATAAATTATTTTTTTGGCGAAACTTGTTTGACTATTCCGACAGGTGTCGTATGAGTGTCATACAAGTGTCGGACACCGTGACACGCCACCTCTTAGAGGTGTCCGTGCTTCATAGCGCGTACCTATATACTCCACCAAAATGTCATATATGATGTTCCCTCCGTCCCAAATTTTTAATCCTTTTAGCTTTTTAATTTTGTTCCAAAACTTTGGTCATTTTAAGAAACTAAAACACAATTAATTATATTTTACCATTTATATCCTTGCAAAAAATTAAATTATTAATTAAATGGATTTTCTCTTTCTTAATAAGGTGAAGATAAAAACAACTTAATTTATCAATCTTTGTTATTTCTTAATACACATAAAAAACTCAAAAAAGATAAAAAAATATTGGGACGAAAGGAATATATTATTGTGCTTATTTTGTCTATTAAACACTCTATCTGTTTTTTCGATCATGTATGATTCACAATGTGGTTTTTTAAAATATGACATAATTATAACTTAATAAAAGAAAACACAATAACAAATGGAAAATATATTTTCCTAGTGCTCTGCTAGGGTTTTGCTATTACTTCTCCATCTGAGAAGCTTGATTTTTCCATTGAATTCACCAAAACTTTTCAAATAACGATAAGACTTTCACATAGCTTTTCTATCCAGTGTACTACTATGGCTCATCCAAATCTTGAGGGACTATCGCTGCAAGAGGAGGAAGAGGAAGGTTTTAGTTTTGACTTTGAAGAGGAGGAAGATGAACAAGTGAACCTACGATGGTGCTTGATAGGACGTTTTCTCTGTGAAAGGGCTATCCACTTTAACTCCATGAAAGTGAGAATGGCCGATCTTTGGAAACCGGTAAAGGGAGTCACAATCAAAGAGGCAGGGACAAGTACTTTCTTGTTCCATTTTGCTTACCCACTCGATATGGCAGCGGTTCTCAACGGTGGTGTTAGCCCATATTTTTACCAAGTAAAATATGTTCTAAATATGTGATTAAAATAATTCTGTTTAATTATATGATTATTTTAACAGTCATTAAATATGTTTGGTTTTCAGAGCCAATGAATTTAATGATCAATCATGCATGAACATATAATAAATGTTCTATTATTGAGCATTATTCTTAAATTGTGTGGTTTCTTCAGGATCCTTTCGATTTAGTCGAAGTATTAATAGGGTCGAAGTATTCAGTTGTGTAGAAGAGAAGCATGGACTTAGCAAATATTCAAGGAAAAGCATTGTTATTTCGACTTCGATGGATACAACGGCTAAATCAGAAGATAAGAAGGGATTCAAATTCAAAATACGTGTCAAGACACGCGTCCTCTCTGTAGTTATTTAGGCGTTATTAGCAGTTATGAATTAGTGTCTATAAATAGTTTAGTAATGTGATCGAACAAGGGGTCACAATCTTTATACAAAAATCCTATCAAAACTCAAAGTACCCATGTCAACGAGAGAAACGAGTTCGAAGGAGAAATTGTATGTAATGTGCACCATTTACGTTTCTGTAAACGTTTTCCATTAAATGCAAATTTACAGTTTCTTTCATTTAAATTCAAACTGTCTTTATTTCGACTCATTCTTTCCTTCTGTTTATTCAATTGAATAAACATTCTTTCTTGCAATTCAAGTTATATAAACACACATAAAAAACAACATTTATGAGAATAAGAACAATAATGAATACTATTTCCCTTGAAAATATAAACAAAGCACTATGTCCCGAGATTTACTAGTTGATCTCTCTTGTAATAATCAAACTAGCGATTGTTTACTAAATTTCACAGTAAACAAATTGGCACGCCCAGTGGGACTGTGTGCTTTACGTTTAGATTTTCTTCAAAGTTAGTGTATTTATTTTGTTCTGTATTTAAATTTGTTTTCAAAAGTCTTGTGTGTAGTGTATGCTTTTAAGAAATTGGAAATCACTTCCTGAAATGGTTAGACCACCACCCAGAAATAACCCAAGACAAAACATGGAAAATCCAAATGGAAACAATTATAATAACAGTTCGAATGCATCAACCGCTTCGAGCGTTTCTGAAGCTATAGTCTCTCCTGTAATCAGTGAGATTATACCCAACACTACTGGGGCAATATTTTCTTCCCCAACATCTTCAGTAGTAACCGCTACCATGGCTATGCCATCATCCACAACCGCTACTTCGACTACAACAGAACCTATTTTAACTTTGGTTCATAATATGGAGAGTAATTTTTCTCCAAATAGGTCTCATGTCAATGGGGGGGGGGGGGGGGGGGGGCGCTAGTTCTTCTATATTTCAATTACCCTTTTCCCAGTATATGAGTCAAGGCGCTAGTAGAAATTATCCCTATGGTATGCCTACCACTATGATGCAGGGCTTGCAAACGAGCGCATCATTATTTACAGAAACAGCGCCTGGTGTTTATGTCCCTAATAATACGGGAACATTTGGCTCTGCCACACGAAATAACACCCCTACATTAACCAATACTGCCTTGGCAGCAATGAGGCAACAAATAGATGATAGCAACCATGGCATGGTTAACATGTTAACGCAACAAATTGGTACAGTGTTTAATCCTTTAATTCAAAACACTAACCAAAGTTACCAATTGTTGGCTAACCAAATGGGGAGAATTGCGGATTTCTTTGGGGCTCCTCAAGTCCCAAATCAACAAATTCCTCAAATTCAAAATGTAGTGCCTTTGCAAATTGCACAAGCACCAAATAATGCCATTGTGCCTGCACAAATTAATGTGGCTATTCCTGTAAACCAAGTCCAACAACCTGTGCCAGTGGTCGAACCACAAGCACAGCCACAGGCTTTGCCCCAGGTCGAACCAAATATGGGAATTGTCTTAGTTAATAGGAACCAAAATGCTGATGATGTAGTTAGAAATGTCCAAAACAATAACTTTGCTGGACAAAACAATATAGCAAATTTGGTCGAGACAATTTTGGCCCAAAATGGTTTAAACATAGGCATGCATGGGCCTCATTTTGTATCTGCCTTATCAGAATATGTGCTTCAAACAGAATTACCAAGGGGTTGGAAAATCCCAAAGTTCACCAAGTTCGCTGGTGACACTAGTGAATCTACTGTTGAGCACATAGCAAAATATTTGACTGAGGTAGGAGATTTAGCCAATAATGAGAATTTAAGGATGAAATATTTCCCAAATTCTCTAACTAAAAATGCTTTCACATGGTTTACTACTCTCCCTCCACACTCAATTTTCAATTGGAATCAATTGGAGAAGGTTTTCCATGAAAAATTCTATATGGGACAGTCTAAAATAAATCTCAAGGAATTGGCAAGTGTTAGGCGCAAAACTCCTGAGTCTTTGGTTGATTATTTGAACAGATTCCGCTTGCTTAAAGCTCGATGCTTTACTCAGGTGCCTGAACATGAATTGGTCGAAATGGCTGCTGGTGGCCTAGATTATTCGATCAGAAAGAAATTAGATACTCAACATCTGAGAGATATGGCCCAATTGGCTGATAGTGTTCGACAGGTCGAACGCTTGAAAGCAGAAAAGGCTAGAAATTCTAAGTATCATAAAAAAGAAAAGGTTGCTTATGTGGAAACACATGAAAGTGACCAAGAATATGATATCTCTTATGAAGATGTTGAACAGGGGGAGATAGATTTAGCAGAATTAAAACCTGGTTCTCCCTATACTTGTAAACTTCTTAAACCTTCAAATGGGAAAAATCCTCTTGAACCAAAAAATGATAAATATGTGTAAAAAACTTACACTTTTGATATAACAAAATGCGATGAGATTTTTTATTTGTTGGTTACTGATGGCCAAATTGTGGTTCCTAAGGGTGTTAAAGTACCCGCATTAGATATGAGAAAGAAAAGAGGTTATTGTAAATATCATAATTTTCTTGGACATAGAACCTCACAATGTGTACTTTTCAGGGACTTGGTCCAGAAAGCTTTGAATGAGGGAAGACTCAAATTTGGTGAAAAACCCAAAGCTGTAAAGGTGGATGTTGAGCCGTTGCAAAGCGTTGATACTCTCTATGCTGAACCACAAGAGATAATGATGGTCGAAGCCATGGAGATTACAGAAGTGCAGGCAGAACAAATCCCTGAAGAAGAATACTATGAGAAGATGAAAGTGGTTTACCCTCGTGCTGAAGAGGATCTAATCGACTTTCTGAACAGGTGCAAACTGGAGAACAAAGGGGTGATGCTTTGTGCCCGTTGCAGTGTTGTTTGTGATAAAGAGGCTACTGCAGGCCTTATGAAGTTCCAACCTATGACAAATAGGCAGGGGGCAAAGCCAAAGCAATACCAGGGCAAAGGAAAGGACATCCTAACTCGACCAAATAATCCTGTCCAAATCGATCGAAGGCCCACTTTCCGTCCATCTGGTTCGATCCCAGTGGAACGCTGGATGCACCAAGGAACTATAAGATTCAACAAAGGTGCAATGGAAGTTGGTGGCTCCAGTGGTACCAAATTAAGCCATTCTGAGGATGTTAATAAATACTCCTACAAAAATAATTACAAGGGTAAACATCTAATGACAAGAACTCAATGGCGTAGATTCCAACACCAAAAGAAGTTGGCTGCAAAAGCTCCTCAAGCAAGCCAATACAAAGAGGTGGCTAGAAAGCCAGCTAAAGAAAGGATCTCTCCTCCAATAGATGAAAATAAAATGGAAGATGATGATCTGCTGGATTCTGAGCCAGATTTTGATGTAATATGTGTGGTTTCCATATTACCATCAGAATACGATGTTCAATCAGAAATAACTGAGCTCGAAACTGATTTCGACCAATTGGAAATGGTTGATCCAAAGCCAATGTGCTATTATATCATGAATAATGGTTGTATCGAAGAGCAACAAGCCATATTCGAAAGGCCAAATTTAGGCATGAAAAGCCATCTCAAACCCCTTTTCATTAGAGCAAAGTGTTGATAGATGAAGGTGCTGCTGTAAATTTAATGCCTTTGTCTATGCTGCTCAAAATAGGCAAGTATGATTGTGATCTATCTGCCCATAACATTGTTTTGTCAAACTATGAAGGCAAGACAAGATATTATAGAGGGGCAATCCAAGTGGATGTTGCTGTTGGCAGTATAGTTCGACCAACTCTGTTCTTGGTAGTTGAATCCAAGGCGAACTTCAACTTGCTATTGGGAAGAGAGTGGATTCATGGAGTGGGTGCTGTACCTTCGACCCTTCACCAAAAGCTGATACTCTGGAGGGAGGATGGTGTTGTAGAAAATATCGAAGCTGACCAAAGCTTCTATATGTCAGAGGTAGATACCATATCTAAGCAGACCTTTGACAAGAACTTGGCGAATATAGCGTCATGCTATGACAGAGAGAATGCTTTCAGGCCTTCTGATAATGTCATACATTCAGTTAAACTCCACCCAACCCAGGGCTTCATATGGGAAAGAGAGGAGATAGATGCAGCATCCTCAGAAGATGGAGTTATACCACCATTTGGGTGGTATATCCACGAAGATTACTATGACTGAGTCCAATGCATGAGCCAGAATTACGGCTTATATGGCCGAAAGTAGGTTAAATACGGCTCTGGAAGCTGATATCCAACAGAATATGGCTACAGAAGCCAAGGTCGAAAATGATGGCGCTCCTATGCCACAGATCCAAAGGCTTGATTTGTATCTATGATGAAGAGCCCCTGGGGTTCGAAAGAGATCCATTGAATTAAAACCCAAAGATGCAAGCGCAAGATCCTTTGGAGGAAATTGACATTGGAAATGGCTCAATAAAAAGGCCAACTTATATTAGTGTTAATATCAATCCTGATCTAAAAGGAAAATTTGTGCTACTTCTCAAGGAGTTTAGTGATTGTTTTGCATGGGACTATAATGAGATGCCTGGACTTAGTAGAGAAATGGTCGAACTCAAACTACCAATCAAGGCAGGTAAAAAACCAGTGAAACAATTGCCAAGAAGATTTGCACCAGAAATCATGTCCAAGATCAAGGAGGAGATCGAAAGGCTGCTGAAGAGTAAATTCATCAGAACTGCCAGATATGTAGAATGGTTAGCAAACATAGTTCCTGTTATTAAAAAGAATGGTACACTTAGAGTATGCATAGATTTTAGGGACTTAAATAATGCTACGCCTAAAGATGAATATGCCATGCCTGTGGCAGAAATGTTAGTAGACTCAGCAGCAGGCTTCGAGTTCCTAAGCATGTTAGATGGTTATTCTGGTTATAACCAAATATTCATTGCTGAAGAGGATGTATCTAAAACAGCATTCTGATGCCCTGGTGCTTTAGGCACTTATGAATGGGTTGTTATGCCTTTTGGTTTAAAGAATGCTGGGGCCACCTATCAAAGGGCCATGAATTCTATGTTTCATGATTTTATAGATACATTCATGCAAGTTTATATTGATGATATCATCATTAAATCGTCTTCTGAAGATAGCCATTTGCTATACCTTAGGCCATCTTTCGAAAGAATGAGGAAACATGGATTAAAAATGAATCCATTAAAGTGTGCTTTTTGTGTACATGCAGGAGATTTCCTTGGTTTTGTGGTTCACAAAAAAGGCATTGAAATAAACCAAAACAAGACAAAGGCTATCTTAGAGAAAAAGCCTCCTTCGACCAAAAAACAACTTCAGTCTTTGCTTGGAAAAATCAACTTTTTGAGGAGATTCATTTCGAATCTAAGTGGAAAGGCTCAAGCATTCTCACCACTACTTCGACTCAAAAAGGATGATCCATTCAGATGGAATGAAGAGCATCAAAAGGCTTTTGATGACATTAAAGAATATTTAATAAAGCCTCCAATTTTAATGCCTCCTAGCAGGAATAAGGCGATGAAGTTGTACATTGCTGCGTCTGATAAGACAATAGGAAGCATGTTGGCTCAAGAAGATGATAATGTCATAGAAAATGCAGTTTATTACCTTAGTAGAGTTTTGAATGATGCAGAAACTAGATACACTGCCATAGAAAAACTTTGTCTTTGTTTGTATTTCTCTTGTACAAAACTTAAGCATTATATAAAGTCTGTTGATGTTTATGTCTATTCTCATTTCGATGTTATTAAGCATATGTTAACTAAACCTATATTACATAGTAGAATTGGAAAATGGGCATTAGCATTAACTGAGTATTCACTTACATATAAACCTTTGAAGGTTGTTAAAGGTCAAATTGTGGCAGATTTTATAGTTGATCACTCTTTGGTCGAAATGCCACAAGACTCTGTAGATATCCAACCATGGATTCTCTACTTTGATGGATCCAAACATAAACATGGAACTGGAATTGGGATCTTAATAATTTCACCTACTAAAGTTCCAACTAAATTCAAATATAAAATAAATGGACTTTGCTCTAATAATGAAGCTGAGTATGAAGCCTTAATCACAGGTTTGGAAATATTTCGACTCATTCTTTCATTCTGTTTATGCAATTGAATAAACATTAATTCTTGCAATTCAAGTTATATAAACACACATAAAAAACAACATTTATGAGCATAAGAACAATAATGAATACTATTTCCCTTGAAAATATAAACAAAGCACTATGTCCCGAGATTTACTAGTTGATCTCTCTTGTAATAATCAAACTAGCGGTTGTTTACTAAATTTCACAGTAAACAGGTGGTCAATGGACATTTGATAACAACATGTTGATTCTTGAACGAGTGCAACTGGGGATGCAAATTGAACAAATTCCACTTTTTCATGTCAACTTATGGGTTCAAATTCACAACCTACCAACCGGCTTGAGGAAGGAGAAAGTTGGTAGAGAGATGGCTAATTACATTGGTTCGTATGTGGAGTACGATAAGAATAATAATACCAGTTTCTGGAGACAATACATGAGAGTCCGGGTCAAAGTTGATGTTCGCAAACCACTCAAAAAAGATGCAAAGGTGAAGAACAAAGAAGGGACATGGTGTACTGTAAATTTCAAGTATGAAAAGCTTGGAATTTTCTGTTTTGTTTGTGGTATTATGGGTCATGCTGATGTTAGCCTGTATTTTCGACAGGCATTAATGAATTGGAATAAGATGTTGAAATCTCATTTAATGAGTATTATTGCCTTTTAATATTTTCTTGGAAAATGATTCTGGCAATAAATCAAGAGAAAATCAAGGCATTTGACATCAAAGACTTTTAATGTGCAAAGTTAATTGTCAAAGCCTAGAGTTCTGTCGAATTCGACAGAACGATTGTTGTCTGAATAAGCTTGTCGAGTTCGACAGAACCATGTTTATCTAAATAAACATGCTGGTTCGACATTACTCTAATTGTCGAAAATATTATATATATATGTGTGAATATATGTATTTGTTTGGTTGTCTAACGTACTATGCAGAACGAAAGAAGCGTACTCTGGACTTAGCAAAATATTCAAAAGTGAATAACGTTGAAGGGTTCGCCAGGTGTCAAAGGGAATTCAAATTGTCAAGACACGTGGAGCATAGTTAGACGTATTGTAGGTTTATAGCAGTTATGTTAGTTTGTCTATAAATACAAGTTTCTGATAGAAGAAACGGGTCCACAGTTCAATACACATGCAAATTCCTAAAATATTCAGAGTACCCATGTCAACGAGCGAAATGAATGACAGGAACATGTACGAATCTGTGTACCATCCTTTGTAAACGTTTTACATTTGTTAAATGCAATTTACATTCTGCAAGTCTTGATTACTTGTTTGTCATTTAAGTTTTATGCAATTTAAAGCTTTCTGCAACTTTATCATTCTGCAATTTATTTTCATTGCATTGTCTTTACTGTTTCAAAAGTCTTTCTTTAAACTTTATTTGCAATTCATTTACAAGTTTTCTGTAAATTTAACTTTGAAGCATTTTACCTTTAAAACAAACCATTTGACTGCGTCAAATGCTTTTACTTTTATTCAAATTGTCCGATTTAACCCAAAGATATGAATATGCTTTCATCATCTTCCACACAATCCATATGTCCCGAGATTTACTAGTTGATCTCTCTTGTAATAATTAAACTAGCGGTTGTTTACTAAAAATCGGGGTAAACAAATTGGCACGCCCGGTGGGACCTCTGGATTGTGTAATTTTTACTTAGTGAATTTTTGAAAATTTTTCATACAAAATTTGTTGTTTGGTGTTTGTGCTTTGATTGTGTCTATATTTGTATATGCATTTGAGAAGTGGTAAATCTCTTCCAGTATTTTCAAACATACCAAAGCGTCCTCGTTCCAGAATGGTGAGACCACCAAACAATCCTAATCCTAATAATATTAATAATAATAATAATAATGGGGCAGAAACCAATCCTGTTCTGAATCCGACAGGACCACCAAATCAACCAGTAACTGGCAATCCTGGCGCCAATCCTACTGGCGGATCAACAAATCCTGCCCTAAACTTTACAACTTCTGAAAGTATCCCAAGCAATAATCCTAATGGTGGGGGTACAAATCCTGTGATAAGTTCTGGAACCATTGGCGCAAGTGCCAGTGGATCAACAATGTCTGCCACTACGTCAAGTATGGCAGGAGGGTTTGTTCCTCCAAATATGAGTGGTGCAATAATGACACAAATGAATGTATCATCCATACCAACCAACGTATCACAAACACATGGATATACAGACGGTAGTCAAATTGGTGGAACTCCGTCGAGACCTCCTTGGTTGCCTAGAAACCCACAATATGGGATGCCAACGACAACGATGGCAAGCCTGTATAATTGGCCTTCTGTAGAAAGTTCTCCCTCGTCTTCTGCGATGGGAAATAGGGGAAATTCTCTGAACTTGACTAATAATTCTATGAATGTACTTAGGCAACAAATGGACGAAAGTAACCATGATATGGTGAACGCGTTGACCCAACAGATTGGCACAATCTTTAATCCTGTGTTACAAACAGCCAATGACAATTATTTATTGTTAGCCAATCAAATGGGAAGGATGGCAGACTTTTTTGGTGCCCCTGATGCTCCAAATAATCAAAGAATTCCCCGTGCAAACCCGGAGATTCAAACAGGAGTCCAAGCCCAACCAGTGCGCATCGAGAGAGAACAACAAGAACCAGAAGTAGTTTTGGTTAATAGAAACCAAGATGCTGATAATGTTCTTAGGCAAGTTCGACAAGAAAATGTTGCAGGGCAAAATAACTTGGCCAATTTAGTAGAAAATATTTTGGCCCAAAATGGTTTGAATACAGGGTTGCATAGACCAAATTTTGTGTCACCCTTGTCTGAATATGTATTACAGGCAGAATTGCCAAGGGGATGGAAGATTCCCAAATTCACAAAATTTGCTGGTGATACTAATGAATCTACTGTCGAACATATTGCCAGATATTTGGCAGAAGCAGGGAATTTGGCAAATAATGAAGATTTAAAAATGAAATTTTTTCCCAATTCCCTCACTAAAAATGCCTTTACGTGGTTTACCACACTTCCCCCTCATTCAATTCATACTTGGACTCAATTGGAAAGGCTATTTCATGAACAATTCTACATGGGACAATCTAGGATTAGTCTCAAAGAATTAGCCAGTATGAAGCGCAAAACCTCAGAAGCCATTGATGACTATCTAAACAGGTTTCGCCTCCTTAAGGCAAGGTGCTTTACCCAAGTGCCTGAACATGAATTGGTTGAGATGGCTGCTGGTGGCCTCGACTATTCCATTAGGAAAAAGTTAGATACTCAACATTTGAGAGACATGGCCCAATTAGCAGATCGTGTTCGACAGGTTGAACGCCTCAGGGCTGAAAAAGTCAGAAATTCTAAGTTTCACAAAAAAGAAAAAGTGGCATACATAGAAACTTATGAAAGTGAAAATGAGTTCGACGATGGTCAGGATTACATAGAAAATAATGAGGTTAACGTGGCTGAGTTAAAACCAGGCCCTCCTTATACTTGTAAAATGTTGAAACCATCAAATGGGAATAATCCTGTCGAACCAAAAAATGATAGATTTGTTTCTAAGACATACACTTTCGACATTACTAAATGTGATGAAATTTTTGACTTATTGGTCGCTGATGGCCAAATAATTGTGCCAAAGGGTTTAAAATTACCACCTTTGGACCAACGGAAGAAAAGAGGGTTTTGTAAATACCATAATTTCTTGGGTCATAGAACCTCACAATGTGTTCTTTTCAGGGATCTGGTCCAGAAAGCCCTACAGGAGGGAAGACTCAAATTTGGCGAAAAGCAAAAATCCAAACAACAGGTGGATGAAGATCCATTGCAGATTGCTGATGCTGCATACACGGAGCCATTCGAGTGCCTGATGTTGGAAGCATTGAACCTCACTGAAGGGGGGCAATTAATTTCCATTCCTGAGGAGGAGTACGAAAACAAAGTGGAAGAGGTGTATCCACAAGCAGGGGAGACTTTATTGGATTTCCTTCAACGCTGCAAAGAAAATGATGGCGAAGCTACATTATGTCCTCATTGTAGTGCCATGTTCGACAAGAAGGTTGCTGCAGGCCTCAACAAGTTTCTGCCTCATAGTCAAAACAGAAACAATTGGCCAAATCAAAAGCCAACTTATTCCAATATTCTGAATAGCCAGCAGGCACCTGTACACCAGAGGTTGGGACCACAAAAATCATTTGTCCCCTCAAACAGGACACCTGTCAACCAATGGGTTCATGGAAGAAGCATGGACTATGGTCAAAGGAATATAGAGAGAGGGAACTCCAGTAACAGCAATCCCAAAAAGGATCCTGAGTCAAGGAAATATGATTACAGGAATAATTACAAAGGGAAAAATCCCATGACAAGGTCCCAATGGCGTAGATATCAACGCCAGAAAAAAGTGGCTGCTCAACAATCCCCATTAACTACTGATGGTAATGGAAGAAGGCCTTTGGAATTGGCAAAGAAGCCAATGAAAGAAAGGTTAGGCGAATCGAAAATAGAGTCTTCAGTTGCTGATAATGTCGAAGATGACCACATGGAAGCAGATGACTTTTTGGATTCTGAGCCTGATCTCGACATAATCGTCAATGTTGTGTCAATCTTACCAAGGGAATTCGACGTTTGCTCTGAAGTGACAGATGACGAAGAGGAATCTGGAATGCAAATGGCCCTTCATAGGCCAGTATGTTACTATGTGACGAGCAATGGTGCTCTAGAAGATCAAATGGCTACATTTGAAAGGCCAGATGAAGGCATGAAGAGTCACTTGAAGCCTCTCTTCATACAGGCTAAAGTGAACAATGTGGGGATCAACAAAGTGCTAATTGATGGTGGTGCTGCTGTTAATCTCATGCCAGAATTTTTGCTCAGAAAGATTGGCAAATCTTTGGTGGATCTTCATCCTCACAACATAGTTCTTTCAAACTATGAGGGTGAAACTGGTTTCTCTTTGGGAGCAATCCAGTTAGAAGTGGTTGTTGGAAGCACTGTAAGGCCAACCTTGTTCTTGGTTGTGGCCTCTAAGGCAAATTACAATCTACTTCTAGGTCGAGAGTGGATTCATGGAGTAGGGGCAGTTCCTTCTACCCTGCACCAACGCCTCATTATCTGGCGAGAGGATGGAATAGTGGAAAATATTGAAGCAGATCAAAGCTACTTCAAAACTGAAGTCCATCATTTGACAAAGCACTCCTTCGACAAGAAATTGGCAACAATTTCACCATGCACTGAGAAGGACTTTGCATATCGTCTAGCAAGAAATGGTCACCATGCAATCAAACTGGATCCCACACATGGTTTCTTGTGGGAGAGAGAGGATGGAAACAGCGAGGATGGCGAGTATGAAAGCCACAAATGCCCAACTGGTTGGGATGTCAAAGAAAACTACTATGTCTGAGTCCCAAACTTGGGCAAGGATTACGGCCTACATGGCTGAAAACAGAATCAAGATGGCTTTGGAAGCCAATTCATTTTCAGAAAATATGGCTGATATAGCCAATGGTGAAAAGATTGGCAAACAAGAGCCAGAATTGCAAAAACTGGACTGCATCTATGACGACGAACCCTTAGGATTTGAAAAAGATCCAATTAGTCAAAGTCATAAGATGCAAGCACAGGATCCTTTGCAAGAAATTGACCTTGGAGATGGTCTGATGAAAAGACCAACATATATTAGTGCAAACATTCCTCCAGATCTGAAGGCGAAAGTGGTGCAACTTCTAGTGGAATACAAAGATTGTTTTGCTTGGGATTACAATGAAATGCCAGGTTTGAGCAGAAAATTGGTGGAACATGAACTTCCAGTTCGACCAGACAAAAAACCAGTAAAACAATTGCCTAGAAGGTTTGCACCAGAAATTATGTCAAAGATCAAGGAAGAAATTGAGAGGCTGCTGAGGAGCAAATTCATCAGAACAACAAGGTATGTCGAATGGTTAGCAAATATAGTGCCTGTGATTAAGAAAAATGGTTCTCTTAGAGTATGTATAGACTTTAGAGATTTGAATAATGCTACACCAAAAGACGAATATCCTATGCCTGTAGCAGAAATGCTAATTGATTCAGCAGCAGGATTTGAATATTTAAGTATGCTAGATGGTTATTCTGGCTACAACCAAATTTTCATTGCTGAAAATGATGTACCCAAAACTGCTTTTAGATGCCCAGGGGCATTAGGCACGTATGAATGGGTAGTGATGCCCTTCGGTTTGAAAAATGCTGGGGCCACTTATCAAAGAGCAATGAATCTAATTTTCCATGAGTACATAGACACTTTTATGCAAGTGTATATTGACGACATAGTTGTCAAATCCTCGTCAAAGGTTGATCATTTAGATCATTTGAAAAAGTCTTTTGAAAAGATGAGGAAATATGGATTAAAAATGAATCCATTAAAGTGTGCTTTTTGTGTTAATGCAGGAGATTTCCTTGGGTTTGTTGTGCACAAAAAGGGCATTGAAATAAATCAAAACAAAACGAAGGCTATCATGGAGACAAAATCTCCAACTACTAAAAAGCAACTTCAGTCCCTACTTGGGAAGATCAATTTCTTGAGGAGATTCATCTCAAATTTAAGTGGTAAAGCTCAGCCTTTCTCGCCACTACTTCGTCTCAAGAAAGAAGATATTTTCACTTGGGGGCAAGATCAACAACGAGCTTTTGACGAAATCAAGAGTTATTTGTCGAAGCCACCAATGTTGATGCCTCCAATAAGGAACAAGTTCATGAAGTTGTATATATCAGCATCAGATTCGACACTGGGTAGTATGCTTGCCCAGGAAGATGAAAATGGTGAAGAAAAAGCCATCTATTACTTAAGTAGGGTATTAAATGATGCTGAAACTAGATATAGTAGTATTGAAAAACTATGCTTATGTTTGTATTTCTCTTGTATAAAACTCAAGCATTATATAAAGCCTGTTGATGTTTTTGTTTATTCTCACTGTGATATCATTAAGCATATGTTGTCTAAACCAATTTTGCATAGTCGAATTGGAAAATGGGCCTTAGCCTTAACAGAGTATTCATTAACATATAAACCTCTAAAGGCAGTCAAAGGCCAAATTGTAGCTGATTTTATAGTGGATCATTCTTCATTAGAAACTCCTCAAAATTATGTGGATTCAGAATCTTGGAAATTATATTTTGATGGTTCTAAACATAAACATGGAGTTGGAATTGGGATTTTAATCATTTCTCCTTCCAAAATACCCACTAAGTTCAAATATAAAATTAATGGATTCTGCTCAAATAATGAAGCAGAGTATGAAGCTTTAATAGCAGGCTTAGAAATTTTATTGGACTTGGGGGCAAAAAATATCCTGATCAGAGGTGATTCAGAACTGGTTTTGAAACAATTGACAAAAGAATACAAGTGTATAAAAGAACACTTGATGAAATATTTTGTCATAGCAATTTCTTTGTTAAAACGTTTCGACCAAGTCACCATTGAACATGTGCCTCGTATAGAAAATCAAGAAGCCAATGATTTGGCTCAAATAGCTTCTGGCTATAAAATTTCTAGTGAGAAACTAGAAGAGTTGATTGAAATTAAAGATAAACTCATTATTGATCAACCTCCTTCCATAGAATTGTCAATGCCAAAACTTGTGGGGGCAGAGGTACCACAAGACAATGGTCAAGATACCACGTGCAGAATTGGAAAAGGTGACAATCTTCAAAACTGCCATTTCTCCCTTTCGTATTCGACATGCAGTCGAAACTGGCATTTTTGAGGGGGCAATTTGTTAGCCTGTATTTTCGACAGGCATTAATGAATTGGAATAAGATGTTGAAATCTCATTTAATGAGTATTATTGCCTTTTAATATTTTCTTGGAAAATGATTCTGGCAATAAATCAAGAGAAAATCAAGGCATTTGACATCAAAGACTTTTAATGTGCAAAGTTAATTGTCAAAGCCTAGAGTTCTGTCGAATTCGACAGAACGATTGTTGTCTGAATAAGCTTGTCGAGTTCGACAGAACCATGTTTATCTAAATAAACATGCTGGTTCGACATTACTCTAATTGTCGAAAATATTATATATATATGTGTGAATATATGTATTTGTTTGGTTGTCTAACGTACTATGCAGAACGAAAGAAGCGTACTCTGGACTTAGCAAAATATTCAAAAGTGAATAACGTTGAAGGGTTCGCCAGGTGTCAAAGGGAATTCAAATTGTCAAGACACGTGGAGCATAGTTAGACGTATTGTAGGTTTATAGCAGTTATGTTAGTTTGTCTATAAATACAAGTTTCTGATAGAAGAAACGGGTCCACAGTTCAATACACATGCAAATTCCTAAAATATTCAGAGTACCCATGTCAACGAGCGAAATGAATGACAGGAACATGTACGAATCTGTGTACCATCCTTTGTAAACGTTTTACATTTGTTAAATGCAATTTACATTCTGCAAGTCTTGATTACTTGTTTGTCATTTAAGTTTTATGCAATTTAAAGCTTTCTGCAACTTTATCATTCTGCAATTTATTTTCATTGCATTGTCTTTACTGTTTCAAAAGTCTTTCTTTAAACTTTATTTGCAATTCATTTACAAGTTTTCTGTAAATTTAACTTTGAAGCATTTTACCTTTAAAACAAACCATTTGACTGCGTCAAATGCTTTTACTTTTATTCAAATTGTCCGATTTAACCCAAAGATATGAATATGCTTTCATCATCTTCCACACAATCCATATGTCCCGAGATTTACTAGTTGATCTCTCTTGTAATAATTAAACTAGCGGTTGTTTACTAAAAATCGGGGTAAACAGCTGAGAACAAGTGTGAAATCCGATTTGCTATGGAAGAAGATGATGGAAAGAGAGAATGGTCGGCGGAAATTAGAGCGGAACTGAGAAGGCAAGGAGGGAGACAAAGTTCACGGTGGCTAAGGGAGGAAGGAGGCGGTCGGACGGTGCAAACCGGCGGAGGGAGAGTGGAGCAACCAAACATCACGCCCCCAAACATTAATGTGGGTCCTACAGCTGCTGAGGTGGCAGCGAATTACCAATCAGAAAATCCAAACCCCAATAATTCAGCAATCATTACTATCAATGATACCATGGCCCACATGACATCTACCACCACTCAAAACCAAAACGTAACAACCACTAACATGGCAAGAGACAAAGAATTTATTTCACTAAATATCCCAAACCAAAACGGACCATTCACACCAATTGATACCGCCGCCACATTAAAACATTCCCTGCCAAACTTTATTGTCCAACCAAATACCAATCAATACCTGCCCATCATGATTCCTAGACTAGAAACGGAAACTAATAATCTCCAATTATTACCTAATCAAACTCTAATTTTCAACAATCAACCCAAACACATGGCCCCACCCAAAAATAATCTCACATCCAAAAAATACTCACAACCCGTTAAACCTCACTTGACTTTCCCGGCCAACCAGAAAACAGCACCCGACCCGACCACCATTAAACCAAGACCCGACAAAAAATTAAAGTCCTTGGACCCAAATTTTAGCCCGGTCCTAAACCCATCAACCCAAGTTCTGACCCTAGGAGGACATGGATGCACAAACAGAAAAGAAAAGCAGAAGGGAGGATGATGATGATACTACCACCAGCAAGAACCATGAAGAAAACAAGCATTTTTTAACGGCAGGTCCTGGCAGCCAGGACTGTCGGGACCAATGAAAATCCTAAGTTGGAATTGCCGGGGGCTGAGCACTCCGAGTGCAATTCCTAATCTCCGTAATGTTGCTCAGGGCCATCAGCCAGACATTCTTTTTTTTATCAGAAACTCTTTCTAAAGCTCAAACAATGGAAAGGATTCGCGTGAACTTAAAATTTAATTTGTGCCTGTCAGTAGATGTCGAAGGAAGAAGCGGAGGTATATCTGTGATGTGGAGAGACACTATAAAATGTAGGGTGATGAATTACTCTCGTCACTTTATTAATTTGATTGTGGAGGAAAATGAACAAGAAGAATGGAGGCTTACATGTTACTATGGATACCCGGAAAGAAGTAGAAGGAGACAAGCGTGGGATTTATTGAAAGAGCTTAGAGATATGTCAGAGTTACCTTGGTGTATTGTAGGTGATTTTAACGACTTGTTGTCCCAGGAAGATAAACGGGGGACTCATCCTCATCCAAATTGGTTGTGCAACGGTTTCAGAAATGCAGTTTGTGATTGTGATCTCACAGATATTCAGTTAGAAGGGTACCCCTTTACTTGGACTAACAATAGAGACTCTCCTGATGTAATTGAAGAAAGATTTGATAGAGCTATGGCTAACTCCAAGTGGCTCATGATTTATCCTAATGTCAAGCTGTTAAACCTACATGCCTCTCATTCTGATCATAGTCCAATTCTACTCCAAAGTTCACCTACAATTAGAAATGAGAAAACTTCTTCTGTTTTGAAAACATTTGGCTCAAGGAAGATGATGTGGAAGAGGTGGTGGAGGAAGGATGAGGGCGAGAGAGAGGTGTGGAAATTACTTCTAGAACAGTTCGGTGCGCGAAGAAGCTGAAATGGTGGGGAAAGAGGAAGAGGATGAGATTTAAGCAGGAGGTCATTGAATGTAGTGAAGAGATGGAAAGACTTAGAGGCAGTCATGATCAGATAGACTCGGGGAGGTACAAAGAGGTTCGAGAGAGACATGCTAGAATCCTTGTCCAAGAGGAAACTTACTGGAAGCAGAGGGCAAAGATGCACTGGTTAAAAGAAGGAGACCTCAACACAAAATTTTTCCACATGTCGGCCTCCGCTAGAAAGAAAGCTAAGAAGATTGAAAAACTTGTGAATGAGGTAAACGTTGAAGTCAGAACTCAACCGGAATTATGTGAGGTCGCTGTGAACTACTTTGATCAGTTGTTTAGAGCTAATGAAACAACTCAAGAATCGGTATTATCACTGATTTCTCCAAAAATTACACAAGAAGATAATGAGCGGTTGGTGGCACCAATTACAAAAGAAGAGTTAAAAGAGGCGTTATTCTAAATGCATCCTGATAAAGCTCCCGGACCTGATGGATTTAATTCGGCGTTCTATCAACATTTTTGGGAGTTATGTGGTGATGACATCTTTGAGGCGGCGAAGGAGTAGTTAGAATGCGATTATTTTCCTTCTTCCTTAAATGAAACAAACATTTGTCTTATCCCAAAATGTGATAATCTTGTCTCCATGAAGGATTTGAGACCGATTTCTCTTTGTAATGTGCTCTACAAAATGCTATAAAAAATGCTAGCTAACAGATTGAAGGGGTGTCTTGATAAGTGTGTGTCGGAGGAACAATCGGCATTTGTTGAAGGAAGGTCTATCATTGATAATGCACTCATAGCTATAGAAGTAATCCATGCTCTTAAAAGGAAGACAAGAGGTATGAATGGGGAGCTTGCACTTAAAATTGATATTAGTAAGGCATATGATAAAGTGGATTGGGGTTTCTTGCGCGGTATGCTTGAGAGATTGGGATTTGGTCAAAAGTGGGTACACTGGATGATGTTATGTGTTAGTTCAGTCAACTATTCAGTTTTGGTGAATTTTGAGAGAGTTGGACTTATCTATCCGGGAAGTGGACTAAGGCAGGGTGACCCTCTCTCTCCTTATCTCTTCATCCTTGTGACCGAGGGCTTAACAACATTACTAAAGAGTTCAGTGGCAAGAGGAAGCTTATATGTAGTTAAAATTTGTAGAGGGGCACCTTCGGTGTCCCACCTTCTTTTCGCTGACGATTGCTTCTTGTTTTGCAGGTCAAATTTTGATGAAACTAATCATATGATGCACATCCTAAAGACTTATGAGAAAGCTTCCGGTCAAGAAATAAATTTGACAAAGTCAGAGGTAGTTTTCAGCAGAAATTTGAGCAGGGCAGCACAAGAAAATCTCTCTAGAATTATGGGTGTTCGACATGTTCTCGGAACCGGAAACTATCTTGGCCTCCCATCTATGATTGGAAGAAAGAAGAGAGATATTTTTGCTTTCATAAAGGACAAAATTTGGAAAAGGATAAATTCATGGAAGGGAAGAGCTTTGTCTAAAGCAGGTAAAGAAGTAATGATTAAATCAGTTTTACAGGCTATACCGTCTTATGTGATGAGTGTCTACATTCTACCGGATACTACTATTAAAGAAATCGAAAGAATGATGAACTCATTTTGGTGGGGAGGTGGGGCGGAGAATAGAGGTATTAAGTGGTTAGCTTGGGACCGAATGGCCATTCCGAAAGCTCTTGGAGGGATGGGATTTTGTGATTTGCATCATTTTAATTTGGTGATGATAGCAAAACAAAGGTGGAAGATCATGACAAATCCACAATCTTTAGTGGCCAAAATATTTAAAGCAAGGTACTTTCCGAAATCCTCTCTTTTTGATTCTAAACTTGGCCATAATCCGAGTTATGCTTGGCGGGGTATATGGAATGCACGTTATGTTTTAATGAATGGTTGTAGGTGGAGTGTTGGTAATGGAGGTAATATTTCCATCATGGGTGACCCGTGGTTGAGAGGGAAAGAAGGAGCGTGGATTCAATCACCACAAGTGCAAGGTGCGTACAATGCTAGTGTTAATGATCTTTTTTCACCTAATGGGAAAATGTGGGATAAAGGAAAATTAGAGGCCATGTTTCCGACGGATGTTGTTAATCGTATTCTTGATATTCCACTTTTTGATACGGTTGAGGAAGACCGTTTGATTTGGGTTGATAGTTTAAATGGTGAATATAGTGTCAAAAGTGGTTATAATTTGATGGTAAATTCTACAAAAAAGGTGGAAGGAGCAACACATCAAGAGGATTGGAAGTGCCTTTGGAAAATTTATGCTCCACCAAAGGCTAAACATCTACTATGGCGTATTTGTAGAGGGTGTCTTCCAACGCGTACCCGATTACAAGAGAGGTGTGTTCCATGTCCTTTAAATTGTCCGGTTTGTGAGAATTGTAATGAAGATGATTGGCATGTAGTTTTTTCCTGTAATAACAGTGTTGAAGCTCGACATGCTATTGGTTTGGATAATTTAATTCTACCGAGGTTACAGCAACAACAAACAATCAAAGAAGCAATTTTTTCCATCTGTCAAGGTGTAGATAAAGATACCGCGGGACTGTTTGCTATGTTGGTGTGGGTGTTATGGAACAACAGGAATAATGTGGTCTGGAATGATACTAAAGAGCTAGGCAGGCAATTAGGCTTTAAGGCACGTTATATGTGGGAGGAATGGGCTGTTGTTCAGCAATGTCAACAGCATGACAGACCGCAAATAAGCCACCACCAGCAGCGTTTTATTTGGCAAAAACCTCCAAGAGATTGGTATAAATGTAATGTTGATGCGGGTTTTCATAATGAGTTAAATAAAACTAGTGTCGAATGGTGTTTAAGGGACTATACAGGCAGCTTTGTCTTGGCCGGTACTTATTAGAGAGAAGGTAAGTGTTCTATTGTCGAGGGGGAATCGTTCGCGTTATTACAAGCTATGTGGAGAATAGAGGCATTACACAAGTCATATTTGAAACGGATTCTAAAAGTGTTGTTGATGCTATTCACTCATTACGCGGAGGTTGCTCGAAATTTAGTTCACTTATTAATAATATTAGAAATGTATTGATGTTAAACTCTAACTTTGTGGTAAAGTTTGTCAAGCCGCAAGCAAACATGGTGGCTCATTCTCTTGCTCGAGCGGCCGTGTTGTGGTCTAGTCGCTATGTTTTTGAGTCGTTACCTCATTGTATTACTACTTTATTGAATAATGAAATAATATGAGTTATTGTTTGTCAACAGAAAAAAAAAACACAAAATTATGTTTGTAGTCTTTTAAGTTCAGCCTATTTTTTGAATTGGTGTTCTTTTTATGTTACATTGCCGGCCTTTTAAACAAGTTTCATTAAAAAAAAAAATCATGCATGACATAGATGTATTATGTATATGTCTAATTTGTCAATTTTCTTTCTTTCTTCATCGCTTTCGTTTTTTTTAATCTAAATTTCTGAATCCCAAAACTTTATAACAAGAAATATCTAATATTTTTTGCAACAATTGATGATTTTTTTTTAAGAAGCCAAATAAAATATGTAACTGATGGTGAAAGTAAAAAAAAAGAAAAAAGACAATAACAATTTTTTTAAGATCACGATTTAAATTCACAAACCTAAAAATAATGAATCTTATATATAAAATATATATGTAAGAAAAAAATTAGGATAACAAAAAATTCCTATCATCTAGTTATTCTAAAGAAAATTCCTATCAAAGGTTTGCAATGTATTTCTCGGATGCTTCGTATCATTTTTCCACCACATCTTGACATCTACAAGTGTTTGGGTCAAGAAACACACACTTGAGAGCGTGTTGACGAAACTACTTATTAAGGAGCACTAAATACTTATAGACACATGTGTTTCAAAAATAATAAAATAATTATATAAACAAATGAATAAAGCAGCCTCATATTGCTATCAAAGAAAAAGAAAAAAAAAACAGCCTCACATATTATAAATAGGCATGAATTAGAACAAATCGAAATATACCACCGATCGCATCTAACACATTTTCCATAGTAATATTCTTAGTTCATTATCCTCAACAAAACAAAAAGCATCCTTAGTATTCACGAATCACACCCATGGCAAAATCCTCCATAATTCTTCTAATTTCTTTGAACCTTACTTTCCTCTCCATAATATCTTTTGTCACTGCCACTACTTACTATCAAAGTTTATCTCCATCAATGTTGGGCTTTCAAGAAGAGAAATTCACTCACCTTCACTTTTACTTTCACGACATCGTGTCGGGCCCAAAACCAAGTATGGTATTTGTAGCTGAGCCAAATGGCAAGGTTAAAAACGCCTTGCCATTCGGGACAGTTGTGGCTATGGACGATCCATTGACAACTGGGCCCGAGCGTGACTCGAAACTTATAGGTAAAGCTCAAGGAATTTACACTTCTATATCACAAGATGAGATGGGACTAATGATGGTGATGACCATGGCTTTCACACATGGAGATTTTAATGGAAGTACCCTTAGCATATTGGGTAGGAACATGATCATGAGTGAACCTATTAGAGAAATGGCCATTGTTGGTGGAACCGGGGCTTTTCGTTTTGTGCGTGGATATGCTCAAGCTAAGTTTCATTCCGTAGATTACTCAAAAGGAGATGCTATTGTAGAATATGACATCTTTGTGTTCCATTATTAGTTAGTAATTAGATGATGTTTTACAAAAAATAGAGTTTACTTTAGATTTCTTATTTTTTATGTGTTACTCTCAAACTCGTAGTACCATTGTAAAAGGCAAATTGGAGAAATAAATATTGTCTTATGATATCACATTAGTTTGAAAAATTCAATATATAGTTCATCAAAAAAAGAGTTAATGACATTTTTATTATACCACTAACAATTATTCTAGAAGCTTGACTTGAAATATTAATAGACAAAGGGCCCTCTAATGTTTAAATTCATACTTGACTTGTTAGCTGGAAGCTTCATTACTTTGCTTGATATTTAAATTTAATATTGCCATTATTTGGATTTCTAGCATTGTGAGTCTAGTGTTGCTTTCCAGTTTTAATTCGAAATTTGGATTGAGTGAGTCGATATAGTTTGCAATATATTCGTGGAGAAGTTATCTTTAAGGACATATATATTATCGATTGTTAGTTAGTTCAGTGGTAACTGACGCTGAATTTGGTAGGAAAAACTACAGTTTGATCCCGCGTAATTGCAATCAAGAGGAGGCTGAAAACACTTGATGCTTGAACTGATCCCCGAACTAGATTAAACTGGTGACGAAAGCAAAAAAAAAACATATATATTTGAGTTATTTTGATAATTTGGTTTATTGGAACTTTTTAATATAAGTTTTAATTTTCTGTTGGTGGTTAAGCACTGATGTGAGCTTCATTCATAGTTTATTCAACAATGATACCATCTTTTCTTTATTTTTTATTGAGTGGTTAAACATTACATTTAGCTTAGGCGTTTGATAGTTAAGCTTCAGTATAGTTTATGCTTATATTAAAGTCAACGGTGGCACTAGTATCAACTCAAGAAATAAAAAAAGTAGGGACTATAATTGAAAATTTGAAAGCATCAAAAGTTGAAGAAATTTTTTAAAAAAACTAAAATTAAAATTTGGTTTATTATATCTATTGAGATTTTATTGTAAAAACATTTTTTATTTTATTCTATTGGATAATTTGGATTGCAGGAAGAGACCACTTTCATGCAGGAAGAAACCGCAAGTTTCTAGCCACTTTGCAATCTTGTGTTCCCATTGGAACTTCACATTATGGTGTGTTTGTTTTAGCTTAAAAAAGTGATTTTTTCTTTGTATATTTAAAAATGATTTTTATGATAACTTCATTAAAAATAGTAAAAGTTATTTAAATTTCATTTTTTTAATAATTAAATGAGTGATTTTGATATTTAATAACTTAAATATTCATGTTAGAGATTTTAACTTAATAAAAATCATAATTTTTTTTAAAAAAAAGAAATCTCTAAAAAATGATTTTTATGAAATGTAATTTGAAATAGTTTTTTTTAGAGATTTTTTTGACATTTTATGATCCAAAAAAATTTGTAATAAAATGATAACATACTTACAACGACATTTTAAGATAAACTATTCAAATTAATTTTTTATTTAAAACTTTTATAAAAAAATTTGTTAAAATTTTTTTACACAAAAATAATAGAAATAGTCTTTTCATTCCGGACAATTACATATTGTTTGGAATAGAGCCATTAATTTGAAATCAAACAATTTAAATTATAAACAAACTATAAATAATTTTGTACATTGATTAGAGATTAAATAGTTAGGACGAGTAACTGCGGTGCAATTTTTGCATCAGATACAAATTCTTTCACACACACTGTTTGTTGAGAAAAGTCCAGCAAAGTAAATGGCACTATCATTACATGTCACTGAATTTAGTTACTTAGTTTCCTTTGTCTATAAACTATTTTATACTTTGATGTCATAAAATTACTTGTATAATTATTAAATTTAATATTGAAACAATAGCTATTATAAAAATAATAAAATAATAGAAATGTTGTAAATTCATCTAAATATCACACCAATAAATACTTGATGTGTGGAGCAAAAGAACGGCAATCAAAATCAAACGTATAAGCAATAATAGCAACGATAAAGGAAGAACATGTGATAATTTATTTACCTATTTCGGTCAAAATTGACATACTCTGGAGGAGAGAGCAGTCTCCCGTTCCACTAAATCAAACGAGCACTACCACAAAAATAAGCTTTAATAGCACATATTTAATAGCGCTTATTTTAAAAGTGCTATTAAAAGCTGAAACGGAGCCCATTTAATAGCACTTTCAAGAAAAGCGCTATCAAACGCTTAAACGCTGGGACGATATAATAGCGCTTTTGGTGAAAATGCTATTGAAGCTGTGAACACGGATCACTATTATAGCACTTCTAGGAAAAACGCTATTAAAACTAATACTGTATAATAGCGTTTTGACATAAGCGCTATAGTATGGAAAATTAATTAAAAAAAATTGTAGTTGTTTGGGTGTGGAACCTTTGACCCCTAGGTTGTTGATTAATTAATAATTAATAAATTAAAAAGAAAGCTGATCCAGAAAAAATAGATCAGTCTTCATTCCCGTAGTTTCCTTCATTTCTCTACTCTCCATCATTCCTCTTTGTGCAATTCCTTCTCCATCTTCGTCCTTCGTTTCACCCCAAAACCTCAAACCGTAGTTCCGTCGTTTCGACCCAACACCTTAATCTCCATGGAACCCTAAATCTCGTGATTTCTCTCCCGACCCAGCAAAATCCTATTATCAAACCCTAAATTCTTGCTTTCAACACCTTTGTTTCCCTCATCCCCTTCTTCTACGCCCTTTTGTGTGTATTTTAGGTTCTTACAAGAAAGGCATACCTGGAAAGGATTTGGGGAAATTATCGTTACTTTACAGGAGCTCAAGGTAATTTCAATTTTGCTCTGTAATTCAATTTTTTAAGATTCAACTTTTAGGGATTTTTTTAGTTGTAATGGGTTTCTAGGAATAGGGTTTATGGAAGAACCTCTATTCACAAGAAGGTGGCATTGGAGATGTAAAGGGGAGTTCTATTTTCACTATCCTTAATTTATCTTTTTTTTTAGAAGTATATACAATTGGTTTATTAGGTTTGGTATTAGTTAATCTTGTAATAGTTTCATGATTCATTCCTAGTTTGTTATTGTGATATATTATTGCTGCATAGCTTATACCATGCATAGTCGTGTTTCATTTGTAATCCAAGACAGACTTAATGGGCATCTGCAATTATATTGTATCGTGGTCTTGATAACTTTTTGTTTGATTTTAGTAGTATCTTTTCATGTAATGTATGTGTCTTTAGTATACCACAGGATGTGTGAGTATTCATCATCACTATGTGGCAATTTTTATTTTAGACAATGCCACTGGTCATCAATTATTTGTTTTCAAATCTTAATATTCTTTGTATCCTTTTCATGGTGGCATGCTTTAAGAATAGAGGCATTAGATACTTCTTTCTACAATTGAATATCTTTTGTACATATGCTCTAGCTCTTGATCTTTATGTCATCTCAGTTGAATAATTGATTGAATTAATAAGAAATTGTTAAGTGTATTTATTACTTGTTTTGGTCATTTTGGTTTTTTAGATAAGGCTCCAAAGCATAAGTGTCTTTATGAGTATATTGTTTCAAACGTGACCAGTCTAAGGCTTCATGAGTAATCAACACACCAACAAAGTGGAACATCTATATTGAAAACCATATCTTCGATTATGCTTTCATAACAAAGGTATTTTATTTAATGTTATAAACTTTATCATTTTATTTATTATAATAGATTATGTTGTGCTGAATAAGTATAAAGCAACAATATGTTTAAAAACAGTGATCATTAACTGTGAGAAATATGCAACTGATGCTAATTATAAATCAAAGGCTTAATACACTTTTGAGGTAATGTTCAGAGAGTTTCACTCCATTATACTGGATAACTGAAATCTGAAGCTCACACAAGTGCTTACAATCTGAGCTTATCATATCTGTCTTCTGGTGGTGTTATCTGTTAGGAATATAGAGGGAGGGTTTTGCTTCAAGTTTGATTTTGAGTATTGGGATATTTATTGACTTTGTGTTTTGGTTTAAGCATTCCATATGCCTTATTATTTAATATAGTTTTCCTTGCTTGTTTAGAATTTCCTTATACTAAGTCTTGTTTTTTGTGTTAAGGAATGCCTGTAAGTGTTTCGTTATTGATCTCAAGCCAGATATATGCATTTCCTTTCTAAATTTTGTTCGCATTTCATTAATTTTAGTTTTATGTATTTTTAATCGAAAATTGAGGCTTTGAAGTTGTGATATTTTTTTTTGTGTGTGTCTAAAGAGGACAAGTGAGGTTCGACCCGAGCTCCTCTAAGGGACTTTCGATTGTCTTACTTTCAACCTTGTATATGTTCGGTGGTAAAGAGGCATGTAACCTGTATATGCTGGATTTCAAAGTGGATTTTTAGAATTGCATTTGTTAATATATCAGTTGGTGTGTTTACAGTAGTAGTATTCACTTGCATTCAGACAAATTTAGGCAGATAAACACTTATCTGAATCATGAAATATTATAGAATGCAGCCTTCCAAAATAATTTTAGGTAGATAAGCCTTCCAAAATAAATATAGTTTTGTTTATAATTATGCTTCATTTCAGTTTGGAACTTCATTTCAGTTTGGTTTACAATTATGCTTCATTGATTGGTATGAGAAAATTTATTTTGTAATCATGTGGAACTTCATTTCAGTTTCCTGAGGAGTAGGAATTGATCAAACAGATGATAAAAAGCTAAAACAGCACTCTAGAAGGTATGTTGGCAGCAGTACGTATGAGAGTTGTGTGTCATATGTTCTCTTGGTCATATTTATTGTCACTTAATTTCCTATTCAAGACTTGTCATTTAACTTTCTATTTCACTTAAGGCTTAACTTGATTATACAATCTTAAATTTGTGGTTCTGATTTTTCTTGCGCTTCTAGGCATGTATTGTGTAGTCAGTAGTGTGTTGATGCCTTCCACATAGTTGTTTTACATTTCATTCACATTCTAGACTAGCTGAAATTCTTAGCAAAGATTGTGATCTCTTCAATTTCACCTATATTGGGACTGTTTTGTATTGGTGTATTAGAGAGAAATACCAATATACTATTTGTATTGAAACTGTTCATTTTTGTCATTAAATAAGAGTAATCAAATATACAATATATTCTTAATTTTTCAGGGATTTCTTGGTAAAATGAGAATGGTGCTGGCTTGGTGAGCAATCCTAAGGCGTCCAAGTTGATTTATTAATTGTTTGCTGCATAAGTTCTTGCTCTGCATGGGATCATTAAGTGTTGGGATAGGTGAGTGAATATGGTTGAGAATGTATAGTACCTTTGTATTAGGCCTTGGTGTTGTTATTATTTGTATGTATCAGATAAGTTAGTTTTAGTGGGTGAGACTTATGTATTCAATATCTATATGTATGTACACTTTTTAAAATTTCAATTTAAGTTCCAGGTTACGTATAGAAAAAAAAGGCTCCAGGTTGTATATTTTTTTTTAAAAAAAAAACCACCTACAATAGCGTTTTTCTTAAAAAAGTGCTATTAAAACTGGCATCTATGATAGCACTTTTCTGAAAAGCGCTATTAAATCTTGTTGCCAAAAAGCACTCAGAACAGGTATATGATAGCGCTTTTGACATACAAGCGCTATTAAAGGTTGGACATACAATAGCGCTTTTAAAAGTGCTATAATAGACACATACTTACAATAGCACTGGCTTCTATAGCACTTAAAAGTGCTATTAAAGCCAAAAAAGAGTGCTATTAAAGGCTTTTTTTGTGGTAATGGAGTAAGTTTACACAAGATTCCCAATTAAGTTACAAGAATTAGTTTTGTCCAACCCTTAGAGTTATATCATGAGAAAACCTTTTTGTTTATGTCTAAAACCATAGTCTTGTGTGGTGGCAAGTCCTAATTCTCTATATCTTGTTTACTTATATTGCTCTCCTTATTTTTCTATCAATATATATCAATATCTATTTATTAAAAAATATATGTCAATTAAATTAAAACAAATTTGCCTTAAAATAACGGTTTTTCTATAATATGCAAATTTGCACATGTTAATAAATTTAAAAAAGTAAGACTGTATTGGAACTAGTGTATTTTATATTAAATATATAACTTTTAAGAAATAATTTTTGTTTTTTAATAAATAGTAACTATTTTTAATTACTTTAATATGTGCAAATGTTAGACAAATCCAATTATAAAATATAAAAGTTGCCAACGTTGAACTTATTTATGGTTCATGGGATGGCGATCACGCACATATGCTATATGTATATAGATACTATAGTGCTACATGGTTGAAGGGTGGCGGCGGGTGCCCCTTTTAATATATACTCCATCCGGCCATTATTATAAGTAAATTTGACTTTTTTGGTACATTGAAAAAGTGATGTACTTAGTTCATAATATAGACCACATACATCACTTTTACAATGTATCAAAAAAGTGAAATTTGCTTATAATAATGGCTGGATGAAGTACTTAAGTCTGTCCGTCAACATGTGAACATTGATAACCTCTCTATATATAAGCAAGATAATAGCATGACTCACTAAAACTTATCTAGAATATTCTAGAAACTAATGACTCATACCCTAAAATGGATTTGGACCTAATAAATCTATTATTGGGCTCATCTGAGACTATTCATTACAATTTCATTGCAACATATATAAAATGCAATTACATTGAAATATGTTTATTACAATATAAATCAAACTAACATATATAAAACACAAAAAATGAATTTAGAATCCGCCATCAACATCTCCTTCTAGGAGTGCAAAATGATGAAGGCCATGTAACTGGAATTATGACTAATCAAAATTGGTCGAAGCCATGTAACATCTCAACCTTACTCAATTCCACCGTTGACTTTAATATAAGCTTAAACTATAGTAATGACTAATGAGGCTTTAGCTATCAAGCACGTAAGCTAATTGTGATGCTTAACCATTCAAGAGAGAAAATAAAAAAAGGGATAGCTTCCTTGTTAAATAAATAAATAAACTATGACCGAATTGCTCACGTCAATATGCTTAACCACCTAACAGAAAAACTTATATATAAAAAGTTCCAATAAACCAAATTACCAATAGACTCACAATGCCTCAAGAATAATTGTTAGTGGGTATATATATAATAAAAATGTCATTTAACTCTCTTTTTGATAAACTATAAATTGAATTTTTCAAACCAATTGTGGTATTAATATTATATTACAATATTTATTTCTCCAATTTGAGAGGAACACTAAAATAATAAATATAAAGTAAACTTAATTTTGTAAAACACCTACCTAATTACTATGTATAAAACAAAACACATAATTACTAACTAATAATGGAACACAAAGATGTCATATTCTACAATAGCATCTCCTTTTGAGTAATCTACGGAATGAAACTTAGCTTGAGCATATCCACGCACAAAACGAAAAGCCCCGGTTCCACCAACAATGGCCATTTCTCTAATAGGTTCACTCATGATCATGTTCCTACCCAATATGCTAAGGGTACTTCCATTAAAATCTCCATGTGTGAAAGCCATGGTCATCACCATCATTAGTCCCATCTCATCTTGTGATATAGAAGTGTAAATTCCTTGAGCTTTACCTATAAGTTTCGAGTCACGCTCGGGCCCAGTTGTCAATGGATCATCCATAGCCACAACTGTCCCGAATGGCAAGGTGTTTTTAACCTTACCATTTGGCTCAGCTACAAATACCATACTTGGTTTTGGGCCCGACACGATGTCGTGAAAGTAAAAGTGAAGGTGAGTGAATTTCTCTTCTTGGAAACCCAACATTGATGGAGATAGGCTTTGATAGTAATTAATGGCAGTGGCAAAAGATATTATGGAGAGGAAAGTAAGGTTCAAAGAAATTAGAAGAATTAAGGAGGATTTTGCCATGGTTGAGTTGTATGAACTAAGAATATATTCTTTTTGACAAGATGAACTAAAAATGCTTATTACTATAGATAGGAAAATGTCTCAGATCCAATCGGTAGTATATTTCAATTCGTTTTGATACATGCCTATTTATAATAGGTATGGAGGGTGTAAGGCTGCTTTATTCATTTGTCTTGTAGTATTGCTACTCGATAATTGGGTCACGTTGGTGTTTCTTGACAATTTTTATTTTATTTTATTTAGATTTCAAAATGTGGTGGAAAAGTGATAGCCGTCAGCAACTTATAGCTTTTTTTTCTTTTCCTTATCAAACGAAGCATCCGAGAAATATAGCGGAATTTTTTTCCTTAATTTTACTATATTTTTTAATGAAGACAAAGATTGGGAATTGAGATTAAGATAGACATAAAATAAGGAGAAAGACATAGAAATTGAGAAAATTTGATTCTAAAATTATTGGATTCAAGTTATTAATGAAGTTATTAATGAATCTTGGTAGTGCACGGCACGGGATTATTTTCTTTTTAAATATTATTTATATGTTTATTTTGATATATTATTTGAATATTTTGGTTTAAAATTTTAAGGTAAAATTAAGATAGGTTTTGTATTATATAGATTTAACGATGTTACAGAATAAAGCGAGATTAAGAGTATTACTATACTTCCCATTTTACACTATTATGTGATAGATTATTTATCTCATCTTCATCCCGAAACTATATAGTGATCCTATAAATATAAAATAATTATAAACTTCATTCTCAAAAGGAAATATGTTTTGATTTTTCACGGCCTTAAGATTTTTTGGGACCGTACCCATAAAATTAAAATATACCATGATTTTTTATTTATTTTTCATCTCATGCCGACTCTTCATAGAAAATTTACATTAGGTTCATTGTCAAACACGGGAAAATTTTTACTTTTTTCAATAATATTTATTTCCATATGTTTTTTTTCGTTTGAAGGTTGTCTATGTCTTTTTTTTTTCATTTTATATTATTTATAATGTTATCTACGTTTTTTCAAATGTTTATGAGATTGATTTCTTTTAATTTATTTGAGTATGCAAATACAATATATCTTTAACACGAGACTTTGTAGGACTTCATCAACAAAAAATAATTGTAAATTTTATACTAATTTTTAAATGAATAATAACATACTTTGACCTTGTTTCTATTCTAAATTTTTTTTATTTCACCGTACCACAAAGAAGCAATCTTCACGCGTGAGCGTCAAATGGGAAAACCTATGTGTGAATCTCACCTTAATAAATTAAGGTTCTTAAAAAAGTTCGAACGAAGGTTATAGAATGTTTAAAAAGTTTGAACGAAGGTTATGGAAAGTTTAATATAGCATACATTACAAAAAATCAAAATTATATTAATTTATTTTATATTTTCCATAGATTTTATCAGCCATATGTAATCTAATGAAAGTGCGATGGACACATAATATGGAGAAAAAAAACCCTTAGTCGAAATTCAAATTTTAATTAGTCAATGTGTATTTTTAATAGTGGGATGAGAAATGTTACCAGTTTCGTATTATATTATACCACTGAGAGATTCTCTCTCTCTCTCTCTCTCTCTCTCTCTCTCTCTCCCGTCTCCTTCGCAATACTCTACAGGAGCTCCATCAACAATAAAATAGCTGCTAATTCTAGTATATTTTTTAATGAATATCAATAAAATTCTCGTGTTAAGTTATCGCTATCTTCTAGATACACTTTTCATCATGGAGGATCACTTTTTATCATGCAAAATATTAACTCCCGCAGTCGGAATTCAAAATTTAATTAGTCAATGTGTATTTTTAATAGTCGGGTGGAAAATGCTTCCCGTTTTCTATTCTACACCACTAAGAGATTTCTCTCTCTCTCTCTCTCTCTCTCTCTCTCTCTATTTCTATCTCTCTTCCGTCTCCATTATATGATTCTAGAGAGGCTTCATCAACAAAAAATAGTTGTTAATTATAGATATATGCGGATAAAATCCGCCATGGACACAGAGCAGATAACTTAATGGATATCCACGGATAAAATAAATGGATATTTCAATTATCCGCATTTAATGGATACTATCCACGCCCGCAGATATCCATACCCGCTAAAAAATTAGTAAAATTAATTAAATATCTCTACTTACATATAAATTATAGTATTTTAATATTTTATCTTTTGCAGTTTGGTTATTTTATATAAATTCTATCTTTGATTGGCTCTTTTGCAGTTCAGTGAGGTGATTTTTGTTTGTAGATTTGGTGTTTTCATTAAAAATAGAGAGCAAAATTTATAAATGTTTTGTATTTTAAAAAACTTAATTTTTTTCAATAATTAGGCTTTTTTAAATAAAAAAAAATACAATCCATGGTTATCTGTTAATATCCGTGGTTGCTTCAATATTCGTAGATTACTCGCTTAGCGGATATCCACATGGATATGGAGCGGACACGGATATCATATATGTATGACGGAGCGGATACGGATATCACACTATCCGCGTCCATGAATATCCATTGACATTCCTAGGTGGTAAGTACTTGTCTTTTATCATTCTCCAACACTGAGAGTTTTCTTTCTCTCTCTCTTTCTCTCTTCTAATGAACATAATTTTGTTTTTGTTCTAATGAACATAATTTTTTCTTCAAAATAAAATAAAATATTTTTACGTAAAAAGGTTTATAGATATGTCATAAGCTAATTTTTGGGTTCAAAACTTCAATTCTTCGAATGATCTTATCCATGAAAAAAGTAGTGTACTTTCTTATTTCAATTTGTTTCAAAGTAATCTAAATATAAATGTTCCTTCATTTTACAAAATTAAAATATTAAAAATGTACCAATTGATAGTGTCGCACAAGTGGTAGATACTTGGTCCCTTTAACCATTTGGTCTTGAGATCGATCATGACCGGTGCATATGGAGAATCATTTCTTAGGAGAGGCCAATCCCTTAAATAGATCTCAGTTAGATCGAGGGGATTAGTTTCTGCACTTGCGCACGGATGATACCTTTGTTTTAAAAGTAAAAATAAAAAATGTGTGTGTGTATATATATATATATAATATTTTAAATATTCTATAAAAAAAATATAATATTTCTGAGAGTTTCTAAAACAAAAAGAGTTTCTAATAGAAAGATAGTATATAATATTTGAGAGAGTTTTCACTAAAAGAAAAAAAAAATATTGAGAGTTTAAAAAAAAAAAATTTGAAAAAGTTTCAACAAAAAAAATATAATATTTGAAAGATTTTTTTTTAAAAAAAAATTATAAAAATTCAATTATTGTTGTTAATGGGATTCGAACAACATACCTTTGTTAGTAATTATAAAGTAATTTTCTCTACAAAAAGAAAGATAGTTTTCCTTAAAATATTATAAAAATTCAATTATTGTTGCCAGTGAGATTCGAACAACATACATTAAGCTAAAAACTCTGAATGACACCTAAGCAAGAGAAGCTCTAATTGAATGCCACGTAAGCAATTATTATTGAAAATGCACGAGAAAGCTCCGTGGGAATCTCGTAATGTATATAATAGAGATATCTTACCTATATATAAAAGAAATACATGAGTTTGGTGTGGACTTTTCCTTATTTCTAATTTATCCTCTCTTCACATCAGTTACTCTAACACTTTGATAACTGCATGATACTTAATTAGCAAAAATTAAGGAGTAGTTGAGAATAAAGAGGCGGATAAACAACAATGAATGAAGAGATTAAAATAGATACACACAGTCTTCCATTCATCCTTCAAGAAGGAAAAGTAAATTTTAATTTTATTATTAGCAATTAATTTCAGATTTCATCAATAATTGTCATGGTTTAACTCAACACACACTGGTAAGTGTCTATCATAACCGCATAACACACATAAATAATAAACATTCATCGTAAATTAAAAAGGGTACACAATCGGCAGGCACTATCATTCCATCTAATCCTCCTGCTATATACTTACAATCACTCCTCCTACAACTTACAAGTGTTCAAGAATCAAAGCAAAACTTTGAGAAGTCACGTGGTAATCTCTTCTCTCCTATGAAGCCCCGATACGCGATACGATACGGATACGATACGATACCGATACGCCGATACGTGAAAATTTTAAAAAATTCATATCCGATACTGGCGCGATACGTTATTTAAAAAATAATTTTAAAATTAAATATATAAATGCACAATATATAAACATGACTAAAATTAATAATATTAATAATGATAATTATTTTTTGAAAGACAAAAAATTATTATTATTATTATTATAAACGCCAATAGTTCATAGTACAAAAAATACTAATTATAATAAATTAACATCATTAATACTAAGTTAAGTATTTGTGTCAGTACATTTTAAGTTATACATCTTAAGTTAAGCATTATACAAAAAGAACATCATTAGTATTATCCCAAAAAGCATCACTAGTACTATATAAAAAAAAATACATAGTTAGTTACCCGTGTAACAAGTAACAACGTAATAATTTGATATTCACTAGGAAACACGGATTGTATACGATATTATTTTTTTATTTAAAAATAAAGATTTAACCGATACTTTTCCGATACGAGTATCGGGAAGTATCGGACGCGTATCGGATATTATTATTTTATTTAAAAATAAAGATTTAACCGATACTCTTCCGATACGAGTATCGGGATGTATCGGACGAGTATCGGTATCGAGGACGTATCGGACACGATACTTCACCATTTTTAGAGTATCGGGGCTTCATAGCTTCTCTCTATACATCTAATTACTATGATCATGTATATGCTATCAAGTATATGCTATCATGTATATTACGATTACAAAATTGTAGGAAAACTATTCCTGCTATTGCTAACTTTATGATCATATCATATATGGTAGTTGATGAATATGAGATGACCATCTATGGACGTATATGTAGAATTGTTTCAATGACTATGCTTATAAATTTTTATATAATTTTTGGACTGTATTAAATTTCATGTGATCAAAAAAGAAATTCACTTCATAATTAAATTTTATTCTCACAAATTTGTTTAACTTTTCACTTTCTAAGTCATATGTGATATTACATCGGATATGATGGACATCTCTTATTTATGTGTATTGTGTATTTACTATTTTGTCTAAAAACCAAAAATAAGTTTTGCATGTCCTATAATCAAAATTCAATAAGATGTGATATCTAAAGAGGATCAAATAGTGTGTTATATCTTTATGCAGACATTTATGATTCCAAGAACAATTTTCATGACATTGTTACCTTTTTTTTTAAGTTGTTAGGGGAATAGTGTTGTTAGCTGCTGCTCTTTTTGGAGTTGTTAGAGGAATAATGTTGATTGTTTTCAATGCAACTGTTGGATCATCTTCGTTCTAATACCAAGATGCTACAAGAAACATAGCCAAAATTTCTGCTATCAACTACAACGACATAAGGTGAAGTATACCAAATTGTGTGAATGGTGAAGTTTGGCAATTACGTGATTGTCTCAATGTAGTCATTCAAAATGAAAATAGAAGTGAATGTTTGAGAATTTAATTTGTGCAAGAACCGAAGCAAATAATTTTCTTTTTTGCTCTACTGTTCAATATATATATATAAATCACATTCATGGTTGATGTTTTTTTTTGACACATGCATATAGATATTTTTATGTCTCAAGTCACTTTACAATACACATTCTATTTTTAGTTTTTTCAGAAAAGGCACATATAACGTAGTTTGATAGTTGGTGGATTTAAATGGAATCACTCTTATACATATTACCCAATATATTGGCACATGCATATAATGATATATGTAGTTCATCTTTTATCAATCACCGCGAGAATGCCATTTTTTTTGTCAAGACATCCTATATATTTTCCTATATATTTTTAGGTGATTTTTTGTTCTTCACAATTATCTTCTACATATAAGTTAGTATAATAGAAAATGCATATCACACAAACGGGCACGAAAGGCGCGCTATAGTTTTACATAAAGAAAATGATTTGAGAGAACTCAAGCTAAATTTTTTATAAAAATAATTTTTAATTATACTTTATTTATGACCGAACTCTAAGCTATAATTTCTTTACCCAAAAATAACTCTTAAATATACTTTATTTATGGCCAAACATCAAATTATCATAAGGTCTCCTCTTAAATATACTTTATTTTTGGCCAAACATCAAATTATCATAAGGTCTCCTCATATATATATATATATATATATATATAATAGATGTTCCATTTAACTTTGCTTTCGGTGGCAATCGTTGGTCCTCTGTTGTTTCTTGTGTTGATAATTAAATTAGTCTTTTTGATAATTAGTAGGACAAAAGTTGAAGTTTTATAGGTACCTTTTTTTACATTTATTTATTGGTTAGTGGATCATTTTTACAAGTGGTCAATCGTGAACAAGTGATTAATATTATTATATTATTTAGATCATCTATAAATAAATTTAGAAAAATTAAAAATGATTTAATATGTTATTGAGACTTATGAAGATTAGCGGTATTTAATAAAAATTCGCAAACCGTTAATTTTAATGGGTCGCAATAATATATCAAATTATTTTCAATTTTTCTAATTTTTTTATGGATGATCTATATGATTTAACTTTCAGTCCAACGATAAATTTTGTGAAATTTGTATTTGTTATAATGTTGTTTGTGACTAATCCACCATGGACCACTTGAAGAAGTGATTCATATTAGAATTTAATTTATTTATCTAGTACCTACACCAAAAAGGTGAGATATAAGACAAAACGTGAACAAGTGATATAAAATGTTGCCGATTATTCATAAGACTAGAAAAGTGTTGTGTTTGTTCTTTTCGTCTGAGGCGCAGCAATTTTCGCCCAGGCGAAAGTGCGACCAAGGAAAGGGGTGGCATCAGATTTTTTCGCCTTAGGTGAAAGGAATGGGGCGAAAGCGCGTGGACAACTTGCAGATTTTGTGGAAAAATTGGTTTGTGGAAGATATCTAACTTGAATTTGGTTTTATTTTTTAACATGTGCAAATTTGCACATGATAGAAAAACCCTTCATAATATATACAATAAACTAATATAATAGTTATTTATTTATTACTACTCCACTAACACGCCTAGTAAAAAATTTATTACATAAATTTTAGTTCAATTGATAAAAAATATCAAAATTATTTTAAGTTTGATTTCTTGTGGTGTCAATTTTGGTGCACTAAATCCATATTATTGTAGTTTTAAATGGAATTCATGCAAATTGATGACGGAATTAGGCCCCTCACATCAGTCGGTTCCTGGGTCGGAAACTGATTCTTCCAAAAAAAAAATATTGTATCACATGTTGTTTTTCTACCACCGCGAACAATTTTTCTGGTTCCGTCTGCACAGGTTAACCTGTGAACCCTAGTCATATCAAATTGTAGTTAAAATTTCATTTTCATTGAATAACAATGTTAAACCAAAATAAAATGATGACGTAATTTTGATAAATAATAACCAATATATTAATCTGAGTGGTCATTTAAATTTTGTACTCTAACTATTTTACATCAAAAAATTTAAAAGTGATTAAAGTCGTTAGCCTCATGATATACAATTTTTAACTAATTTAATGTGGTAGATCCAATGTTTTTAATTTTCCACAAAACTGTCATCCTCAATTTTTGCGTCATCGATCTGTCTCATGATCTATAACTTTCTTTTCATGTTGAGGTGTGACAGAATCTCCAATTATGATACCACATCAAGCACATTTGAGAATGTTGGAGTTAGTCATTCCATGAACATTTATATTTGGTTAATTTGATGCATTTTCCAAACAGTGTTTTTTCCTCAATGGACTGGTTTGAGGTAATAGGCAATTTGATTTCAAATATATCATCATGAAATTGTTGTCGTTCGCTCATCCAAGCCACATGAGTCTCTCTCAAGGGATTAACCCAGCTCGGGATTGGTTATTGTCTATAAATGGACCGTCCATAAATTGCTATCCACACCATACTTTTTCTTCATACACCTCCCATAAGTGAGGAAAATTTCTCAAGCACCACCAAATTTCTCGCGCACCCCCCCAAATTTCTAATGCACCCCCCCCCAAATTTTTCATGCACACCCCAAATTTTTCGTGCACCACCTAAATTTCTTGTGTACCCCCCAAATTTCTCGCGCACCCCCCTCCAATTTCTAATGCACCCCCTTAAATTTTTCATGCACCCCCAAATTTTTCGTGCACCCCCAAATTTCTAACGCATCCCCCGGATGACTTGTGCCCCCAAATTTTTTTTTTGTCCCCACATATTTCTAGGTTAAACCATTTTGTTGTGGGAATGGTTTCACATATATATACTCCAAAATCATTAAGTGCATAAGATGGTTTTGAAGTACAACCTATAATTAGAATCATTATTTTTTTTTTTGTACAATTATAATCATTATTTAAAATCATTTAACAATAATTTTGGTTTCTTATATAAGACAATCTAAACCATTTAATCACAATTATTGTTTTTATTCTAATTATAAGGTTGTACTCCAAAACCATTTTATGCACCTAATGGTTTTTTATTACAATCATCTGAAACCATTCCCACAGCAAAATGGTTTAATGGTTTTTTATTATAATCATTATTTTTTAGTTTTTTTGGTACAATTATAATCATTAAAGTATTTAAAACCATTTAACAATAATTTTGGTTTCTCATATAAGACAATCGAAACCATTAAATCACAATTATTGTTTCTATTTTAATTATAGGGTTGTAATCTAAAACAATTTTATGCACTTAATGGTTTTTGAGACTTGAGTGCATTTCTCTGAAACCATTCCCACAACAAAATGATTTAAGTTAGAAATGTGGAGGGGAACAAAAAAAAAAATTGGGGGGCAAAAGTCATATGGGAGTGTGCGAGAAATTTGGGGGGTGCATGAGAATTTTGAGGAGTGCAAGAGAAATTCGGGGGGGGTGCATGAGAAATTTTTGGGGCGCATGAGAAATTTGAGGGGTGCATAAGTAATTTGGGGGTGCATGAGTAATTTGGGGGGTGAATGAGAAATATGGGGGCGCTAGTCAGTTGGGGGCGCGCGAGAAATTTGGGGGGTGTGTGAGTAATATGGGGGCGCGCAAGTAAAATAGGAGGCGCATTAGTAAAGTTGTTGTGTTTTGATTGGTTTATGGACGGTCCATAAAGATTGTCTTTATGGACAATAACTTTGCCCACCCAGCTCTAACCCTAACGGAAAAAAAGTTTTAGAGAAGTAGTCGCAGGTTAGTAGGTCAATGTGTTTGTATCTCTATACCTACAGGAGTCAGTCCACTATTGTTTTCCAAAACAAAATTTCTAGTAGTGTATACTCATTGAAGAGCAACGACTAGTTTTTGCATTAATTTGCCACGGTGGTTTTTCTTGATTTGCACCTCACTCTCATTTGTCCTATAAATAGGTGCAGGGACGGATTTACCTTAACATAATTGGGGACTGCTGACCCCACTCTATCAATATATTTTTAACCAATAGTCACTACTTTTTACTCTTTGACTCCACTTAAAATATAATAATGTCCCCGCATCACTTACTACAAACATTGTTCTTTTTGTAAATAACACAATAATATACAAATTTTATGTTACACTATTAGTACAATATACTAAGAAAATGACGTACGTTAACTGTAACAAACAAAAGAAAACTACTTCTTATTTTAAAGAATATATATGGAATTGTTAAATACATTTTTGTTCCTATAAATATTTTAAAGTCCTTATTAAAAATTTTAACTAGTCCCTCAAATATTTCAAGTCATGATTTTGGGTCCTTCTTTTTCTTCCGTCAACTCGTGTATACCATTCAAAATTTTAAATTTTTTGTCTTTCTGCAGTCATATTTAATACATTAAAGGAATCTCTCTTGCAAAAAAGTTTAAATTTAAGAGCTACAAAATAGGTAGTTAATGTTCTTAGCATTTTTGGGTCACAAATGTAATGTTACATGTGTACGTTAGGGCCATCATGTAATTAGTCAAAGCCATGGTGGTCTAATTAATAATAATTTTGTGGCTAAGAACATAAATATCATGAAAGGTAATATTATTGTGCAAATACCATAAGTTAATATCTAATTTGATGAGGGGCCAAATTAGAATATTGAAAACTAAGAAATAACTTTTAAGGTTATTTATAGGGGTTATGGTCCCCAATTGTAGATAACGTGAAAACGACACATCAAGTCAATTTCTCTCTTCATCCCCATCAGAGGAGATTAAAGGTGTCATAAGGAATTTCTACAATTGGAAGATCATGTCCGTAATCTTCAATATATTCCGATGACAAACTCAGGTACGCTTCCGCTTATGTTTACAGTATTTCTTAATGATTAACATAATTGGATTCTAGGATTTTCAAATCAAATTTAATTTCAACAAATGTTATTCAAGACTATTCTTAATTTTCTTTTAAATAAAATTTTAAAGATAAATTATATTTTAAGGACAAATGACTTCGACTCCATTTATGAGAATTTCTGGTTCCGTCCCTGAATAGATGTCTTATAGTAGTTTATTTGCTAGCAAAAATTTGCATCAAAATTATATAAAAAATATAACTCATCACTCTCATTATTTTTACACTTGTTAATATATTTTATAGAGAACTCTTTTATACTAGATAGTTTATGTTGTAATATTACATGCTTCAATTTGTTATATATCTACAAATTTGGTGTAGGGAAGCCCCATATTGTAACGCCCCGAAATTTAGAAGGAAGTTATTTAGATATTAATTAATTAATTCCGTTATAATTATATGTTGGACCAATTAATTAAAGAATATTTTTAGTAGAATAATTAAGTGGAGAAAAATAGAGACATTTATTTTAGTATAATTTTGGGGAGATATATTTAGAAAATAAAAGTAGAACCAAGTTATTGATGGATATGATCATAATTTTAAATTGAAACAAAATCTCACGAGATTTACTCTTTCTTAAGGAAAAAGAAACCTAGACCATTTCCTTTTATAAATAGGTAAAACATAAGACCAAGAAAGAATTAGGATTGCCACTTTTCATAAAACTGAAAATAAAATTAGAGGGAGTGCTTGGAGGGGAAAGCGGCGAGGGAGAAGGAGATTAAGGGAAGGAGATCAACTTCATCACACTAGGAGAAGAGATCACTGCTACTAACAAGTAAGGGGGTTTAACCACTCACTCAATAACTCTGAATGTAGATAGTACTAGGGGCATAGCTTTTATTTTCTTTTACTCTACTGCCGCCATGTTGTTGTTGTTGTTATTGTTGAATTATTTTTATTATGTTCCTTGATCATTGACTATTGGTTTTTATGTTTTCGTTACTGGTTGTGTGAGCTGTTACTAAAGTATTAGTATATGTGTTCTTGAAACTAATGGTGTTGGGACTAAGTTCCTGTTAGAACAAAAGCGAGAAAATTATAACTTATGGAATTGGGGTCGATAACTAATAAACGAAGTTCCTATAATGATTAAGAATTCTAACTAATTTAAAATTAGTTATGAGAAATTTATATGCCTACTGGAATTGAATTTAGGATCGTGTCCTTGAAGCTTGATATGAACCGAGGTGAGATTTTCAAACTTTGGCGAGAACTCCAATTCTTTTTCGATCGCCGATTTTAAAAACTATTGCCGGGCATCCCTCTAGAATTGAATGACGATCAAAACGGTATAAAATTCGTCGTCTCACGTTGAGAAACGAGGGAGAACGAGTCGGGTTGAATAGCCGGGTCGAGCGACCCGTTTTGCAGTAAAACGGGTGAAGATGGAGCTGGTTGGACCAGCTGCGACGCCCAGTCGCACCTGCCGCGCATGGGGGCGCGTGCGGGTCCTATATAAATCCAATTTTTTTTTCAGGAAAATCATAAATAAAATTCTGAGAATTTTGGTATCTCTTTTGAAATTTTTGGACACCTGTAGCTATTTTTCGTTAATTATTTAAAGTTGAAAGGGTAATTAAAAATAGTAAAATCTCATAAAAATTTCCAGAAATTTTATATATAGTTCTATGAGTATTTAGTAACCCACTGGTGCTGGTCACTCTCCCTAGTTCATGGATTTGAATCTAACTAACAATTGTCGTCAATTAAATTGAAATAGATTTCTAGCTAGTTCGTCAAATACCTTTTAAATTAAATTACTTGAGTTGGGGCTGTTTCGGGTATTAGTTAGTCGCTTTTCAGAGTAGTTAATAAATTAGTTTAATTTAAAATTGGAGTTGGATCTATTAGGTGTCAAATTAATTAATTGGTGGTTAATTAAATTAGGTGTCGAATTAAATTGGTGGTTAATTAAATTGGTGTCGAATTAATTGGTGTTTGACTTATTTGGTGTTGTCTAACGGTGTTGTTATTAATTGATGTTAATGGCGCTGATGCGAAGGTGTAGTTGAATTTATTCACTCTAATTATTTAATTAAAATTCGTATGTTTCGTCGGTGAACTGAATCAATTTAATTTGAATCGAGGTAGGGCTGGTGGGTGATACTAAACTATTGTTTCTAGAGTTGTGAGTAACTAAGCGAAGCCTAAATATTTTAATTGTTGTACTGGTTGGTGTTGCCTATAGTCGTTGTGTGTTGGTGTTGTTGCGGTGTTGTTCATAACTATTAGTTGCATGCTGTTGATTAATTGGTGTTGTTGAATTGTTGTTGATTGAGTTTTAGGTGTTGTCTAAGTAGGATCATGCATTCATACATGTGTCAGTCCTCGGTGTTCATAAATCGGTGTTGATAATTCGGTGTTGACAAATCGGTGTTGATAATTCGGTGTTGACAAATCGGTGTTGATAATTCGGTGTTGATAATTTGGTGTTGATAAATCGGTGTTGAATTGGTACCACATGCATTTAGGGAGTCTATAGGTCGCATTGCATCCTAGTTTGGTGGAGTTGCAATTTAATTATTCTATTGAATTGATGTGTTTGATAATTATGTTTGGTTATGTGTTTCTCCGTCCCAGAGGACGATGCGTTATTTATTACCTCTTTATGCTTTGGCTATTATTTTGCACTATTGAATTCAGTTATTTATGTGATGTCGTACTCACCCCTTCTGGTTTGACCCTACGACGTAAAACTCGTAGACTTTTACATGTAGGTGATGAGTCTTAGTTGCTGTATTCGGATAGCTCTTTCCTTGCTCTGTTCTATGGAGTCGCTCTGTTAAGATACCGTGGGAAAACTCTAAATTATTTTAGCCATTACCTTCATTAAGGATTTTCAGACTATATTATAATTTTCTTTTAAGATTTTGTTATTCAAGAATTTGGATATTGATATGTATTAATTTTTAAAATACGATGTATCATTTTATTTATATATTTAATAAATTAGTTGAGTTAAGCTTGAGTAACACCCTTTTGGAATAAAATAAATAGTGATTTCACCAATAAAACCTATGGGGATCTGGGTGTTACAATTGGTATCAGAGCAGGTCGGTCCAATCCGGCCGTGTCGGTTATGTGTCAATCAGAGCAGGTCTGTACAGTCAGACCAAGTGGGCGTAGTGTCAGTGTTGTGTCTACCTTGTGTCTTTTCTATTTAGTCACACTTGCACCTTAATCACATTTTAAATATCTTCTTCCCACATGATGTATAACATGTTGCTAGTGGAGAAGATCGTGAGGTAGCAGTGCCGGGAACGCCGAAGGCTCGGGGCTGTTACACATACCTTTCCCTAATTCCAGCCAAGCCCTTCCACCAAACTGACGCCTTACTTCCCCCTCTCCTAACCCGACTATCTCCACATACTTATCAACAATTAAGCTCGTTATACCCTCCTTCTCCAAGACATATATCCTCCATCACCAATATTACTTTATAATAAAACATTAAAATCCTTAATCCTCCTAACGTCCACCTTCCACACTCCCTATCAAAACAAATCTTCTACCACTTAATTCAATGAGTTCCTCCTAATTTCCCCACTCTCCACATGAAAAAGATTTAAATAAGCATTCAATGAAAAAATAAATATTTAAAGGCGCTTTGAAGAAAGAAAGTAAGTAAACCTGTATCGAAGACAAGACGTATTAGATTTAGGCCCCGTTTGGCCCGGCTTATTTTCCTCTTTTTTTTTTCTCCTTAAAAATAGTAAAGAAGGAAAAAATTGTGTTTGACTTTATTTTTTTTTATGTTTTACTTCTTTACTTTATTTCTCTAATACTTTTAAGGAGAAATCGTGTCAAATATAATTTTATACTTCTTTATTTCGTTTAAGCTAAAATAAAAAGTAAAAAATAAGCCGGGCCAAACGGAGCCTTAGAGGTAATATGTGAGCACTTTTGAAATTTGATACGTCATGTTATAAGAGTCTAAAACACATCTTTTGCTAGATAATTTAAAAATAAATAAAACGTATTTTTAAAATTAAAAAATGTTATAAAATAATAATGTTTGCTTTTATTTTTGTTACAACCACAAAAGAAATATATATATATATATATATATATATATATATGTATATTAAAAAGAAATTATTACAAAGGAGTGGAGATAGCCATAAACTCCTTCAAGTAGAAAATCTAAAGTTAGACATACCTACACTACTACAGAAAATGGTTTTTACATCGGGCCAATATGACATTTTACATCGGTTCAGGGTCCGATGTAAAGACGATTGATGTTATAAGTCTGACACATTTCACATCGGTTGGCCACCCGATGTGAAAATTAAGATATCACATGCGTTATTTATTATATCCGATGTGAAATCTGACCTTTAAATTAATTTTATTAAAAACAAATGTAGATTTCACATCTGTTTCTCGTTTTAACCGATGTGAAAAGCCACTATATCACTTCGGCGCAGTAGCCAAACCGATGTGAAATCTCTTCTTCTTTTTTTTTCGGTTTTGGCACATAATTTATCATATTTTTTCTTGCATCACAAAGAGACCTGCGGTACCTAAATTTTTTTTCCATATCATCACACAAACCACAATTTGGTACCTAAATTTTTTTCCATATCATCGCACATACCACAAACATATATATAACTCTAATAATAATTGTTCGAAACTCAATTATCATTGCAAAAAAATAATAGCTAGCAAAGGTAAAACATATATACAGAAAATCTCAAGTAAATTGGAGTGACCATAATAACTGAAAAACTTAATAGGAAAACAATTGTTCTCTATAACTATTACTGAGGCTAAGGCTTTTACAAGGAAATGGGGGGCATGTCACTACAACATTTTGAAGTTTAGGCAATAGTTTTTTAGGCAATGGGGTGAAAACCGTACCTATAACAAGGAAAGACAGCGGTTTTATATATGTTGAATAGTTTTCTTACCAACAACAAAAAAACCGTCCCTAAAGATAGTATGAGCAACAGTTTTGTCATCGTATGCAATTAGATCACCAACGGTCAGAAAACCGTGCCAGTAACAAGTTATAGGCAACGGTGAGAACAAATTTTTTAGCAACGCTAAAATAGTCGCCCCTATAACTATGTATAAGCAACATGTTTATAAATGCTTGCATAAAAATAAAAAAGCCACACTAAAAAACCGTTCCTATATCTATATTAAAATGACAAAATAAAATTAGCCCGGGAACATTCCCGCTCCAACATATTTAGAACTCCCGCTCAATTAAAAAAAAAATTGAAACTTTAGTAAGAAAAAAAAATTAACAAAAAGAAAAATATGAAGATTTGTCAAAAAACAAAGAAAGAAAAACCAATCTCACTTTCTAACCATCTCTAATTTCACTTTCACCGTCTAAACCAATCTCACAGTATCACCATCTCAAATTTCACTGTTTCTCTCCAAATGACTTTCGCGAGCCTCCCGTTGTTCATCGTCTTCAAGCTTTCTCTCTAAGGATCTTCAAGCTTCGCGTTCGTCTTCAAGATTTCTCTTCGCGTGGGTCTTCAAGCTTCTCTATTTCAGGTAAGCTATAATCTTCATATTCCTCTCTGATTCCCTTTTATTACCCAATTTCTTGTTGTTTCACATTTGGGTTTTCTCCTCTTTGAGCTATATTGAATAAATTAGGGTTCTATGCTATGCATAATTATTTGTTTCATTGTTAGGGTTCATTGTTAGATTTCTGTTCTAGCTTTACTTTGGGACCCCGGAAACTGTTTTGATCGTTAATGTCAATTTTGACTAAATAAGGAATTGTATGTCTAGTCTTGATTGATAACTTGTATGTCTAGTTTTACAATTACTAAAAAAAAGGGGAAACTTACAATTCCTTAAGGAAAATTTGGTCTCAATCTTACCACGTTTGTTCTTTCCACAGTTGGTTTGTCCTTTTTATTTTGTGGCTAGCTGTAGAATTTAGGGTATTTACTACAAAGAAAATACTAACTCATGGAATGAAATACTAGGGAAATGGTTTACTTTTCTTCAAGATGTAATGTAATCTCAATTAGTGTTTTTAAGGGAAATGCTGAATATAGCAAACAAAAGTTCACGAAAATATCACGAACACGTGCATACTGTTTTAGTTCTTTTTTGGTTTTAAAAAAATTCATTTCTCTTTTCCCCTTCAAACACCACCATTTTTCATTCAGTTTCTATCTCTTTTAATTCTTAATCATGTCTACTCTTGTTGAAAAATAATACAAGTGGTACTCACCTCTTCCATTAACCTCTAATTCATTCATCATATTGTTTTTTGGCACTCTCCTTTCCTTTCTTAACCGATACTAATCTACAAGTGATATTATGTTTTGTATGTTTATGTTTTATGAGTACATGTTCCAGCCATGGTGGTATTGATTATGTTGCGTTTTCTGTAGTTCTTTAGTGTAGTTCATGTTGCCCTTTAGTGAATTTGATTAAAAAGGTTTGTAAATACACGTTGTGTGCGAAGTGTGAGTTGTAATATTGAGTGAATTTGGACCAAATTCTTAGCAGGGTGTGTGATATTACAAGCAGCAACAATTACATTTCTTAGGATGCTTCAATATTGTAGAGGTGCTTGCATGTGATAAAGTGTTTTGGGAGTTATCCAATACCTTTTTTAGCTTAGTGGACATGTGATGGGAAGGAAGCGGTTTATAGTTTCGATTCAGTTCTGTTCAGTTCAATTTCGATTATTTATGTTCTATTTCTGTTTTAGTTTCAGTTTCAGCAGCAGAGTATTGGTTTTGTTCTGTTTCAGCTTCAGTTAATGAATTGGTTTTGTCTTTCAGTTTCAGTTAATGAATACACGCATATTTCTGTTCTGTTCTATTTCTGTATTATGTTCAGTTTCAGTTTATATTCTTCTGTTCAGTTTCTTTTTCCTTGAACTTATCTTTAACCTTGCTTTTCTTATTAGACTAAACTTCATGATTCCATTCAAGAGTCGAATGAATGTGCTGGGGAAACTTTTCAATCAATATTTGGCAAAGAAAAGGCTGGTAGAATGCGTTGCTTGGGAAGAATGGTAACACCAACTGTGTTTAAGAGAAATGAAGAAATTGCCGAAATTAAGAGACACTATTCTAACGAGACAACTCGCATGGCTAAGAAACTTGATGGCTTACAAGGGTTAGTCAGATGTTTGTTAAAACAAGCCAATCCTGATTTTGATGATGAAGCTTTGGATAGTATTATGGAAAATGCTATGGATGATGATAACGGTGCTTCCACATCAACACAGATGCATGATCTTGATAAGGTAATACTTCTAATGTGCCATGTGTTACTTTTGTTTCTATAAATTGAATTACTATAGAAACTTGTATGAAATAGCTTTTTTTTATACTTTGATTATCTCAAATTGAATTATTGTGGAAATTATCTATGAAAGCTTATTTGTTACTTTGATATGATAGCATGGTGTTAGCTGGAAGAACTCTTAGAGATTATTTCATTCTAAATAAGTGCAACCTTTTGTACACTTCAAATTCTAAATTAAATGTCAATGCATTAACAATCAGCATGATAGTATTTGGCATTCTGCTATGATGTCAATATTTAGACTTACTAGTTGTTTGTTTTTTGGTTTTTTGCTATGATGTCTTGTGTTTTGGCTGGTTTTTTTGGCCAGTTCTGGCTGAAGCTTTAGCATGGCCTTATAGCAGTGGAGACTTTTTAAGTCTGATGACATTGTCGACTTTTTTATGCACGATTATTCTGTTATGATGTATTTGGTCTGCACTTGTATTTGATGCACTGGTTGTCTAGTGGTATATGGCACTCTTTCTACTTTAGTATTTGGTGTCGTCCATGACAGTTTAGATGTTATTTCACAATAGCTTGCTATAATAGGTTGTTATGGAGGTCTTCAACCATTTGTATTGGTGAATGTTGTGTAATCTGACTTGGTTTGGGGAGTGAATTTTGCACTCCTTGTGCCTAATTCACTCTAATAAATTTTGCTTTAAAAAAAAAAAAAAACTATTGAGGAAGGATTCACAAGGACTTAACATTTTTTTTTTTATAAATGCAGGAAACTCATCCAACATTTGAGGAAGGTGAACTTGAAGTTGAAGATGATGAATGATAAGCAAAGTTTATGTAAAAACTAATACTTTTTGGTTATTTTTTTGAAACAAACTACCATGTGTTAGTTTAATTTTGTATATTTTGGATATCCAAACTTGGAATATTAAATGATGCAAAAATATTATCTATTTTATTTAGGCTTTTAAAATTGAGTATTCTTTTATTTTACCTAAATGCATAATATGCTATTTATTTATTTATTTATTTTTTACAAAAAAATTAATTGTTATTATAAAAAAAATTAAAAGTAACAAAAGAAAGTTATTATAAAAAAGGAACTGTTGTTGTAACAGATAAACAACACGAAATAACCGTTGTCTAAAATTCAATGCAAAACTGTTGCTATCAAGATTATGCAACATTACAATAACCATTCCTTTTACTATGACCGTTGCCATAAAATTATATGCAAAACCGTTGCTAAATATTTAAGCAACAATTTGAAACCGTTCCTCAAAGTACAGGTAGCGTTGCCAATGGATCATAAAAAACCGCTGCCTTTTACATGTTTAAGCAGCGGTTTTGTGTTACTGTGGGCAAAACTGAAAAAACCGTTGCCTTTAGAAAAGGCCACGGCCGTATAGAGTGCACAAGCTAAACCGTTGCTGAACCGTTGTCTTAGGATACAAGTACGGTTTTTTGGCTTTAGGCAATGGTTTTCGACCGCTGCCTAAAGTCAAAAATGTTGTAGTGTGTGCTTACGTCTGCTGCAGCCACAAGTTCATAGAATTTCCGGAGCACCATTTTTGTCAATAGTTTGGTATTTACTATTACCGGTTTCCCAATAGTGAGAGTACCCGTCTTGTCAAAAACAATGCAATTTACCTAAATGAAAGTCATAAACATATTCAAATGTAAGTCCAAATTCGCATAAAAATAAACCAAACATGAAGTCTTTTATAGATAGTATTTTGTAAATCCAAAGTCTTTTCCTAAACATATTTGACATTGAACTTACTATTTATCAGAAATGATAGTCATTACTCAATTTTAAGCCAACCGATAATGACAAAGAAAATCCAGAATTCAAGGAGCTAATCTAATTCTAAAGACAATAGCTGACCTTATGTGCACTTTTCCAAAGCTTGCCCCCCTTTGATCAATACACCCTGAGATGCACCAACACCGGTGCCAACCATAACAGCAGTAGGCGTGGCTAAACCCAAAGCACAAGGGCAGGCAATAACCATGACAGATATTCCAAACTGCAAAGCAAGCTCAAAGCTGTCCATGGAAGATGGTATCCATGATTTCAGGTAAGCATGATATTTTCCAGCTAAAAACCAGGCAAGCCAAGTTGAGAATGAGAACAAAATCACCTACAAAGAGATAAAAGACATATATCACTTCAAACTTCAAGTAGTAAATATATCATGCAAGATTACACTTACATGTCTTACATGTTAAGGCTATTATTGACAAAACATTAGTTAATGTTGCATTTAACCCTGAAAACATAAATAAATAAGAACAAAAACAGTAACAAAAATCATGAATTTCTCCAATGTTGCATTTGCCTTTAATTTTTAATGAAATATAGTAATCCAATTTCTCCAATATTCCATTCTTTAAGAAAAATCATCAAAAACTGTAACAAAAAGTTGGGTAGAAAGATCAAGGGTGAGTGCATTATTAGAACTGACCTCAAATTTTGAACAATGCACCCATCTAGACAATGCGGACCATCTATAAGAAGTAATTTATGAAGTATAGTTAGGAAAATGTAAAAGTAAATTGAAAAACAGTTGAGAAAATATAGGAACACTAGAAATGGGTATGCACTATGTTTACATAGAGTAAATACATGTACAGATTCCCAAAAAATAATGTCAAGATTGCTGAACCATTTTTGTGTTATTCATGAAATGGTGACGTCGGCTAACCTGCGAGGATCATAAATAGTCACTGTACGATCAACCCCACCAACGGCAATATTACCAGTGGAAGAACTGCAAACAGAATATAAGGAATCACCAGGGGTACCACTAATCCGATGAACACAACCACCATTTCCTTTCATTCTCAAGTCCCACATAGTCAGCTGCAAATACAAAACAGATGAAGAAAGCACAAAGCAGAATTCATTATAACCTATGAAGAACATACGTTGAAACAAAACTATAAACCAACACAAAACACACAAACCAACAACAAAACAACAAGGACAGCAGCAAGAAGCCTCGAACAGCAACGACACCAAAACCACAACACCAGAAAAACCAGGAAAAAAACACAGCAGCAGTAGAAGATATCAACCGGCCAATGACAGCAAATCCGAAACCAAAGTCTCACCTAAATTAGTCTCAATGTCTTATGCAAATCAACATTAAATAATCATAGGCTAAAAACTTAACCAGAAATTTGTTTGGACGTGAATTTAAGCTAAAAACAAATGTAAGCTAAATTTAAGCTAGTAGTCATAAACATAACCAGAAATTCAAAAAACTAATAGTCATACACAAATGTCATTCACTTCTTAGCACCTTCTTCATTTAAGCCAACAAGCATTTACCAATTATGAACATGCATTTTCTAGTGACACATATAGTCAACTTCAATTTGATTAATATTTTTGAGAGTTAATATAGGGGTTAGTTCGGCATCAGATCCTTATCAGAAAACATACCCTACCTCCAAAGAAACAACAGAAAATGTAACAATTAATGAATTCCTTGTGGGCTAGCTAACTTTAGTGTTGTATTAGATCCAATATCTTCTTTTGTAGTGGTAATTATAAAAAATTTGATTCCTTAAACTTAGTAGAGAATTAGAGATTACTTCTATCCCACATTATTAAATAGTGTTCATCCAAACTGCAAAATTAATCAATATACTTCTTTTTGATATAAAATAGTACATGTTAAAACAAATGTCCAAACTCAACACCATAACCAGAGGCACCAAATCAGAAGCTAAAAACACAAAACAAAACAAAACAAAACAAACCATAACCAGAAGCTAAAAACACCATAACCAGAGACAACATAACTAGAAGCTAAAAACACCCAGCCAAAACAGAAAAACTGTAAGCACAAACGCAGGAACAAAAACCAAAGGCACTGAATCAACAACTCACAAAACAAAAACCAAAACCAGATGAACACGAATCAAAACCAAAACTAGAAGCAACTTACAAAACAAAAATCAGCAAAATTTAAGATTAAAACTAAAATTAGAAACTCACCTAGGGTTTCTGCGTACCAGGGGCAGATGAACACGAATATGTCGTTGTTGTTGAATCAACCTCACGAACCTAAAGCAAGAGAGATTGAGAGACTCACGAATCTCGTTGTCGTTGTTGTTCAATTTCGTGAATGAGAGAGAAAGGTTTGGTGAGGATTGAGAGAAACAAGAGATGTGAATTCGATTGAGAGACGATTTTGATTGAGAGGGTCGGTGAGGACTGAGGATTGAGAGACAATTTCGATTGAGAGAGAAAGAGTGAATGGGTGAGAAAACACGATGGGTTTAGGGTTCCATGGGTTTAGCAATTGAATGAGTGAAAGAGTGAAAACACGAGTGAGAAGATTTCAGTGAGAGAGAAAGAGACTGTGTGTGAGCGCGTTATGTTGAAAGGGGTTTTTACATCGGTGGAACATGGACATATGTGAAATCCATATAATCTATTTTCCACTTAATTACAGGATTGCCACCGTGTTCCCTTTTACATATGATATATAATTATCCGATGTAAAAAGCCTAAACCAAAAGTCTATTTTGTAGTAGTGCTAGCTTGTTTTTCACACAACAATCTAATAATTATTAAAAGTTGTTTTTTAAATAAAAGGTTTTATAATTATTTTTAATGAAAAATAGTTTACAAAAATTTTAAAAAATAGTTCATAAAATATTTTTTTTACTTTTTTTATAACAAAATTATTTTATAAACAACATATAATAAAAAAAATTATAAGTTATTTCAAAAAAACAATTTGTCAATCTATTTTTAATTCAAAAACATTTTATTTATTTTTATATATTTAATTTTAAAATGTCACAGAATTAATTTGTTAATCTAAAAAATCAATGGGGGGGGGGTCAGGAAATGGAAAATGAGGTAAACTTGAGGGGCCAAAATCGAACAGTTAAAATTTGAGAGCTAAAATTGAGCAATTGTGAAACTTATGGAGTTAAAATCAAGCAATTGGAATTTAGGGGGTCAAAATCGCATAATTGTGAAACTTGGGGGGCCAAAACTGCATTTAAGCCAAGATTTTTTTCACACTTTTTGGTTCATAATTAAAAAACTTTCTATCACAACTTTTGATCCCTACATTTAATCAAACTCTTGTATACTTTCACATTTTTAAATAATTTTTTATATTCATGTTTATAATATTATAAGAACAATTTCGATACAAATTTAGAATTTTTTAACATAAGATGAATTATTTATGAACTTTTATGTTCAAAAACCTAAAAAATTCATAAATTCATCTCTTGTTAAAAAAATTTAAACTTTTGCAAGAGAATTCATATAATATACTAAACATGACCGCATAAAAAAAAGTAAGAAACAAAAATCATGACAGAAAATACTTCATATGCCAAAAAATGCAAAAAAAAAAATCTTTAAAAACTAAAAACAAAATTCGAAAAAACTATAAAGACCATTTATTTATTTAACCATAATATTTTTAACAAAATGTAAAATGTCTCATATTAATAAGCTATATTGGAGTATTTTTTATAAGAAATGTAAGAGTTTGATCTTATGAAAAAATGACATGTCTTGATCTTATGACAAAATGACATGTCTTAAATATATTTACAACTTGCAAGTGTTCATCGAATCTTAAGATACTCGCCCTAATTTTCTTTCATAGAAAGTAAAATAAATAATTAGTTTTTTCACTATATTTCTCGGATGCTTCGTTTGATAGAAAAGAAAGGAAAGAAAAACGCTATAGATTGGTGACGGCTATCAGTTTTCTATCACGTTTTGAAATCTATTAGTTTTATTTTATGTCAAGAAACACCACCCTTAAATATTATTGAGTAGATAGACCCAATTAGTTTTTCCACTAGACTCAATTATTTGAGTAGCAATACTATAAGACAAATGAAGCCTTACCCCCCTTACCTATTATAAATAGGCATGTATCAAAACGAATTGAAATATACTACCGATTGGATCTGAGACATTTTCCTATCTATAGTAATAAGCATTTTTAGTTCATCTTGTCAAAAAGAATATATTCTTAGTTCATACAACTCAACCATGGCAAAATCCTCCTTAATTCTTCTAATTTCTTTGAACCTTACTTTCCTCTCCATAATATCTTTTGCCACTGCCATTAATTACTATCAAAGCCTATCTCCATCAATGTTGGGTTTCCAAGAAGAGAAATTCACCCATCTTCACTTTTACTTTCACGACATCGTGTCGGGCCCAAAACCAAGTATGGTATTTGTAGCCGAGCCAAATGGTAAGGTTAAAAACGCCTTGCCATTCGGGACAGTTGTGGCTATGGACGATCCATTGACAACTGGGCCCGAGCGTGACTCGAAACTGATAGGTAAGGCCCAAGGAATTTACACTTCCATATCACAAGATGAGATGGGACTAATGATGGTGATGACCATGGCTTTCACACATGGAGATTTTAATGGAAGTACCCTTAGCATATTGGGTAGGAACATGATCATGAGTGAACCTATTAGAGAAATGGCCATTGTTGGTGGGACCGGAGCTTTTCGTTTTGTACGTGGATATGCTCAGGCCAAGTTTCATTCTGTGGATTACAGCAAAGGAGATGCTATTGTAGAATATGACATCTTTGTGTTCCATTATTAGTTAGGTAGGTGTTTCACAAAATGTAGAAGTTATTTTGGATTTTTTTTACTAGAATAGTACTGGTAGCTAAAAATTCGCCTATTGAGATAAACAAATGAGAAATTTTAGATTTGAATCTCAGTTTTTTCATATATAATGTAATTTTTAATTCAATTGAATTATATTTATGAGATGCGTTTATTTTAGATTTATATTTATTTTTATTGTGTTTCTTTTAGATTCTCATCCAAAGCGAAAATACAACAAAGATGAAAAATAAAAAATGTAATATCACATTTGTGTTCAAATACATATCTTAATTTCATTTTTTAGTTAATATATTTTTTTCAGCACGTACAATTTTTTTAATGGCATTTCTTTCAGCACAGTTATTTTTAATGTCCAAATTCGCAGAAAAACAGTAAATTTCTGGTAGTGATTACATAGTTTCTTTTAAAAAAATAGTGATGAAACTTCTAGTTATGTTTAGATAGACAAACATGCTAGACAGATAAACCGGCAACAAGAATGTATATGACAAAATATAGCAGTTTGTATTTTGTAATGTGTCACATGAAGTAAATTACTATGTTAATATAATGCAAAAAAAAATAAAAAAATTACTATTTTAAAACAATTTAATATGTTCGATGCTAACAAAGAGGTGTAATTTGACGAGAAATCTTATATCAAAGAAACCGCACAAGAGGGTTGAAACATTAGAAGACAAGTTATTAGTGATTGTGGAAGAGAATCAAGACAACTATGCTTAATTTGTGTCAAAATAGGTGGTTGTGTCTTATATTTGTGTTAGGTACACATATATAATAAAGATATAATTTATTTATTCTCACCATAGTATATTAGGTATAATATGTAACTGTTGATTAAAAAATATATAACTTTACCAAAAAAAAAGTTAAAGGACACGCACCGTAGTATAAATTTATTTTACACTGTCAGTGCATATTCTTTTCTCTTAAAAAAATGTATAATATGTAGAGTTTAATTGTTTGTTGTGTACTGTCATTGTAAAAAAAATTACACATGCATCTAATGATGTGTTGTCACATCATTTAATGAATGTGACATGTCATATGTTTTTAAACACAATATATAATGTGTTGATATATTATTAGACGCATATGTAAAATAATTTTACACTGACAGTATATATAAATTAAATTCTAATATGTAACTATCGCATTGTGATGCTTGTTAAAAAAGAAAAAAACCGTCGTATTGTGATGTATATCACATATATGGAAGTTGGTGGTTACAATTTTTTCGTTTGACTATGATCAATATACTAGGTTTTCTTGTCAAACTTTGTGGCGAGAATTTTCAAAATCTAGAAAAATTAGAGGGTTTTTCAATAAACAGAATAGATACTTTCACACTCATTCAAGTGTTCACCAAAAGGAAAATATACTAAGAGATCCTTCCAAAATTAATGGACAAAAAGTCTTAACTTTAAAAAAATAAGATAAATATGTTCTTAATCCCTTAATTTTAAATATGTTTTTGCTTTTTTTAAAATTTTCAGTTTTAGTCTCTGTTTTTTTTAAAATTCATATAGCATGTTTGAAATAATTATTTTAATGACATTGTTATCAAGAGTTTTAAAACTAAAATCCGTTTTCACAGACAAATTCTTACAAATATCTTGTAAGCATTGTATTGATTCACTAAAATATGAAATTAGAACCAAAATCATGGAATCAAATCACCCTCGTAGACTCACAAATACTATAGCAATTCAAATTGTAGTGATTATAGATCAAGCAAGGCAATTAAGTTAAAAAGTGTGTTACTCGGATTCCACGATATTCGAGTGATTAGTCTCTATAGCTATGCGTCCTATTTACACCGACAATAAAATTCTTCTAAATAATACAATTGTCACTAAATTTAACATTATCAAATGTTAAGTGACTAAGCATCATGAACAAGATTCCTCTTTTCTTCTTCTCTTCAAACTCTAATCGTCACCACTTTTTTTTTCTTCTTCTTCTTAGTCTATTATAGAGGAGTGATTTAAGATCAATTTTGACCTGGAATTATCCCTCCAAATTGTTTTTCCTTTCTCGTTTTGATAAATAATTGTGATTTTCACATATTTGTTTGTTTTGATTTCTCGTTTTCATGTGATGTATTTTATTTTCTTGCCTTTGTGAAGTGTTCATTTGGTGTCATTACCGCTACAGATTCGAATGCATGAATATTTCGGACACTTCAATATAGTACTTGACTACTTGTTGGCTTATGTAATTTGTCGTTTTATGCCATTAACATAAATGTTGTGAATTTGGTTGCAGATTTATCCTTTTTATTTTTAATGATAATTTTAAATTTGTATTACATCTATGTAATCTATCAATTTAAATGAATAAATATCGTTTCTATAAAGAAAAAAGAAACATTATCAAATGTTAGTCATCATAATAATTTAATCAATGGAATACTATATTTTGGAACAAAAATAGTTGTTGTAATTAAGATTGTTTTCTCCAACTTATAAGTAGTTGTCTAACATATTCCACATGTTAGACAAACTCTTCTCATCATGACAATTTATGCCTGTATTTATTTTTCAATCGTCTATGAGTTTTGTCGCGTTTCTAATGTACTAACCAACCAGGCAATCATAGCCTTGCAAAAAATTACTCCCTCTCATTCTATATAAATTTGTCTTTTTTTGGATTTAATAAAAAAGTAATGTATCTAGTCTATATTATTGTCTAGATATATTACTTTTGCAATGAATCTAAAAAGTAAAATTTTACTTATATACCTTAAATATATAATTGTCTATGTTATTGTCTAAATATATTATTCTATATTATTGTCTAGATATATTGTCTAGGTACAAATGTTAGAACCGTGTCAAGCTTGGTAGTTGAGCATTTTTGCTTGAAGTCAGTTGTTTTCTGGTAAGTATAAGTCTACAGATAGCGTCAAAAGCTGGTAGTTGAGTCTTTTATCTGTGTGACTGTGTATATTTAAGCATTTGTAGCATTTGTACGTATTTGAATATTGCCAATAACTTAACTTGAAACATGATTAGAGTTATTTACACGTGCACATTCTTGAATATTTTTTCACACTGCAGGGAAATATAGACCGCATATACATCTAGGCGTGTTAATGATGCCAACACAAAGAATTTAAGTTTGACTCATACAAAAAAAAAAGTGTGGTTTCATATTAATTCACTTATTTATTTAAACGAATTTAAATAAAAATTTGAACTTTGAATAAATAATAAATTTTGGATTTGATATATTTGACTCATTTATGATGTTATATATTTTTTTCCCATCCTTCTTTTATTTACTTATAATCTTGCCAAAAAATGTTAACAGAAAAATGTAAAAAAGAGGGAAAACAAATACTTACTTAATATGTGGATCAGATATTCTAAATTGTTTCTATTCATAAAATAAAAAAGTTCATATTAGGGGTGTTCAAATCCAAACCAATCCAAATGAAAACCGTAAGCCGATCAAAAAATCGAAAACCGCAAAAAATTGAATATTTTTTTATGTGTTTGGATGTCCTTTTATGAAAACAGCCGGATCGGATGATTTGAAAATAGAAACCAATTACATGAACGAGTGAAAATAGATGGACTAAAATTGTAATCAAGCCTATGATTTATGTTTTTTAAAGTACTTTCTCCATTTCAAAATATTAGAAAAATAGTTCATTTTGTGTGAACATAATGAGTGAAAATTGTTTATATGAAATCGAAGAGATTATTAAACACCTTTTACTTATAGGTACCGTTGTTGTTTCAAAAGAAAAGAAAACTTGTATTTTTTTTTCTTAATCCCTGGGTCTGTTTGTTTCGGGAGTTTTGGAGGGAAGTTGAGGGGAGGTGAGGTGATATTTTAAATTTTTATGTTTGGTTCAACTTTTTAACGAGGAGAGGGGAGAGAAGGGGAGAAGTAATTTATTTTTTTACCCTTAACCTTATAAACTCAAAATAAGGATTAAATTATAATGGATATATTACGTCAAAAAAAAATTAATGGATATATAACCAAAAAAAAATTAATGAGCAGAAAACCTAATTTTTTTTTGTTGTAAAAAAAAATAAAACCTAGAATTTTAATATTCCAACAAGGATAATTTAGAATTTTAATAAAAAAAGTGAGGATAATTTTGTCAACATAATAAATTATATTTTATCTCGCCTCCCCTCTTTAAAAATCCCTTCCCTCCCCTTCTCCTCGGTTGAACCAAACAAGCCCGAGTACCTAGTAAGGGGTCATCCGAGCAATCATCAGGTGCGGTTTTTAGAAACGACTGGATTTGAGAAGAAAGCCCAATATTATTATCAGGCCGAGGCCCAAGTGTTGGCTCTGACATTTTGGCCCAGAGTTGAAATACAGTGGTGAAAGTCGCAAGTCGCAACTCGCAACAGAAGCAAAACGACTGGTAGGTAGTTCCATTCGACACAGACACAGCACTGTGTATGTATCGTAGTTTCTCCATTTTCTAATCGAATAAAAGAAAAAGAAGAATAAACAAGCTCGCTTTGTGCATGATCTACGATTGATTCTGTTGCAGAATGAATATAACCGATTCTTAATGGTAGGTAAACTTGCATAAACCTCTTCTATTTCTCTATCTCTCACATTTTCGATTCCATTCGTTTGCTATGATTTTCAATTTATAATACTCTCGCAACATTATCCATCCATGCAATTAGGTATGAACATTACTTAGGGATTTTAATAATCTTCTTCCTTACCGGTGTGAAAAACTATGTGATTCTAGACTTTGGAATTTGGAAATTTCGAATTAAGCTATTGTTATTGTAAGGAGAAATTCAGGATCTCTGAAACTTACAAATGCTAATATGTTATTTATAATTTATGTAATTTTTTCGTATATTATGTTTAATTGTGGTTTAATTGTATCTTGTGCAGTGTTGTGAACATGAAGGAAAAGAATACTAGCTCTGTTCTTAAGCGTGTTTTAGTGAATTGTGCATCTCAGGTTTGTAGAAATGTGCTTTTGGTTTTTCGTTACGATATGATAATATGAGATTTAGCGTGCCGTGTAAAACCTTTTCATTAGATCATTTTTTTTGTTATTTAGAAGTTAGAATTCATATGCAGGATAAAGTTCATAAGTAAATCTTTGGTACGTGTGTGATTTGATTTTATCATTTATCACTTGCAATAATCGAGTTGAATTTATTTACTTAGATGAGTTTAACGTGTAATTAGGATTGAGGCATCGAGTTGTGGGAAGTGGAGAGTAGGGGTGTAAGCGGATCAGAAAAATCCAATTGAACCGACGATCCAAACCAATCCAAACAAAAAAAACTGATTTTTATGGTTCGGATCTAAAACCAAACCGATTAAAAACCGACGTGGTTTGGTTCGGTTCTCGGATTCAGTTTTTAAGAACTGAAAAACCGATGAACCGAACCAATATTTGTATTATTAACCATATATTTAGTTCAGCCTAGTAACACACCACTCACATCTCAAACTGACCCAACTTATTGTCAAAAAAAAAAATGTCTGGCCCAACTTAGTAACATAACACTCTCAGACCTTGTCAAAAAAAAAAAAAAAAACACTCTCAGACCTTAGTCTCACAAAAATACCTTAAGCAAACTTTGTATTTGAAAACCTATGGATATGATATATGCTTTCTTTAAATTTAGGCTTTAGCTTATATTCTACCTCTCTTACTTATGCATGAAATTTGATGTGGTTAAGTCTCGTTCAATAGGCTAAAGCATATGGGAGTTGTGTTGCAGCTAAAGTTCCAGACATTGAACGTGATATGTGTGTAACGGAGTTTCTGGCATTAAAAAGTTGTATGCAAAATACGGTATCATATTCTAAAATTATCTTGACATTAAGTTTTTATTTTTACTCTTACTCGGCAATTCAGCTATAAAGCTATGTCTTACATTTTATGGCGGAAAAACCACAAACAGCGTTTGGGAAAGACTGAAGAGAAATGATTTTGCAAACTTCATTTAATTGGATCATGACTTTTGAGATTTACAAGCTGTTTCAGATTATAAATTTTTTGTTTTTCAATGTTTTTTTTTTCCTCTAAAATTATTGATCTATTATGTTAGTGTCCACTGTATGACTGTTACTTTATTTTGGCATTTCTAATTTTCTATTAAATATCTTATGTTTAAAAATGCATATTGTTCCAAACAGCTCAAAAAGAAGGTTTAAGTGAACGCCCATCTGCTTCCTTGTTCCGGGCCACCGAATAAACACATAATAAGTTTGACAGTTATACAAATTTCTGTTTATCAGTCTAAAGAGGAAGGTCCTAAAACTTTTTGCGGGCAAAGGTTTAACCTTCGACACTCATCTCATGTCTCCTGTTAATCATAGATACATTAACCTTTTACTATCCACGGGTGTAAATAACTTTAGCCGGATTGTTGCAGTTTGTTCCATATTCCTGCTACTTATTGTTTAAACAAGAACCAGCAATATGTCTAGAAAAGCAACAACTTCAAATCCTACTATAGGTCTGAGCGGATCTGGTCTTTCACATGCTTACATTCAGTATCCACCGCTTCGGTGTAATGTTCCCGGATCAACGGGATTATTTTATGACGATGGAAATAAGTTGCTACTCTCCCCAACAGCTGATCAGGTAACATGATATGTTTCATATATTTGTTTTCCAGTGAAACATAATTTGTATGTTGTCCACCTTTCTGAATTGTTTCAAAATGACGTGTTATCTATCTATTTTGGAATGTGCATGTTCGACTGCCAAATCACGTAAATTTTTTTAATGTTTAGGTCTTTTCATGGAAATTCAGTACCTTTGATCCTCTCATTGGTCCCTCCACTGACTCAATAAGTGAAGGCCCTATTATAGCTGTTCGGTATTCTTTAGACACAAAGGTTATAGCAATCCAGCGATCAGGCAATGAGCTACAGTTTTGGGATAGAGAAACTGCGGAAACATTTAGCCATAAGTGCAGGCCAGAATCAGAAAGTATACTTGGATTTTTTTGGACCGACAGTCAACAGTGTGATATTGTTATTGTTAAGACCAAGTATGGTTGCCTTTTTTATCATCTCAACATTTAATACAATTATTACATTGGTTAATAATGCATTTTTTTAATGTCCTGATGTTAAGTTCAGAAGAGATTCATCAAATGGTAGTAAAAATGTTTCCAGGCTTGAAATTTTTAATCCTATAATAGTATAAGATTTTAGAAAATGATTAAATAATTTGTAGTCTTATATTCTAAGGTTTGTAAGAATCTTCATTGGATCAAGCATATTCATTGATCTACTTGTCTGGCGCTTTAACCTGTCTTTAGAAATTTGTGAAACACTCGTCATGTATTCATTACTAGTGTTCTTTAGTAATTGTGGTACGGGTCTAGGAACTATGAGCCAGTCTGGGTGCTTTAATGCTTTGAAGAGTGCTCTTTTTTGCAGTTCTGATACACATTTTTCCTTGCCTTCTTATATAAAGAATACTGTAACTTAAAATGATGTTTTATGCCTTTGTTTCCAAAAACATTTTTGAGAAGAAACAATCTAAATCAAACAATTTGAAGAAGGGCATTGCAATTATGGATTTCGCTCCTATAAATTTGAGGGAAAAATAGAAATAATTTTCAACTCAAAGGAAGAAACTTAAATAGGAAATATTTATCTTGTTAGGTTATGGTTTTCTTCAGTCATACTTATATGCAGGCATAATGAAATGTGACTTGAAGGCATTGTTCTATATACAATGGGTATGGGACGGTTGTTCTTGAATTTAATGTTCATAACTAGAGTTTATATTGTTTTCTGATCATCATTGTGTTTTATATACTACCGTGTTTGATTGATATTGACCAACTTTAATTTTTTCTAGTTCTCTTCTCTTGTTAATATCTGTAGCGCTTGTTTCTCTCCTACTTTTCTTCCCCTCTCTTTATGTTTATTTTTCACCATCTTGGATGAACATTTATTTATGTTTTAGTTTTTTGGGAAGAAGCATATTGTAAGGTAAAGAGAAGTTACAAAATCTAATAGCCTCAGATTACTATTAAAGAATGAAAAAAAAAATTTATTAAAGGAATAATTATTGTATTTCCTTGTCCATGAGATCTCAACTCAATGAGTTTAACCTTGTAATCTCAAGGGACGGAGTTAAAATCCCCCGGGGACGATTATAAAATGACTATCAGTGCCACTTTAGTTAATAATAGTTTTCCCTATCCCCATTTTTTTTAGTAAAAGTCTTTTAGTTCCTTGAGATGTCTGTCAAAATAACCCGGTAACATGTTTTGTTGGCTGAGCAAAATAATGATGCTAAAAAACAACCTTTGACGAAACCGAGGTTATGAGGGCTCCCCGAGTTCCGCTTTTCCGGCTTCTCTCGCTGTTTCAGGGAGCTGTTCCACCGGTTGAGTGAGAGTCGAGGTGGGGAAGATCGGTTATTCCTTCATCCCAGAATGCATCCTATTAGAGTTGTGAAGGCATGGGTTTTTGCATAGGGTTTCTAACACAATGTTCTAAATTCTAATATTGTATTCTAAACTGTTGCGAATATGGCACTACTCCCCGAGCATTTTCCCTTCCTCCTCCTTTATCCTTTTTTTGTTTCTTAAGTGGAGAGATACTTATTCCATTTTTTTACAGTGGTCTAGACTTGTGTGCATATAAATCAGAGTCAAAATCACTCCAATTGGTGGAAACAAAGAAAGTGAATGTTAGTTGGTATGTCTACACACATGAAAGCCGCTTGGTTCTTCTTGCTTCTGGAATGCAGTGCAAGACATTCCACGGATTTCAGGTATAGGATTTTGCCATTTGCTTTTTTTTATCATTCTAGCTTTAGTACAATAAGATATTTACATTATTGAGGATTTGTAATATATTTTGTTTCAATAAAAGTAAGATATATCATTATTGTTCAAAAAAGAATTACATGTATCAATTCAAATACTTCAATAGTCCTTCTCATGACTCTTCAGTATCAATAGAGATTATATCTGATAGTATTCCCATATTAATTCATTTGACTGATAAAGAAAAACATTTCTGGTTAGATTTCATCCGCAGATATTGTTCGCTTACCAAGGTTTGAGATGGTTATGGCCAAATCTGAGGCAAATAGTAAGCCCGTTTTAGCAGCTGAAGATATCTTTATTGTCACTGTGTATGTACAAGTTATTTACTTCATCTACCTTAGACCTTTGTAATTAACATAACCGCCTGTTGAAATTTTTCTTTCAATCAATGACAGATATGGTAGGATATACTGCTTACAAGTTGATAGAGTTGCAATGCTACTCCATTCCTATAGGCTATATCGTGATGCAGTGATACAGCAGGTTGGTTTTGCTCAAATTTCTTATTGACTTTCTAGTTTCTAATTTAATCCAACTAAAATTTCTTTTAACAATAATATTTGAGAGAGCTCCTCTGAACATATGCCAATTTTCTATTAAGTATATGTTCCCTTCTATGTTACTCTGGTGAACTTCTAACATCAGTTATAATACATGATGCTAAACAGATAAAATGAATATTTGTGATCGTTTGCAATCTTGTGTTATTTTTCCATTTGATAAGACATTTATTACTGACAGAAAATATTGATACAATTCAGTATTGGTTCATTGTATGCTTTCATGAGTAGCAAACAATCCGAAATAATTTAATAATTGATATGGAGAATTAGATCTTTGTAATTTCAGAAATTTGCAAATTGGTAACGGTATGATTGATTGAGTTTATCTTAATACTATATTACTATTATGTTTCTTCTGATCACTTAAAATTAACTTGTAACTTCAAATTTTACATATGTTTTACCTCACTATTGTGATTCTTAAAAGTTTGTAAATCTGATTTACCTAGACACAGATAAAACTTGTCCATATGGAATATGTAATTATATCCTGGATCTTATATGATAACAGGGGTTGTGTGATTCATTGAACTATGTATATCTGAAAAATAAAAATGACACTGATGCTCATGATATTTGCAGGGTTCTTTACCAATTTATTCCAGCAGGATTGCTGTGAGTGTGGTCGACAATGTACTTCTTATTCATCAAGTTGATGCAAAGGTTGTTATACTTTATGATCTCTTTGCAGATTCTCGAGCACCAATATCTGCACCACTTCCTTTATTGTTAAGGGGTTTCCCCAGGTCCAGTACCACATCTCAATTTAGTGGTAGAGACAGTGAAAGTTCAGATGGTAATATTGTGAGTAGCCATGAAGCAGTTACATATGCTGATACATGGATTTTCCTAGTGCCTGACCTCGTATGCGATGTGGCCAATAAGCTATTATGGAAATTCAATTTAGACTTAGAAGTAAGTTTTTTGTTCATTTTGGTATCAATGCCAAATTTGGTCCACTTTCGTGCAATGAATAACCTTATTTCCATTTGCCCATATTTTATAATTATTAATAAATTTTGCCGATTTCAAAAAAAAAAAAAACCTTATTTTGTAGGCAATTTCTGCCAGTAACTCAGATGTCCCTTCAGTATTAGACTTCCTGCAGCGGCGAAAGTTGGAGGCTAACAAGGTATGTTCAACCCATCCATCCCAACTTCATGAAAACAATTCTAGATGCAATAGTGCAGCAGGTTGTTGTTGGCTGTTTCTTTTTAATTTAAACTAAGTTTGCCAGTAGTCAGTCAGTTTGTACCTATCCACTCTTTTGTATTGACCGCTCACTCTACTTCTAGGGGCTGAAACTACGTTCCCAGTTGTTAGCTTGTTCATGTGTAAACTGATTCAGAACCAAAATGACTTTTAGTTGCCCTATGTTGGAATACTTCATCACCTTACTAGAGGATGACCCTTACTACTAGATTTTGCAGGCTTAACATCGGCGAAAGGAAGGCACTACTAGGAAGAAAAAATACATATCCTTTTTGCTTCTATGAAATCTAACTGTATCACTGGCAACCGTCGGCCTCTTTTCCCAGTCTAATATAGTCCGTCTCATTTCACTGGCCAACCCTACTCTCCCTTTGGCATAGCCTTTTGTGTTATCTTTATTTTTCGTGCATCCCAGCTTTAGCATAATTAGTGCAGTAAATATATTAATTAGTCCACTTCAATTATTTTTAATGGTCACTTATGTTAAGCAATTTTCACTTCTACAACTCAATTACACTATTATTTCATTTAGTAGCAGAAATTTTTCTTCAAGCCATTTAGAGACCCTTTGGACCTAAGTATCTCTTAATATGCAAGGTGAAAATGTTTGATTTACTGATTGGTATGAGAACTAGAGTGCAATGAACAGGCATTTGAGACTTGAGAGTCCTACCTGTCGGCATTTGAGACTTGAGAGTCCTACCTGTCTATGATAAGTGTTGAATTGGGTAGTAACATCTACCTTAGCAAATTTGGAAAGTCATGCAGCCTGCTACATTCAAGACTGTTAGATAAAATTATATAATTTTTTTTCCGGGGTACTGTGTAGTGTGGACGCCTTGTAAATTTATTGCTAAACATGGGAATATTGAGTTCCCTGTTATTCTCTATTGAGATATTGCACTGTAAATCTGGAATGCGATTCTGGCATAATTCCCCATCTAAATTGGCTGTAATGGAAGTTTTTTAAATATTGATATTGATTGATTGATTGATTTGTCTTTTGAATTGTTTCTAAACTACAATTATTACTAGTATTAATTTGTTTTGAAACTTTGAACTACTCAATTGATGATTTTTTAAAAATCTCAACTTACTTTCTTCATTTCTGCCTTTTCAGGCTAAACAATTGTGCTTGGGTATAACACAGACACTTATTCTAGAGCACAGACCTGTACCTGTGGTTGCCAAGGCTATAAATGTACTAGTCACCTCTTATTCCCATTCACTTAAAACTGGTAGCTATCTAAAGGGGCTGAAACCAGAGATGACATTAAATTCTAGTGCACAAAATGCTGATACTGATGTATCTGCTATAGAAAGAGATGCAACTGGGAAATCAATCATACACGAATCTACCACTAGAGTAGACAGCGGAACTTTGGATTCTGAGGATGAATCACAGTTTGCAAATCTTAAACACAATTCAAAGGAGGCCCGTATTGGGGGTAGTGCAAACAATGAAAACTCCCCAAGTAATGAAACTCATAGTTCTTATGTTATGCAATCATCTTTACTGTCTGTGCAAGACGAGTCCCAACTTACTTCAGCAACAATTTCGCCAGATGAGATGTACAACTTTGTATTTTCTCCTGTTGATGAAGAGATGGTGGGAGACCCTTCTTACTTGGTTGCTATAATTGTTGAGTTTCTTCACAGGTATGCCAATATAACTCATTTTTTGTTAAAAAGTTGTTTTAACTCTCAAGGCATTCCTTGGTCAAAAAAAAAAAAAAACTCTCCAGGCATTCTATAGATTCGTATTCTAGTTTCTAATGGATTTTAGTTTGTCCACTGTTAATGTTTGATGATGAGATGTATGATTTCAACTCTTTCAGAAAACCATTTGAAAACTTCAACTACAACTACAATTATGCCTTAATAATCCAATGATGTTGTGTTTTTTAACTGATAGTATAAATACCGTTTGTTGTTTTCCATTGCAAGGGATCTAGAGTTTATAGTCATTTCCAGTATGATCAACTTTAAGTCATTTATGTTATCAATCTTCTTTCACGATTGATCTGAAGGTCCCTATTTAAACACATGGCCAATTGCACTAACTATGGTCTCTATTTATGGTAGGCTTGTTGTTAAGAATTTGATTCTTGATCCATCCTTTTCCCTTTCAATTTCCCAGGTCTACAAGGTGTCTTTCATAGTTCCAACAAAAAACACACAAGACATATCTTTCACAATTACTCCAAAAAACAAAAGATAGTATAACAGTGTGGGGTGACTAACTGCCCCCCATACCAAGATTATGTAATCATGATAAGTAATCTATCCATGTAACAGAAATACTAAAAAGAAATCAACTTCGAGACATTCATTTTTAATAATACAAATCTAAAGTTAGAGTGCCCTTACCTCTATGGCAGAGTGGTTCTCTAACTCAAGTCTCAGATTTTCTTTTAATGAGCAAAATATTTCTGTATTATCATTATGCCAAAAGGGTTAGCTAGATAAGGCACCTAAAGCTATTTTTTATCCAAAGGTATAAAATCCTTGATAAATCCTATTATTTTAAACAGAAAAGGTATGCAAAAGCATAACTATGCTGACTGTGATCCCAAAGTGTTTTAAAAACTGGACCGAACCGGTCGGTCGGACCGGTCAGACCGCGAACCGGAGGGATGACCGGTCTGGTTCGAATTTTGGATCGGCCATGCAGTTAGACCGGTGTGAACCGCTCAAAACCGGAAAAACCGGTGAACCAGCGGTTTCTCCACACCGCCGGTTTGATTGCACGCGCTTTTTTTTTTTCTTTTTTTTTTCAACTAAAAATCTCAAAACGACGTCAATTTGTTTTTTTATTTAAAAAAAAAGAAGAAACAAATGAAATAAAACAGAGCCCAATATTGAAACAACTATGCCTCCTTGGATTTAAATTTATTAGACACTTTGTTATTCTGTTTATGTTGCAATTAAATTTTGTTTAAAACTTATTTGGATTTGTATTTTGTATTGTACTATTTTATTGTGTGTGACGACAACATTTAAGATTTAAATTTCAGAACTTATGACATTATGGAATTTTCGAGTTTTTAAAAAATTTTAGGTGTCATGTCATGAATTTTTTAGAGACTGAGCCATCCGATTCGACCGGTTTAATACCTATATAATTGTATTATAGACACTGGTTCGTTCTACCGGTTTATCCGGTTATATCCGGTTTAGTCATGCGGTTCGACCAGTGACCCGGTGGTTCGACCAATGAACCAGTGACCCAGTACCCTCACCGGTTCGATGTCCGGTCCGGTTTTTAAAACATTGATCCCAACTAGGTTGGCACATGAACCAACAACAATAATCTGCAGCATACCTTGGATATTAATATTATTAAAAAATAAAAATACAACGAAGCATTTGGCACGTCAAAGGGCATTGCATTTTTAATTTTATTTCAAAACTTGCAATAGATATTATAGTTACAAGGTGAGACAAGAAAGATCAGAGTACTTTCTCAAACTTCTATAACTTATTGTGCGGTTCAGATTGGTATGCCTTAGCCAACTAATTACTTGACTTGGGATATTATGAATATTTATTAGGTGTATTGACGTATCTACTTGAAATGATGGATTGAAGTTTGGGGACTTTAATATGCTATTTTTTTTTTTATCTGAACATAACTTTTACTGCCACTCTTGAGAATCAGCTCTCAATGCTCTTATTAATGGTTGCAGTGCAAATTTGGAAAAGATTCGTGTGCTCCCAAATCTATATGTATTGATAATTCAACTTCTGGTGCGGAATGAACGTTATGCTGAATTGGGGTTGTTTGTCGTAAATAAGGTTACTGGTTTCTCTGTATAGTATTATTGTGAAGATAGTAGGCCTATTTGCTAAATTTAAGTTAATTTAATTCTGAGAATTAACTTTCTGTTGCAGATTTTGGAGCCCTCTAAGGAAGTTGCACTTCAACTCCTAGAGTCTGGTCGTCAGAATGCGCAAACTAGGAAGCTTGGTCTGGATATGCTGAGACAGCTTGGTTTACATAATGATTATGTATTGCTTCTAGTGCAAGATGGGTACTACCTTGAAGCCTTGCGATATGCACGGAAGTACAGGGTAATTTCTACTTTGCTTGATCCTTTTCTGGAAAGTAATTTTGTAGTCTTTTAATTGCTGAAAAGTGAAAATAACGGGTAGATGATGGAAATCTGAGGAATAGGTGCTAGAGATTTTTCATGATTCTGTTGGCTTTATTGCTGGAGAAATTTCATTAATCCAGTTGTCCGTCTGCTGATGAGTTTTTATTCCCAGCATCTGTATAAAGCCCTTTGCATAAAATAGATTGTGTTTTTGAACAGTAAAATTAAGTTAAACCCTTCTTTAATGGTGGTAGTGTTTAGGTGCCCCCAGATTCCCTAGGGGGCAGCATGCAGACCCATGATTGATAGGATTTTATGGCAAGGAACCCCTCTTTGCATCATCACCTTTAAATATTTTATTTGTGAGAAGACGGTTGAGGAAGCCTCAGGCTCAGGATCACTGTGAAAAGTAACAGCAAGGCCACATCATCTCTATTGACCTGATCTTGTTTCCCATTAAACACCCTTTTGTCTACCGGCACACAATCTCAGAAATTTCTCCCCCACCCTTGACTTGTCACTATCAAGTATCAACCTGTAGTAGTTGTCCTGTGACGGCCTTAACCTGGCTATCAGGAAGCTTGCACCGTCATGTAACAGGGGATGTCAGTCGGTCAGAAGGCCAGCCATGTATTGACTGCATGGTAGAATACACTTCACCTAAGAGGAAGTGTTCTGGGATTCTTGGAAAAAACTTTCTAGATCTCCTGTAGATTGATCAAATGGCTAATATGTAAGTCATCTGATGTGAATGAGTGGTTTGGTCGGAGAATGTACACACAATGTTCTTGGTTGAAAAACACCCCTGAACTTTGAGCAGTAAGCCTGGGTTTCGTCAAGGTGTTAATACACAAGTAAAAAGGTTTCCTCACCTTTTTCAACCATCAGATGTCACATAAAGAAAAAGACCAGATTGGGTGATTTAAGCATGAGCGGTAGCCATGGAAATAGGCATTCTATGACTCAGACATGAATTTCAGGTGAACAATGGCTCAAGCTTTTTCACTTTTTGCAAAACTATCACAGCTTTCTCATGGACAGAAAGATTAAAATGCAACTAAAAATAATTAAGACCTTTTTTAAAATAATGACAATATATTGAAATTACTTTTTTTATAATGTTAAAATATGAATGGTCCATGCTGGAACAAAACTCATTTGATTTATTCTCTGTTTTTTTTGTTCAAGCATTTGATCGTTCTGCATTTCTCTTATGCCCCCTTTAGCCAACATTTCCTGCAAGGCTGCAACTTCCGAATAATATAAATGTGCTCTTGGCCGCTTCATATGAGTTTGACAATTGGGTTTCCATGACCAAGGTCTCATCACATTGTCCTACTGATATTTTTTTAATCGTTCTGCATAAAGCCAAAAGGGGAAATTCTCTTGATATTTCCATATCTCTGCAGTGTAAAGTGATCCATCCCCTAATACTGTAGCACAGATTGCTTTGCCAATTCAAATAGAGGTAACGGGGGGTGAACCATGTCACTTTGTTTAAGATGGATTGTGTCACCACTAATGGAAATAAAATTCACTGCATTGAAACATAATAGGATATTATGCCATTGTGATATCCATGTAATGAATCCCACTAAGTGGGAAAAACTGTTGTTGCTGATGCACTGAAAGTTCACTGAGCAACCTTAAATAAAAGTTCACTGAGCAACTCTATGATCATAAACTGAGAGTCTGAGATGTTTACGTTGTTGGTGTAGTTGGAGGTTCTGGTGCTGGTACTTGGGAAATTGAAATTAGTAATTTTGAATCATAAACTTGTTACAAACAAAGATTAATGTAATTTTTAAATTATTGATCTTGTAACTATAATATATATGCATATTGCTGTCTGAAGTAAATGTATAATGTACTGAAGCATACCATCAAGAACTACTTCAATTAGTTGTCTTGTAGAGTGTTTATTATATCGAAACGTGAAAGTTTCACAGGGTTTACATTCATGATTTTAAATTTTAGAACCTCCAATGCTAACTGGTTTGAGAATTATTTTCAGGTGGATACCATCCGACCGTCGTTGTTTTTAGAAGCAGCTTTTGTATCCAATGACTCCCAACATCTTGCTGCAGTTCTAAGATTCTTTACAGATTTCCTTCCTGGCTTCAAAAACACCTCAGAGCATAATAGATACTATCGCATACTGAATGAGATGAACTCTTCCATGACTGTTTGAGAGGTCTTGCAAGAATAAATTCTGAGAAATTGAGTCATTGTCATGGGTAAACCCTGTTCAAGTCGGGTTATCTCGTCATGACATTCGATATCTTTAAGGATATATATATTTGGTAATAGTTGCTTGTTGTATAATAAATGTCTCTTCATAGAAAGTTTAGTTTTAGCAGATACTGTGATCTAAATGAAATTTTCTCGGAAGGAAAATTTACTTGGCTTGAGCTTGTGGGTGAATAGCTTGGGTTGTCCTTCAAAATACAACAGGCTCTGTAATAGCTTCCTGCTTAAATTATATTTATAAAAATATAAATAGGGAACTAAACAAAGATGAGAAATATCATATTCTTGAACGTGTTAGATGATGTGTTAGATAAAATTATGATATATACATAAAATTTTGTTAAAACTGAACTCACCATTTTCAGCTAGAGAAGTTTTATAATCTATTTTGATATTGGCACGCATCAACATAACTTTCTTCAACGTATATGCCATCATCAGCAGTATTTTGCAAAATAAAATTCATATATGTAATTGTTAAGTTACGACATATATTAGTGTCTATATCTGTGTATGCAAAAACGCACGCCTATAAAGTCATGGTTATCTATTTAGAAAAATAAGAAAGCTGCAAGCATCTGCTATTCAAATTGTATTTGTATAATAATGCTGTGAGTCCAAAGTGTCAAGGTAAAAAAAATGGGGCACGACACCACTGGAAATGACAAAATGAACAAAGCAGTTTTGTTTTGATAGAATGAGCAAGGAAATATAATAATATATTTTGTTTCGAAGGATGAGTTCATTATCTTCTGCTTGATTAGAAATTAATCTCCTGACACAAAAATGGAATGATTCTCTCCATCTATTATACGGAAGTTTCTGATCAGGAGAAACATTGATACAAATGAGATATTGATGTATCAATTTTTGTATTGTTTAAAATATTTGGCAAACACTCCAAAGTTTGATTGCGTATATATTTATCGTTTAATCATTTAACTTTATCATATTATAATTTTATATAATTATATTAAAATAAATTTAGTTTATAGGATACCCGACTACAACATTCCACCAAACTTAAAAATACATAAGAATTTACTTATGTTTACGTCAAATATTATATGGATATTTTTAAGCATGAATATGTTATTTTATGTTATTAAATTAGATGCTGTGAATTTTTTCGAATATTCATCCTTTTTATTTTTAGCGTTGTTGAATTTATACTTAAATTGTGTATTCTACCCATTTAAAAGAATGAATATCTTTTTTATTTTAATAAACAAAAAAGTGAATGCTTATTTAATAGTTATAAACTTCTTATGCACAAGACACCAAAGTCCGATAGAACCGTTATTCTGCAATGAGTCATTAGTAAGAAAGTATGTTCAAATTTTATTACTATATCTCTTCCTTTTTATAAGAGACAATTGACATTTTAGATTTATTCAATAATGAATGTGATCTTTACCTTGATCAGAAGGTTGAATCGATGGTCAGCTGCTCGTCCTGGACGGTGGAAATCAACGGAGGGGGGTTTGTACTTGCAGGTGCTCTGACGCTCAAGTCAGTACAATGTACCCGACTCCTCAGTGAAGAATAATGTACCTGACTCCTCAGTGAAGAGGAGTATTTATAAAGCCCCCAGTGCGTGGCCAACGGTTACCCTATTGGGCCGTATTGAGCACCCCAAGTTCGGATAACTGTCAGGTGTCTGTGTGGATGCAGGAGAAATCGTTACAGGTCCTCAGCCTGGTTGAGCGGTTCCACGATGCAAGGATAGTGGATAAGCTCAAAGCGACATGTATCCTACTGTTTAGAAGCACGTGGGAGACGTGACTAGCAGAGTGGTTGTCGAGGAGGATGCTCCTCGGGGAGCATGTCCTCTGCCGAGGAGCAAGCCCTAGCTGACTCGTCCCCGACAGTCCGGGTAGGAGGAGAGCTAAGTCCTATTAGGGCCAGTCCAGAACATAATGTATTTAAGCTATAATATAGATCACATACATCAATTATTAAATGAATTTAAGAAGTGAATTGTCTCTAATAAAAATGAACTGGTGAAGTATACTATATATATTTATATATTATATTGTGCTGTTGTGATTGTTACTCGCGAGCTATTAGAAAAGAAAGAAAGCTCTCATATGAGTCATGACTTATATCATCATTATAATATATGATATCATATGCTTTAAATTATTGTAATTAGGCATGAACTACTACTACTACCAGAATCGTTAGTTGTTTATGGGAAAAGGGGGGGTCAGGTCAGGTGTGTGGGTCAACTGAATAATGCAAGTCCAGAACGAACAGACAGAACAAACCAAAACAACTGGGATTTTCTATGCGTAAGGAAGGTCTTATAACTTATAAGTATATTATATATGATGATATGATTATTTTTTTAATGACATAATGATGATATATATGAATATGATTAAACAAAATAAAGCTGCTGGACCTGTATTATATGTTGAATAGTTGTCCGTGGCTTTTGGAATTTTACATTTGTTCTAGTTATTTTCTATTGATTTTTATTTTAATAAGAGACACCATACAATACATGGATTTTATACGAACATCCTCTAATATATTAAATATAATGTAAGCAGGCACCATGAATTTCCTTTTACTTGTTGGCCTTGTTGGTTATGTGTGACATAACAAATATACATTTTTTATAGGATAAGAAACATAATTGTTTTGGAAAGAGATGCCAAACACTCATTAAAAATTTACAAATCTAAAATTAGGTCTATCAAATTTGTTTTCTACATAACTTTCTCTAATAGCTTGAGAAATCTCATTCCAAACCGTAAGTGTATCTATATTAAAGCCATTCAATGTTAGCTAATTCATCAATGCATTAATTACTTTCCCAAAACATATGAGAAACTATACTTTTAATAAAAATAGAACAATTATATATATATATATATATATATAGGGGTTTGCTAATTTAGACCCACTTAAAAACATGTGGGTCTAAATTAGCAATGTGCACCTTTTCATTTTGGACAAAAATACCCCCTTGTTCAATTGTTGTAAGTAAATTTAGAATAAGGGTAACTTTGTAGTTTCCAAAAAAAACATACAACAGTTTTATATTTCCTTAATTTTCTCAAAATGTTTGTTTCAATCTAAATAATTTTTCAACATTAGTTTCATTATATATTGAAGTTTTTGTACCATAAGTCTTTTTTTTGTTTGACGAGATTGTACCGTATGTCTTATTTATTAAAAAAAGGCACAAGATCAATTAATTAACCCTACAGCTTATACACAAATAATAGCTTAACTTTTTTCTTGGTTACAATAATAGCTTAAACTTAATATCATTATCAGACTTGTTTATGTTTATAGCTACTTTTATCGGAACAGGAAAAATTGTCTTATCTAACGAAAACTATAAATTCCAAAAGAAAAAAAAAACCAATGTAACATTTATAATTATATGATTTTTCTTTCTCACAGTGATTTATTTTATCAGAGAGAGAAAAAAACCAAAGTTGAAATTTGAATTGGACATGTTTTTCCATGTTGTCCTTTTTGTTTTATAAGTTTGTTATTGGTTTATTAAAATTGTACATGTTTATAATTAAGTGGGTCTAAATTAGCAAAGTGGGTGCACACTTTTTAATAAAATTTACCTAACTAACCCTCAATTGCTAGTGTTAAATAAGTAAATATCAAGGGTAGTTTTTGTCCAAAGTAAAAAGGTGCGCATTGCTAATTTAGACCACATGTTTTTAAGTGGGTCTAAATTAGCAAACCCCATATATATATATATATATATATATATATAAAATAGAACAATTGAACCATCTATCTCTTAGATTCTAAGATACCAAAGATACAAATTTAAAAGCAAACACAACTAAAGAAGAATTTGTCAGCTGATTTCGGCCGTGGTTTTAATGGCTCTTAAGTCCGTGCAAGGTCTGCACCGACCCCAAACTCTTAAAGCATGTCATTATTAAGTTTAGTTTTATACTAATCGTTTTAAAAATTAGGGTCATGCTAACTAGTGCCCCCGGGGAACTAGTTAAGGATACATAAAAAGCAAATTTTGCATTGAAAACACCACTTTTTTTATTTTTTAAACATTAACTACACAACTTTTGATGTAATCTTACTATTTTAAGTATCCTTAACTAGTGCCCAGCATTTTTCTAAAAATTATACTACTTGCTTATCATGAGATAGATATGTGGATGTCAATTTGATCTATCAATACGGATTCTCGTGGGATTGTTCCACTTGAGGACTCATAGACAAAAAAAAAATTCCCTCTGAATGGGGATGGAGGAACAAAATCTTCCCGAAGGAGGTTCTAGGATGTGAAGGAAATTTTATCCCGCGCACCCGCATAGATCGTCCCCGAACATTTTATTAAAATAATATTTATATGTGTATATTTAACTACTTTATATGTTATATTTATTTATATTTTCACACAATATATGTATAAATTTATTTTTATGTGATATTTATTATTGTCACAACTCACAAGACTCATAATAATGTTTGAATTTTTTTACTCCCTCCGTTCCTTTTTATAAGAAACAAAAGTGAAATTTTTTTGTTCCTTTTTATAAGAAACATTGACTAATTTTCAAATGTCTTAAATGTTGAATTTCACTTATGCCCTTATTTATTATGAAAGAGAATATTAAAAATAAGTAAATTAATTGAATTTAGAGAAATTAAATAAGAGTATAAATGGAATAAGTTTAAATTTATAGGAGTATTAAATAAAAGAACTATTTACAATGTGTTTCCTTGGTACGTGTAATTTTTTCAAACCGTTTCTTATAAAAAAGAACGGAGGGAGTATTTATTTTATGATTAAACTTATTTTTATGTGATAAAGAAATTTGATAATTTTTTTTAATGTTGATGGATTACCGCGAGAACTGCAGGGATCCACTGAGATGATGGTGGAGAAAGAATACTCTCCGAAATGAAAAATGAGAACAGAGATGAGGATCATTTTAAATGGTGGGAAATTATATGGTTAAGTACTACACGCTAATTCTCCGCTCGGTTGAAATCCGTAGATAGACATATATTATGTCGTTCAAATGTTAGAGAAAGTCAAAGTTCATTCATTTTGGTGGTCAAGCCCCCTTGTTTGTATGAGTGTTGGCTAGTCGGTACTTTTGTAGACATTTGAGGTTATGGTTAGTACATCTTACGCTGGTCAGGACTTGTTGTTAATATAACTTTCATTTTTGCTTGTTCAAAAAAAATTAAACTTTTCTACAATTCTTTTATTAATTGGTTAAAAATTATCAATTAACTACATCTGTTTTAATATTGAAATAATATATTAAAATCTTACTTTATTAAAAAAATATATAAAATCATAAGTTAGTTGTCACGTAGACCACAGAAAAATGCATGTTCGAGCTACTCCTACCGTTCCTTTTTATAAAAAACAAAAGTGAAATTTTTTTTGTTCCTTTTTATAAGAAACTTTGACTAATTTTCAAATATTTTAAATGTTGAATTTCAGTTATACCCTTATTTATAAGTATGAAAGAGAATTTTAATTAAAAATAATTAAGTTAATTAATTGAATTTAAAATAATTAAATAGGGATATAAATGAAATAAGTTTAAATTTATAAAAGTATTAAATGAAAAGAACTATTTACAATGTGTTTTCTTGGTATGTGTAATTTTTTCAAACTGTTTTTTATTAAAAGGAACGGAGGGAGTATTAACGTGGATTTCTATTTGAAAATGACCAGCACCAATTTTTATTTATGGTTACTATAAAAAATAGTAATTAATTTCTTTTTTAATTTCCTTGGTATGAAGATGATTTTTTTTAAGAATATTGCTATTTAGTAAGAATTATTTGCATAAGAAAGAGAAAAATCCACTAAATTACGATATTTGATCAATCAAAACTTGGCGTGATAATAATTTATAAGTGTTAAATATTGCCACATAAGATTCTTCTCTTTCTTGTATCAAAACATTCTTACTAAATGGAGCATCATAGGGGTGTACATGGGTTGGGCAAACCCATTGAACCGGTCAAACCCACCCAATCTAACCCAAAAAAGTGGATTGGGTCAGGTTATTGGGTGCATATATATTTTTTTTTAAAAATAATGTCTCTCTTGTAAGAAATAAGAAAAAAAAAATTATTGCAAGCAACTAAAATAATATTACATTTGACATTTGGCTAACAAGAATTAATCCTAATAATATATTTGGTCCGTTTGGATTAACTTATTTTTGAGCTTATGAGCAACAACTTATGCCAATAAATAAATGTTTATGTATTATTATAAGTGTTTCAGTGTAGTTTAAGAGAAAATAACTTATAAAAATACAATTTTTATTAGTGAAAACTTATAAATTAATACAAAATATTATTTATTTGCATAAACTATTTTCATAAACTAAAAAAATAAGTCAAACAGCCCTAATCAAATAAGAAACATTCACATTTTTTTTTTGTTACAAAGTACAAACGATTCTCATCTTTAAGATACAAGAATCAACTCTCATATAGAAAAAGAAGAATATATATAGTCTAAAAAATAAAGATGTTAGTGAAAAGAGATAATTAAAATTTGACTAATATTCTAAAAAGATAATTAATATTTAAAATTAAAAATATTACAATTTTAACATCTATTCTAACTAAAAATTTAAATAATTAGACATTATAAAAAAATTGAATAATTAGAACATGTTAATTATATTATATTTAAAAAATATCACGGGCAATAGCTTTAATAAAACAAAATTATACAGTAAAAAATATATTTAATAATTTAATAAATTTTATAAGAAAGAGTATAATAGTTTAATTTATATTTTAATAATATTTTATGTTAATATAATAACGAACTAAAATATCAAATAAAATTCAATAAACGCGTTCGAATAGATGCTAGTTGATCATAATATGGAAGCCAGTTGATCTCAAAACTAGTTGAAATTATAAAATGGAAGCTTTGTAAAATCTCTGCCGCATATTAAAGAATTTGATCATAATGTTTTTCCTTCACTAGAATACAACACAATTTTTTATTCGATGCATAAATTTTCTAAAATTTATCCACACTAAAATTGAACGAGACAAAAAAATTCAATATTTTTCCAGTACATAGATAAAATGACAAGACATTAGAAACTCATAGATATAAAGTGAAGAGACTGTAGTTCAAATCATATCATAGCATCCAACCTAACAATTTCAATTTTCTGCCAATTGAGCTTTGTATTATGTTCTATGTCTAATACAGATTTGAATTCTCTACATTCAAAAATCATATATTCATTTGCATTTAATTTATTTTTAAGATCAATTTTGTCATTACCAACCTACCATAATATTTCTCCATTCTCTCTCGTAAATGAATATATGTAAATATAGGAATTTTAAATGTAGAGAATCCAAATCTGTCTGATTAGGGTTGAGAATAGGTCAGACCGGCCTATAAGGCCTTAATGCATAGCCTACATAGGCTCAGGTCAGACGGCCTATTTCTTCAAATAGAGCAGACTGATTTTTTTTTATAAATCTATTTAGTTAAAAAGGTCAGGCTTTAAAAAAGCATATTAGGCCTACTAGGCCGGCCTATTTAAGTCAATATAAATAATATTTTTACTATATTATTATTATATAATAAAATTTATACTTTGATTAAATTATAAATCTATTAACTTTTTCAATAGTTTAAGTTTATTAATCTACATTAATTTTTCACATATATAAATATATAATTATTAACTAAAATTGAAATATGATGTTATATATAGTCAAATTCTCTAAGATAATGTTAAATATCAAAATAAAATTTAATATCATTGATTTATTAGTTCATTAATATATTTAAAAATTAATATAATTATTTATTTAAATATATTCATATGAATAAACTTTTAAACAGGCTAACAGATTATATCAAACTTTCAAAAAGTCAGACTCAAGCTTGACAAAACAATAGCTCAACCAAACATATTCCCAACTTAGGCCCCGTTTGGCCCGGCTTATTTTTTACTTTTTATTTTAGCTTAAACGAAATAAAGAAGTATAAAATTATATTTGACACTATTTCTCCTTAAAAGTATTAGAGAAATAAAGTAAAGAAGTAAAAAATAAAAAAAAGTAAAGTCAAACACAATTTTTTCCTTCTTTACTATTTTTAAGGAGAAGAAAAAAAGAGAAAAATAAGCCGGGCCAAACGGGGCCTTAATGCCTCATAATTAACTTTTGCAAGTGAAAAACCCATAAAAATCAATTTTACTTGGCTTTGCATTTGCACGAGTGCTCTATGAACGGAATCTATCTATGATCTATGATAAAAACAAAATTAAAATCATAATGAGATAAATAATAGAGGGAATATCATCATACTCTTATTGCTATTGGTGGTGGGTGTTTCACAATTCCAGATTTCATCATACTCTTTCCCAAACGATAACAAATTCCAAACATCTTCTTCACGCGATTTTCGTGAGAAACTATGAATGACGAACCCTACCTCTACCTAAATGCGCGCTAAAACCGAATTAAAAGCAACTAAAATTCATAAACCATAATTAATTTACCAGTCAATTTAAAAAAAGATTCGTCGTAAATTTACGCTAGACCCACCATAGTCCACAAGTCAACAACTCCTCGTGGTTTCTCTGTCTCGTTCACAGTTTCGTACCATTTCCCCTCCTTTTTTTCCATTGCGTCAACTTCACGAACATAATTATCATCCTTCATAATCACAATACTAATTAAAGGTTTGTATTGTTAATCACTGTTTTCGCTTTTTAATTTCTTCTTCAATTAAGCCATTCCATCACCATCGTTCATCGCTTCCAAGCCAAGGCAATAACACCTCTCTCTCTCTCTCTCTCTCTCTCTCTCTAAGAAAAAGATTCTTCTCTACTCACTGAACTCTAACTAACTTCAACTTCTTCACACTTTCCCTTTCTGGATCTGTTTCGTTCTTCTTTTTCAACGCGATCTTCTCTTTTTTCTCAACAATGCGTCTCTGATTCTTTCTTTTCAGGTCAATTTTCCATTCTTATCTTATCTTCATAATCTTCACGCATTCAAACTTTGACCGAAGAATTAGTGTTATCGTTTTCTTCAATTTCTGTAATTCTAACTAATTTCATGATTACGCATTTGATTAACGTTCAATTGAATGGAATTAGACTTAATCGTTTTGTTTTTGTAGGTTTGACGAGAAGTGGTAATGGCAACGAAACAAGGAGTGAAATCAAAACGATTTGGATCGATTGGTGTAACTAAAGGTGTGAATTCACCTTCGTCTTCAACAACGTCGTCTTCTAAACAGTTTCATGAAACTTCCAACGATGCTCAGAGCTCGCCGGCGTCTTCGTCAGTGAGAAGTAAGCCGCAGCTTTTTCATCCGGAAGTTGTGCCTTTGGAAGTTAAAAAAGTTAAAGAGAATGTTACTGTGACGGTTCGGTTTCGGCCTTTGAAGTAAGTGTTTTGTTTTCAGAGTTATGTATAGTTGTTGTGAATTGTGATTGTGGTGTGTTGTGTTATGTTATGGCTGTTGATGTTAATTTGATTGAGGTCTGGTTTATGTGTGTGACAGTCCAAGGGAAATTCGTCATGGCGAGGAGATTGCTTGGTATGCAGATGGAGATACTGTTGTGCGAAATGAGTATAATCCGTCCATAGCATTTGCTTACGGTAAAATATGCAAAACTGATATTTCTGGATGTTTTTAAAATTTATTCATTTGGTAGTTAGGGTGAAGCATTGAGTGGTTTTGTTTTGAGGTTGAATGAATGTACATAATAGAATAGAATACTTCTACAATGTTAGTTCACTTTGAAGTGTTTGAGAGTAAAATATCATTGTGATGATAGCTGCAGAATAAATTAGAGTTAAGAAATTATCACTTTCACATTGATTTAATTGATGAAATTGGAACCATAATATTTCTATGAAAGAAAATTTTGTGTTGAGCGTTTGATAGTGCATGGTGATATGATCTGAATATTAATTAACCTGAATAGTGGTTATAAGTTGGGGGAACTTTGACCTTTCAAATCGATTTTTTAGGGTTGAGTTATATCCAATCCAAATTTTAAGATTTTGTTAGAATGAGTCTATCTAAAACAAAACTTTAAGATTTTGTTAGAATGAATCTATCTAAAACAAAACTAATAAGAAATCAATCATCAAACAGAAACAAGTCAAATCTGCGTTGGGATCCATGTGCTGAACACACCCAAGAGAAGAGAGGTGGAAAGTCTTGTCACAATGCACCACTTAGGATAGATACTTGTAAAATTCTGAGCTGTCCTTATTCTTACAAAAGGCTGCAACATACAGCATTTTCTCTGCCAAATAACTTTTACATCATTGCTACTGCTGAAGTGAAACACTTGAAATTAATAATCAGAAAATGTGCAAAGTTTTGAGGACACAGCCAAGGATCACCAAATAGTCCAAAAGCATGGCACCCTAAAATGTAACGTGATTCTGAACAAGGTAGAAACAAATGCACAACTATTTGAGTTTAAACAATAGGGAGGCTGATGCATAACATTCATACTAATTATCTTGTTTAGTACAGATGCCCAAATGAAAGAATATCCTTACCCATACACAGTCCACACAATTTAATGCATGCCCCTATCACCTATTTTGAAGAGAGTTAGACTCCCAAACAAAATGAGAAATGTTCCTCCTCAGTCCTTGATGAGATGTCGTGATTTCTGGATTGGCAATTTGGAAACCTCTTCCGAGGTAAACTGTAATTCCCCTTTATGACCCGATGCCATAAGGAGGAAGTCTCAAGAGAAATATTGTAAGACTTTTACTAATTAAAGGAATGTTTTTGGAAGATTTAAAAAAACCTCCCTTCCTTTTTTTGGCATACATCAGATTTCTCAGCTGACCAAATGATCCTTCCTTTTTCTGTTATTAGAGACTCAGTTCAATAATACTGCTCCAATCTTTTGGTCATTTCTCCCTAGTTTTCGATATATTTTTCTTGGAGTTCCTACAATAATCTTGGAATCTTCTCAGTCATGTGAGTGATCCCTGTGTTGAATTCTGATAGAGATGGATGGGGGACAAACAAGCAAGCCTGGATCAGCAAATCTGACCCCCTAATGAAATGCACTTAACATGCGTTTGTAGTTATCCCATCTTTTTCATACCTTTCGGATCACTGGGATCCTAAATGAAGCAAGTCACTTGAGGATATTAACATAGAGGGTTACCAAACCAAGAAAATGCCTTTTGATGACTTGTCATTTAACAAACAACAAAATTAGCAAAAGAATTGTGAAGCTAATTTTCTTTCTGGATTCAGGTCAACCCACTTTTTATTATGTTAATTTTCAAGCAAAAAGTACAAACAATCAAGTCGCATCCTTTTAAGTGCAGTCAATTTCATGGATCAATAGTAGGTTATCTCTACTAGCTGTAGAAAATAGTGAGGCAAATACTGTTATGCTTATTCATCAGTTAAAGACTATATATATATACACACACACACACACACATATAATCAGAAGCTTTATTTGTTATTTCTAATTATTTCTCATTTTTAATGTTGTACATTAGATCATTAATTTTTTTCTTGTTTCTAGATCGTGTCTTTGGTCCCACGACCACAACTCGTCATGTCTATGATGTTGCTGCTCAGCATGTTGTTAGTGGTGCTATGGAGGGCATCAACGGTAATTAGCAGATTGAACTAAGTTCTTAAGATCTATTCAGCACAGACAAAGATTTTTTTTACTATTGCTTTGATTATATCATCGTATTGTTTTCCTTAATATGCGGATTACATTTTGGATGTCTGATCTGAAATATACTAAATCCAATTCTTTTGCCAGAAATCATTGTTTAGGGTTTAGGTATTGATAATATAATTGTGCATAAATGTTGCTTATTAGCTCTTTGGTGTATACTATGTATTGTATATTCAAAATTATAGCTGTTATTTTGACTCTGGTAGATCCATTAAAAGATTTAAGTGCACTACATGGTGTAGTAAAAATATGCTTTTGATTATAAAAGATTATAGCCAGGGTATTGAAGACAATTTATAAAATTTCTGAAGGACTGCCATTTTGATACAGTTTGGATCCTTTTGTGTAAAATTTATATGCTTTTGATTTGTTGATCACTCCTCGTCTTTTTATAATTGTCCGCAAAATAAGGTTACAAACATTGTATGGATAGGTAGTCAGATTATGATATAACCTAATTGGTTTGAGATTTGACATCTTAGCAATTAATTCACATAATTGTCTTTGATCTAAAGAATACAGTAGGTTCAAACCTTTGTAAATTTCATGAGAAAAGAAACCTAGGTAACTTGATAGTTGCGGTGGAGGAGCTAAGGAGTGGAGTTATAAGGAGATCAAGAGTTTGATTTCCACTTCCAGCATAATATTATAATATTAATAACAATACTAACATTTTCCGTTAAAAAACAAACTTATGATTCAGACCATGGGATATTTTAGTGAGTCTCGCGCTATACCTCACCTCTCAAATGGAGTGTAGTTAGTTATGCAATTTCTTTGATGTAGAAATCTGTTAGTTTAACTCTTTTCTTCTTGAAGTTGGCCATTCTAATTGAAAGTCACTGTGCACAGAATATTTGGCTGATGGACATCTAGATTGTTTTTCATTTTCTTGCCTGAATATTGGGTAATTAACAAATGAGCTCCTCTCTGGTTTTCATACAGGTACAGTATTTGCATATGGAGTAACAAGCAGTGGGAAGACTCATACAATGCATGTGAGACCACTTATCTTCCGACTGCATATTGTTAATCTGTCTAATATGTTACTTCTCTTGAATTTGGTAATTTAAGGTTGTTATTTGGAATATTTATCACTTCCCATCTCTTCTGAGAGGTACACAAGGAGTATTGGTATTTTGTGTAGATTCTTAACAAGTGTACAGTAACATTGAACTGAAGAAGTTAGGGATTTTAGCTAGTTAATTGTTATATTGTACTCGATCAAAATCTGCACGGTCTGCATAAGCTCAAAATTATTTGTTCAAATCCACAACTTAACAGCTATTATTGACCTGTAATGATAGTCTTGAACATAGAATAACTACTGTTGCATTATTTATGCTGAACAAGTTTCAGACTGTAAGGTCCATGCTTACTTCTTTTTATCAGTTTTTCATGTGACCGAAGACCATTGTGGTGCTTTTATATTCCGTCTCTGCTACTTAATAGTATGTTATGCAATGTTACCACATAAAAATTAATTGATACTATCAGTTATTGCGACAATTGCTGATAATATTGAGTTAACCTATGAATTTGGATTACTTGTTGATAATGCTAAGAGGTATTCTTGCTCATAAATTCATAATTGCAGGGTGATCAAAGATCTCCTGGAATCATACCTCTTGCTGTGAAGGATGCTTTTAGCATTATCCAAGAGGTATGGAAAATACTGGTCTGTTTTTTGCACTTTTATTTTAGGAATTATGCAATCTGATGTTTCTTCACACCAGACTCCAAACCGAGAGTTTCTCCTTCGAGTTTCGTACTTGGAGATCTACAATGAGGTGTGCTTCTTCCTGATTCGTAGCTTTTTTCCTGTGACGCTATGTTTATGTTGTCTTCTACAAACATGAAAAGAAATTTTATTAATGCTGCTTTGTTTTTAACTCTTATTCTCAAAACTACCTTTTAGGTGGTTAATGACTTATTAAATCCAGCAGGACAGAACTTAAGAATCAGAGAGGATGCTCAGGTACTGATCATAAGTTTTCTCATCTCTTTTATTGTGTCTTTGTTTTATATTACTTAATTAATAGTCAAGATTGTCTGCGCTGAATTATTTTGATTGTCAAGTGCCAAAATGTTATTTTTAGTCAATTAAGCCAAGTAACATTTGATGCACAAAAGAAAATTTGGGTTCTAGATGATTTAGAGATATGCCAATATCTAGTAATATCTTGATATTGGTGAGTATTTTTGTTTATCTCACAGAATTAAATTTTTATTTTAACCATTAGAGTATCTAGAAAGATAAGTTTTGAATTTTCTTATGTCAAAAAAGGTTATTATTTTGAAGGAAAGTCTGTATCATTTGTATATTGATTCACATGTAGGGCACCTTTGTTGAGGGAATAAAGGAAGAGGTTGTACTCTCCCCTGCTCATGCACTCTCTCTTATTGCAGCTGGAGAAGGTAAATGTTCCAACCAGTTTTTTTCTCATGGATCAATTTAATTTTCTGGTCTGGTGTACTATTAAAGTGTCAGATATTTTTATTCCCTCTTGCGTCTTTTGTAATTAAGTAATGATGTTTATGTATTATAATATTGGGAGTTACTATGAAGAGGGACACAACATTAGGTTATCTTTATGCACTAAAGTAACAGGTACTCCCTCCGGTCACTATTATAAGCAAATTTGACTTTTTTTGGTACATTAGAAAAGTGATGCTTACATAACTTTAGTAATGTACCAAAAAAGTCAAATTTGCTTATAATAGTGACCGGATGGAGTATATTATTTGACTAGTTTTAATATGACATTGTAAAACAGTAGCTCCATGTATAATATTTTTTGGCTGTTATTAAAAAACTGTTTTTCTGGGTTTTACAATTCTGCTTGATGCCTCCAAGACTTTCTGTTCTTTCTTTGATGTGTCTGTTCTTGATAAAATTTTAATTTGACAACAGAGCACAGACATGTTGGGTCCACAAACCTCAACTTACTCAGCAGCAGGAGCCATACAATTTTTACGCTGGTTGGTCATACTATCTTAATGGACAACTCATTGTTTCAACACATTGTTCTTATATTATGTACTAAATATTATACAATCATAAAAAAACCATATGAAAGTTTATTCTCAAGGTCTATATATAGGCTAACTTATCCAATAGAGCCAATCTTAATAGCTAACCAATCATTTTAATGATTAAGTAATTAACCCTATTCTAAGACTGAAAAATATAATCCAAAAATAGAATAAAACTCTCAAAGTAAATAATGGTTTAAATATCTTTTTTCATCCCTACAAATATACCACTTTTGTGCTTTTGGTACTTGGTTTGTTTTAGTCTCTGTAATATGTCGGCCATATTGATTTTAGTCCTTATACAGTCCATATTTGAGCGACTAAAATGAATATGGTCGTCCATGTATTATGGGGACCAATTCAATACAAACAAATGTTATAGAGACTAAAACAAAACAAGAAGGGTGAAAAGTGTATATTTGTAAAGACTAAAACCAAACAATTCTTTTTTATAGAGACTAAACAAAAGGCGATATATTTCTAGGGCCGGAAAAAGTATTCAAGCAAAATGTAAAAAACCTAAATAAAATAATGAAATAGATGCTCCCCCAAAAGCTAGCTCAAGGGGTGATGATTGGCAACAAAACTAGACATCTAGAGCGTGAACAAATACAGGTGGCCTAATAACAAATTTAGCATAGGTTTTGATACCATCTTAAAATTTGGACTAGACCTAACTCATCCCTAAAAGCTAGCTTAAGGGGAAGGATTATCCAAGCTTTATAAGTACTACTTTGTTCATATCTCTGTCGATATGAGATCTTAACAGTAACAAATCTCGAACTTTTAATCAATTCAGGAATGAGAAAATGGCACATCAAGATGTAACCTATTTCTTATCTATATGACATTCTTTTAATTCTTTTTAGTTTGTTGTTATTTTATAACAGACCATAGAAAGCAGCCCATGTGGTGAATATATTGAAGGAGAAGCAGTAACACTGTCACAATTGGTAATTATTTTAAACTTAATGGCTGAACTTCATTTGCTTTGTACATGTGATCTCTACTTACAAGCTTCAACATGGGTAATGATTTCAAGTTATTTTGTTTATATTTTATATATACATGCAGAACCTCATTGATCTAGCAGGTTCAGAGAGTTCAAAAGCTGAAACAATTGGCATGAGAAGGAGAGAAGGATCTTATATCAACAAAAGTCTTCTAACTCTTGGAACTGTGAGGTCTCAAACCTTTCTTCTGAGTATAATTTAGAGATGTGATATATTATGTATCTTTACGGAACTGCTTAGACTTTTAGTACTGTTGGACCTTGATGTGATATTAGTGCTTTTATGACGTGATGATCTAGATTTTGATCCTTGCCACTCCATTTTTTATGGTAAGAACTAGAAAGTTGAATTTTAGAACATGATAGGTGGGCCTATGCATCCACCCTTCAAGCCCAAAGTACTCTTGCATGAGAGGGTGTGTTAGAGATGTATTATGATGTATAAAATCATTCACGTTTCTTTACCTAAAATGTTAAGCTTTTGTAATAATTTTTTATTGACAGTTACGGCTACCAAGTGGATTGGTTGTATATTGGACACTAATAAATGGCTCAAAACAAATCAGTTTTTATATTTGTTTCAGCCTTTTATTAAGTCCTCATTTATTCAGTTGTATTCAGTGGACCTGTGTGCTTATACCTGAGAATGAGATTAAGTGTAATTATCTTTGTTGCACAGGTTATTTCAAAATTGACCGAAGCTAAAGCTAGTCACATACCATATAGGGACTCCAAATTGACTAGAGTGCTTCAGTCTTCTCTCAGTGGTCATGGACGCGTATCTGTAAGGCTTCCATGTGTAGATTTTGTCTTCACGTTAATCTGTGAAAAATAAATTTAATAATACAAATCTTTGTGGTAGAACTGCTATATACGTAAGCAAGTATGAATGTTTGTTGTTATTTAAATGCAGCTCATTTGCACAGTAACCCCTTCATCAAGTAGCAGTGAAGAGACACATAATACATTGAAGTTTGCTCACCGGGCAAAACACATTGAAATACAAGCAGCACAAAACAAGGTAAGTTAAAACTACTTTTGGTTAAATCAGAATATTGTTATTACAAAATAAAAGAGTACAACCGGCACAAAGTACAAATTATATGATTCAACTCCAAAGCTTCCTGTACATAATATCATCTCACAGCTACATAAGATACAATTTTCTGATCAACAAGCATCTCAGTTTCTGAAATAGTAAAATTAGTGTTTTGAGTGTGTATCACTCAACTGTTTAGATTATATGTATAAGAGGTACATGCTGCATAGATGAATATAGTCATTGACATTGTACACTAATTACATGCACTATTTCTTAAGCACATATTTCTATATGCTATATATTAGAATATATTAAATATCTTAGAATACTTTGATACTATTATATTAGAGTATTTTAGTCTATCGTCTAGGATCAGTGTCTAATCTTAGAGTATTTTAGTTTATCTCCTATAATTATTTTCTATATTACTTAGTGATGATCATGATTTGCTTCCGTATTTTCTTATATATTAAAGTTAGGGCTCTTGTATTTCTGCCTGTAGATATTTAGCATGCTTGGAAAGCTAGGATGATTAATGTTTTTCTTGTTTCTCATCCCTTTTCTTATAAACGTTTCTGTCCTTTATGTTCCCGTTCTAATTGTTTTTAATATACACTAAATCTGCAGATAATTGATGAGAAGTCACTTATCAAGAAATACCAACAAGAGATTCAATGCTTAAAGGAAGAATTGGAACAATTGAAGAGGGGCATTGTCACAGTTCAGCCAAAAGACACTGGGGATGATGACATTGTGCTCCTAAAACAAAAGGTAGGTATTGCTATATATAAATCACAGCCTTCTGTTTTGTTTATTTCTTGGGATTTTGTTATTAAAAAATTCTGGATTAAAGTTAGAATTCAAAATGCGAATACTTACTGTTAGAACTTGGGTTGGGCCTCACTCAACCCTACAAAACCGGCATGTAAAGTGAGGATTGCCTCTACTTATAAACCCATGTTCAGGCCATCTCACATTCGATGTGGGACTCTTAACACTTATATCATGTGTCAAAAAGTTGGTCATAAATAGGAGTTCACTGTAGTGTACTAGTATTTTTAAACGTTTTACAAGTTGAGCATTAATAAAAATTGCAGAGTAACACAAATCTGTAACTTTTGTATATAATTTTTGTAGCTTTTATTACAGTCTGTAACCACTGGTAGTACGGTTCAATATTTTTTTGTTAGAAAAAACTCTAATAATGTATCGATTTGGAAACATGTTTTATTTAGAATTGTGTAGTAAAATTTACTGGTATTGAGTTTATTGTAATCTGATTTGAATCGTTTGCAATTGTAACTGTTTAAAGTTAGAAGATGGTCAAGTTAAGTTGCAATCCAGATTGGAACAAGAAGAAGACGCTAAAGCTGCTTTGTTAGGCAGAATTCAACGATTGACTAAGTTGATTTTGGTCTCCACAAAAGCATCACAGTCAACGAGATTTCCTAGCAGGCATGGTCCTCGTAGGCGACATTCCTTTGGAGAAGAAGAGGTATTTCCCATTTTTCAATATTAGAACTTACATTTCTAGTTTTACATACATTTTTCAATATAATTCTTGTTTGCAGCTGGCATATCTTCCATACAAAAGGCGGGATTTGATCTTAGAAGAGGAAAATATTGACTTGTATGTTAATCTGGAGGGAAATGCTGCATCAGCTGATGATTCTCCAAAAGAGGAGAAAAAGACAAAGAAACATGGACTACTAAATTGGTTGAAATCACGTGTAAGTTGTCCATTGCTGTTTGCTATTTCTAACCCTAATAATTTCATCATAGTTACTCACTAGTTGAATTTCTATTTCTCTAAGTTTGTGCGTGTTAGATAATAAGGCTTTTGTTATTGGGCTTTTGTGGTAGTTAGATTAGTCCATTAGGTATTATTATATATTCTCTTTGTAATACATATTTTATGAAGCAATGCCACTCTATATTATTGAAACCTAGTCGTCACTTTGTGTTTCTCTCTAAACTCTATATTATTTAACATGGTATCTAGAGCTTGTTTTGATCCTCCTTGAACTAATCGTTACTTCCGTTGTTAGTTCCCAAAAATTTGGGAATATGTTTGTTGCCGAAAATCTGATGAGAAAAAAAAATTGTGTTTTTTTGTTGGGTCGATATCATTTGAAGGTTGCTGTAAGTTTTGATCAATCTTTTGCCTCTGTTCGTTGGGTTTCTGTGTGATTTGTTTGGTTGCTATCTACTGTAACCATGTTGGTGCAGTGCATTCGTATTTGATCTTCGGTTTGTTTCATTGGTTACTGTTAAAGATTTGATTTGGGAGTTGTTATTTTGGAAGGAATTGGTAAATCGATTGGCTTTGAAAAACTGCAAGTTGGTGTTGGAAGTTAATTCATACATCTCCCTTGGTTGGTCAAAGCATGAATAATTGGATTGAAAGCAACAATTTGTGCTTCTTGTTTATGGTTTGATAAAACAAAGAAAAAAGAAGACTCATCTTGTTCGGTTTCATTCAGTTTTTGTTTAGTTTGATTTATTTTGTTCTGTTTGGTTCATTTGAATTTGTTTGATTTGATTTTGTTTGGTTCCATTTAGATTGGTCTATTTGGTTCGTTTGGTTTGGTTATGTTCCTTCTCTTTTGGTTTAGTTTCTGTTTGAATTGATTGGGTTTGTTTGATTTAGTTCTATTTGGTTTGGCACTGTTCGGTTTGGTGAGTCAAGATTATACTCACAATCTGAATTTGTCTGGTGAGCGAAAGCTCGCAATCTGGAATCTGTCCGGTGAGCGAAAGCTCGCAATCTGAAAATTTGAATCCGGTGAGGGAATACTCACAATATGAAAATCTGAAGTCTGAAATCTGAAGCTGAATCTGAATCAGGTTGAAATTACATGTATGGGGATACTTGCAATGTAGTCAGGGTCGAGTTTCTACATAGGGTCGTTAGGCTGGTGACGGATCGTAAGCACGAGGGTCGTAGCACGATTCTTAAGACCCTACTCAAGGGCAACATTGTAACTTCACATATATACATACACACACAAAAACAAAAACAAAATATAATAGATGTACAAAATAAACTTAGTTAATTAATATTATTATTATTAATTGATTATTATTATTAAAATAAAATATTTAGTATTAGTAAAAATAAATTAATTGATTGTTAGTAGTAATATAAATCCATATCCACCAAGACCCTAGCAAAATGACCAAATGTTCTATCAAACATGGGCTTAGCAGCTATAGCATCGGTACAAATAGGAGTTCCAATACTGCTAGCAATTGCAAAGAGTATCTTACGGCGCAAATACTCTTGAGCTAAACCATATATCCTTACCCAAACTTGCGTAGTAGTGTTTTTTTGCAAAATAGGGTTGAAATCCGGAGACCAAGCAAACAACTTTAGAAAACCCGGTTGTAAATTCCACGAAGCCACATATCTTACTCTTTGAACATCTTCCAAGGATGAAAAACAAAATTCATAATATCCTTTACCTAATGACGTGATTCCCCAGCGAGCCAAATCCTTCCAAAGAGGTAATAGCTTGTTCTTCAAGGCAACGACGGTTAGAGGGGTTGAACCTTTGGGCGACACGACTCTACCATGTAGGTTGTGTTTGCATGCATCCCTACTTGCGAGATACACTTCTTTCGAGATTGAAATAGCAAGACCATCTCCCTTAACATAGGGTTGTGGTAGTTGTGATGTCGGAATATCACAAACATTTGATAGGGCATGTGCGAAGGTTTTATTAGGTTTGGCTTGGTTCTATGGTTGGGATTTTTTCTCCTTATCACCATCTAAACATCCTCAAGGAATACTAAACTCATGCATGATGATCGGAAAGGAAAAAAACAGAGGCGGTGGGGGAAACAGAAGAAACCTCACGGTGAAGAAAGGTGGGTAGTGATCAGTAATATTATCGCCAGAGAGAACATTCTCTTATCAAAACACAAGGACTAAAATTAATTGATTGTTTAAATATTAAGTAGTAGAGTAATATGTTAACCCTTTTGGGTTTGTTGGTTACTTCAATGTGGGCCTAGCCCAATATCCAATTATAAAAGCAATATGTAACCCTAGTTCTCACGGGATATCATCAGCCGCACTACTACTTCATTTTCTCATCACTCGTTCTTTTTTCCATGGTAGTCAATCGCGTGGGATCCTGTTGGGAGCCCGGTGTCTTAGCGCGGCGCGGAGGCCTACCGCTACGGGAAGGGTGGGAGCGGAGCGTGGGATCCCGGTGTCTTAGAGCGGCGCGGAGGCCTACCGCTACGGGAAGGGTGGGAGCGGAGCAGCTAGGGTTCGCGGCCGCTCCAGCCCGGTTCACGGTGGATTGGTGCGGCGCGGGTCGCGGATCCTCTTCCCAGGTCAGGAACATGTTTCTGTTTTCATGGGTTTTAAAGGTATTTTTGAAATTTTATTGAATTTAGTAAGGGCATATTTGGTTTTTTTAACTTTCCTTTGTTGTTAACAAATAACCCTAGCCGCACAAACCATTCTCACCATCGTATTCTCTCACCGATCCAAATCTTCACTTCATCGTATTCTCATAATCGTATACTCCCTTGCTTCATCGTCTGTTTTTGTTTCTTCTCAAAGCTTCACCTCTGGTACAAGCTTTGTTTTTTCTTGTTTCTTCTTTAATTCTCCAAGCTCTGTTTCTGTTTTTTTTTTTTTTTTTTGTCTATAATCAAATTATCTTTTTACTCTAGTTTAGAATCTGTGAATTATGGCATCATCATCTGCAACAGTACCATCATCAAACTCTGAATTGAGTTTTAATTTTTAGTTCCTTTATTAATCTAAGTGTTGAAGACTTGGCTTTTGTTGACTTGGCTTTATTAATTAATGCTTCTTTATTTTGCTTGACTTTTGTTGGTAATTTGGATGTAATGTTTAAGACTTGAGATTTGTGTTTTGAATTTTTTATTTAGGAATGTTTTGTGGATTTTGAGATGTTTGTTTAATTTTATATTAATTATATGTTTATACTTTATAGTATTATTTATCTAATTAAAATAAAATAAAATAGCAGCATCCCGGCCATCTCGCTCCCCGAGATGCCGCTATCCCAGTTTTGTGGCTGGCCGCTCCGGGATTAACTACCATGCTTTTTTCTTCTTCGTTCTTTTGCGCTGTCGTTTTGCAGCCGCGTCGGCCGTTTTTAACAACATAGAATTGCATAAATGAATTTCGGGTTATGAAATAACCTGACCCGATTCGCACAACCCAACCCGTTTGAAGATTAAAACCAGTCCGACACGATGACCCTGCAACGGAAACGCGATCTTGACCACGACGAAGCGCAAAAACGACCCTTAACAAAGTCTAAGCACGGCGGCCGGAAGCACGTAAATTCGTGCGATCCTACGTGTTGGGACGCGACCTTGACTACATTGGATACCTGTGCTCCCAACAACAACAACAACAGATGAATTGGTTAAGTTTTGGATGAATACAAATGAGAAAAATGAAGGCACATCATCAGATGATCGTCTCAGAGTTCATCTAAACTTTGGTCGGAAGGTTCCATCACCCTCTTCTTGATGATGCATATGATTTCAGCATCCTTAGCTTGCATTTTTAATGCAGCTTGAATTGAAAGATTTCATAAAATATTTGCTTATTTTTATATTTTGTACATGGTATTTTGTTTAAAGTTGGTTAAATTTCTTGGATATTTGACATTTGAATTTATATTATTTCTTTTTTGAACTGTGAATTTATATTATTTTCACTGATCAAAAAAGAAATAATATAAATTCAAATGTCAAATATCCAAGAAATTTAACCAACTTTAAACGAAATACCAAGTACAAAATATAAAAATAAGCAAATATTTTCTGAAATCTTTCAATTCAAGTTGCATTAAAAATGCAAGCTAAGGATGCTGAAATCATATGCATCATCAAGAAGAGGGTGATGGAACCTTCCGACCATAGTTTAGATGAACTCTGAGACGATCATCTGTTGTGCCTTCATTTTTTTCATTTTTATTCAGCCAAAACTTAACCAATTCATCTGTTGTTGTTGTTGGGAGCACTGATATCGAGAGCATGGTCCGATCCTCCTTGAATTACTTGTTGTTTCTGCTGTTGAATTCCCAAAAATTTGGGAATGTATTTGTTCTGTTGAGATTGTGCTGCGGCGTTTTGGATTTGTCTCGATGTGATTTTCGATTGTGGTAAGTTTTGGCTTGTGTTCTTCAAGGAGATGTGAGTGTCTTGTGTCTTTCGGTTTGTTTTTTTGTGGCTACGGAGTGTTTATTCCCGTCATCTAGTGTGTTGCTTTTTGGTTTTGTCGGTGTAGTAGATTTATTACTTTCCATGTGTGTATCGTTGGAATTCTAGCTTTTTCTTGACATTGTTTTACAGATGGTGAAATATCTTTGCAATTGATGTTTGCAACAACAATTCGGTTAGCAATGATTTCTTGGTGAAATATTTGTTTGTTTGTGCTTGTGTATTAATATTTCTTGTAGTGGAGAAATAGGTCATTGGTTTTACGGTGTGTTTTTCTTTCTTGAAGTCCGATTTCATATTTGATTAGTTAAGTTTTATTCGGTTTGGTTTGATTTGTTATGTCTGGTTTCGTTTGGTTCTGTCTAATGAGTTAAGATAGTTCTCACAATCTGTCTGGTGAGCGTATGCTCGCAATCTGTCTGATGAACATATGCTTGCAATCTGAATCTAAATCTGGTTTCCCACTTCGATTAATGCTATTAGTTTATTTAGTTTATTTTCAGGGTTAATTTTGTAACAAACTTAAAGATTAGTAAGCTTTAGCTTGAGGGGAAGCATTAGAATAAGATGTTTTGAATTTTTGTTTGACAAACTCCCGATGCTTCATGTCGATGCATCATGAGTTTGAGGGGAAGTGTTAGATAATAAGGCTTTTGTTATTGGGCTTTTATGGTAGTTAGATTAGTCCATTAGGTATTATTATATATTCTCTTTGTAATACTTATTTTATGAAGCAATGCCACTCTATATTATTGAAACCTAGTCGTCACTTTGTGTTTCTCTCTAAACTCTATATTACTTAACAGTGCGTTGACTATTTTTTATCAGAAACGGGAAAGTGCCTTAACAGGCACCAGTGATAAATCCAGTGGAGCAAAATCAACTAGCACACCGTCTACACCTCAAGCAGACAATGGTAACCATGTGGAGTCCAGACTTTCCCATTCTCTGGCCGCAGAAAGCTCTCCATCTGCCGATCATATATCCGAGGCAAGAGAGGATAAAGATATTCAGGAGGATAGTTTATTGGGACAAGAGACACCTTTGGTATTTAATGAACTTTTGTTTTATGCTTTTTGTTGCTGCTTTGGAAAAAAAATCGAAGTTATAATATTTGTAAAATGCCATTCACTTTAATACTAATTAAACATGACAAAAAACAGACTGTACTTTCTTTTTTTGGTGCTAAAAGAGGGCTAATGCCCAACAGACTGTACTTTCTATACATATGTTTTGACAAAATCTGAATTCTTTCAACAAACAACCTCAATTATGCATAAATGTTCGCTTTCTTACCATAAAAAATCTGGTGAAGTGATTCATGTAGTAACTCATGTATTATTTAGCATCCAGTGTTGTCCTCAAGTGTAGTTCCATGCATAAATGTTCGCTTTCTTACCATAGAAATTTCTCAGTGTTCAACATTGTGTGTTTGGTATGTGTCAAATTATTAATTCCTTTTTTTATTATCAAATATTACTATTACATATCATCTGGTAATTGTTAGATCGAAAAGAGTTGCCACACGTCATCTTCAGTTTGAAAAATATGTATCAAATCTTTGTAAATTGTATAGATATAACTTTTCTAATCTAAAAACGGAGAAATATAACCTATATGTGGACTGTATATTACGGGACATCTTATATTTTTACCTTATTAGATGTCACTTTTGTTTTTTTATTTCTAGACAAGTATCAAATCAGTTGATCAAATTGATCTTCTGAGGGAGCAGCACAAGATTTTATTGGGAGAAGTAGCTCTTCAGTCCAGTGCATTAAAGAGGCTGTCTGAGGAAACAAGAAAAAATCCTCAAAATAGTCAGATTCATGTTGGTTACTATCACTTTTTTCTTTTATTCGAATTATCATTGTAGCTGTTCTTCCTGAAAGTTTTTTTTGTTGTTGCAATAATAAAGGCGGAGATGAAAAGGTTGAAAGATGAAATTAAGGAAAAGAGTGAACAAATAGATTTGCTGGAAAAGCAAATGTCTAATTATTTCATAGCTTCAGAGCAGACAGATCAATCAGGAGTATCACAGGTATGCTGACTTGACATCATTGTTGCTTTGTTTCACTTGCTTGCAATCCAACTCAATACTCTGGTTGTTTTGTACCACAGGCTGTTGCTGAGTTGATGGAACAATTAAATGATAAATCCTTTGAACTTGAGGTAACAGTTATTTACCATTTGCTGATTTTTTTCAACATATAATTGCATTAGACAGGAAGTCCAGATGGAATTCAATTGAAAAGTAGCATTCAGCAGTCTTATTTTACAAATGGAAGGCCAAGTTCGTTTTATTAGACTTGAAAAAATACATTTTGAAATATTATTTCTTGATAAATACTACATATATTACTGGCGATGAACCTTTCCTAATACTAGAAGAAAGAAAATTAACAAATCTGTACAGAACTTAACTCCTGAAATAATAGACAATAACTCTCCAACAACAATTAGTTCTTAAATGAAACTGTATTGTAAATTCCAATCAGAACGGAAATAGTTAGTGATTATGTCAATGATTTGATATAATTGATATTTTGAAAGCTATATGCAATATAGTAATGTTCTTGTATTGGTAGGTATCTTAGCTGTTTCAACAGCTAAAATTACTAGCACACGAACATGTGGCCTTACTAAGGATTGTTTCCTAACGAGCCCGATATTAACTAATGCACAATATTCTGCTAATTCAGGTCAAAGCAGCAGACAACCGTGTAATTCAAGAACAGCTTAATCAGAAGGTTAAAATGTAGCTTAATTTTTTTATGAGAAATCCTTTTTTTTTTATCATGTGCTAAGTGTGAAATATGACGTTATCAGATCTGTGAATGCAAAAGCCTGCAAGAAACTGTTGCCTCTTTGAAACAGCAACTGGCAGATGCAATGGAGTTGGGGAATTTCAGCCCTACAGCCAATCATTTACAACGATTACCTGGAACCAATGACTCTCATGGTGAACTCCACCTTGACAAAGGAAACATGAACAGTGCCAAGGAAGGGATTCTTTTGCAAGCACAGGTATACTTTTTCACCTTGTGCCATCCTTCGGGTGCTCTTTAAGTACTTAACCTTTCTTTCCTCTCTAGAGGAGTGGCTGTGATCAGTCAATAATTTTCCAGCAATCCCCCTTAAAGGCTGCCTACAATGTCCTTATGATACAACAGCATGGCAAACTCCTTGCTATAATAACTTCATTTACGGTGTAAGAGAAGTGCTAATAACACTCTCCTTCCAACACTCACCCTATGATGAGGTGAAGTTTATGTTGATCCCACCACTCTATGATGAGGTGCAATCTGAGATTGTTTATATCTCTAACTCCAATTTGGGAATGTTTTCTCCCAAGTTCTTTTCATTTGTGAAGGAAACCTTTTAAATTTTGAATAGTGATTAAGTTGCAAGTTTTACAACCAAAAGTGATTACGAGAAATGTCCAATTTCTGATGTTTCTAGTTGATTTCTATTCTGCCGTTAGTTAACATCTTCAAATAGCATGAAGTATTTCGTATATAGCTAAATTATCATTCTCACTAATATAGTGCACTTTTTAATTAGGTAAGTGAGATAGAACAGCTAAAGCAGAGGGTGGCAGAACTAACAGCATCAAAGGACCAGCTTGAAGTTAGGAATCAGAAACTAGCAGAAGAGAGTTCATATGCTAAAGGGCTGGCGTCAGCTGCTGCTGTTGAGCTTAAGGCATTGTCAGAAGAAGTTGCCAAACTCATGAACGATAATGAAAGATTAGCTGCTGAGCTAGCTGCGTCCAAGAATTCACCTACCCCGCGTAGAACTAGTGGAACAGCCCAAAATGGGAGAAGAGAAAGTCATGTTAGACTTAGAAGAAATGATCAGGGTGGTTCAAACTCAGATGTCAAGAGAGAGCTAGCCTTGAGTAAAGACCGGGAACTTTCATACGAAGCCGCTCTTTTAGATAAAGATCACAAAGAGGCCGAGCTTCAAAGAAAGATCGAGGAGTCAAAACAAAGAGAAGCATACCTGGAAAATGAACTTGCCAACATGTGGGTTCTTGTGGCAAAGCTAAAAAAGTCACAAGGAGCAGAAAATGAGGTTTCAGGGTCTACTAATGATAGTTTGCAATTGGATGGTTTTGACATTTGATTTGATTTTGTACAGTGGCTTTTGAGTTGATCAATTATTACAATTTGCTTAAAGTAGGAGTGGCTTGAGGGAAAGCTGTGTGAAGATTGTTGTTAGCAGGAAAGTTTGTTTTTCTCTTCCCTTCATCACCATCCTTTTTGGTCCATATTTAGGCTTCTCATTTGTACATCTAAAGTTCCAAAGAACTCGCTTATTGCTTCCTTTTCCCGGCGTTCTTTCTTTCCTACGCTCCTCCAAATGTTGCTGATTTGGTCCCTTTTATGAGCATAGCTAATTTGGTTTAGGTGCAATGTTAAAAACATAGAAAGTAAGGCATTAAATGTGCATTCACACAGAATTTCCGTTTGCCCGTGTCCCTTTAACTTCGTTGCCTCTGATAAGTGGACGTGATTATTATTTTAACTAGAATTAAGAGATTGAGCTTAGGTAGACAATAATAAATTTAATTATCAATCGTTTGGAAAAATCCAAGTTTAAATTTTGAATGGAAATTTCTTTACTAGACTTCATTTATCTTTCGGTTGAAATCAAAATTACCAAGAATTACGGAAAAAAAATCTTTATTAACAAACATCACTGAAGCATCTACATTGAACAAAACAGTCAATCCAAGAAACGATCTGAGAATTGCTAAACTAATGAAACCAAGTTTGAGTTAGATATTGTATCAAAAAAATTGTTTGAATTAGAAAAATACTTGAGCTAATCCTTCAAAACTAAAACTTATATTCTTGAGAAAAGCATTCTAACCAATGTAACTAGTAGTGGTATACTCTTCATCTTACCACACACCAATCTCATGTGAAGTGTGCATTGAAACTTCGTAGTAAATAATTTTGCTATATTCTTACAAATCTACCATGAATACGGGTTATATAACCATGCGTAAAGCATTTGTCTTTCTTCTCATCTGCTATCCATGCAATTTGTCCTGTAAAGATCAAATCTTAAATACACTTCAACTTTATTATATTTCTAATCGCATTTCTCTCCACTTTAAGTTTCTAGACAAACATTTTGTATGTACTTTACGACATCACATGAATTCACCGCGAGTTATGGTTGTTCCTGCGTGGAACCTAGGGGGTATGTATTTGCTAAGGGTTAAGATTATGCGATGGTCCGTTGTATTGATATTGCTTGCCTTTCTAAAATGCGTTGGGGGTGGTATTTATAGAGGCCTATAGCAGAGCCACCTCATTCCCATGATCCCACGATCTTCCCTCCAAATGGGGGTGTAATGGGCAGTTACCAAGCTCCCACGACCCAGGATTGAGGAGAGTGGGGTGTATTTGGCGCCAAGCCTAAATAAGGCGGTTCGGGACACATTTTCCACGTGCCCCTATTCTGACTGAAGCAGGGGTAGTGGGGGCACGCCTGCTGCACGTGTAGTGAGGGGGCGATCTGGGCCTGTTAACTGGCGGACCGAATTGGGCCTGTCAAGGGATTGGGCCTAAATTTCTTTGACCGGTACACAGCCCCCCAAGCACAAGGCTCCAAGGAGGCGTAGTGCTGATAAGCTCGCACTGTTAGGATAACTTCGCCTTTTAGGCACGTTCAGATTAGGAAAACGAATTTAGAGATATGTGCTCCTGAAATTTCTCCATCTTGACGCGCTCGGCTCCCTTCACTTTCGCCAATTTGGGAACTGCTGACCCCTTGCTGTCCTTTATAAAGACTGGTACTCGCAGCTCCATTTCTCACGATTCACTTTTCATTCCTACTCATGGCCTCCCCTATAGACTCCTTGATTGATGCTTTGAAGACTTTACTTTCGCAGGCTCCGGAAGATTTAATGGACGATTATGAAGACTTTGCTTCACTGGCGACTAACCTCCGAAATTTCTCCTGGCGTCTGACCCCGCCCCAGAAGGAATTCCTTAACCGTGTGTTGGCGCTGCGGGATCAGATGATCAAAGATTTTCCCTTTATTTCGGCGGTTGAAGAGTCACGCTGTCATAGCCAAAGAACCATTGCAGCGCTCTTTGACGAGATGTGGCTCACGAAGGAGGGCATGCGTATGTATGAGAGCAATCTGGCCGTCAATTTTGACCAGGAGGATGATGTTGATCATCAGCTGACTCGCCTAAGGGGCGAAGTGGACCAATTGGAGGCGAAAAAGCGCCAGCTGAAGGGCGACATCAAGGATGACATAGCGAAGCTACTGGACAAACGTCGTACTTTGCTTGAACTGCAGGACCGGATGCGGATCCATGATGGGCAGGCCTCTGAGGTGCACGGCGATCTCGCCATCGCCAAGGAGTGTCGTGATAAAATTCAGGCGCTCTGGGACGGTGCTTTGGAGATTGCGGATCAAATCTAGTTTATGCCTAGGACATAAGTATTATTATTATTATTATTATTATTATTTTTTTGCTTTATTTTGCTGTGTTTTGAACTATGTAATTTGATGGAGTTTTGAACTGTGTAATTTCTGAATCATTGTAATAAACACTCTTTGATGGCGATGGGAAGCATCGCTTTGATGACGTCATTCTGCTCCTTTTGCTTTATTATACTCTGCTGACACGTGTTGGGTAGCGTGTCTGAATACACACTATTACCCAATGGGTATTAAAACGTTTCGGTTTCTTACCATTTTTGGGCAAACGAAGAGTTTCTTCACTGCCTTTAAATACATTGTATCGCATGATTTTTCTTCCTTACTTCCATTCTTAACTTCTTGGCGCTTCTTCTCTTCCACCATTCTTTACTTGCTATTGTTCTACTGTTCAATCGTCTTCTGCCGATAACCAAGGTATAGATTCTTCTTCCTTTATAGGTTATTTTCGGTGTCTTCTCCTCCTCCCATGGTTATTATTCGCGAATTTGACAGCGAAAGGGGTTTCTCTTCGATTCCCCCGCTGGGTTCCACCACCGAGCGTCAAATTTACTTTCATAGTCTTAGATGGGATGGATCCTTAGACGAGACTAAGTATTTCAATAAAATGCTTAACTTTTCCGATACGGAGAGTGATAGTGATACTTCTAGTGATAGCGGTAGTGATAGTGACTGTATAATAATCCCTCGTTCATCTTTCACAGGAAAGGAACTGGTGGTTTTTGACCCTTCCGCTGCAACGATGTTCACCAAATCTAAGTATCATTCCCAAGAGATGATCGATGCCCTTCGTGGAGCCGTCAAATTCTCCGGCTCCGGAAAAGAGTGTGATGTGATTATAGAACCTGTTGGAAGGGAGGACCTTGTAACCATTTTTAACCCTAAACCTCCCCATTACTTTCTTATGTATGGGGTTGTCGTTCAGACTTTTAACCTGTGGTTTCCTTTTACCCAATTCGAAGTCTCCCTGCTCCAGGCTTTGAATATTGCCCCTATTCAGCTTCACCCTAATAGTTGGGGTTTCGCCAAGGCGTACCAGCTCGTGTGTCTCGCCCTAGGCATAGCTCCTAGCCTGGGTGTTTTCTTTTCTTTTTACCACCTCAAAAGTGTCTTCCCTGGTCGTTTGGTGTCTTTGTGTGCTTTGCCCAACAGAACCCTTTTTGCTCTCTACGCAAGTAATTTTAAGGGTTATTTAGATTCGTTTTATAGGGTGCGTGGGGGACCAAACTGTCTTGACGTAATGTACGATCATGACGGTTCTTCTTTGTTTCCCTTCTACTGGTCCTCTAACCCTAGGTTGGTGAAGGGTCCTGGGGGGGAGAATCTTTCTCCTTTTGAGGCGGAGACCGTAGACTTCTTGGGTTCTTTTAACATCCTTAGTACTAAGGAGTTGGTGAAACTTGAGGCGAACCCTCAAGGAGTGATTGACTATTTAAGTAAGTTCTGTTTTTGCTATGCGTTTCGCCTTTCAAGTTTGCTGGACTACTGGACTTTTTGCTTATGTTTCTCTCTTGATTCTTTGCAGGAAAAATGAAGACGATTTCCGATGCCGAATTCGCCTCCTATCTGCTTAGGGCGAAGCAGCAAATGGAGAAGCCTGCTGCTAAGACCGACCCCTTGTCTCAGGTCGTAGTGGCAGCCGATGCTGGTGGGAAAGGCTCGAAGAGGGGTAGAAGAAGTGACGATGCCTCTACTTCGAACAAAGTTCAGAAGTTGAATGAAGACGCCGGCGCGGAGGAAGTTGGCGGTGCTCAAGAAGGGGTGATTCCTCCTCCTGCTCGAGGCAATAGGTCTAGCCGTCGCCGTCCTGCCGGTCCCAATAAGATGGTCTCGCCTGAAGACGACGCTGTTGTTTCTGAGGCGGTGGAGAAGGAAGGATTCAAGGGGGAGTCGCCTCCGGTCTGGGACGAGGGATTCGATCCCTTAGAATTCGTGGCTGAAAACCTGAAGGGTTACTCATCCCGTCTTGATGCGATGAGTTTGGATGAGCTTCGCAAGTTGGCTGCTGGGACTGGGTTGAAATGCTTGGCCTTGAATCAGATGGTGTTTAATCGCCAGGAGAAGGAAGCCTCGGAGAAACTGGAGAAGGAAGTTGGTGCTGCGAAGGAGGAGCTGGAAAAAGACCTCGCCGATCAGCTGGCGAAGAGTCAGGCTGACTTCTCCAAGAGTTTGAGCAGGGAGAAGAAAAAGAACTCTTCTCTAAGGAAAGATAAGAGGAACTTGGTCACAGCGCGCAATGCTTCCATTGTGGCGTTAGTGAAGGTCTGGCGAGATGCAATCAAACGGGACGAGGAGATGGCTGCTTTTAATGCGGCGACGGAGAGACTTAATGGTGACCTGAAGGACTTGGAGGAAGAAAACGACGAGCTTAAAGCGGGAATGGCCGGGAAGTTCGTGGATGGGTTTAGAGCTGCTTTGGAGCAAATTAAAGTCTTATTCCCTGATATTGATGATGAGGTACTCGCCCAGGCGGACTTCCTCAAGAAGGTTGAAGATGGGAAACTCGTGTCTCGCCTCCCAGCCTAGTTTTACCTGTCTTGTTGATTATTGTACTTTAATTTTGTATAATCGTTTTTGCTGCCCCAATCCTGGCCTTGTGTGCTAACTTTGTAATATTATATTCCTTTTGAAGTACAATATTTTGGTCGTTTTTAATTTATGACTGCCCCGTTACTCTTAGCTCGCCTGGTAACGTTGTCCTGATATACGGATTTATGTAGAATTTGGTGATATTTATTGTTTTGACGTTGCAGTTGTAGAATTTAAATTTGTTTCGTTCTTTGAGTTTATCTGTTATCCTTGACATGCGTGCTTCCATAAATAAGTAGTTGTAACTACTCCTCCGTATTTATTGCGGAGTTCGGTTACTACCTTTTTGGGGTATTTTGTCCATCTATAAATATGGGTTTCTCCTTGTTTGTTTTACCCAAGTTACTTAAGAACCCTAATTTTTCAATGGCCCGAAAAAGCTTCAGGAAGAACGTCGTCGCGAATTCCAATGCTTCAAAAGGAAAGAAGAAGTTGGGCGAACCTAGCCGTAGGTCCACACGTATTCAGGAATTAAAAAAGGTTGCGTTGGAGAATCCTAGACTTCCTCAGGACTCTTCCAGTTCTGACGAGATAGATGAGGACTACGCGGAGTTCTTGAAGACGTATCGTCCTGAAGAGGATTTTCCATCCGTCGTGGTTCTGTAGGACTCTTCCAGCTCCGATTATGTGGACGAGGATTACGCAGAATTTTTGAGGACTCACGATCCCCAGAGGTTTTATCATACTGGCTATACTTCTGAGGAAGGGGATGATTCGTCGGTTACGGTTGAGCCCAAGGTGGGGGTTGCCAAGTCTCCCCAGGCGCAGCCCCCCAAGTGATGTTTTCTAGGGCCGGAGTAGTTTCTTTATGATTTTTGTTGCTTTCTCTTCTTTCTTTTTGATGTAATGTTCTAGGCGAGCTATGCCTTTTGAATGAATTTTTATCTTTGGAATTTCTCGTGTTTCGTTAATAACATTCTTTTAAGCTTGATGATTCTTGCGTGTTGTCTCATATTTCATACTTGCACGGTGTGTTACCTCAATAACAATAAAACTGCGCCAAAGCCTTAGACTTACATGGCGAGTTACTTTTAACAATAAAACTGCGCCAAAGCCTTAGACTTACATGGCGAGTCGCTTTAATAATAAAACTGCGCCAAGGCCTTAGACTTACATGGCGAGTTGTTTTAACAATAAAACTGCGCCAAAGCCTTAGACTTACATGGCGAGTTACTTTAACAATAAAACTGCGCCAAAGCCTTAGACTTACATGGCGAGTTACTTTAACAATAAAACTGCGCCAAAGCCTTAGACTTACATGGCGAGTTACTTTAACAATAAAACTGCGCCAAAGCCTTAGACTTACATGGCGAGTTACTTTAACAATAAAACTGCGCCAAAGCCTTAGACTTACATGGCGAGTTACTTTAACAATAAAACTGCGCCAAAGCCTTAGACTTACATGGCGAGTTACTTTAACAATAAAACTGCGCCAAAGCCTTAGACTTACATGGCGAGTCGTTTTAATAATAAAACTGCGCCAAAGCCTTAGACTTACATGGCGAGTTACTTTAACAATAAAACTGCGCCAAAGCCTTAGACTTACATGGCGAGTCGTTTTAATAATAAAACTGCGCCAAAGCCTTAGACTTACATGGCGAGTTACTTTAACAATAAAACTGCGCCAAAGCCTTAGACTTACATGGCGAGTCACTGGCGAGTCGTACTTTTTGAATGATGCGAAATCCTTTGCGCAAGTGATGAATTAATGGTAGACGATAGGCCTCGATAAAAACTCCTGCCCTTGCAGGAGAAAAGAGCGTCCTATCGTCTTTCTTTTATTAAAATTTCAAAATGCTGAATACAAAGAGGAACTTGAAGTTTTGAATGCGAAAAGATAAAACCTAACTACATTATTCCTAGCGGCACCTCAGGCCTAGCTGTAATAAAACCTGAGGTTGGAAATATTCCATGATCTGGGCATCGCCTCGCCTTTGAGTGTCTCTAGCTTGTAAGCACCTCCTCCGAACACCTCGCGTATTCTGAAAGGTCCTTCCCAGTTTGGGGCGAGCTTTCCTCCTTTGTCCCTTCCCATTGGTCGTTTTAGCACTAGGTCACCTTCCTTGAAGTCTCTGGGTATCACCTTAGTGTTGTATTTTCGCGATGCCCTCTGCTTTATGGCGAACTCCCTAAAATGAGCTGCGTCCCTTGTTTCTTCCAGTAGATCCAGGTTTTCCCCGAGGGCGGAGATGTTTTCTGATGGTGTTATCGTTTCTCGCCTCCAGCTTGGCGGGTTTATCTCTACTGGTATCATTGCGTCTGTTCCATATACCATTCTGAAAGGGGTTTCGCCTGTGGATGACTGCACTGTCGTGTGGTAGGACCAGATGATTGCGGCTAGGGGTTCCGCCCAATTTTTGTCCTTCTTCTCCAGCTTTCTTTTGAGAGCTTTGAGGATTACCTTGTTTGCTGATTCTGCCTGTCCGTTCGCCTGTGGGTGCTCTACTGACACAAACGTGTTGCGGATGCTATATCTTTCACAAAATTGGATTACCTTTTCACTGGTGAACTGGGTGCCGTTGTCTGAAACGATGAATTTGGGAAGCCCAAACCTGCAAATGATTTTCTTCCAATAAAAACGTATTACCTGTTCCGCCGTTATGGTGGCGACCGGTTCCGCTTCAATCCATTTAGTGAAGTAGTCTACAGCTACCATTAGGAACTTGACCTGGCCCTTGGATGCGGGAAAAGGTCCCAGGATGTCTACTCCCCACATGTAGAATGGCCAAGGCGACATCACCGTCTTTAGTGGTTCGCCCGGGGAATGGTGTAATTCTGCGTATCTTTGGCATTTATCGCATGCTCGCACATAACTTCTTGCATCCGAGAGGATTGTTGGCCAAAAGAATCCTGCCCTTATGACCTTTCCTGCTAACGATCTTCCTCCTATGTGGTTTCCGCACGAACCTTCGTGTATCTCGTGCATGATTCGCCTGGACTCCATATCGCCTACGCACAGCAGCAGGGGGGTTGAAAAACCTCGTTTGTATAGCTTGTCGCCTATCATGGCGTACTGTAGCGCCGTTCTCTTCAGCTTGGCTGCTTCCTCCTTCTCCTCGGGCAGGGTGTCCTCCTGGAGATACTTGATGATGTGGTATCGCCAATCGCTGCTTTCTACTATCATGAGTATCTCCGCTGTCTCCGCGCTTGGTTTAGATATCGTCTCCTGTATGACGGTTCTGTTGTTCCCAGGTTTCTTCGTGCTGGCGAGTTTGGACAATAGGTCTGCCCTGGCGTTCTGTTCCCTGGGTACGTAGACCAACTCGAAACGTTTGAATTGTGATGATAGGCTTCTCACTTTCTCCAAGTATCTGATCAGCTGCGGGTCTTTTGTTTGATATTCTCCGGATACCTGGTTGGTTACCAATTGTGAGTCGCTTTTGGCCCGTAGGTCTGTGACTTCCATTTCCCTTGCTAACTTCATTCCCGCTATGAGGGCCTCATACTCTGCTTGGTTGTTGCTTGCTCTGAAGGCGAATCGTAGTGATTGTTCTATGAGTACGCCATCTGGCCCTTCCAAGATCACGCCTGCTCCGCTTCCTTTTATGTTTGACGCTCCGTCCACAGAGAGCATCCATGGCTGCTGTTCTTCTTCTTCTGGGGGCGAGGTCATCTCGAGGACGAAGTCCGCCAGTATTTGCGACTTGATGCTTCCTCTTGGGAGGAATGTTATATCGAACTCCGACAGCTCGATTGACCACGCCACCATGCGTCCTGCTAGATCTGGTTTTTTGAGTACCTGCTTAATGGGATAGTCTGTCTTGACTATTATCTTGTGGCTTTGGAAATATTGGCGTAGCTTCCTAGCTGTGACTATTACCGCTAATGATAGCTTCTCCAGCTTTTGGTATCTTACTTCTGCTCCTCTGAATGTTTTGCTTACGAAGTAAACCGGCTTTTCTTCGCCTTCTATCTCTTGCACGAGGGCGGAGCTCAAAGCGCTGTCTGACACGGCGAGGTACAGAGTGAGGGGAACCCCCTGGTGGGGGCGTGTTAATACTGGCGGCGATGAAAGGAATTCTTTTAGCTTGCCAAATGCTGCTTCGCATTGGTCACTCCAGGTGAATCGTTCTCCTTTTTTGAGAGCTGAGAAAAAGTGGCAGGATTTTTCTCCTGCACAAGATAGAAATCTGGATAGGGCTGCTATTCGCCCCGTTAGCTGCTGTACCTCTTTTACCGTCGTTGGGCTTCGCATGTTTATTATCGCCTGGCATTTTTCCGGGTTCGCTTCTATTCCTCGCTTGGTTAGCATGAATCCGAGGAATTTTCCAGCTTGAACGCCAAACGAGCACTTGGCGGGGTTGAGCCTCATGTTGTACTTTCTTACCGAGGTTAGTATTTCTTCTAGATCCACACTGTGACTGCCTGTCTCGGGGGTTTTGACCACCATGTCGTCGATGTATACTTCCAAGTTCCTCCCAATTTGTTGAGAGAACACTCTGTCCATTAGGCGCTGATAGGTGGCTCCAACATTTTTTAAGCCAAAAGGCATGACCTTGTAGAAGTAATTGCACGTGTTAGTCATGAAGGCGGTGTGTGGCGCGTCTGCTGCGTTCATCTTGATCTGGTTGTAGCCGGAGTAGGCGTCCATGAAACTGAGAGTTTTGTAACCAGAGGCGCCATCTATGAGCCTATCGATGCTGGGCAGGGGATAGGGATCTTTTGGGCACGCCTTATTCAAATCAGTGAAGTCCACGCACATTCTCCACTTGCCGTTACTTTTCTTTACCATGACCACATTGGCGAGCCATTCCGGGTACTTGATTTCTTCGATGAACTGGGCCTTCATGAGCTTTGCCACTTCCTCGTCTACCGCTGCTCTTCTTTCCTCGCCTTGCTTTCTCTTCCTCTGGACCACTGGTTTGGCGTTCCTTGCGATGGCTAATTTGTGAGTGATCACTGTTTCGTCGATTCCTGGCATGTCTTCTGGCTTCCACGCAAAAAGGTCTACATTTTTCTTGAGGATGGCGAGGACTTCTTCCCTTTCTTTAGGGTCCATGGTGGTTCCTATGTTGGTGATCTGGTGTTGATCCTTCCCTATCTGTACTTCTTCTAGTTCTTCGATGGGGCTTACTCGCCTTTCTTGAAAATCCTCCCTTGGATCGAGCTCCGCCATTTCTCCTACGTCCGTGCTGTTTACGCTGAGCCTGCTCATCTCCTTCTTTCTTATCTTGAGGCTTGATTCGTAGCATTGACGTGCTAGGATCTGATCGCCCCTTATAATCCCTACTCCGCCATTATCCAAAGGGTATTTCATGGCGAGGTAAAGAGTGGACATCGCAGCGCCTAACGCATTGAAAGCTGGCCTTCCTATGATGATGTTATAGGATGCGTAGGGGGTGCGCACCACTAGATATCTTACCTTGATGGTTTTTGCGTTTTCTTTCGTACCAAAAGTCGTCAGCAGAGTGACGTATCCCATCACTTCCGCCTGATCGCCGGTGAATCCGACGAGGGTTCCGTGGTATGGTTGTAGCTGCTCGCCAGATAGCTGCATCGCCTTAAAGGCATCCCAGTACATTATATCGGCGGAGCTTCCGGAGTCGATCAAGACTCGTTTGACATCGCAGTTCAAAATTTGTACCTGGATCACTAACGGGTCGTCGTCGTGTGGGACGATGTCTGAGGCATCTTTTGGTGAGAAGGACAGGTCTGGGGCTGGCGGGAAGGACACGTGTCCTATCATGGTTTGACTCCGCTCTGATTTCCTTACGTACCGTTTTCTTGCATTGTTAGAGTTTCCGCCTCCTGCGAATCCTCCTGCTATTGTGTTAACGGCGATTCGGGGTTGGTCTTTCTCTCTGACTTCATCTGCTGGCGGATTGCGCGGTGATCTAGGCGACCTCTGTCTCGCTTTGTTGTCTTGCGCTGCTCTCTCTATGAATTTCTTCAAGTGTCCGCTCCTTATCAACTCTTCTATCAGGTCCTTGAGTCGAAAACACCTCTCTGTGTCGTGGCCTTTGCAGCGGTGGTAGTGACACCACTCGTTTTCGTTCCGGCCCATGGTGTATTGGCGATCAGGGGCAGGAGGGCGTTTTGCTAACCCTGCTTGCAGAATTTCATCGAGGATGTGCACCTTGGCTCTGTTGAGCGGTGCGTATTCCTCGAAAGGCTTGCCGGCTCTCCGAGGCGGGTAGTATGAGTTTCCGCCGCTTCGTGGCGTTCTGTGGTCCTTGTTAGGCCAACGCCGCTTTTGATAATCTGGGTATCGGTTGTTCCCTGCTTCTGGAGCTCTTTCTTTGTGGTCCCTCGAACGCTTCTCTGCATTGCTCTCTTCTCCTTTGATATAACATTCGGCTCGCTTCATGACCTCTTGCATGGTCTCGGCAGGCTTCTGCGCCAACGATTCGTTGAAATGTCCAGCTCGTAACCCGTTGTGAAAGGCGGCTACGAACATCTCTTGGTTTGGGTTGGAAACTTTGATCGTGGCTTCACTGAATCTTGCTAGGTATTCTCTGAGGGATTCCGAGCTTCTCTGCCTTAGGCTGAACATGTTCGTGGCTGTTACTTGTATGTGCTTGCTTCCGGAAAATTGGTGGATGAGTTTCCGGTGAAAATCCTGGTATCCTGTTATTGAGTTCTTGGGCAGGTTCATGTACCAACGTAGAGCAGCATCCTTGAATGTGCTTGAAAGTAGCTTACATTTTAAGTGCTCCTCTGCTCCCAGAATGGCGGTTTGGGTACCTACGGCCATTAGGTGTTCTAGAGGGTCAGTTTTGCCGTCGAAGCTTGGCAGCTGTGGGATTTTGAAGTTTGGCGGGACTTGAGCGTCCCACAGCTGTTGGGCGAGGGGTTGGGAAACTTCGATGTTCTCCTCCTCTTCGTTTCTGGCTATTTCCTCCGCTTTCTCTTTTTGGATTTCGGCGACCTCTGCTTGGAGCCGCCGTATTTCATTGATGGCTGCTTGGAGGTTGGGCTGGCCCTCGTTGTTAGGAGTTCCTCCAGCCATTGTTGTTTTACTATGTTGTTTTTGTTGTTTGAGGCCTGGGAATCGTTTTACCGAGGCCCCACGGTGGGCGCCAAATGTTCCTGCGTGGAACCTAGGGGGTATGTATTTGCTAAGGGTTAAGATTATGCGATGGTCCGTTGTATTGATATTGCTTGCCTTTCTAAAATGCGTTGGGGGTGGTATTTATAGAGGCCTATAGCAGAGCCACCTCATTCCCATGATCCCACGATCTTCCCTCCAAATGGGGGTGTAATGGGCAGTTACCAAGCTCCCACGACCCAGGATTGAGGAGAGTGGGGTGTATTTGGCGCCAAGCCTAAATAAGGCGGTTCGGGACACATTTTCCACGTGCCCCTATTCTGACTGAAGCAGGGGTAGTGGGGGCACGCCTGCTGCACGTGTAGTGAGGGGGCGATCTGGGCCTGTTAACTGGCGGACCGAATTGGGCCTGTCAAGGGATTGGGCCTAAATTTCTTTGACCGGTACAATGGTCATATAGCCATGCGAGAGGCACCTGCCTTTTTTTCTCATCTGATATCCATGCAATTTGTCATCCAAAGATCAAATCTCAAATACACTTCATCGACTTTATTATTTTTTTAATTGTGTCTCTTTCTCCTTTAGTTTCTAGACAAGTTTTTTGTGTATTTTAAGACATCAATGAGGAAGAGCCCTTCCATACTACCATAAATTAGTAGTTTTCTCATTTGTTTTGCTTAGTTGGACAACATTTCCTAAATACTCTTCATCTTCTTGCCACACACCAACCTCACGTGACATGTGTAATGGGGCAAAGTTATTGTCCATAAAGATAATCTTTATGGACCGTCCATAAACCAATCAAAACACAACTTTACTCATGCGCCCCCTATTTTACTTGCGCGCCCCCATATTACTCAGGCACCCCCCAAATTTCTCGCGCGCCCCCAACTGACTAGCGCCCCCCATATTTCTCATGCACCCCCCCCAAATTACTCATGCACCCCCCAAATTACTCATGCACCCCCCAAAATTCCTCATGCACCCCCCAAATTTCTCGCACACCCCCATATGACTTTTGCCCCCCAATTTTTTTTTGGTCCCCTCCACATTTCTAACTTAAACCATTTTGCTGTAGGAATGGTTTCAGAGAAATGCACTCAAGTCTCAAAAACCATTAAGTGCATAAGATTGTTTTAGATTACAACCCTATAATTAAAATAGAAACAATAATTGTGATTTAATGGTTTCGATTGTCTTATATGAGAAACCAAAATTATTGTTAAATGGTTTCAAATACTTTAATGATTATAATTGTACCAAAAAAATTAAAAAATAATGATTATAATAAAAAATCATTAAACCATTTTGCTGTGGGAATGGTTTCAGATGATTGTAATAAAAAACCATTAGGTGCATAAAATGGTTTTGGAGTACAACCCTATAATTAGAATAAAAACAATAATTGTGATTAAATGGTTTAGATTGTCTTATATAAGAAACCAAAATTATTGTTAAATGATTTTAAATAATGATTATAATTGTACAAAAAAAATAAATAATGATTCTAATTATAGGTTGTACTTCAAAATCATCTTATGCACTTAATGATTTTGGAGTGTATATATGTGAAACCATTCCCACAACAAAATGGTTTAGCCTAGAAATGTGTGGGGACAAAAAAAAAATTTGGGGGCACAAGTCATCCGGGGGATGCGTGAGAAATTTGGGAGTGCACGAAAAATTTGGGGGTGCATGAAAAATTTAGGGGGTGCATTAGAAATGTGGGGGGTGCGCGAGAAATTTGGGGGGTACACAAGAAATTTAGGGGGTGCACGAAAAATTTGGGGTGTGCATGAAAAATTTGGGGGGTGCATTAGAAATTTGGGGGGTGCGCGAGAAATTTGAGGGGGTGCGCGAGAAATTTGTTGGGTGCTTGAGAAATTTTCCTCACATATGGGGGGTGTATGAAGAAAACGTATGGTGTGGATAGCAATTTATGGACGGTCCATAAAGACCCCTTATGGACAATAACCAGTCCCTGTGTAATGAAACTCCCTGGCAAATCATTTTGGTATATTCTTGCAAATCTACCACGAGTCCAGGTCATATAAACATGCATGAAACCTCTTACTTTCGTATCATATGCTATCCATCCAATTTGTCCCCCAAATACACTTCTACAACTTTATTATATTTTTCTGATTGTATTTCTTTCTCCTTTAGTTCCTAGACAAACATTTCATGTGTGTTTTACAATATCACAGAGGGATAACACTTTTATACTACCATAAATTAGTAATTTTCTCATTTGTTTTACTTAGTCATGTGGAACTAAATTTGTCGAATACTCTTCATCTTCTTGCCACACACCAATCTCATGTGACGCTTGTTATATTCTTACAAATCTACCAAGAGTTCAGGTTATATAACCATGTGTGACACATCTTCCTTTCTTCTATCTGCAGTCCATGAAATTTGTGTCCCGGAGATCAAACCTCAAATACATTTCTTCAACTTTATCATAATATTTTAATCTTGTATCTTTCTCCTTTAGTTTGTTGACAAACATTTTGCGTGTATTTTACGACATCACACCGGGAGAGTTTTTCCATACTACTATAAAATTAGTTGTTTTTTTGTTTGTTTTCAAGCTCACGCTTATATTGTAGCCAAATAGTTGAGTTCAAATATTTAATAAGCTTCATCTAAATTTGAATGATTTATGTGGTATAAGTAATTGCTACAATCTCTCATCACTGCTCACATTATTTTCAGATCCTTAAGCATACTTCTTCATTATTTGTATGTTTCCTTACAAAATGATGAATATGAGTTTAAGAAGTGATTCATCTAGTAAGGGTTCAAGTTCAACAACCTCAAGTCAATCTTCCATAAATAAGAGAAAAGAAATGAGAATATGGTTGAATTATCCACAAACAAGGGATGTCCATGACTCCAACACAATTTTAAATTTCTTATTATATAGACAACACTATACAAAGAAATCATACACCTATGGTTTGAATTATCCAAGTTTGAATCTTACCATTATTCGACGTTTGTTGCGGCTGATTTCGTGAACGAATCACTCTTAACAAAATAATTACTTTTAAAAAATTTCATCCATTTCTTCTTAAAAAAAAATAAAAAAAAATTCATCCATTTATTACATGTTTTAAAAAAAAAGATAATCTAAAACGAAAAAAATCTAAAAATTGTTTCAAATGAGAAACTGTTTTTAGTAGTTTCATAGGAAATTATTTTCTAATAACTTTTTAAAAAAAAAAAATAATTTATTCTGCTAAACAAACACATATCAGTTTCTGTTTTCTTTAAAAAAATAACAAATAAATTTAAATTATTGAATATGAAAACCATGTTTTGTATAATCTGCAATAAAAACTGGCATATATATATATACGGTTGTGTCTTGGTTTAATTAATTGTTTGGAAGTTAATTGTGGTTATTTTTTTTATCAAAGACAATTCTAGCTAGACAAAGTTCCAAATATGAGTAAAATCATGATAGATTGGTCATAATAATCATTAGAGAACCATTTAATTAGCATTTTGAATCCCATAAAAATACTAATATTTTGATGTTTATTAAAAAAGTAGGAATTTCTCTTTTTTAGATTGATTGTGTTTATCTGTTTGTTTCAATACAAGGCTCTTGCCAGTGCCATTCCTGACATTTCATGGGCCCTAGACCAGATATAAAGAACAAAAAATCTTTTATTTAATAAAATAACATTAATACATAATAAGTTTTACAAAATATCAAAAACATTCTTTTTATTCGAAAATTCATAAGAAGTGATTTCTTCGAGCATTTTGAGAAGCAAAATCATTGATAAGCAAAAAATAACCTATTAAGTAGTTGACTTCAGGGACGAATCGAGAATTTGTAAGATCCTAATGGTTGAAATTGGATGCAAAAAAAAACCTATTAAGTATTAACAATTTGTAGAAAATAAGTTAAATAATTCTTTAATAAAATTAGGAACACAAAAACTAAAACAAGAAAAAGCTATTAAAGTATAATTATCAATTTATCATACGAGTATATATTATATAAACAACACCAAAATCTAAACAAGAAAAAACCATAGCATCCATACATACCTTGCAAGAAAGCAAAATTTAGGAAATTAACCATAGTTTTTTGTTCTACGGAATTCAATTTTGGTAATCCTACCAATTATGCCCTAATTATGTTCTCTACCAATTGGGCCTCAATCACTTTTTATTTAGTACGTAAAAAAATATATTTGGACCTTATTCACAACACTTATTTCTTAGGTCTAATAACATTTTCTTTTTTTAAGCATAATTAATATTGATTTTTTTAATAGTAGGTAGGTATAAAAAAAATAAATTGATAATTATACTTAAATTTACTTATATTGATTTTTTTAATAGTAGGTAGGTATAAAAAAACAAGAAGAGATTTCATATTTTATCAGAATTTACTTAAATTTTAACAATCCACCTTTAAAACTCTTTGTTAGATGTCCATATTAGAACATGCTAAAATATACAATATCTTATTTAACTGTTTTTTTAATTATTTTCGCACAATTTCTTTTTATAAATTATAAATAAAAGTTAAATTAATGAGTATAAAAAGTACTTCAATTCGTCGCATCATTGTATAAAGGCTAATAAGCAATTTTATCAACCAAAAAAAAAAGAGGCTAATAAGCATTGTTTGAGAATTCCAAATTTTGAGTTGATAGCTTATATATAGGCTCATAATGAAAGGGCAAAAAGGTAACTAGCCAAAAAATGAAGCTATGAGCAAGCTTTCTCTCCATTAATGGGCGGAAAGTATTTTTGTGGGTCCCATGCATAAATCAATCTTTCCTTCCAGCTTTCCTTTGCATCCAAACGAAAGAAAATATGTTGGAATTTGTGCTTTCCTTTCTTCTAGTTTCTTTCCTCCTACTTTCCCTTAAAACAAACAATGTGTTGGTTATGAGGTTTGCTTTGTCAGGGATAGCCTTATTCGAAATTCTCCATAGGAGATGAATTTGTTTAGGGGGGGCTTCAATTTTCCATAATTTATTCCAGATGTTGTTTTCCTATTGGTAGTTTTTGACTTGAGGTTGCTTTGTGTTTGATAAATCCCACTCAATTTGAGCATTGTAGCCAAATCTAACAGTATAAATCCCATCCTTGGTACCTTGCCAGCTGATTATATCTTCTGTATTGGAGGGAGGGAGGGGCATTTGAAGAATCTGGTTGGCTTCAATGGGCCAGAAAGTTTGGGTGATGAGTTAAATGTTCCAAGAGTTTAGGGGTCCAGGTAGAGTTTCCTTCTTGAGGGTTAATCCATTTATCCTTCCAAATCTTTATGTTGTGGCCATTAGCCACAATCTAAAAACAACCCTTCTTGAGAATCCAGCTTGCCTTGAGTATGCTATGCCATGAATAATTGGGTCTGGACCCTTGTTTAGCTTGAAAAAAGTTGCAGTGTGGGAAGTATTTAGCTTTAAGAGTTATTGCCATAAAGGATTGGGGTTCAGTGATAATCCTCCACCCTTGTTTAGCCAGGAGAGCTTCATTGAAAGCTCTAAGATCCGTAAAGACTAGCCTGTTACGAAGCGGAAAATTCATAACTTAGAGAATATCGAAGAAATAGATAAAAATGCAGAAATATAGAAATTGTTGGATTATTTATGACAAATGAAAGATAAAATGTAGAAAGGAAATAATCCAATCTACCCCAGAGCTAAGCTCCTCAGAGAAGGAGAAGATCCTCTCTCTGCCTAACCATAATGGTTTAACAATAATCTTCCATAATGATCCCTCACACTCCTCACTATTCTTATTATTACAATAATAACCCTTTTCTCATATATCTCTTATATTCGGGTACCTATCAATACCCACCCCTTCAAAACAACCTTGTCCTCAAGGTTGAAATTTGCGTCCTTTAAAACTTTGCCTCTATCAAATACAAATTGTGCAATCCATGAAAAATTGAGGGCCATTCTCCACCTGACTTCATTAACAGCCTTCAGTAGCCATATGACTTTCTTTCCCATTGTTGGAAGAGACATTAGTTTTCTTAAGAACCAACTTGGAACTAGCCTGTTCACAGAGCTGAAGTTGAAGACCAGCTGCACCAATATTTTGGAGGACCACCATACCTTTTCTATTTCTTTATCATAATTCCTATGGTGATGATAGATTTGGGTTTGGCTCATAAATCCAATAAGTAGCCACTGCATGAAGATTTTCAATGATTGTCTGATAACCTCTAACTTGTGGTTTCCAGCATCAAATAAAATTTCACAAAGCTTCCCTCTATCATACACAAAATTCAGCATGTTGCAGTTACTTTGTACTATCAACATGACAACAAGATTTGTTATAGCATTTTCCAGCAACATGGTAAGACAACTTGATATATCCTCCATAAAAAAAATGTCTATAAGAAAAGATAACAGTGAGGATACTATATTTCTTTTTCTCTTCATTTCATTAATAGCAAGAACTAACATATCAGTTGCACAAGATTCTTTCATTACCTTCCTCACCTTCCAATAATGACAATACCTCAAAACTTTGATGTAGAAAATTGAGGTGGAGCACACATAAGTACATAGAATAGTTACTGACGAAATGAACCAAAAGATGCGGGTGTTCTTCAATTTGATGCATTGGCTCACCCATGGACACCAATGATCTAAACATTCAAAACCATAATGAGAAGGATAGTGAAACATATAAGTGTCGCAATACTTCACCTTTATAAGGGACTCATTGATCATTTCTTCACCTATTAGAAGGAACCCAAAGTCTACTGTTTGCCTCCTCTTAAGTTCAATTGAGACAAGAAAGTGTTGATCAAATACATCCTTACAGACAAGTGTCTCTCCCACAACTGAGACCAGGACAAGATTGAAGCAAATCCACTTTGACAGTGTTCTCAGCAATGGTTCATTCTGCAAAGGACTTGGTGTATCAAATAGAAACATATTTGAATCAACCAATGAAGCTTCTTTTGCCACAACAACATGATCATTTTCATAATGTGTAGCTAGCATGAGAGTTTGAAGACTAAGTGCATGTGTCAGCAACTGTTTAACAACTCCTAATTGAAATGTGTCACAAACATTTACCATGACTTTAATCTTGTGTTGTGGGCAGCAACAATCAATTTTATGTAAAGTAGTAGAATTCCCAACTCCAATAGATACTACAACATATGGTTTACTTAGCTCCATGGCAGCGTGAGTATCCATCAATATGTCAAAAGAATGATTAAGAATTAGAAGAACAAAACCTTTTTTCATTGCCGCATGCATTAATGTGGACATCCTTGTAAATGAAACTAATATTTTTCTTTCAGAACTAGCTGCCACGAATTCAAATTGTGTCTGAGCTATCTTCTTAGCTTTTACTTGGGTTTGACACGTTAGTTTAAAAATTAGCTCCATTAGACAGCTATACAATCTCCACTGTTTTTGCTCTTGGACCCAGTCATTATGATCAATTTGGGCCTGGCCCAATAAAATAAGAAAATTATCCAACTTACACATTGTCGAGATTACCCCTTTGTCTCTCTTTCTCATATCCGCAAACCAAGGAGAGCCTTCGACGACAACGGCGCCAGTCTTTACTAACGGCGCCTCGACGGTGGATGGTGGCAATTCTTCGTCCGGTGGCTTTGGTGGTGGTGCGATATAAGAACAATCCACATGCCTCTTTCGTAAATTCTCCTTCAGCTGAATCGACTTTCTCGATGTTTGTTCCCATGGTGATTCGTCCATTATCCCCTTCCACAGTGACTCCTCTGATCGTGGACGTACCGAAATCCCTGTGTTCCAAGCTTGGTTAATCACTCCGACCACGGTAAGAAGATCCGGGTCCGGTGGTTTTGGTTGTGGCGGAACAATAACAACTGAATCGGAGTGTTGCCGCTCTAACGAGTCCGATGGCAGTTCCGACGGGTCTAGTGATAGCTTGGTCGAAATCACATCCTCATACCAAGAAGCATCTCGATCTGGTGGTTTTGGCTCGGGAAACGCCTTAACCGGTAAAACCGACGGCGGCAGTGTTTCAACCACCATCGGATGATTATTTGTGACGCTCACCCTCGTGCAATCTGCTTCTATCTTCTTAGCTGATTCATCAAACTCAGTCATCGATTCATTGTTATGAGTTTCATCATCACCCTTGACACTCGTTTCTACCACTTCTAACACAGGTTTTACTCTTATTTTCGTTTCCATCCACACATTTGCTTGTGTTTCTGGATTTTCCAGCACTATTTTCTTCATTTGAAACCCAAACCTTATAATCAAAGCTATGGAAAATGACTTCCAATCAGCAACGATATTCTCTTGGGTCCAGGAATAAAACCACAACATTGCTTCTTCGCCCTCCATGCTCATGAAAGCCCACTGCAACATATCACATGGATGAATCTTGTTCTTCTCAAAGAACTCTTCAGCCACAGTGATCCAGCCAACGGGATCTGTCCCCATGAAATATGGTAATTGCTTCTTCATAGTCCACATGTCCTCCATCACTGGCTCCTCGTCGTATCCGGTAGGTCGAACCATTGTTACGAACCAGAAAAATTCGTAACTTAGAGAATATCGAAGAAATTGATAAAAATGCAGAAATATAGAAATTGTTGGATTATTTATGACAAATGAAAGATAAAATGTAGAAAGGAAATAATCCAATCTACCCCAGAGCTAAGCTCCTCAGAGAAGGAGAAAATCCTCTCTCTGCCTAACCATAATGGTTTAACAATAATCTTCCATAATGATCCCTCACACTCCTTACTTCACTGTATATATTACTAAGAGGCATAACCAACTTCCAGCTAATCACCCTATCCCATTCACTAATTACTCATATATCCTCACTATTCTTATTATTACAATAATAACTCTTTTCTCATATATCTCTTATATTCGGGTACCTATCATAGCCCACCCAACTTTTTCAGTTTGCAGGTTTTCTTAATATTCAACTTATATCATTAAATTTTGTTTGACCAAAAATTATTACTTTAAATACCATATGAATTTATATAAATATACATTATCATAACAATAAAATAGAAGCATATTAATTTATATAAATTTTGTTTGCAAGTGAATTTATATAAATTATTACTTTAAATACCATATGAATTTATATAAATATATATTATCAACCGAAAATATTAAATTTTGTTTGACCAAATAAATGTGGAGTATTTTAAATATCATGCAAATTTAACTATAATAAAATATATCTATATCTAGTATTTTTGAGTCAATTGTTTTAGTTTTAGTTTTTAGGTTAGGTTTATCCTCACCTAGTATTTTGTTTTTATTTATTTTCTCCTTAACAAATTTTTAGCCTAAGTTATTTATTTATTTTGTTATATATTAAGTTCTTGTGCAGCTTTTTTCATTCAATTTTATCTTTTGTTTACAATTTTATCATATGTGATAACATTTGCCGAATACACTTCATCTTATAACACACTAATCTCATGTAGAGTATGTATGAAACTTCATAGCAAATCATTTTGGTATATTCTTACAAATCCACCACGAGTTCAGGTCATATATAATAACCATGTGTGAAATGTCTGTTTTTTCTTCTCATTTACTATCCATGCAATTTGTCCCTGAAAAATCAAATCTAAAATACACTTCATCAATTTTATTATATTTTCTTATATATATATATATATATCCTTTAGTTTATATATAGACAAGCATTTCGTGTGTATTTTAAGACATCACAGAGGAAGAGCTCTTCCATAGTATCATAAATTAATAGTTTTCTCATTTATTTTGTTTAATCATGTGTGACAATATTAGCTGAATACTCTTCATTTTCTTGGTACACACAAATCTCATGTGACATGTGTATTTAAACTCTCTTGCAAATCATTTTGGTATACTCTTACGAATCCACAACGAGTCCACGTCATATAACAATGTCTGACACGTCTGCCTTTATTCAATCTGCTATCTATGAAAAATTGTCACCCAAGTATCAAACCTTGAATACAATTCTTCAACTTTATTACATTTTTTCGTTGTGTGTACTTTACGACATCACAGAGGGAAAACCTTTCCAAACTACCAAAAATTAGTAGATTTCTAATTTGTTTTGCTTAAACATGTGGGAAAAATTTTGTTGAATACTCTTCATCTCCTTGCCTCACACCAATCTCATGTAACGTGTGTAATGAACCACCCTAACAAATCACTTTGTTATACTCTTACAAATCTACCAAGTGTCCATATCATTTAACCTTGCGTGACGCATCTGCCTTTCTTCTATGCTCTATCAAGGAAATTTGTCCAGCAAAGCTCAAACCTCAAATACACTTCATACACTTTATTATATTTTTATATCTCTTTCTTCATTAGTTTATGACAAACAGTTTGCGTATATTTTTCAACATTACTGAGGGAGAGCCCTTCAATACTACTTTGAAATTAGTTGTTTTTTCCTTGGTTTTAAAGCTCACGCTATAGTAGCCAAGTAGCGGAGTTCAGGTATTTAATGAGCTTCATGTAAAATTGAATGGTTCATTAATAGGTATAAATAATTTCTACAATCTCGCATCACTGCTCACATTCTTTTCAAGCCCTCAGAGCAAAATTCTTCATTTTTTGTATTTTTTTTCCTTATAAAATCATGAGTCTGAGTTTAAGAAGTAATTCATCTAGCGAAGTCACAACCGCCTCATGTCAATCTTCCATAAACAAGAGAAAAGAAATGGGGATGTGGTTAAACTTGATGCCACCTGGTAGCCATAGTTGTGTGCTTTGCAGCCATAACTTCAACTCCTTACAAACAGTGGGAGGGTTCAAAAATCCTGACGAAACCTTGAAATTTCATGCTCACATTCATAACTTGTACTTGAAGATGATCAAAGAAAAAAATTTAAAGAGGAAAGAGAGAAAAAAGAGAAAGAATACAAATTATCATCCATCTAAAAACGTTGTTTTACCAAATCAATTGGTAGGCAACGAAGAATCTAGAATTAACTTGGATTTGCACCTTGGATTTGGTCATCCGGAAAAGGTTAGACTTCTGCTGAATAGATTTTGAACTCATAATTTCATGAAAAACCCCAAATTACACTTCATCAATCGATTGATGGCCATAGTAAATTGATTGGTAGCTCTGGACTGCTGAAAACCCAGTTTTTGTAACCTGTCAATCGATTGACCATTCTGTTATGGAATGCAGAATCGATTGATGACAGTCCCAGGGTGAAAAATTAATTGAGCAATCGATTGACTAGTCACTTCTGACTTAGAGAATAGATTGATGAAGTGCAGTTTGAGGAAAAACGTTATTTTAATGCCCAATTGACTCCTAAATTATATGTCCATGATCTCCAATCAATAACCATGATTCCTCACCATTTCAAACATTAATTTACAACAATATGATAATAAATTAGGATCAAACTCATGTGAGATTTCCTGCGAAGGATTATTTGGGTAACTTAATTTATATTGTTTAGTTAATCAATGGTGATTGATCCCAAATCACCAAATTTTATGTTATGCTTCGATTGAGTCCTTTAGTTATTCCAGGCATTAAATTCCATTTGAGAGTCTTAAATAAATTGTGAGTTGAGATAGTTTTCTAATCTACATATTATATCAGAAACCATAGACCGACTTAAAAGGTCGTTTTTAACCGACTTAAAAAGCATTTTTTTGTACAGTAATTAAAATTAACCAAGATGATAATGTGTGTTTCACCTTTAATTATATTATGCTATTCTTTTATGAATATGAGTTACAAGTGATCAACTAACTTCAGAACACCGGTGTTAGTACACCAAGTAGAGGTTAGTAAGGTATTCACCGAGACATAAAGTCTCACCCCACTATTTGATTTGCAGCCAGGTCAGGAGGTCGAGGTAAAGCTTATGGAGTAGTAGCTGATGGGATTTACGTTTCCAGTTCTTGTGTTCTCACAATATTATGTATTTTGTATTTTAGACGTGTTGTACTAGTACATTTTGACGGGTTATGTATTTTGATGTGAATTACAGTACTAATTCTGTATTATGTACTTGTTGAACGTGGATTTCTATTGTAATTTTAAAGTATTCCCAATACAATTATGTATGTGTTGTATCATATTCTAGATATTCCATATGGGATGTTATAATGTCCATATTAGAACACCGCTAAAATATATAATATCTTATTTAACTATTTTTAAAAAAATTATTTTCACACGATTTCTTTTTATAAATGAAAGTTAAATTAATGAGTATAAAATGTATTTCAATTTGTTACATCATTGTATAAAGGCTAAATAAGTTCTCTTTGACAATGCCAAATTTTGAGTTGATAGCTTATAAATTTATATTGAAAAAATATGTTTGATAATATTTTTTCTCACGAGCTTATATTTTACTTTTTTAACCTTATAGTTTATTTTTATAAGCTAATTCAATTAGCTTATCATTTTTAATTCCGAGTTTACTTCTATCATTCTACTTAAAACAAATTTTAAATTTTGATTTTATATATATTTCAACGTAAGGAATTTAAAAATGTAACCAACTAAAAATTATTATTTTTTATTAAGTATTATTAATTATTGAATATATAATAAATTTGGTTTGACTCATGAATATATCATAATTATAGTTGATTTTTATTTTTGGTACAAATAACTATAGTTGATATATTCAACTTAATAAAAAAACTTATATCATTAAATTTTGTTTGACCAAAAAATATTATTTTAAATATCACATGAATTTAAATATATTTACTATATATCATTTGAGTAATTTTACACCGCTTAATAACGCTTTAATGAATACAAATTTTACAAAATCCACCGTTGGATTGAAAGTTTATGTCATATAGATCATCTAAGTTGAGTTTTACAAAAATCTAAAATTGTTTGACATGTTTTTGAGGCGCATTAAAATTAACGGTATTCAATAAAAACGCATAAACCGTTAATCTTGATGTGTCTCAATAACAAATCAAACGATTTTAGAATTTTGTAAAACTCAACAAAGATGATCTATATGATATAAACTTTCAATCCAACGGTGGATTTTGTAAAATTTGTATTCGCTAAAGCGTTATTAAGCGGTGTAACATTATTCAAATGTTACACCAGTGTAATTTAATCCCTCCCATATATATATATATATATATATATATATATATATATATATATATATATATATATATATATATATATATATATCATAACAATAAAATAATTCATTTCAATTGATAATATTAAACTTTATTTGACCAAATAAATATCATTTTAAATATGACGTAAATTTAACTATATTAAAATTATATCTATAGCTATTTGTTTATGTATAGATGGAAATAACATCCTATTCATTTAACTTTTTACTTACTTTATTTTATAGGTTAGGTTTATGTTCTCACCCAGTTTTTTGTTTTCTAAATTTTTCTCCTTAACAAATTTTTAGTCTAAGTTATTCATTTATTTATATAAAAAATCATATTAAGTTCTTGTGCACCTTTTTTCATTCAATTTTATCTTTTATTTACAATTTTAACATTTTCATCTAATAAAATAATTAAATTTAGTCCTAATTTTATCAAGTATGACTACATCTATCGAATACTCTCTACATCTTGCCACACATCAATCTCATGTGAAGTGTGTATTGAAACTTCGTAGCAAATCATTTTGGTATATGTTGGATGTTGCCTTGAAAACTCAGAAACATGAAAATCAGAAAACTGGAGAAACCAGCTGGGCGCGGGCGTGGGGCGCTAGGAGCAGGCTAGAAATGCCTGTCGCTTCTGTTTTTTGGCGCGGGGCGCGAACGGGCTGGCGCCAGGCGCAGCTCGTGCGGGTTTGTGCTGATTTTGTGGAAAAATTTGTTTCGGAAAGTATCTGTTTTGGATTCTGTTTTATTTTATAAGATAGATTTGTTTCTGATTTTTAGGCATGTATTTTTCTATAAATAGGGAACTCTTTATTCATAGAAAAATAAGGTTGAAAGCAATTAGGATTAGGGTTTGCCAACTAGAGTTTTAGAAAATTCATTCTTGGTATAATTCTAGGGGTTTGGGCGAATCATCATTGGTTCACCTTGGATAGCTAGGTCAAATTGAGTCTCTTCATCACGGAAGAAGGGATTCGGGATTTGGGTAGAATTAGGATTAATTCTTGTAACCCAATTGGGAATCTCTTGTGTAAAGTTTCTCATTGATCATAGTGGAACGGAAGGGTTGCTCCCTCCTCCAGACGTAGGTCTTTATTTGGCCGAACTGGGTAAACAATATCGTTTTGTGTTCTTCTCTTTCTCTTGGATTATTTACTTTCATCATCTCTATCACTTTATTATTGGTTACTTGGTTAATTTGCTCCACACATCAAATTCATTGGTGTGATTTTTCAACGAATTCACAACAGTTGGCGCCCACCGTGGGGCAAGGGGATCAAATCGATAATCAGGTACCATGGGTTCTAAGTTCGATATTGAGAAGTTTACCGGTAGTAACGACTTCGGGTTGTGGAAGGTAAAGATGAAGGCGGTGTTAGTCCATAACAATTGTGCTGAGGCTTTGAAGGGTGCAGAGATGCCGGCGAGTCTTTCCGATGCGGAGAAGGCTGTTCTGAATGAAAAGGCAGTCAGTTGCATTACCTTGTGCCTCGCAGACAAGGTGTTGAGAGAAGTAGCAAAGGAGACCAACGCTGCGGGTATGTGGGCCAAACTTGAATCATTGTACATGACCAAGTCGGTGGCACATAAGCAGTTTCTGAAACAAAAACTCTACTTTTATCGAATGGTGGAGTGGAAATCCATAACGGAGCAACTGGCGGAATTCAACAAAATTATTGATGATTTGGCCAATATTGATGTGAAACTAGAAGATGAAGACAAAGCCTTACATCTACTTTGTACGTTACCTAAGTCCTATGAAAGTTTCAAGGATACCATGCTCTACGGCAAGGAAACAGCGGTTACCTTGGAGGAAGTTCAATCGGCCTTGAGGACGAAAGAACTTACTAAGTTTAAAGACTTGAAGGTGGAGGATGGTGCTAACGCTTTATATGTTTCAGGTGGAAAAGGTGGAGGTAGAGGTAAGAAGGCTAGGGCTAAAGGCAGTGACAAGTGGACTTGTTTCCACTGTCAAAAGAAAGGTCACTTCAAGAGGGATTGTCCGGAGTTGAAGGACAAGAATGGTTCCGTGCATGTTGTGGATGGTTCATCCGGTGATGAGAATTATGAAACAGCGGAGACACTTCTGGTGTCGAGTTGGGAGTTAGAAGAGAGTAAGTCTCTAGATTCTGGTGGTTCTCATGATGTTCTAGAGTTGTGGGATGTCGGGGTTGTTTCAGATCAGGTGGAGTGGTTTTGCAAATTGCAAGGTGAGGTTCATAGGGGAAGTACCGAGTTCGAGACTTTGGTGGAGGAATTTCATCTTAAGGTGGAAGATTTTCAACTTGAGGTGGAGGCTTCCAATAGTGATACTAAAGGAGGAGAAACAACACTAACTCTTGGTTATCGAGAAAGAGATAGAGAGGAGAGTGGTAGTGTTGCACCGAAGTGGTACGACTGTGAAGACCTTGTGGGGTATGTTCCAATTGAGGCTGAAGAAGTGCAAAACCTATTGAATAACTTCAGGGAAGCAATTGGGAACACCGACAGTAGGACTTGGGAACTTGTAGGGCTACTTGAGGTAGTGGGGCACAAGGAGAGTCCATTGTTGGAGCTTGAACAACAACCTAAAATTCCAAGGTTGGTTGAGGACAAGCAAGTCTTCGAGAGTACGGAAGGCATTCCGGGGTTCGAAGAGGGGGTGGTGGAGCTTGTAGGACTATCCAAAAGGCCGATGATAGTTGGATGCAAGCGTATCTTCAGGAGGACGGGTTTGATCACTCCGGGGTCTGAAGAGGTTGCGATGAGTTTTGTGGGTGCTACCAAAAATCCTATGGTAGTGGGAGGCAAGACCTTCATGAGGGCGGAAGGCATTCCGAGGGATGAAGAGGTAGAGGTACAGCTTGTGATTCTAGCAAGAGTTGTTGGAAGCAAGTGGAAGAGGTCAAGGTTCAAGTGGGACTTGGACTTGGCCAATGATCTTGAATAGTAGTTCAAGATGGAGGGAGCAACACGATGATTGATTGGATCACCATCGTTTTAAAGGCAAGGTGGAGAATTGTTGGATGTTGCCTTGAAAACTCAGAAACAAGAAAATCAGAAAACTGGAGAAACCAGCCGGGCGCGGGCGCGGGGCGCCAGGAGCAGGCTAGAAATGCCTGTCGCTTCTGTTTTTTGGCGCGGGGCGCGAACGGGCTGGCGCCAGGCGCAGCTGGTGCGGGTTTGTGCTGATTTTGTGGAAAAATTTGTTTCGGAAAGTATCTATTTTGGATTCTGTTTTATTTTATAAGATAGATTTGTTTCTGATTTTTATGCATGTATTTTTCTATAAATAGGGAACTCTTTATTCATAGAAAAATAAGGTTGAAAGCAATTAGGATTAGGGTTTGCCACACTAGAGTTTTAGAGAATTCATTCTTGGTATAATTCTAGGGGTTTGAGCGAATCATCCTTGGTTCACCTTGGGTAGCTAGGTCAAATTGAGTCTCTTCATCACGGAAGAAGGGATTCGGGATTTGGGTAGAATTAGGATTAATTCTTGTAACCCAATTGGGAATCTCTTGTGTAAAGTTTCTCATTGATCATAGTGGAACGGAAGGGTTGCTCCCTCCTCCAGACGTAGGTCTTTATTTGGCCGAACTGGGTAAACAATATCGTTTTGTGTTCTTCTCTTTCTCTTGGATTATTTACTTTCATCATCTCTATCACTTTATTATTGGTTACTTGGTTAATTTGCTCCACACATCAAATTCATTGGTGTGATTTTTCAACGAATTCACAACAGTATATTCTTACAAATCTACTATGAGACCAGGTCATTAAACATGCGCGAAGCACATCTATCTTTCTTCTCTTCTGATATCCATGCATTTGTCCCGCAAAAATCAAACCTCAAATACACGTCTTCAACTTTATTATATTTTTCTAATTGTGTGTTTCTTTGTCTTTTAGTTTCTAGACAAACATTTCATGTGTATTGTACGACATCACACAGGAAAAGCCCTTCCATACTACTATAAATTAGTAGTTTTCTCATTTATTTTGCTTATAGTCACATGGGACAAAAGATGTCGATTACTCTCCATCTCCTTGCCTCACACCAATCTCATGTAACGTGTGTAATGAACCACCCTAGCAAATCATTTTATTATATTCTTACAAATCTACCAAGAGGCCAGATCATTTAACCTTACGTAACACATTTTCCTTTCTTCTATCAATGAAATTTGTCCAACAAAGCTCAAACCTCAAATACTGTAACGCCCCATTTCCCTCAATCTCGAAAAGTGGTGTTACGTTGTAAAATTTAATCGGATATATGAATTAAGTCTACATTATTTTTCTCGTAATGAATTGATTTATATAAATGATGTTTCTTATCATTAATTAAAATTTAAATTCTCTAATAATAGAAATAAAACCACAAAATTATATAAGATATACATAATATATATTTCACAAGTTATAATTTTTCTTGCCCTTAGGCTTACATAATCAAGCTTTGCAGGTATAGTTAAAATATTTTACAACCCCTGCAAGATTAGTAGATCCTAATCAGATTCAACTAGTCATAGCTAACAAGTCATACATCTTATCACATGGAAGTCACTTGCCACAAAAGATGAGAGAGTCATAGAAGAATAGACTTATATAGTCTACTAGGTACTCAAAATGGCTTCAAGACTCCAGCCTTCATAAGCTAATAATTTACATATACTGATGAGAATATTATTAGTAACCATTTGAGAGATCATCATTACCACCCCCACCATGTGAATATTCAGAGGGGTCTTCTTCGGGCACAACTTGTTCATTTGGATTATTATTCACTCCTAGTCCATCATTATTTATTCCTACACCATGACCATCCACATAATTATACCTAACTGGACTACACACTCTTATACGGATAGTGCGACGGCGGGGCCTTGGTCCATTAGGCCTAGCAGAATGAGAACCCTCCCCATTTCCATTAAGGTTAAGAGCCATTATCATTCTCTCTAATGGCAGTATCATCTCCAATGTGATATGGTGTATGATAGATGAAACAAGTAATCCTTCTATTCCTTCGGTAGTCTTCACAAGTTCCGTAAATCTCAAAGTTTGGGATGCTATGTCCCGCTCCCAAACAGTGTCACCCATGTCTTCAAGGCATTCAATCCTCCGAATCCCCGAGTGGCCCAGCCGCTCCCCCGGGATTATCTGTAATGTAAGGGTGAAATACTCGTACACAAGCTTGCCACGCGATGAGATCACAAGGTTACACATATTATTATATAATTACATATATTTATTTTCTTCTAGTTATTATACAAGAATTATCTAAAACTAAATCATGTTACATAATCACATATCCATATCACCATGCAAAGGTTATTCACAAATAAAAATAATGGAACACTTTGTGGAAATAAATCAACATGACAGAATATGTAGTTAGTCACAAATAGAACACTTTGTGGAAGTAATTCAACATGACAAAATATGTAGTTAGTCACAAATAGAACACTTTGTGGAAGTAATTCAACATGACAAAATATGTAATTTATTTTCAAAGTTAGTCTTCTAGTTCATCTAGTTTTATATTTGTCAACCTACTCCATGGAGACCGCTGAGCATAAGGCGTTTAAACTGCCATATCATGGTCATTTGCAATGAGTACTTATCCAACACACTCTAACCATTCTGGCCCGAGCGTTATAGATAGTCATGCACAGTCAGGTTTCACACGTCGGGTTTTATGATTTCCTCCAGTCAGAGGGGCCACTACTAACTATTGGTAGGAGTTCAAAACGTAGGTGAACCCTAGTAAGTCTGTAGGCGACCCAGCCGAACCTATCCTCAGTCTTACATACATTATAGTATCGTAAGAAACAACTTGTTTTACTCTTCACCTACCCAAGGTGATTAGTTATATTATCTTCTTCAACTTTAAATTTCTTTGTTAATACTCAATTTGACAAGTTAATATTCAAATTCATATTGTGTATCTTAATCACTCAAGTACATAATTGTCAAAACATTAGATCACAGAGATAGAAAAATCCATCATAAGATTCTATTTAAATCATGAGTAAACATGTTCATTCATAGTAATAGTGATAATAAGTTAAGAATATTCATGTTAAATTTTATGCAGGTATCACGTATACACATAGAGTTCCAGTTTTCAAGCATGCATTGTAGTGGAGTGTAACTATCCAACATGTGCAAACTGAACTTAATTAATCATAAGTTAATAGACTTTTAACCCTCTGAAAAGTAGATAAGTTATGGCATAATTTTAATTTCACATCATATTAATTAATTTATTAAATGTTTACTATTGAATATATGTACTAAATTTTGTTTGACTCATGAATATATCAGTGTGAAACCAAGAATATGCCACAACTTAAAAGCATAAGAATAATCCCAAACAATATAAGACAATGCATGTCATATGTCAAGTCAACCTACTTCATCTCACTTTTTTTACATTAAATGAAAAATTAAATCATTCGTGTTGAATATGATTATGAAATTAATTTACATGGATGTGTATCCATTAAATTAATTAATAATAAATAATAAAAGATATGTAGTATTTTTAAAAATTTCCTAAAAAAAAGCAAATGCTAACGAGTGCTCTCAGGGACTTTTTTTAATACTTTAAATAAAAAAAATTTATAGAACTTTTATGGAAATGCGTAAAATCAACGCATTGAAAATTATAATATTTAATTTTTAGAATAAAAATTTCTTTAAATAGAATGCTTAAACAGTGTCCGGGGCACTCGTTAGCAAGACAAAAAAAATTGAAGATAAGATACTAATTCTACAACAGAATGAAAGATACATTTTGAAAGTGTAGTTTTTTTTTTCATATGTTAGCATCCTCTTCTTCTCCCACAACCACTGTCATCATAACATAATGCAAATCACTCTTCCATCTTTAACAACCTTTAACTTCAACTTCTATTAACACTTCCAAAAATTAGGGTTTTTCTATCCCAATCCCTAATCTTTGAAAACCACACTCACTGTAAAACCTCTGTTATTTCAACCATGAATTCATCTTCTTTAGCTTCCTTCATCCTCACACCACCACCACCACCACCACCACCACCACCACCATGCAAATTCCACCACCCCAGTTTTCAAACAAAGCCACAATTCAGTTTCCACTATCCCCTTTTCAACAATTCCATTTCCCTGAAATCAAAATTCAATTTTTCCACCAAATCATCATCAAATACCAATACCCCAATTTCAATCCCTGAAGAAAATGTATCTTATGTTCCAGTTGAAGAATTCATCGACAAAGATTGGTCTTTGCTTGACTATAGTGGACCAAACATTGACCGCATTATATCATTTGGGAAAATTGATGAGAATTCTAGGGTTTTGGTTTCAACTGGTTCTGAAGAATTTGTTGATTGTTTAGTTGGTAATTCTAAATTCAAGTCTATGCTTGTTTTGCATGATTCACTTTTGATATTAGCTCTTCTTATTGAGAAATATGATAATATTAAGTGTTGGCAAGGAGAGGTTACTATTGTTCCTGAAAAATGGTCTCCTTTTGATGTTGTTTTTCTTTATTTTTTGCCTGCTTTGCCATTCAAACTTGAGGATATTCTTGGTTCTTTGGCTCCAAAATGTTCACCAGGTTAGTTTTGTTTTTTTTTGCTTTAGAATAGAAACATTGTTATCTGTTTACTCTTGGAATAGCTAATTGTTCTTATATGTTTATGTTAATTTCATTGCATATGGAAACTGTATAGTGTTGTCAATTGTTGATTGGGAAAATAGTAATTTGTTTGAATTCCATTACGTAGCAGTGCTATAGTGTTGGTAGCGCGTCACTAGCGCCGCTATAACTGCTATTTGACAACATTTTGTAATGAGTTATGAAACAATTGTGATTTGTTAAAATTCCGATGTGCCTTAGGCCAACTATAGCAACTATTTAACAACATTTGGCGGGTAGAGAAAGTACTAAAGCTTGTTTGTAACTTTATATCTTAGGCTGGTTTGGATTAGTAATTTCAATGAGAAGCTATAAAGAATGAAGCAATGATCGAAAGGATTTTGAAGTGAACTTTTTTAACTAAAAGTATTAGTTGAAATTAGTTCCTTCCTCTTAATTTCATGAGCTCTTATTGAACTTCTTCATAGACTTATTGGTTGAAATTGTTGTTATATTCATTAAGCATGTTTTGGGAAGTACAAATTTCATGTGCGTCTCGTTGATGCCACCGCATTTGTAAAACACACACTAATTGCTCTCAAGATTATTTCTTCTTTTAATTTTGGTTTTGACATGTAGGCGGAAGGGTGATTATCAGTCATCCTCAAGGGAGAGAAATACTGAAACAGCAACGACAACAGTACCCTGAAGTAGTAGTTTCTGATCTTCCTGACAAAACACATTTACAAAGTGTTGCAGCTGCTTATTCCTTTGATGTGGCTGAGTTTGTGGATGAACCTGGTTTTTATTTAGCTGTTTTGATCAAATCTAGGACTTAAAAATTCGCGTGGATCCTTTTAAACATGCAGTTTGATTGCACTTTCATATGGTTTTGTACTTCATGATTGTTAGCTATAGTGTTATTTTTTTTAATTTTTTTATGAAAACAAATTATAAATGAATTAATTTTATTGGCATCTCAGGTTTCCCATATAAAATCTATTGTGGATGTTATTTTTCTTGTAATGTTGAATCTTGGGATTGTATATTTTCTGATATACTAATATTTTGCCTTACATGTTTGTAACATAGATGATGCCACAAGCTTAATTCATACCAGTATTTTATCATATAGTCCATTCACACATAAGTACTCTCTCACTCTTTGAGTCTCTCTGGCAACTGCAACTCCTCTTGTCGTGGTCGACAATTGCATCACCTGACCACTTTCTATCGTCGCTGCATCACCGCTGGATTTCATGTGACTGTTTCAAAGCACTGTCTTTATTTTTCATCATTTCTAGTTCTGTTTTATTTTATATTTTTGCTGCAAGTTTCTATTTTGTGAGAATGATGCTCTTAAGCTCCATACTCTTAATCAATGGGGTAATAATCTTGTCCTCACACAAGGGATCACATAGTTCATAGTTCTACCTCTTCATCTATATTTGAATGTTTTGTACAAAAGAATACATCACATAGTAGTTTTCCTCAAATTGATTCTCCCTTGTTTGGTTTCATTTTCTATCATTTAAATCGTGCAACAAAATCCAGAAGTTCTTCTCAAGTTTTCAATTTTTTTTCTTTATTTTTCTTAATGTAGCACACAGGTAAGGTTAGTTTGCACAAAGCTTTGAGACGGTGGAAGCATGGGTGCCAGAGTGTCCGGAGATATGTGTGGTGGTGGAGTGGCGAGCTTGGGTGGAGTTTTGGAGAAGGGTTATCAAATTGTTCTCCTTGAGCGAGTGAGACAATGTTCAACAACCTGTTTTTGTTTTGAATTTTAATTGATATTGAAGAGGGAGGGATTAAAGGAAGCGTAGCTGAAAAACGGATACTATATTAGAACAGTAATTGCAATCAATTGAGTTTGACATCCTCTAAACTCTCTCTACACAGCTTCGCGTTTTCACTTTTCCCTTCAAATCCAAACTTGCTTTGCTCCGATGTAGGCTCGACGGGTGGTGGTGCGACGAGGCCTCTCCTCCGCGACACCCTTTCACCCCTTTGGGGCTGTTCTATTCTAAACATTTTCCGTCGGCGGCCATCATCCCTTTCTTCGTCCATGTATCATGTTTGTGGCGGCGTTGAGTGGTGGTTGGTGATCTCTACGTGGTGGATGTTGCGGTTTCTCTGCATACTCACTATGTTGGTCCAGATCTATGTTTTCTTGACTGTTGGTTCGCCGCCGCCATGTCGCATGTTTGGGGTTGTTTGGAAGATGGTTCTCCTTCGTGGGTTTCGATATGTGGCAGTTTTCAGACAGGATTTCGGTTTTGTTTCATGATGCGGTGGCTGCTCTACTGTGTTTTCGTTTTTGGTGGTCACCGCGTCTGTGGGTGGTGAAGTTTTTCGTCATGGGTTCAGGAGGTTGTTAGTGGGTCACGTGTTTGGTCCGTGATCTGTGGTGGTGGTGGCTGATCTAAGTTTTCAAAATCAGAATAAATGACTTCGGTGTGTTGTTGTGTGGGTGTCGTCGGTACTCCGGGAGCTTTTTGGTGGGTTATATGGGTATAGGTGTGGTTGATTTCAAGTAACAGTGGCAGTGGTTGTTGGAGTAGAGATGGAATGGTGGTTGGAGGTGTTGAGGTGGTGTTGTGATGGTGAGGTGATGATGGCTGTTTTGGGGTGGTCTCCACTGACAGCTATGCAATCAAATTGCAAATGTAGACTTTTTGCTTATACCAGAAGCTTTTGGTGGTCTCCACCGAGCTAGATGTTTTGGTGAGCTGTTTCGCTCTAGTTTCATCATTCTTTGGATCCGATGGTAGTTGTTATGGTGGAGATTGTGAGGTGATCTATTGTTAAAGGTGTGTTGGAGGTGAGGAGGTGAGTCTAGCGGTTGTGATTTCGGCGGTCTCGACATCGGTGTTAGAGCTGTTTGTGTTGGGCATATCTTCAAATTATGTTTCAATGGAACCACTGTGGAGCGTCATTACCTTTCTCCAAAGCTTTTCATAGGCACGGTTTTAGCTCTTTACGACGCCGCTTTTGTGTTGTTAGTTTTGGATTTGAGAGGTTGCTGTCTGTTTTTGTGTCTTGTTTAATCTCGATCCGTTGTGATTGCGTGGTTATATTTGTGCTTTGGTTTCGGGATCAGATTCGTGATTTGCGCTTTGGTTTCAAGTATTAAGTAAGGTAAATCGATTTACCTTGTTATGTAAATCGATTTAAAGAGACTCTGACTTAATAAATTTTCTTCAAATCAAAAGGGTAAATCAATTTACCCACATATGGTAATCGATTTACGTAGTTCCTTTTTGCCAATTTTTAAACGTTAACATATGTGGTAAATCGATTGACCCTTAGTGGAAATCGATTTACTTATACAGATTTTGGAAAATTCTGATACGTTAAATACACCTTTTCATTATTATACCTTTACAAACCAGTGCCATTTTGTTCTCTAAAAGGTGTCATGTTCTCTATAAATTTTAATCAAAATTTTCTAACAATTACTTATCAATTTCATTAACTTTTCTCATAACAATTCTCTGAACATTTTTCACAAAACTCTTTGAAACTTTTATACGTACTTTCATAGCAGTAAAAGTTTCTGAGCACTTAGAGTTTATTCATTCTGAATTGTTATATTTGAGAGAAACATATTGTAATATCAAATTTCCCTTATACTCAAACTTGTAATCAAATTCAGTAACTCTGTATTGTTGTTTGTTTTCCTAGTTTGTGAAAACAAGTGGTTTTGAGAGAAAGTGGGGTGCTTTCTCTGTGTTGTATGTTAGAAAGATTGTTAGCGGGTCTTGGGATAAGATTGCTTGTAACAAAGATTCTGACATAGTGAATTCCTTCAAGGGTGTGAAGGGAGTGGATGTACCGATAGGGGAACCACTATAAATCTCTATGTCTCTTTTCTCTTCCCTGCACTCTTCATTTTCCTTGCACTTTATTCATATTTTTATCACAGACCTTCAAAAAAAATAAAATTACCATAACATCTCTAAAAATAATCAAATAGTCATAAAACCTAATCCCCCCCTCCTCTTAGGTTGCACTCTAAACTTACAATTGGCATAAGAGCAGGTTCAAGTAACTTGTTCTTCAAAATCCAAAATGGCTTCCGCAAATTTACAACCAACCTTTAAAGATGGTGGTAGCAGTAACAAGCCTCCATTGTTCAGTGGAGAATATTTTGACTTTTGGAAAATTCGCATGAAGGCACATTTAGAAGCACAAGGAGATGGTATATGGAATGCTGTTGCAGAAGGGCCATTTATTCCCATGAGTGTTATCAATGGAGTAGGTACACCCAAAATCCAAAGGTCATGGGATGACGATGATAAGAAAAAAGTACTCAATGACAAAAAGGCAATCAATATACTTCAAAGTGCTCTTAGTATGGATGAATTTTTCTGTATTTCAACATGTGAAACAGCAAAGCAAATATGGAATACATTGGTTGAAACTCATGAAGGAACTGCTGAAGTTAAAAGATCTAGATTGAATACATTGATTCAAGAGTACGAATTATTCACAATGCAGCCCGGAGAATCAATCCTCAATTTGCAGAAAAGATTTGTGCACTTGACAAATCATTTAAAAGCACTTGGTAAGACTTTTACTAATGATGAACTTAATCTTAAAGTGCTTAGATCTTTGACCGGGGAATGACAACCAAAAGTGACGGCAATATTTGAAAAGAAAAGTCTATCCACAACGACTTCCGCAACTCTGTTCGAAAAACTTCAAAATTATGAGACGGAACTTAAAAGACTTGAAAAGCATGAGAATCAAGATAAGAAATCTAAGGGTATTGCATTAAAAATTGATTCCAAAGAAGATGGAAAAGAAGACAATCCGGAGGAAGATGAGAAATTCATGCTTCTTGTCAAAAGTGTTAGTAAAGTTCTTCTAAATAATGATAATTGTAACTTTGTGAAAAAGAAGAAATTTTTTAACAAGAAGGAAGTAACTACATCAACACAAAATATAACTTGTTATGAATGTGGGAAACAAAGACACATAAAGACGGATTGTCCAAAACTTGCAAAGAAAAATAGTTTCAAAAGAAAGAAGGAGTCAAAACCCAAAAGATCCTATATTGCATGCGATGATAATGAAGTAAGTTTATCATCTGACTCGGAGAGCGAAGAATATGCAAATCTTGCTTTAATGGCATCACACCATTCCGATGATGAAGATGAAGATGAAGAGGTTAGTAGTAAATCTTCTTCTTATGATAATGATTATCAGGGTGCTATTAATAAATTACTCAATGAATGTAAAATTCTATACAAAAAGGTGTCAACACAAAAGAAAAAATTTCAATCTCTTGAAGAAAAAATTGACACCATGGAAACGAATTTTGAAATTGAAAAACAAAATCTTCTTGAAAAAGAAAAACATGATTTTACATGCATAGAGTGTGATTCACTTTCCTTCCAAATTGTCCAATTGAAAAGAGTTCTTGAAAGATATGAAAAAGGACAAGTTGGATTGGACAACATCCTTAGTCAACAAAGATGTTCTAATGATAAAAGTGGACTTGGTTATTCTAAATTCTACAAACCAAGTACAAGTAAAACTATCTTTGTTAAGGCAATTGACCAATCCAACAAAGAGAAAGTGAATAAAGCACAAAAGGTTAATCATCATCCTAAGAAGAGATTACCTAAAAAGAAATCATATGGATCACGAAGAAATTACGTTTTTAGAAGCTTGATTCGGTCTAGAGGTTCTCAAATGTTCTATGGATCACGATTTTAAGTGTTTTCTTTATGGATTCATACTTCTGGAAGTGTATAGAAGGTGTTTGATGGTTTAGATTTTGATTTGGAGCTTGGTTTTGAGATTTGGAATTTTTGGGTGGTGAATAGTGTATACGGGTTTGATGGTTTTGTGAGCAAAATTTTGAACCTCTAACCACTGAATTGTGATGTTTATTTATAGGGAGAGATTAGGGTAAGAATGAGTTGAGATTGTTGGCCTAGAAAAATGTAATTTTTAGAATGTAATTTATGATATTTTGTGAGTTTTTTTTTTGGTTGCTCATTGGCTTATTTTTGTAGCGATGAGGTGTAGAGATTTAGAGCATTCTAGTGTTTTTTTTATGAGACTGAGGGAATGGTGAGGTTTTATCTATTTTTGGTGATTTTGTTTATGAAGAAAAATGGAGAAAAATAGTGAAAGTGGATCAATGGGAATTAAGATTAAATGAATGATATTTTTTGGGTTATGAATGATGAAATGATTTTAGGATAGAAAATGAGTTGGAATTGGATTGAATTTGATTGAGGTTTAGTGATGGAATGGAGATTTTTTGGAGAAGAAGTAACAAAAATAAAAGAATTAAAAATAAATGCAAATAAAAATAGAGAAAAATAGCAAATATGCCAAGAAAAATGAAAATAATGATTATGCCATGGAATAGTTGACTTTTAAAAATAAATGAATATGCAAAGAAAATATTTTTGTGCAAAAGTTGACTTTTTGGGTCAAAGTTTGTCTTTTGGTTAACTTTTTTTCCTAAATATTTTTTTAATCAATAAAAAAGAGGCATATTTTATATGGGGCAAAACTAGGGTATAACAACTCGCTGTATGAACTCGTCGATCTTGCGATCTCCTTGGCTTAGGGTTCGCAATTCCCAAACTTGCTTTGATAATGACGATGGATCTCCTCCCAAACTTGCCATGAATATGTGTCATCTACAACCTTCACAAGAAGAGGCTCAGACATGGTAGAAAGGAGCAATGTGCAAATCAATGCATCTTGATTTTCCAATTCAAGAAACAGAGGATTCACCGTACCTGCAATACGATCTTCATCAATGAGATAACACTCTGAAAAAATGGGATCACTGATGTATTTTTGAAGCTTGAATCCTCGAATCACACCAGAAACTTGTTGCTTCCATTGTTTGAAGTTCTTATCATATAAACGCACAGGTATGAGGTTTGCAATTTTGGTTTGAGAAGAGGAGAAAGTCCCCTTTGTGTTGAAAGGATTTGCCATGGATCAAGAAGCTCTAGATACCATGATAGAAGAAGAGAATTTGAGAGAAATTGTAAATTGTTATCATTGATTGATTACAAAGGAATGAACAACTTATATAAAAGCTGGAGACTGAGTTAGTTAGGTTCAGTTAGTTACAACATGTAACTGACTGTAATTGAATGTTACCTGCACTAACTGTACTATACTTAACTATAGAAACCTAACTAATATTACAAGTCTAGAGAATTCCTAACACAGTTTATTATATACTGCTATCACTTCTTAATTAACAACTATGTTAAGCTTAGTCAACATATAAATATAATATCTTATCTAGAAAGACACTTAATTTTTATAATAGTATATGTTAATAATTATACGAATAACAATTATTTACACTTGGAATTAGTTCAAATGGAAGAAAAAAATTGGTCGATAAATGTGATTATTTTTTATTATAGTATACTTTATATGTTATTTTTTATAAGCAAAAACTCATGGTTGAATAATTGATTATTTGATCTATATTATAGATCAAGTACATCAATTACTCAAGGATCCTAATAAGAGAATTTTTGCTTAGAAAAAGGAACGGAATGAGTACATTAAGAGTTAAACATGTGATAATTTGTAGTATTAGTGTGTTCCCAATAATGCCTCCTATTTTTATGCATGTGCAGAAATAAAATAAAAATAAAAATAAATACAAAAGGAATATATGAAAATAAATGAGAAATAAAAAAATAAGTAATTATATTTTCATTAAAATAAAATAATATTGCAAAATTTTATGTGATTATTTAAATATAATAAGTTTTTTTTAGATAGACGAAATGTCGTTCGACCCTAGCAATTTTGATATTTTTGTCAGTTGAACTAAGATTTGTGAATATTTAAATATAATAAGTAATTTGATAAATAATAGATACATACATATTGTAAAAAATATATACATAATATAATAGGGATTTTGTAAAAATAAGATAAAACAATAGAGGTTAAAATATACAATCAATTTGTATTTCAAACGTATATAATATTCAATTTTACATGACATGCATGATTCAAAGTGTCATATTTATTTCATTAAAAAAATGAGAGATGTGATTTCTTTACAAGGTATATTGATGGCCCTATTGTTGTGTTATTTGTTATTGAAATGCGTGACTATATGCATATTTACCTAATGAGAAAGAGAGAAAATCAACTAACTGTGAATTATCTAATATTTAAAATTTATTTTTAATTTAAAATTAATAATATACAAAATTTTTCATATTTTCTTTAATTGTTATTCAAACACTTAAATTTTTCCATTAAAAATAAAATATTAATTTCACATTACGTTCAAAATCAAACAATTTAAAATAAATATTATTATAAGCTGATAAGAGAGATAAAGATGATAAGCTGTGTTGGAGGCATTCTTATGGTGGGGATCTAACCATGAAGGATTCTTACTCTTTTCATTGTACTAATGGGCAACATCTCAATTGGTCTAAGAAAGTTTGGAATATTGACATACCCCGTTCTAAATCCATGGTTATGTGGAGAAGCTTGCATCATAAGCTCCCTATTGATGAGTGTCTTGCTCTACGAGTTTGTCATCTACCTTCAATGTGCAGCCTATGTGAAAGTGATCTAGAAACCAACCAGCATCTATTTTTGACTTGCAGGTACTCACAAAACATTTGGAATTGGCTGAGCTCTTGTCTCAATGTTAATTGCCAATTTAATGACTTAAATGAAGCCTTTATCTTATGTAACTCTTTTTGGTCTCCTCTCTGCAATCTGATTGTGGCAGCTGCTATTGTTAATTGTGTGAACTTCATATGGTTTGCTAGGAATCAATATAGGTTCAATGACAAAAAAAATCATTGGAAATCATTAATTAACCTTATCATTGCTGCAGTGTCTTTGTCAGGTAATAACTCTTGCTTGAAGGCAAAGTCCAACATTTCTGAGTTTGTCCTTCTTCAAAAGTTCAAGGTGAAAATGAATTATGGAAATGCTCCTAAAATTAAAGAAGTGATTTGGCAACCTCCCATTTTGAACTGGATTAAATGTAATTATGATGGTGCCTCTTTGGGTAACCCAGGGCTCTCTGCATGTGGTGGATTATTCAGAGATGCCAATTCATCTTTTTTAGGTGCATTTGCTTGTAATATTGGTATAAGCAATTCTCTGAATGCTGAATTAATAGGGTCAATGATTGCCATTGAAACTGCAGCAAGCAAAGGATGGAGTTATCTTTGGCTAGAATCAGATTCTATGTTAGTTGTGCTTGCCTTTTCTTCTGCTAAAATTGTTCCTTGGGCTTTAAGAAATCGTTGGGAAAATTGTTTAACTTTGCTTTCCAACATGAACTTCTATGTGTCCATATATTTATAGGGAGGGAAATCATTGTGCTGACAAATTAGCAAATATAGGTTTATCCTTAAATGGTCTCACTTGGTGGAATCATATTCCCCTAGAGTTGCAAGGTGATTTTGTTAGAAACCGTCTTGGTATGCCATATTATAGATTTTCTTAGTGTTTTACTTTTTATTGAGGGTCAGGTTCTTTGCCCACCCCCCCCCCCCCCCCCCCCCTCCCTCCCTCCCTCTTCCTTTGTATTTTCTTCTTTTTATCGATATATTTTGAGGGCTTGCTTCTTGCAAATCTCTTTTGTTTAAAATATATATATTATAGTGTTTATTTTAAGGAAAATGCTAACTAATACCCTGGGGCACCAATTTTTTTTATTTTTGACTCACCTGGGGCACTAATTAAGGAACTAAAATGCTAACTAATGTCCTTGAATATTCTTAACTACTGCATCGGGAAGCAAAGCATGACCCTTGTTTTAATATGAAATAAACTCTATGAGTTTATAACTTAAATCGATTTCAATTAGCCAAAATAAGTTGACCTAAAAACTAGATTATGAGAATCTTGAAGAATTGTATTAGAAGAAAGGATGACATGAGAATGTGAGGAGAAGCATGTGTATAACGTCAAAAGCTTCTACCCAATATAAATATATATATTTTCACAATAATATATATTTTGCAATATTATAGTATTTTTTTGACAAAATAGTGGTATTATTATAAGCTAAAATGCGCAAAATGGGAATGAACTCGCGACCCCCATGCAACAAGCGAGCACTTCAACCACTTAACTACAACGTTCAATTGTTTAATCAACGCAAATTATAATATATATACATATAACAATCTCGTAAACAAAAAATATGTAACTATACCTATAAAAAGTGAAATTTATGAATCTTGGGGTGAGCCATGGTGCTACCCAGCCCATGAGTAGCTCCGCCCCTGCTTCTACCATTTATAATCATCTTAAAATAAGATCCAATAGATTACATTTATTACGAATATTGTGCAATAAATATCTCAGTAATTATTGTATATGTTTAAAATATTATACTAAAAATAATATATATATATATATATATATATATATATATATATATTATACTAAAAACAAATATTATATGTGACAAAAAATATCAATTAAACAATATTGTTTTATTATTCTCTTCTTTAAATATTTTTTCATTTCATTAATACTCCCTCCGTTTTTTTTTAAGTGTCCGGTTTGAATAGTAACACCAAATTAAGAAAGTGTATTTCTGCACCTTATCTTCCTATTATACCCTAATTTTAATTCACCAATAAAATCCTAATTTTTCAACACACTTTCTCTTTTCAATAAATTTAATATATTATGCACACACAAAAAAGAAACAAAATTTAATATGTTATGTACAAAAAAAAAAAAAGATTTAGTTTTCCAAATATATAGCTTTAATTAGTTTTATTGAAAAAGATATGAGCAATTGACAAAGGGTATAATTGACAAATCGTACCCTTAAAATACTAAATGGAGAGTTAAATAGGAACGATAAATTCGACGTTTTTGGACACTTATTGGTCATAAGGTAAGCTCATTTGATTTAATTGAAGATTTCCTAAATTGATTATTATTTCTATCAATTAAGGTTGGATGTTACGGTTGTACCAAGTTCACAACACGTGCAGACAACGAGGGAATGTCACGGGAATGGGTAAAGGATTTAACGCAGTAACTATGTTAATGCAATTATTCATATTAGTCATTCGATCTAAAATTGATTGTTGAGATTGTATATAATAGATTTTATTAATATGTAATCTAAACTATCTGATTTCTTTTTAACGGCCAAAATTTAAAATTGCGTGAAATTGTATACATTTTGCACTGCAGATAATTCGGATTCCACTGGGTTTGATTTGCAGTCCCCATACAATGAATCTACATAGTAGCTACAATAAGCCCTAGGTACATATTTTTTATTATTAACTTTATTAAAAATGAATTATTGACCAAAAAAAAATCGACTTTTGACTCGTAATAAATAAAAATTAATTATTGGATTATTTTTTTGCACTATAAAACGTATACACTAGTTGTGAGCTCTTTCAAACAATGTTCAACACCTAATATCGACGACGTAGAATCTTCGCTCACACAGAATAGAGAAGTGCTAAATAAAAAGAGTGCGAAAGAGAACCAAAAGTATCCCCAAATTGAAAAACACTCAACTTCTTAATTCTTTGTTCAAAATTTGTAAGGTCTTATTCCCTATCTCTCCTTGCATTCTTTTTTCTTCTTTAGTTTTTCTCCTACAAATTTAGTGCAAATACAATGGCATAGAAAAAGGGCATGTGAGATTCATAGAAGTGCAAAGTTTTAGTGCTTTTATTTTTTTTATGTAATGTTTCGATCATTGAATTCGGATATGCATGTCACTATAATTTGGTCAATTTTTTTTTTATTATGTTGATTCATTTTTGGAAATGGTATCTCATTTCTTCTTATTATTTTGATTTTGATTATTGATCTGGATGAGGTTATATCACATGTTGGATGCTCATCAATTTATTTGATCTATCTGCAAATGTGTTATATCTTGAAAAAAATTGTGTCATTTTGTACGCGCTTTCATCCCTATATTTGTTAAAAATATTTAATTAATGCGATTTTTTCAACAAATTTTGTTGATTATATTTCTTCAATTGGATTCTAAAACAATATGATCTCTAGGAAGTAGAAGAATCAAAAGTTATGTCAAAAAAGCCAAGTGAAATTCTAGATGATCCCATGGAGGTAGAAGGAGAAACACGGAAGAATGTTGAACATCATGGAGATGACTCATGTTTGCTTATTCCTCAACTCGATCGTGATTCATCAATTCATTGCCTACTTCGATTGTCTAGATCTTATTATGGATCTATTGTTGCATTGAACCAAACTTTCCAGTCACTCATTAATACTGGAGAATTGTATCAACTTAGGCGGAAAAAGGGAATAATTGAACATTGGGTTTACTTTTCTTGTGATGTCCTTAAATGGGAGGACTTCGATCCAAATCGTGGTCGATTGACGCAGTTGCCTGAAATGAGTTCCAATGCATGTTTTATGCTTTCAGACAAGGAGTCATTAGCTGTTGGTACAGAGCTACTTGTTTTTGGAAGGGAAATAACAGGTTCTGCCATCTATAAATATAGCATTCTGACAAATTCATGGTCGAAGGGAACGAAAATGAATACTCCAAGATGCTTGTTTGGTTCTGCAAGTCTGAGAGAAATAGCAATATTAGCTGGTGGTTGTGACCAATTTGGCAACACCTTGAGCTCTTCTGAGCTTTATAATTCAGATACTGGCACTTGGGAGATTCTTCCAAATATGAACACACCAAGGAGAATGTGTTCTGCTGTGTTTATGGATGGAAAATTTTATGTCCTCGGTGGGGTCGGAGTTGAAAAAACAACACAGTTAACCTGTGGTGAGGAGTTTGATTTGGAGACAAGAAGCTGGCGCAAAATACCAAACATGTGCCCACCTCGAAATGGAGGAGATGGTGTGAATTCGGTCGGTGGTGAGGCACCTCCTTTAATTGCAGTTGTTAACAATGTATTATTTGCTGCTGATTATGCACAACAAATAGTAAAAAGATATGTTAAAGATCAAAATGCATGGGTCACCATTGGAAGTCTTCCTAATCGAGTAACCTCTTTAAATGGATGGGGAATGGCCTTCAGATCATGCGGAGATAATTTAGTTGTCATTGGAGGTCCTAGTCTTCATGGTGAAATGGTGACAGAAGTCAATGCTTGGGTAGTAGATGAAGGCGCACCACAGTGGAATTTGCTTGCCGTGATTCAATCAGGGAGTTTTGTGTTTAATTGTGCTGTGATGGGATGTTAAGGTGCTTGTTTCTCCTTTCTCTTTTGGGAGTTTTGCTTTTGTTCAACGGATTGGATTGTTTGGAATATTATATTTGCATAAGTCAATCATTTGAGATCATGCCATGTATTGTAGTGGGTTGTAATGCTTGCATCCATAAGTTTAATTGAAGCAATGTAGAATCATAATTGGTCTCAATTTAATTTTATTTAATTTAGATTTAATCGTTTACTGTTGCATTTATCAAGAACTAACTCTCCTAAAAGCTTAAGATATTGATTGAATAATTTAACTATATTTTTAATGTGCCCCATAACTTCAAACAAGAGTTCTTGAACTTGAATCATAGACAAAGCACAATTATATGCTACCGTGAATTGAAATTGCAACAACAGAAAGACTACATTTGGTAATAGAATCTTTCATATTCTAGAAAAAGCTTTTTTATTTTACAATTAATATTCCATAATTTTTTTTAACTCTCCTATAAAGCACATGTTGTATGGGACTATAGGCTTGTGAATAACTTAATTATTTTTATGATATTATTCATGCATCTTCTAATTTTTAATTATCTTATGAGCAAAATTATTATGAAACATAAACCTAAAACTGCATGCAATATACACTCAAACTATGTCAAGGTGTCTTTTATAGGATGTCAGTTGTTATTTTTTGTTCTAAAAAAACATCTATTTTCTATTAAAACATTTGATGTCATCTCATTGTTTCAATTTCTAGAGACATATTATGATAACCCCTATAAGTGCTCATTCTTACAATTTCTCTTTTCTAATAGTTTTTTAACTTTTCTAGCACAACACTAATTGATAAAAATGAGGGAAATTTGCTAGTGTGAGTAGATAGAAAGTAAACATTCATAGCTTAATCTAATTTCAAATATTATTAAACCGTGAATGTTTAATTATGATATTTTAATCCTATTGTGCAGTCAAGTTTAATTTCAATTTAAACACGCAATTGGATTTTCTCATATAAAGAAATGCATAGAAGAAAGTAGGAACAGTATTTTTCGCGTTGTATCTCTAATTTCATCTGTTTAAGTTATTTAGGTTTAGTTGAATTCGAGGTTTTTAAAAAAAGTTTAAGACGTCATGGTATTTAATGTCTCTGTAGCTGCTAGGTTAGTGTGATTCGGGGTCGTATTTGAGGCATGGTAAAGAAGGAGGTCACTAGGTATAAAAAATAAATTTAAGATCGAGTCTTAAAATATTTTTTTAAAGGCTCATTAAGTCCTACAAAATAACTATCAAAATTCATTGAAAATAACTTAATTGAAAAATAGATTTGAGCAATTAAAAATATTAGAGAGTAGTCCACGTGAGCTTAGCTCAATTGGTAGGGGAACCACATTTTATATGTAGGGGTTGGAACAAAAAAAAATTGAGAGTATTTTTGGATTTTTATTTGATGCAAAAATGTTAAAATCATTGAAAAAAAATGTTAAGACTGCATCTTCTCATAAAAATTTATGGATGTTGATGCAGATAATCTTTTTTTTGACCTGAAAGTGTTGCAAATGTTTTTGTCAAATGTGTGTTGATGTCAACATATAAAACTCTTTATTTTGTCAAATCCACAAATTCTTATCCAAATGATTCAATTGCTTATCAAATTTTCTTAACTATGTCAATGACAATTGCTTCTATAGAAATAAATTTTTCGAAGTTAAAATTATTGAAAAACTACTTGAGATTGTCAATGACACAATAATTGTTAAATGATTTAGTCATTTTATATATTGAGAAAAATATAATAAAACATAGTAATATAAATAAAACTATTAGTGACTTTGCATATAGAATTGTTTGTATTGTATTAATATTTTGTTATTAGATAAAAAAAATTAAATGTCTTTTAGAAATTCAAAATTTGTATACTACTTAATAATTAGGTCCTAAATTATAGATTGGCCCCAAAGCCATCAAAATCTTAGAAACACCCACGATGTAATTGAAATTGCATGAGTTGTGTATGAGAAGCGGAGAACATCACTATATATGGTGGCGCAATCTTATGAAAGTAGGAGGGCTTTCAATATCAATAAATAATAACACTGTTGGAGATGAAGTATGGAATGGATCTATTGTGCTTTGAGGTAGCTATTGTAGAAACACTTCTTCTCAAATTGGGATAGAGCGGATAGTCAGAAATATTGGTCAAGATCCTCTCCATTTGGAGAAGAAATGGCCATCTCCATTCCCACTCGTAAAATTTCAACACGTTGCAAAATAGATATAAACGATTGCGATTAGATTTGTCCAACAAAACTTTAATTAATTTTTTATTTTTAAGAAACAAAACAGAACTAGTCTCTCTCAGTTCATCATTGCAGCATAAAATAAAAATTTCCCCAAGATAAATGTTATTGTCACACACTCTTCAAACACACTTCAATAGTGATATGCCACATCATCCCTGCTTTTTCTTTTTTTTACCGGATAACCGGTTGTGCCAGTTAAGAGAAATTATTTTTATTTTTTATTTTGTTTTTTCATCTTCTCCAACCAACAAAAAACTTCATGGATTCAACCTGCACCATTAGCCTCAGTGTCTTTATAACAACCTCTTGCAGTCGTTTGTCTCTTTCCTATGTTCCGTTAGTCGCTGTCGTTTGCAACAATAACTCCGGCGGCCTTTGATCGTTTTAGTCTTAGGTTGATATTAAAATCTGATTGGTACTGGAGGGCAGTGGTGGAGGAGTAGTAGTTGAGGAAGCCAAGGACGATCAATTGTATGCAAAAAATATTAAAAGGAAAAAAAATAAAACAGAGCAATACAATTGAAAATAAAATTTTTTTAAAATGTAAAATAAACACACCCTTAATTCCTTTTTTTTAATTAAAGTTTAATTTGATTACTTATATTTCCATTATTTAATCTTCAATGTACATACAAGATGCACATTATTTTGAGCATGTTTAGTGCTAAATTGAAAACAAATTTTTTATTACATTAAAATCTTGTATAACATGTGAAATCTGTTTGAAGCGCAACATAAACTTTCATAGGAACCGATTTGCTATACTATTATTTTTAGGCAAATAATAGACTACACCGTCATGTCATAAACAATACAATACATCGAAAAATTATGGTATTATTATTATTATGAAAAACACTTTCATACCACTGGAAATTATTAAAAATATGTCACCATTTTCAATTTGGATAGATTGAAAATAATTCACAAGGGCAAAATTAGAAAAATGGGGTAGAAAAGAAACGCGGGGGATGGGAAGAAAAAAATTCAAATATGTGAAACGGTTAAGAACAACCCAATTCACAAAGGCTAAAGCCCAAGAACTCACTCATAAAATGAACAGTCCGACCCATCGGGCATATTAGGGTTTTAAGATTTCTTAAAAGCGGAAACCTAACATTTGATAGCTTCAGCTGCAAAACCTAACAGACACTGGCGAGAGTACACAGGCAGCAGCAGCCATGGTTCACATTTACAAAAATCTAAAATCGTTTAACATGTTTTTGAGACACATAAAGATTAACGGTATTCATAATTTGTGGTGGTGTCATATGCATGTAATTAGTTGGTTATATCCTTGGTGATTGATATGTATGATTTCAATAGTCATACTTAACACATTAAAATGAAGGAAAAGAAAATGTGTATTATTTTTTCTAATATTAAAAAAAATTAAACGTTACAGTATATTATTTGTGTTTTTATCATTTCTTTAATTTAAACTTCTTTATTAAAAGTAAAATTCTCAATTTTAGATTAAGTTCAAAATTAACTTCCAATTAAAAGTATTCAAGTTTGATCTCTAATAACTTGAGCAATACTTGAGTTATAAAATTAAAAGATAAAGAAGTAACAAATAATTTATGCACTTTTAAAAATTTAGTTTTAAAGATAAGATACAACTTTGAAATTGAATCCTCTACCGTTAGATTTAAAAATCTAATGGTCCCAGCAGGAGTAGAGGATCGGTCTGAACACACTTATCAATGTTGCTCAAACAATTCCTCTTGAAAATATTTGCTAAGTTTCCCTCAAAGAAAATCTGAAGCGCACCTATAAGCCTACCTAAATATTTTTTAATCAACATTCCTACCTAAATAACTGAATTGGTTCTTCAACACCACACTAATAAATAATTAGAGTTTCTTTTGTCGTTCTATCAACTTTTCGTGTGCCCTACCAATTTTCTATTTTAACCTTCCATTGTTTAAGTAGTGTCCACTACTTAAATAGTAGCCAAGAGGTATTTTGATAATTTTTTAGGACGCGCATGAAAATTGGTAAGGTGGAAAAAAAAAAATCTTATAAATAACACTATCTTGTACTATAAACTCCACAGTAAAGCGACATATCACCAAGTTGTCTCACTTAACTAAGCACCTATTCCATAGCATTAAATCAACTTCAATCATTAACTCCATCCTGTGCTCAAGTTTACCAACATGAGCCTAATGTTTCTTCATATTTTTAAGTCCAGCCAATTTTCTTTTGTAATTTCACCTAATCTATTTTACGCTTTTTCTTCAAATTTTCAAAATCCACGTTCATCATTTGAAGTTTTCACCACCTATTATAATCGTCATTAGTGTCAAGACAGGAAATTGAATCACTAATCCCTATAAAACCCCTTCACATTTCTGGTGTAAACAAGCACGACATCCATGTTTGTTGTCCATAATGATTGAGATCTTAGAGGATAAGTGATGTTACATAGCAAACTTTACAAACAGGAGCAAGTATTACTCTAGAAATACCTTAAGTTTCCCCTTAGAAAGATGAAAGCGCCAGATAAAAGGAAAGAAAGCGGAGCAAGTATTAGTGAACAACTTCCAATCTACACATCAGATGTCACAATACTTTGCACACAAAAAAATGCATCATGAAAGGATCAGAGTTTGAATTCAATTATCGGAACATTTTTCCACAGGAGAAAAATCTTTAACCTGAGTCAAGAAAACACTTCAATCATAATGATAATGTCTGCTCAAAAACTCCATCAAAGCTTTCACTATGAAAATTGCTTTGTTGCAACAGAATAAAAAGAACTGCAAAGTAAACAAACGCTTCATCGAAACTTTGGGGTGATTATATCTTCACACAAAATAGTAAAGAAAGAAAAAACCCTTCAAAATCCAACACTGAATATTTCTCTGCAACTAAAAAAATCCAGCACAAATTGGGCAACAATTAACCAATCAAGCTATATGTTAAAGTTGAAAATTGCTAAAGGAAGCTTATTGTTTACCGAATTACAAGTATTCAAACCTCAATTTATCATATATGAAAATAGGGACTGGATTCAGCAACAGCCACCTTATACTTCTCACTTTATCATTTTAGAAAATTGAAAACCTTAAGTTATTACTTGCAGCAAACAAATTGTATTCCTCAATGGTGGTGGTCTCTTTTTTATTGCAAGTATGGACCTTTTCAGCATGATCCGCTGAACTTTTCAAGCTAAAATCACCAACAGCATCGCCATTTGAAGATGCCAAAGCCGATTTACACCCTGCTGAGAGGGCTACAGGCCCACCAAAATGAAACAAGGAAAAGTCACCGTTATTCTCTTGTGACTTCGCAGAACGATTATGTTTAACTTCTCCACTGAACACTGGTTTTTTCAAATTATTTCCAGATGAAACAGCTCTTTCTGCAAAAGATCCATTAATATGCTCTTGCAAGGAAGCTGGCTTGGAAACTCGTGTCCATTCCTCTGAATTTAAGACATTAGCTTGGGCAACTGGCTGATAAACTGGAATAGCAGGGTTGAACAAGGGTGTTGGTTGCTGCAAGGAACCATACTGCATGCAAAAGTGTGGGTCCTCATTTAAGCCATATCCAAGAGGGCCAGCATACAAGTAATGATTTGGGTGCGGGAAGGGCATCAACCCATTTGTTGGAGCTGCTGGCCATGAAACTGGATTTTGATGGAAATAACCCATTGTTGAAGGAGCTTGAAACGTTGGAAATTGAATATTTTGATTTGACACTGGAGGAAGCAGGCTTTGAGGTTGAGAACACATGCTAGCAGTGGAAAACCCATTATTAAAATTTTGGGCAAATTCCACAAAATTCCCTGATGCATCACTTCTTGTTCCATCCAAGGATTGACCAATCGGTGAACTTGAACTTCTGGACAAACTCTTACCATTTGCATTCTGGTTATTCTCCATAGCAACTTCATGACAATCAGACAGCACAGTTTCCACACAAGCTGAAATATCTCTATATTCAGATTGTTGGCTAACGTCTTCAGAATCTGATGTGGTTAAGGATTCTTGATTTTCACGGTTTGACGAGGTTGTATTATTGTCACCCTCACTTGGACATGATGAGCAATTGTCAGAACTAAAAGTGCTACTTTGAGTAGGATCAGAAGTGTTCAAGGCAGAGTCTCCAGTTAGGCATATTTCAGGTTCCACAGAAGCAATTTCCTTAGAGCTACAAGAACCTTCAATTTTAACTTGAACATCATTTTCACAGCCTGCATCCGTTCTACTTAAATTCTTTGAATTACAGTTCTCATGATCATTTTCACCTGAATCAACACTTTCCCCAATAGATGACTTGATCAGATCAGACTGAGCTTCTTGAACTTTTGTGGACCTCAAAATAACATCAGAATCTGAATTGCTGTGGTGATATTTCTTCAGAGATTCTGTAGGCTCCCAAACCTTTTTGGTTTGAAACAATTCCCTGCTGGGATAGTTCCCCAAAATGTTTTTGCTTTTGGGTCTTCCATTATACTCATGCATGTAGTCTACTTGATTATACTTGCTACCGCGATAAAACTGCTTAGCAGGTTCAGATTGACTGACAGGCTTTGATTCCCGACTAACTCTAGTCATGGGAGAATGTTGCTCAACCCTTATCTTATATTCATTATTTGGACTACAGCTACAAGAATGAATATCACATCTGTCATTTATCCGGTTCTTTGAACTGTAAAACTTCTCGCCATACTTTGGACTGACATTTCGACCATTGGATTTTGCAGGAACACTTGTTCTTGATTGCCTATTCGATCCATTAACTACTCTAGATGATGTCAAAAAACTATCGCCATAATGTCTTGAATCGGTTTTGCCAACCATTGCAACATTGTCAGAAACAATGGCATATCGGCGTCTGTCAGACCACTTCATAGGCATATCATCCAGCTGAAATTCTTTCTTGCCTCCCAGTCTTTGATGAGAAACCATTGATTGTTCAACTGCTGACTGCTGACCTATCTCATCATTTGTATTGGAATTTTCTTCATCACATTCATCATCAGAGAGGTGTTGTGCTCTCAAAGTATCGTTCTCACTGGAGAATTCTTTATCTTGGATGTTAGGAGAATCGTCACTCAGAAGATTGACTTCATCTGTTTCAACAACTGAACTCCTGCAACTAATAAGATTATTTTGATCCATATCAGCACCTGCAGCCAATTCTTCTTTGGAGATTTCTGAAGAACAAAGTATATCATTTGATTCAGAACATATTTTGTCTTTATCTTTTTCCTTTCCTTTTAGTCTTTCCTTCCTCCGAAGTTTCTTCTCCCTTTCCTTTGCCCTTCTCCTCTCTTTGCGTTCTTCTTCTTCACGTTTTTCTTTTTCTTCTTCTTCAAGAAGTTTCATCTGTAGACAAAACCATATAATTAGAATTTAGTAAATGTAGTTCAACATATAAACAGCAGTTCTTTTAATTAATCCCCAAAAGTCCATTTCCAAAAATCATAATAACTAAGACCTGCTTTTCTAATGTAATGATTTCTTTGCAAGCAACATGCACTCGTTCCTCCAGCAGTTTTAATGCAAGACAGACAAATATGCTGTGTGCATTTTGGCGTGCTGTTCCTTCTCTGAAAGCTTTTTCAACCTGTAAGGATAACACGGTCAGTGGCCAAACAAAACAGATTGCCACAAGAAAAATAAATTAATGCGGAACATGCCTGCTCTTTGAAAATAACAGTAGCAGCATCTAGCAGAAATTCTCGAGCCAGTTCAGGGCTTTTTGCATGCTTTTGGGGACGAGAGCAATCTCCATCAAGCTCGTTTCCGTCCTTGTCAACTGAATCATCATCCTAGAAGCATATATTATTATATAATAACATGTGAAACTCGGTCTGACAAATTCCTCGTGAATACTTATCAAAACCACACTAATTATGGATAATTAGTAAGGAGGTTATTTCCTTACTGAAACTTGTGTATTACCTCTTCCTCCTCAGCCTCTTCAGCATGCTCAAAGAATCTTCGGATACTTTCTCCTTTAGTAATTGTGACATAACCATCTCCTACGATTAATCTGCAATGTACACACTGCTGACCTTTCAATGAGTGAGCCTTAACACAAAGTTCGGTACAGCGTCCATCTAATCTCCAAGCTCGGAGAGTGATGAAACATGCACTCAAACCACCAAGATCAAGGCTGCTGGCTTTGGCACATCCCTTCAATCCAACACTTTTAAATTCCAAAATGTCGGATTTTCCTTCATTTGTACCCACAGCCCACTCAAAGTGATGGTAGGTTCCCAAAGCATCTGGAAATGTCTGACGCCAATCAGCTTGAATTGAGTCATCAGTTACCTGATAAAAGCAATTTGATGAATGTTGGTGTTAGGTAGAATATCTACTCGAGTTGTCAATGGTAGTTTGATAAAACAATATTTCATATAAATGATACTCGTAGATAACCCACTAGGGTTGGCCTAGTGGTGTTGGCTTGGGACCTTGGAGTGTGCTGACCTCAAAGTCCCAGGTTTGATTCCCCCTGGTGCCAATTTTGGTGGGCTACTCCATTAAGGGAAAAAACATTAATGGGGCCCCAGCAAGTGGGCGGTGGGATTGGTCCCCTCGGAGTAGTCGGTCCTTGGGCCGGATACCGAGTTTTAAAAAAAATTATACTCGTAGACACTTCGCCTAAAACCACAAATCAAAACTGATTTTACACGATAGAGCCCCTAAGATCAACCAAAACTGACATTACAACAGCATAGAAATATGAAAGTCACACCTCATACTGAAAGGCTGAGTCAGCAACACAGAACCAGCTGCTGCAACGAGGTTCTCTGCGGATGCGTTTCAGTTCCTTTAGTTCCTTGAATTCTCGAATAACATTTCTTCTACAATCTCGGCAAAACCTCTTGCTATCAAACCTGAAAGATAAATAGTAACTTATTAGTGAAAGCATAAAACGTGCTTAAAACAGACATGATTCTGTATAAGTACAGAGAAGATATATCTCAACAGATATCATAATACTGCCTTGAAGCAACGTTCCATAGTAAATTTCAATAGATGAGAAAATAAATTAAATCAGTATTGGCATAAAGGAGTAGCACTGCCTTTATATAATTGAATGAAAAATAAAGCAAAATGATGGGAAATAATTGGCAAAAGAATCAAAAGAAATTCATTTCCCTAATGACATGAAGACCCACTATATGATACTAGTAGGTAGCAGCACCAGAGGCAGTGTTGGAAAATTATGTAAACATGATAGAATATAAAGCATTGCTTTATTTCTTTGATGTTCTTAACCCAAGGTCCATGAATTAAGAATCCTCACAAAATTAATTATCAACTGCATCTCAATATTGATAATAGTGTATCTGCTAATTTATCTTCTCAAAACTTGCATGACAACAACTTTTGGAATAGCATAGTCATTTTTATGTATGTGTCCATTCTTACAGTCGACAAAGTTGTTAAATAAGTAATCATAAAAAAAAGTTATTAAATATGTAATTCTCTCCAGCAAAATCATATTTACTTACCTAAATTACTCATGTATCCCGCCCACATGTTCCCTGTCTGTACTACTACGTCATAAGTGAAGGTTGTCATATCAAAGTCTGAACCATTTTGGGTAATATTTCCTTATCATGCATTATCTAATCTATCTATCCTAAGCAAAAATCGGGACAAAACCATCATTATCAGATGAGTTCAGGCAAGGAATATGATCTAGTAGATCTAACCGTTGGTTGACCCCTGGATCAGTGAGCTCCCAGACCACAACAAAGCATACAGAAACAGAAAATAAGTGTATTCAAGAATGATGTGATTGTCAAAAAAAAACAAAGAACTGCAGACACATCACTGACAGACATAATAACCATCTCTAAAATATTTTCTGACAGAATTATGAAAATATAAACTTCTCCAAACATATTTTACTCTACATTTCATGCATCAGGATAATGTTCCTAAATATTTTTTTAGTTCAATGTCTATGGTAGAGTGTTCCCTGTTCATCTTTTAGCAACAAACCAGCAGCCTCATTATCCTATAATCCAACAGATAGTTGATTATGGATCAATTGCATGGGGACGCTAAAAATATCCAGAAACCAAAATAATTTTCTCATTTTTTCATCTGAGATTTTAGGGACACAAAATAGATAACTTGGATCCTAATCATGAGTGATATTCGGTGTAAGGAATATACAAATAGATACCTGTACATAAGTCTCTCAATAAAATCATCTTCCTTCATCCTTAGAAGAGAAAATCGAGTCTCCTCTCCGAGCGCTGACCAAAAATCTACCAGTGTATCACATGAAAGTCTGGCAGTGTGCAAGGCGCATGTTTCTCTTATTCCATGCCCTCTGCCATAACTCGCTATTCCTTGGCTAATCCAACCACGGCCTGCCCCACCACAGGCATCAGGATAAAGAAGTTCTCTTTCCCGCTCCCTAGCCTGTGCCCCATCAAAGACCTAACAAGAGCAAGTGTTTAGCGACCAAAGATGGAAAAATAATTGTATGAGGGTCCAATGTAAATGTGCTTCACTTACAATTTGCAATCCTTTTAGAGACTTTGAATACAAGTAGCAGTTCATAAGTGTTAATGAGCCCTCGCGCGTTATGGTCAGACCTCCCCAAGGATGGACAGATGGATCTTGAATTTCATCTTGGTGCCCTTTTATAGCACTTGATCCACCATTTTTTTGCTTTTTCAAACCTCCAAGTTTGTTGCAAGGAAATTGAGCACCCGACCCTTCTTGCTGCAAAGATTTTGCATACATAACAATCTGCAAAAACCCTTCAAGAAGCAATCCATTGCACCTGGAGCAGTACATATTTTTACGGGCTTGCTCAAAAAGAGATTGCTTGTCAATCTTCAGAAGTCCTTGCCGTTCTTCTAGCGACAATTCACTCCAGAACTGTATCAAAATGATATAAAACACCGAATAAGAAACAGGGTAAGTATGTCAAAAGTCACAATTTGATCAAGAGAACAATGTAATATATGCAACATAGACCAGGTCAGAAGCAATTCACTGTTATTTAATATCACTACTCCGATGGATAAACTTTCCATTTCTTCCCCCTATATTGCGGCGTCTTTGATAGTTGCTAACAATTATTGATAACATACGCACAAATATAACAATGACACAACTACAGTGTGAAATAGACAATGGAATACGACAATTATTCTAAGTATAAGACGATGATGACGCCTAGGAGCCATTCAAAAAAAAATGATGATGCCTAGCAGGGATATAACATGAAAAACTAACAAAACATTAACAAAAGCACAACTAAAATTATTAGAGACGAAGATGTTTCAATATTCAAAATGTGTCCGGGTAAATAAATGAACGAAAAAAAAAATATATTTATCTGGTTACGTAATATCATATCCATATTGGCATCTAAATATAAAAAACGGAAAGTTGCAAAATACAAGCTAGGCTATCCAAAATATTCAACAAAAACACATGTCCAACACCATTACAGCATAACCAGTCTGAAGATTGTGTACTTCACTGTATATATAAACCACTGAATCGGCTAAAAGCATCATTAATGCAAACCCTAATGGAACGAAAACATTTGCCAAATTGGCAAATGTTAAAAAGTCCCACATCGGACACTCGATGGTCTGAACATGGGTTTATAAGCACAGGGAAACCTCGCCCCGCAAGCCGCTTTGTAGGAGTTAGGCCCAACTCAAATTCTAAAAGTAAATATGACTCAATTTAAATATAAATAACAAAATGCTACTAGAAAAAGTACAAATGCAACACCAGGGTTTTTCATTCCATAGGCTTCACAAGGCACTGATATGAAGATTAAACAATTCAAAAACAGATTCAACTATAGGATGATCCAAAATACAAAGGCAAACAAATCATCACCAATTACAGTACACAGTAATAATCAATACAAAACAGTGATCTAGCAGTATTATTAAACTAAAAATATTAATTAAAAAAGTGAAAAATAAATTATACCTTCTGAAGCTGATTGAAGCTAACGTCGGTAGAATTGTTAGACCAAAATTGATTAACAGAAGAAGCATTAGTAAATTGGTGATTCCTATTCGGTATTGTTGGTGGCATTTTCATAGTGAGCGATGGATGGTTCATTCAGCGATTGTTACACAGTTTTCATATGAATTGGAACAAAGTCTGCGAAATTTTGAATTCAATCCAATACAAAAGTAAATAAGCATAAATAAAATTAATAAATCAAAACCGTTAAGTAGATCGAAATGGTGATTGAAACTAACAGCGGAAAGAATTGACGGAAAGAAGACGGAACGCGATCGAGAAGGTTCGAGAATTGTCTGATGTAAGGGTTTTTGGTCGATGACGATGACGGAGACGATGAGATTTGGAGGTGTGAGAGAGAGAGAGAGAGAGAGAGAGAGAGAGAGAGAGAGACTGCGTTGTGTGAAGGAATGAATGAATATATAGAAATTGAAATGCTTGTGGTTGATCGATTTATGAGGCGCGGTTAAATTTTATGAAGAACAAAATAAAGCCCATTTTTCTTCTCTACTATGACAAAAACTAAATACTTAGCCCCAAACAATAAAAATAAAATAGGGTTAGTTTTGTTCAACTTTTCTAACAAAAAGTGGTGGCATTTGGCAAATTGCACATGACTTTGAAGTGAGTTTGAACCCTATGTAGTATATGATTTATAAGGAAAATGATAAATTATTATGGTAAGAGGAAAAAACAAACACGCGAAAGATGATGTGTTAACCGTATTATCCGCCAAAAGTAAGAAACACGCGAAAGTTGACGTGTTAACCGTATTTTCCGCCAAAAGTACCGTATATAACGGCTACTTGTTTTTCTAAAAACTAGTAGCATATCCGTGCTTACGTATGGGACGCGCGATCCGCGTGTTCTGGCATTCATGTCATTTGTTTGCAATATGCTTTGTAATATATAGTATTTTTCGATTTTTAATCTTATTATTCACATGTGATTAAATGTGAGATTTTTCTTATTCACATTCAACATTCAAACAATCTTCTTCCGATGTGTGAGTTTTTTTATTCATATATATATATGACATGCTCCTTCGCAAGGAGAAGTTTTTATGTTCATGTATATTTGCATAGTCGTTAACTCACAACATCAACAAGACACAATTGCACGTTGTATAATCTGCAGATTGTCATGAAGACTTCAGATGCAAATAATAGATCACCTTGAAACACTCAAAATGGCTTGGATATCATGTTTCCACTCAAAATCTTAAAACATTTAATATACGAGTGTCTCATTATATGTTGTTAAACACTATTTTTGTGCAATGTGAGAGTTTACTCTCGCGTACTCGAATTGGTGTCTATTTCTTAAATTATCTCCAATAGAAGACACTAATTAAGTCCCTTAAAAGCAATGCATTTTAATATATTTGCGATTAGATTAGAGCATGATGACGGAGCAAGTTTGATTCCTTATATTTATGAAACATAAATTATATAGTTTATTTACCCTAAAAAAAGGATTCTTTACAAAAAGGTTGGTCCAATTGGTAAAGAGATGGTTTATACTCTACAAGATACAAGAGTGTGAATATCTTGTGGGTGCTGATTTGTAAGTATCTAAGCCTTAAGACTTGCCCTTTTCTTGATGAGCTATTGAGATCTGACTCACCTTAATTTTGTCGTATAGAAAAAAGAAGAGAAGATTCATTAAAATTTAAACATTATTTCTAATTTTTTAATTTCGATATTTCGCATCTCTTTTATTTTAGGAAGATAATTCTCGTCTCAATCGCAATTGAAATTAATATTTACCATACTTAAATTTGTTCGTTGGATTCGGAAAGTATCTTTTTTAATAGATGTCTTAGTTTTATTAACAATATTTTGCTCGTTGATTTGTTGGAGTTCTCCACCCTCATGTAATTCCGTTATAATTTTTCTTTTTTTTTAGCTTAGTTTATTTATGATATAAAATAATGTATATATTCACCGACTTGTCATTGACTAATCTATCGAAAAGTCTGATTGACCATCTTTGGTGGGATTCTCACCTCTTAATCACAATTTTTTCTATTCACAAGAATTGAACTCAAGACTATAAAAAGATTTATGTCCAATTTGTAAGTGCACCAGTTCATCCTCATGTTTTAATAATTGTCAAAACACATGAAAATAGGATTGAACATATTTTGGCAACATTACAAATGACTTGACAACAAAGAACTATTTTCTAAAACCTTGAAAAACTGACTTTTAGGTATTTTGTATCGATACATGCATTGGTGTATCGATACAAACGTCCTGAAATCTCTTCTGCTTGATTTTGAGCATTTTGTATCGATACATACATTGTCTGTATCGATACAAAAGAGGTCTCTCAGAGACAGAATAGCTCATGTGTATCGAAGCATGCCTGCATGTATCGATACACATCTGTTTGTTCTCAAAATCCAGAAAATTCAATATGATTCGAAGCATGCTTGCAAGCTTAGATACATATCAGTCAAGATTTCAAGATTCTGATATTTGTATCGATACATACCCGTGTTTGTATCGATACAAAGGTCAATTTTTCCAATTTTTAACGTTGGTCAAAGCATTTGTATCGATACAAATGATCATTTGTATCGATACATGTATGAAGAATTATGCCTAAATTTGCTCATTCTATTTTCTCTTTAAATAGCAATGTGTTGTGTCATTGTAAAGAAGACAAATGAGAGAAAACTAGTGTGAAAGATCAGATAAACGCTTTGGGTACAAATTGAGTGAGAATTTGCATCAAAGGTTTGATTCAACACAAGTTCATCATCTTCATCAAGTTTGCAATCAAAATTGGATTCGAGTATGGGATCAATTCAATAGAAATTGCAGAATTGTGTGATAACGTTCGATACGGTTCGCGGTGAATCAGAATCGTGATCGGGTTGAATTGGGTTGAAGGTTCTAGTGTTTCTCTCAAGTGATTCAAGATCGTGCGTGTCTTGAAGGATTCGACAACAAGGAACGAAGGACTCAGCTGGACGATTGGGTGCGGTTTGGCACAAGGAGAATCGTTGGAATCAGAGGACGAAGTTCCGTTGGGTGTCGAGGTTATTCCCATTAGTTTACATTTTGTCTTGCTATAGGATTATAGATTTCAATTGTAAACTGTGCACTGTTTGTTCATCAAGTTTTTGATCTATAAACTCTCAAATAACCCGTTTGGTTATTTGGGGGGAGACGTACTCGGACAAACGCGTGGACGACGCGCAATCCGGGGAACTCCCTAATCAAATCGCGTGTATCTCTCTTTATCCCTCTCTTTTAATTTCGTTAATTTGATTAATCGATTGAATTTTTGTTGTTCGTATTGGTTCACAAAAATTCAATTGGTTCTTGCTTGATTGTGATTGAATTTGTTAATCAAACCATATAAACTTGCTTGGGACTGTTTTTGTTAATCACGTTAAATTTGGATATCTTGCATAAATCGTTCCGTAATTTTCCTATTTCGTTCAAGGCGATACTATCTTTCATTTGGTCAAAAGGTGCAAAGTAGACTACCGATCCGGTGGTGCTTCCGCGCATTGTTTTAATCAAATTTTTTTTAAAATTGCCGTTGATTAAAGAAGCCACTTATTCAACCCCCCCCCCCCCCCCCCTTCTAAGTGGTTTAGCCTAGTAGTCTAACAAGTGGTATCACGAGTCCGGTTAAATTTTGCTTGCAAAATTCGAAAATTTGTGCCAATTATTAGACAACATGGCTTTTGCACCTAAAGGGGCGTATAATAGGGCTCCTATATTCAATGGAGATCATTTTGACTATTGGAAAAGTAGTATGCGTATTCACATCAATTCTTTTGATGGTGAAGTGTGGAATGCTATTGAGAACGGTCCGTTTGTTCCAACAATCACCGATGCTCATGGCATTGTCACAAATAAGCCTATGGCACAATGGACGGAAGAGGAAAAGAAAAAGGTCAATTACGATGCAAAGGCACAAAATATTTTAATATCATCCCTTGGGATTGATCAATTCTATCATGTGTCACATTGTCAATCGGCTAAGGAAATGTGGGACACATTGGTAACTCACTTTGAGGGTACCAATGATGTAAAGATATCCAAAATTAATACATTAACACAAGAATTTGAGTTGTTCCATATGCTAGATGGCGAGACCATCGAGGATATGCAACAACGATTTATCAAAATAACCAACAAGCTACATGGTTTGGGAAAGCCAATCACAAATCAAGACGCCACTAACAAAATTCTAAGATGTCTTAGTAGGAGTTGGCAACCGAAGGTCACCGCGATTAAGGAGGCAAACTACCTCACTACTTTGAGTCTTACAACTTTATTTGGCAAACTTACGGAACATGAACATGTACTAAACTTGTTAGAAAAGCAAGAGAACAGTGAGAAAAAGGGAAAGCACAATGACAAGGATAAGGAAAAGGACAAGAGGACAATTGCTCTAAAAGCCTCAAAGTCAAAGTCCAAAAAGATAGAGCATGTTGAAAGTAGCTCAAGCGAAGATGATTCCGATGATGAGGAAATGAGACTCTTCGTGAGACGCTACAATAGGTATGTGAGAAAGAATGGGATAAAGCACTCCGATGAGAATCTTAAAAAGTATCGAAAAGATAGTGGTCACCATCGGAGGAATGAAGATGCTAGGTACTCTAAGAAAGGAGCATGTTATGAATGTGGGCAAATCGATCACTACAAGCCGGATTGTCCTAACCTCAAAAGAAAAGAGAAGAAGTCATCTTCAAACAAAAGGAGTAGTAAAGGAAAGAAAGCTTATGTTGCATGGGAAAGTGGAAGCTCTTCATCTCATTCAGCATCAAGCTCTAGCTCATATACCTCGTTAGAATATTATGACTTGCAAAAAGCGTTTGAGGACCTATGTAGTGAAACTAGGAAAGCTTTCAAACGATTAAAAGAGATCATAAAAGTTAACAAAACTCTTGAAAAGAAAGTCATCGAAACGGAAGAAGAATTGAAAGCTTTCAAAGTATCACTATTAGAAAGGACTAGCGCAAGTCATAATAATGGTGACATAGTTGGTTGTGATAATTGTGCCACTTTGTCAAAAGATATTAAGGCTCTCAAGGACAAAGTGGAAAATTCATCAAAACCTAGAGTCTATCATCAAGTTGGTCCAAAACATTTTCAAAACACTTTGAAAATCAAAAACAAAAATTCAAAAAATGTTAAATTGGATCAAAAGAAGAATGACTCACATGTTACTTGTCACTATTGTTGTTGTGAAGGCCATACCATTGCAAAATGTAAAGCTAGGAAAGTGTTGGTTCCTGAGGGCGTATTGCAATGGATGCCAAAACTCAACAAAACTTATTTGCCTCACCAATTAGGACCCAATGAGAATTGGGTACCTCTCTCGTATGTTTAATTGTTGTAGGAAAAGTGCCTTGATAATCTAGAAAGGAGATGGTTTCTAGATAGTGGATGTTCAAGGCACATGACGGGTGACGCTTCGCTTTTTATTGAGTTCAAAGCAAAGGAAAAAGGCTATGTCACCTATGGAGACAACAATAAAGGCACTATTCTTGGTGTAGGTACTATCGATAATCCTTCTACTATAACCATATCTAATGTTGCTCTTGTGGATAACCTTAAGCACAACTTGTTGAGTGTTGCTAAGCTTTGTGATAAAGGGTTCACAATCAATTTCAAACCAACCTTTTGCACAATCGAAAGTAACAAAGACAAGAATGTTGTTCTTAAGGCTATAAGGCATGGAAATATATACATGTTGGATCTAGATGATAATTGCCTAAGTGGTGCTAAGTGTCTCATAACCAAGAATGATGAATCTTGGTTGTGGCATAGAAGAATGGCACATCTTAATTTCGATTTACTAAATAAGATAGCTTCTAAAGATCTTGTAATCGGTCTACCTAAAATTCGTTTTTCAAAGGATCACTTGTGTGACGCATGCCAAATGGGTAAACAAACTAAGGCTTCTTTCAAAATCAAAAAGTATATTTCAACTACTAAGCCTTTAGAGTTAATCCATATGGATCTTTTTGGACCATCAAGGACCAAAAGTCTTGGTGGTAACTATTATGGACTTGTAATTGTAGACGATTACTCAAGATTTTGTTGGACACTATTCTTATCTAGTAAAAGCGATACTTTGTCCGCTTTTAAACAATTTGCTAAGATGATTTAAAATAAGCTAGACCTTAAGATCATTTCCATTAGGAGTGATCATGGAGGTGAATTTGAAAACCATAACTTTGAAAAAATTTGCTCCAAATATGGCATTGAACATAATTTTTCGGCTCCACGAACACCACAACAAAATGGGGTAGTGGAAAGGAAAAATCGAATTCTAGAAGAGTTAGCTAGGACTATGTTAAGTGGTCTTCCTAAATATTTTTGGGCCGATGCGATAAGCACCGCAAGTTATGTTCTAAATAGGGCGATCATTCGACCTATTTTGGACAAAACTCCCTATGAAATACTTAAAGGAAGAAAACATAATCTTAGTCACTTGCGCTCTTTTGGATGCAAATGCTTCATTTTAAATAATGGAAAAGAAAATCTTGGCAAATTTGATCCAAAAGCGGATGAGGGCATTTTCTTAGGTTATTCATTATCTAGCAAGGCATATAGAGTATACAATAAAAGGTTACAAATTGTTGAAGAGTCGGTTCATGTAAACTTTGACGAGACTTTTCCGGAAGAAAACGGGAAAGGTGATTTTATTGGTACAGGTGTTGACACAATGGACATTCTAAAGGATCAAGAAGTTGTTGAGAGTGATCAACCCTCAACGGAAGTTCCAAAAGAAAAGGACGATAAGCCGTCACCATCCAAAGAAGACAAAGATGATGGAGGATCTTCTTCATCAAAGAATCATCATAAGCAAAGAGGAGCCGGTCTTGCAAAGGAATGGCGTACTCTAAAAGACCATCCCATTGACAAGGTCTTAGGTGATATCTCAAAGGGAGTGGCGACTCGGTTCCAAATAAGTAACTTTTGTTCTCACTATGCTTTTGTTTCACAAGTTGAACCTAAAAACTCAAAAGCCGCATTACTTGATGAACATTGGATTCTTGCAATGCAAGAAGAACTAAATCAATTTAAAAGAAATGATGTGTTGGATTTAGTACCACCTCCTCCAAGTCATCAAGTAATTGGGACACGTTGGGTTTTTAGAAATAAGCTTGATGAAAACGGTGTTATCATTCGGAACAAAGCACGGTTGGTAGCTCAAGGCTATAACCAAGAGGAGGGCATTGACTATGAGGAGACCTATGCTCCGGTTGCTCGCCTTGAGGCAATTAGACTTTTGTTAGCTTATGCATGCAATATGAATTTCAAGTTATATCAAATGGACGTTAAGAGTGCTTTCCTAAACGGATACATAAATGAAGAGGTGTATGTCAAACAACCTCCCGGTTTTGAAGATAACGAACATCCGGACTATGTTTTCAAATTAAAAAGAGCCTTGTATGGTCTTAAACAAGCTCCTAGAGCTTGGTATGATAGGCTTAGCAAGTTCTTGATTAAAAACGGATATTCAAGGGGAAAGGTTGATACTACACTCTTCATTAAACGTAAAGGAAAAGATGTCTTATTGGTTCAAATATATGTTGATGATATTATCTTTGGTTCCACTAACCCATCTCTTGTCAAGAGTTTCTCTAGTCTTATGCAAGGTGAATTCGAGATGAGCATGATGGGTGAACTAACCTACTTCTTGGGACTACAAATCAAGCAACTAGAAGAAGGAACTTTCATATATCAAACTAAATATTGCCTTGAGTTGCTCAAGAAGTTTGGGATGACAGATTCAAAAATTATGGAAACTCCCATGGCATCAACTTGTGCGTTAAGCAAAGATGAAGAAGGTAAAGATGTGGAAATCACAAAATATAGAGGTATAATCGGATCCTTACTCTATTTAACCGCATCTAGGCCGGATATTATGTTTAGTGTTTGCATGTGTGCACGATATCAATCATGCCCCAAAGAATCACACCTAAAAGCCGTAAAAAGGATTTTAAAGTACTTGAAGGGAACATCAAATTTTGGCTTATGGTATTCTAAAGGGAATGATTGTTCTTTGGTAGGTTATTCCGATTCCGACTTTGCCGGTTGCAAGTTGGATAGGAAAAGTACTAGTGGAACATGTCACCTATTTTGTAATAGCTTGGTAAGTTGGCATAGCAAGAAACAAGTATCAGTTGCTTTGTCAACCGCCGAAGCGGAATACGTTGCGGCCGGAAGTTGTTGCTCTCAAATACTTTGGTTAAAACAACAACTTCTTGACTACGATTTAAAACTACAACGTGTTCCAATCTTGTGTGACAACACTAGTGCTATAAACCTTACAAAGAACCCCGTGTTGCATTCAAGGACTAAACATATAGAGATTAGGCATCACTTTCTTCGCGATCATGTAGAAAAAGGGGATGTTGTTTTTGAGCATGTGGACTCGAAAAATCAACTTGCGGACATCTTTACAAAGCCACTTGCAACGGAACCCTTTATCTTTATTAGCGGAGAATTAGGGATCCTAGATATCTCTAACCTAGAATAATATACATTTGTACATGCACTTTGTATATATATCATACTTCTTGGCAACTTGGAGTTTTATACAATGGGAAGTGCATCAAACACCCAACGGTACAAGGTTAAAAAGTATCATCTCTATCTTTTCTTCTTAACACTCACACTCTTATGCCTATGTGAATGCTTTTCAAAACATCAACATCACATATTAGCTCTTTTCAATACATTCATGTGTTTGCTCATTTCCAAAAATTCTTGCTTTAAGATAAGTAATAATTCTTGAAGTCCATATGTATCAAATGGCAATGTATGAAAATATTGATAAATTGATGTGTCTTTAGCTTAACATGTTGCATAAATACTATCCGTGAATTCATTTCTTCATGAACATCGTTATATGATATGGTAACATGAATTTATGCATTTGTTGCATTATTTTGTTTATTTTCGTCCCATATTTTGATATGTTGGTTGATTTAAAATGTCGATATGTTTCAATACTCATGAGTTTGGTTTATGGATTGTTGTTCTACATTCCATTTTTATCATGATATTTGGTATTCGTCATTTGATATATTTTGGCATATCTTTGTATGTATTTATATTGATTAGGAATTTTCATCATATATGTGCATTTCGACAAATGTAAGTGCACGATATGACTTGGATCAAAATTGATTGAACTTGATACTTCTAATAGACCCTCTTCTTCTTTTTGATATTGTCAAAGAGGGAGAGATTTGGATGCACAAGCTAAGGATGAATAGCTAAAAGAATCTTGAATATTATCTACGACAATCGCATTATGGCATCAACTCAGGGGGAGCGTGCTTATTGTTAGCCTTGGTGTTTGTAATTGCGTCTGTATACATATTGCTCTTTTATTGCATATTAGGTATAGGCTTAGCTTAGCTTATGCATAGTTTTGACAATTATCAAAAAGGGGGAGAATGTAAGTGCACCAGTTCATCCTCATGTTTTAATAATTGTCAAAACACATGAAAATAGGATTGAACATATTTTGGCAACATTACAAATGACTTGACAACAAAGAACTATTTTCTAAAACCTTGAAAAACTGACTTTTAGGTATTTTGTATCGATACATGCATTGGTGTATCGATACAAACGTCCTGAAATCTCTTCTGCTTGATTTTGAGCATTTTGTATCGATACATACATTGTCTGTATCGATACAAAAGAGGTCTCTCAGAGACAGAACAACTCCTGTGTATCGAAGCATGCCTGCATGTATCGATACACATCTGTTTGTTCTCAAAATCCAGAAAATTCAATATGATTCGAAGCATGTTTGCATGCTTAGATACATATCAGTCAAGATTTCAAGATTCTGATATTTGTATCGATACATACCCGTGTTTGTATCGATACAAAGGTCAATTTTTCCAATTTTTAACGTTGGTCAAAGCATTTGTATCGATACAAATGATCATTTGTATCGATACATGTATGAAGAATTATGCCTAAATTTGCTCATTCTATTTTCTCTGTATATAGCAATGTGTTGTGTCATTGTAAAGAAGACAAGTGAGAGAAAACTAGTGTGAAAGATCAGATAAACGCTTTGGGTACAAATTGAGTGAGAATTTGCATCAAAGGTTTGATTCAACACAAGTTCATCATCTTCATCAAGTTTGCAATCAAAATTGGATTCGAGTATGGGATCAATTCAATAGAAATTGTAGAATTGTGTGATAACGTTCGATACGGTTCGCGGTGAATCAGAATCGTGATCGGGTTGAATTGGGTTGAAGGTTCTAGTGTTTCTCTCAAGTGATTCAAGATCGTGCGTGTCTTGAAGGATTCGACAACAAGGAACGAAGGACTCAGCTGGACGATTGGGTGCGGTTTGGCACAAGGAGAATCGTTGGAATCAGAGGGCGAAGTTCCGTTGGGTGTCGAGGTTATTCGCATTAGTTTACATTTTGTCTTGCTATAGGATTATAGATTTCAATTGTAAATTGTGCATTGTTTGTTCATCAAGTTTTTGATCTATAAACTCTCAAATAACCCGTTTGGTTATTTGGGGGGAGACGTACTCGGACAAACGCGTGGACGAGGCGCAATCCGGGGAACTCCCTAATCAAATCGCGTGTATCTCTCTTTATCCCTCTCTTTTAATTTCGTTAATTTTGTTAATTTGATTAATCGATTGAATTTTTGTTGTTCGTATTGGTTCACAAAAATTCAATTGGTTCTTGCTTGATTGTGATTGAATTTGTTAATCAAACCATATAAACTTGCTTGGGACTGTTTTTGTTAATCACGTTAAATTTGGATATCTTGCATAAATCGTTCCGTAATTTTCCTATTTCGTTCAAGGCGATACTATCTTTCCTTTGGTCAAAAGGTGCAAAGTAGACTACCGATCCGGTGGTGCTTCCGCGCATTGTTTTAATCAAAAAAATTTTAAAATTGCCGTTGATTAAAGAAGCCACTTATTCAACCCCCTTCTAAGTGGTTTAGCCTAGTAGTCTAACACAATTTCACTTGAACTAATGTAATGTTGATTTCTCATCATAGTTATATAATATTTGTAAGAAAATAAAAATATTGAATAAATAATTATTTTAAAAAATAAAAATTAGTAAGCATTGAATTTTAGTATCTCACTTTCCAATAACAATTTTTTTTCTATTCACAAGACGCAAACTCAAGACTACACTTAAAAGATTTGTGTCCAATTCCACTCAAACTAATATTGTCTTTTTCTTTTCATCATAATTATATTGAATAAATAAATATTTAAAAATAAAAATTAGCAAGCATTGAATAAAGGACAAGCAATACAATAAAAATAAATAAATAAACAATTATCATGTAATGCAGTTGTTGTCAGCGATTAATGTACAATAGTCTATAGAAATAGAAAAACCTAAGCAAATCAAAAGGACGTGAAGAATATTTTCAACTAAAGCAAGGTCTTTGAATATCCATTTTCCAATTATCTTCATCATGCATTATAAGGTACAATACATAGTACATACATAGGTAAACTTTATGCACAAAATTCTTATGACACTTGATAATTCAATGACATCAATATGTCAATCAAGCATTAGATTCAGGACCAGCCGGTTTTGCATTGAGAAGTGGCTGGAGAGCTTTGACAACAATTGTCATGTTTGGTCGGAAATCAGCTTCATACTGAACACATAATGCTGCAACAGCTGCCAACTACATATTCACATCAAATGATTAGTCACATAAATAATTAGAGTATCTATGATAAGTACTATTCTTTTCAATTTAAGGCATGTTTGTTGGAAAAATTATTTTATGTTTTTATTTTCTATTATCACTTTAATGCAAAATTGTTCTGTGTTAGGATTGTTTGTTTTGGGTTTTCAAATATTTGCAAATTACTAGCAAATACATTTTTGAAACTATAAAATCTCATTCAAAGACTATGATATGACACGTTAATTGAACGTGTCATATTGAATATTAATCTCAAATTAATTTCAGCTTATTAGAGACTAATTTGCATATGAAATTATATCATTTTAAAAATAGTTTTTTGGTAATTACAATTGTGCAAGGACCAAACTGCCAACAAATTAGTTCCCTTAAGATATCTAAATTTTATAGACAAATTAGCTTTCTAAATGATGACATTAATATGGCTAACGTGTCCAATCATACTAATCTCTAACGATACAAGTTAGTCTTTTGTAACTATTTTGACCGATATTTTGACTGACATTTTATAATTTCACTAATATACTCTATTTGTCAATTTGCAAAAATCAAGAACTATTTTGACTAGCCACAACAAAAAAGAAGGTTAAGTAGTTATCAATTAACCTCTCTCTAAAAAACCAGATCTACTTTCCAATTCAACTCCCTCAAATCCAAAATTTCCTCTTCACAATGTAGACATAGCAGTGGTGGTGCGACAAGGAGGTCAGCCCTCTGCACCACCGTGTCCGATCGGCCGCCAGTTCTGTTCATCTTCTCCAACTTATGTTTTTTTCCATTTTTCTTCAGTTTTCGTTTTCTTCTCTTCCGGCGCCGATTCCGTTTTCGGTTTTGCTTTGTCCTCTTGTGTGTGTTGTTTGCTTTTTCTTGGGTGTTTGCTGTCCGGCGGTTTTGACGGTGATATCACCGGCGACACTGTTCCTTCTTTTACGGTGCTGTTTTTGTCTTCCTCGTGGTGGTGGTGCTGGTGGTAGCGCCGACGGCAGTTTTGGAGATGGTAACGCCGGTGAAACTGTTATTCCATCGGCCTGTTGCATCTTCGTGGTGGTGGTTACGTATCCCGATTTGGGTTTGCTTCATGGTGGTGGTGGGTTCATGGTGGTGGTGGGTTTGCTTGAAAGTAGATTAATCTTGGTTTTGTTGTTTTGGAGCTGCTATGCGTGATGGTATTGTTGCCTTGGTGTTGGTGTGCTGCGTGTAGGTTTGGCTTTGGCATCAGTATGTTGGATGTTGTGGTGATTGTATTGTTGTTGACTAGGAAGAAGGGAATGGGTGTGTGGTTAATACCGTGGTGGTGGTAAAGAAGTGGTGGTGGTGATGCTTCTGTTTTAGGCGCTGCTTGGTTTTGGTGGGGTTTGTTTGAAGGTGTTCTGGCAGTGGACTGAGGTGGTGTTTGGCTGGGGTTTTTTCTTGGTCTTGGTAGTTGTCCTGGCGCGCCCGAAAGGGTGGGGTACGTAGACACTCCGTGTTGACGGACGTTGTCGTTTCATTGTACCTCTGGGACGTATTGGTGATGGTGAGGTGGTGGATGGTTAATACCGAGTGTGTGTGGATTCTCCCGGATATAAGAGTCTCTGACCATTTTCAAATCTGGTGAGATTTGCAGGACTCTTTGGAGTCGCTGAGGGGTGTTCAAGTCTGTTGAGACTTGCAGGTCTCTGGTATCTGGTCGAACTCTACGGCATCAGGTGTTGACTGTCGATTATCTGACTACCGGGGTCCTTCAACCTTTGACTTTCGGGGCTACTTTCTGGATCTAATGGGCCGAGTAATTTTAATTCGAGTTCGGAAGTTAGTGTCTAGTGGTGTCTCCTAGGGTCGGGTAGGGGTTTTCTCTGGTGGGTTTAGCGAATCAATATTGGTGTATGGGTGGTTCTGGGGTGTTTGATTTGGTGTTGGTAATTGTGTTATATCACGTTACCTTTTGTTTGTATGTTTCCACGATAATTCTTTTCACTTTTTGTGGAGGAGTTGTCTTTTAATAAAATTTAGCCGTTTAAAAAAAAAAAAAAAAAGAACTATTTTGACTAATGTTTATAATTATGATGACTAATTTTCCTATTTACTAACTTGTACACATTATTTGCACTATTCCCTTACAAATCTTTGAAAATTAACACAACATAATGAAAACAAATTACAATTTTACAATTAGAAGTAAAAACAATGAAGGAGCTAGCAAACCTTAGCAATTGCCTTTGGGGGGTATTCATTGTTTAGCTTAGGATCCACACATTGTTTCACTTTGTCCTCACTCAACCTTGGAGTTGCCTAAAATAGTTAAAAATAAAAAAACCCTTATTGGCAAAAGAGTAGATATTATACAACAAAAAATAACCAATTAAGTTAATTAAACCTCAGAAGAATAATCAAAATGAGAATAAAACATACCCAAGTCACAAGACTTTGTTGCCCTTTAGGCATTGTGTGGTCTACCGGCTTTCTTCCGGTCAAGAGTTCTAAAAGCACAACTCCAAAACTATAAACATCACTTTTTTGATTTATCTGTCCGGTCATAGCATATCTGAAGATAAAAGTAATCATTATCAAAACAATACAAAAAATATATAGTGTTTATTTATTGTCAACATACCATATTCTTCATTTTGCACACATGATTATGGCTATGATTATTGATTAGTTATGTGACAAATTATAGTATAAGTTATATATGATTATTGACCATAACTTGATCTCAAAGTAAAGTATGAGGAATGTAAAATTAAAAGGTATACTCTGGAGCATGATAGCCAAATGTTCCCAAGACTCTTGTCGAATGTAGACGAGCTGCGGTGTCAGAAGACTGATTTGTCAAGCTGAAATCAGCAATCTTGGCCTCATAGTCATTAAACAGCAAGACATTACTGGATCGAACATCGCGATGAACAATAGAAGGTTGAACCTTTTCATGAAGAAACTCTAGCCCTTTTGCTGCACCAAATGCAATTTTCGCTCTCTGATTCCAGCTTAAAACTGGACCAGGTTCAGCACCTTGTACACCTTTTCTTCCTGCATAATCAAAAGCCTTTGATTCATTCAAGAAAGCAAGAACTACCATATCCATAACAAAATAAGCGCTAACAACGCGTTTTGTAACACTATTTTCAACACACTTGAGAAATGACTTTCGCTAAATAATGTGAATCATCCCACACAAATTTGTTTGAAAGAGCGTTAAAAGCCGTGTTGCCGGTGTTGGAAGCATTTCTCAATAAAATTATATGGATATAGGCCTACCATGTAACACATCATGCAAAGAACCCAAACTTGCATATTGATAAACCAAAATTTTGTTGTCTGCTTCTAGACAATATCCAGTCAACTCCACAAAATTGTCATGCTTGAGTCTTGAAACAACTGATAACTGCACAATTCAAAGTAACATAACATAATTTAATGTGACAATATACAAAGAAGAGACAAAACATTTCTTCAACATATATACAATTACCTGGGCGGCGAAATCGTCGTTTTCAGGTTCAGAACCAGAACTGGTATCAAGTTTTTTAATTGCAGCTTCAGTACCATTACTTAATTTTGCATAGTAAACCCTTCCATAGGAACCTTCACCAATGAAAGCCTTTGTACCAAAGTTACCTGTTAACCTATTTAACTCATCCAATGATATAGAGGGTATCTCAATTGGTAATACTTTTTGTGGACCACCAGTTTTGGCAATATTGCTCCTTGGTTCTCCTCTATCATTTCCTATATTCATACAAGGCTAATGTAAATTATCACATCATTTTATAAATGATAGCATTATATAGCTAATTTTTTTTTTTTTGCGTTCACCACCAGTTTAATCTGGTTTGGGGGTCAGTTATGACATCAAGTGGTTCTAGCCCCCTCTTGATCGTAGTTGCAGGGATCAAACCGTGGTCCTCCCTACCAAGTTCAGCATCAATCACCATTGAACCAACTATTGATTGGTTTATAAATTAAGTGAAGATTCGATACTTCTTTTGGCAATAAATGCAAAAACATTAATGTTGAAGCCTTCCAAATAGAAAGGAAAAGAAGTAATGAAAAATCATATATATGGAAATGATAATTGAATGATGGTTGCTCTTTGCGACCCTGAATTGCTCACACTAGAAAACACACTACCGGAAGATATCTCTCGGTAGATGGGGATACATGAGGGAATTCTGATCAATTTAAGGGGGGCGAAGAGCAACCATCTAATTGAATAGATAAAAATGAAGACATTACCTCCGCCACCGCCATATGAGTTACCCCCTCTTGATGGTGCAGTGTATTGGTTTGCAGGTGGCCCGCTGGTATCTTCTTCCGCGCCTCCGCAACACAACATACTTCAAATACTCCTAGGTGCACTCTCAATAACCCATTGACAGTAACTAATTAATGAATCACCTAATTAATGAATCACCTGAAAATAAGACAAAGCACATTGTAAAATCAATTGGGGAAGAATAATATTCATAGCTTTGCAATGCATATTAAATCTCAATAACTTTTCTCTAATTTAAACATAACCAATTAAATATCCCTTATGATTAAGGCTCAAACATAAAAGTGATACACATTATACAAAAATGATATATAGCCACATTGAAGAAATACTAATAAAATTATACATTGTTTATGAACACAACACAATCCTAATATGAAAAGTTTCTTACCAATGTTTAAAAGAACAAAATTATATTGGCATCATATACAAACAAAATTTACAGGAAAAGTAACTACATTGAAAATTAAAGCCATTGTTTAAAAGAAAAATGAAAGACATAAATGATTATATTACCTTTTAATTCGTTCCCTGATCCAACCGAAAGCTCGATGAAACAATAATTTGGCAGAGAGAATTATATTGTTGCATGCAATAATAATAAAAAGAATTTAGGAATAGAAATGCATGCAAAAGAAGGAGTTTAGTTTGGTTTTGGAAGAAAGGAACATGTTTTGTTGTATTTTCCAGGAATATCGATTGGTGATGAAAATATGTGACAATAGATGCATATCATTCGCTCGTTATATTCTATTTTTAGTGCTCTCTTCATGCTTTGCTATTCTCATTCACAGACAGCAAAACAAAACATGAAATAATAATAAAACTATATATGCTTTGCACGTTATGTTTTGTTTTGGTTAAAATTAAACCATTTACAATATATGATCATCTAAAGTGATTGTGATTTACGTTTCATTTTTATTTTTTGATGGAAGATTTAAGTTTCATTTTAATGGGAGCTATATTATAAATTCTTCAAAAAAAAGAGCTATTATAAATAAAATCTATGGATCAATATAACATCATCTTCAATGATCTAATTATCTAAATCACTAATTATGGACAAACTAATTTTAGAGTAAAAATAACACTCATAAAATTTTATGTATATGGTATAGAGACTCAAAGACCAATATTAATATTTTGGGGTTGTTGTTCTGGTACACCTAAAATGTCTCATATCCCTTGAGAATTGAGGTTAAGGATAATTTATATACAACATTCACATTTCTCAATCCACTAATCTGATGCACTTTTTACAAAGGACAAAATCGTTAGAGTTCACATGCGGCCAACAGACAATACTTCAGAATGTGGTCATGGGTTTGATTCTCTTAGACGGTGTTATTGCTTTGGACCAGACAGAATTACATTACTCTGGTTATGGTGTTTGTCGTCCCCATGAAAAATATGGGTAATTGATAATCTTCGTCTAGGTGTTTGTAAGACACACAACATAAGGTGATTCTTCTCTCTCGACTGAATTTTCTTCATATGTAAGAGTTATGTATAGATGGAAAAATATTTTTTTTGTTAAGTAGCTTAGTGACTAAAATCCACCTTTAATATCAATAAATAGAGTGTCCGAAGTTCGAATCTTGACCCTTATAAATAATTTGATGTCTCTATTAATTGAGTTAAGTTCACAAAGAGCACAGAAGCGTATTTATTAACAAATACATGTAGCATATAAAACCATACACCAGGTGCGAAAAGAAAAAAAATAAAAAGACTATCAAGGATAACCAACATTTGGGAGTTATAAGATGACTTGGTGGTTGAGGATGGATGTGTTAGGGAGTGGGGACGAGGAGGTCAGAGGTTCGATTTCCACCCTCGATAAAATTTGACAATACTAATTACTACTACTAACATTAGCCGTTAAAAAAAAAGAGAGAATAACCAACATTTTATTAGGTCAATTTTCCTTTATTCAAGTGGGTCCAGCTTACAAATCATTGAGGATTTCTCTTCCCACCCCCTGCAACTCTTTTTCACCCCCCTAAAATCCAATTTTACCCCTTAAAGTTCGGGTTATGCGAGCAGAACTTTTTGAAAAGTTCTGGTTACGTAAGCAGAACTTTTTTTTAGTGTAAATTTTACACTAAAAAAAAGTTCGGGGGGTGAAAAAGTTCTGCACGCGTAAGCAGAACTTTTTTTCCAGGGGTATAAAGGGCAGCACAGGGGGTGAAAAAGCAAACCGGGGGGTGGGAAAAGTTACCCTCCAAATCATTTCAAGCTTGTTCAAACTATTTTACTTTACATTCCAAAGGTTGGTTGCTTTCTGCACTCCCCCGTTTTCCTCATATACCCACCATTCACCACTCAGCTGTAATCTTTCCCCAAATACCCTAATTTGCAAGTTTACTTTGACATCACATATTTTTTAACTTATACATTTCAGAATGCATGACTTTAAATGTATGGAAAATGTTTCTGAAAATTAAACATTTAGAAGTTGTTTGAATATTTTGAATTGTGATTTCAATAGTCATTCATTTTTATATGAAATCCTGAGCCACGAGAGAGAACGATCCGTCAAGTTATAACTTACATTGGTAAATCGGACCAACACCTATCTTTCACCAACAAGGGGTCGCTTTTGCATTTATGTTATGAATTTTGTAATTTTGTTGAGATCATACCAAGATCATACTCCAAAATATCCTTCATATATGTATTAAATAATTTTACATCTCAAAAAGTGTAATTGAAAGAGAAAAGTGAAAGAAAGCTGAAGGACAAAATCACAAGTAACTTTCAAATCTAAGATGTGTGGAATTTAAAGAGAATCTGTATATGGAGAGATAAATAGAGCATTAGTGATACACTTTGCCAGAGACCAAAATCTTAAAACAAGCATTAACAAGCTCTATACAATGATCACTTAAACATCCATAATGCTTAATTATATATTTTACATATCTCAATCTTCTTTCCATATACGACCGGTGATTCTCAACTTCAACTCCTGTTTATCCCCACCAGAAAAATAAAGGGCTTGGTTCCTTTGAATTATAAGTCCGTCTTGACTGTCTCTAACTTTACTATGACTGTCACGAATACTCCGAGGAATTCCTTGCCATATAAGTTTGCGCCCGTTTGCACCGACTTCTAAGCTGTAGCTGAATTTTTTTGATTCGTTGTCATCGCCCATAAACCGTAAGAAGGCCATAAAAACTGGCGCTGTGCCTAGCTGGAAAGCCTCAAAGTGCAAGCAAAAATGCTTTCCATAACAATTGAAAACCTAAAAAGCAAGAGAATTTGAAATTCAAACCATCAAAAACTTTAGCTACTTTCTATTTCCCCCTATGATTTGTAATATCTAATAAATCTTAGTCTAGAAATTAAAAATGAGGCCACAATAACATTCAGAAGAGAAAAGGTGAAATTGTATACCATAGCTTTAACCGCTGGAAATGCTTAGATGAAGATCAAACGGGGACAAAAGTTCAACCATGCAATTAAACTCGATGGCTTAAAACTTCTAACTCGTCAAACTCAATTTCATGGTTGAATTTGAACTCATATTGATGAGTTCAAATTATTCATCAAAAGTCAAAAGAGCACATGCATACGTCTAAGTCATGTGACAGAAAGCATGATTTAATTAAGAAACAGCCAACACCACTTGAAGATAAATTAAAATAGTACAAAAGTTTTTTGTGTGAATAGAACAAAACAAGGCAATGTGTGCACACAAAATTAAATGTCACGTGTTATAAGATACAGTATATGACTGAGAATTTTAATTATTATTAAATAATAAAAATAACATGCAAAAATGCTAATCTAGAAGATTTAGTCAATCAGACGAACAAACGGTCAGTTATTATAATTCAATAAATAACTTACAGTTAGCATCCATGTAGCATTTTCAACTTCATGTGGATTTGTTTTGACATATCGATGATTGAAGGTGAATCCATCGTGCATGTCAACCTTGTGGTCATGCTTGAGATGAGCAACAAGATATGAAATGTCACCAATCGCAGAGCACTCAGATCCAGCATAGGGACAATTGTATGGACGAAATCCACAATTTTGCTCATGCTTAAGCTTAGCATAGTAAGGGAATATATCATTACAACCTAGACTCTGATATCTGCAAGGAAGCTCCAAAGATTCCGCGACTTTCTCAAGAGCCAAACACCTTATATTCCCAAGATCGTGATGACATGTTGGGCAGATATTATGAACCTCAATCTTACAATTTGAACATAATGTATGGCCATTTGGACACTGAAACATAGAATGCAGACATAAAAGAAACATTAGAAATTATATATTTAGCCGAAAATTACAATTCTTGTAACTATTATTGGAACTAAACTCACAATAGAATTAGAAAGTGACAATGAAATACCTATAAACTAAAGGCTTTTGTCTATCATGTAACTCACTTAACGAATAAATTGAAAAGATAACTGTGATAACTTCATAACTTTCATGTGTGCAATAGCGCATTTGAGAACAGGATTTTTCCAAAACACAAAGACGCTCGAGGAAAAGAAGGAAATTGCAAACACGTCACCTGGTGAATTGGGGGATACATCAAATTATTGCAGACAGGGCAGCCAAGTAAGTCATGCACACCATTCTTTGAACTAGTTCCATTCTTTCCATTCAACCCAACACTTGTAGATTTTGTTAGTGTAATGTTAATCTTGGCCTCAGATTTAGCCTTGCCAGTTTCATAATCTGACGACATCACATGAGATTCAAGAACTTCTTTGAAAATACTGCCTCCAGGAGCCATTTCTGACCCGATCTAAGAGATTTCTTTCCAATTTCTTCGGCTTTGAGTTTACTTTTATGGCATGCTACAACTGTTAAATAGAAAAATGGTCAGTGCATATGAAATTCGATACAATAACAATTATGATGCATATTTTCAGTCAAAATAATACCTTAGAGTTTCCCTAGGAAAATTTAACACGAGTAAGCTACATTCACGCGCAACAGTCTCTGACCATGGCAATGCTCGCCAAGATTCAGTGAGTCAAGAAACGCAAACATGCCTGAAACATGACACCAACATCAAGCAACATAGTTACATAAAAGTACAATCTGTAAACAGAATCTCACAAATCAAAATCAAAACAACTCTTAGATGGATAAAATTACATCCCAGATCCCCTCATCTTAGAGCCTTATTATTTACTGCAGCAACATGCCAGCAAACAGATTCTGCGTCATAATCGCAATATTACAAAACGCGAGTTATAAGCACAGATTAACATCCCATATCTCTTCCCCCATTTAAATTATCCATAAACCAAATCAAAATGATACAGAAAATTATCAGAAATTCAACCAAGCATCAAAATTCAAGTTATCTTTGCAAGAACACTACCTTCTAGAATCAATCAAACCAATCAAAAACTGGAAATGTAAAATCTCAAAAACCAAAATTTTAACAATTTAACAATACATCAGAAACAAGTATCCAAAGCAAGCCATAAATAGAATCAAAATTCACAAATCAATAAAAAGTGAACAAGTAAAGACAAATCTGAACACAAAAAATTTCAAAACCATACCAATCAAAGGAAAAAACAAAAACCCATAAGATGTAAACAACGTGAAAAACAAAATCTGAAATAAAAACAAACACACAATTGAGAATTCCAAGCCATATCTGTGTCCGTGCGTGTCACGAACAATTAAAATCAATAAAACAGATGAAAAAAAACAAAAATATAATTCAAAAATGAACAAAAGACGAATAACATTTCGAAAAAAGAGCTCCTGAAGATGCGGAAATTACCACCTTATTATTGAAATTGAAGAATCAAAAAGCGTGTCTTGTTTGTATCGATTATTGATTGATGTTGAGTTGACCAACACCAACAACAACGTTGTTTCTTCTGTTTCGAAATCGTGTGAATTTTTTTCTTGTTTTCTGCTGTGTTTCTTTCGTTACTATTTATTTATCTGTCTTGTAGTTTTCTTTTCTTTTTTTCTTTTTTTTTAAAAATTTTTGTTAGCACAATATCATGTTCATCAATCTGGTTCGGAATCAGTTTTGACATTGATTTTAGTCTTTTTCTGATCATAGTTTGAGCGAATAAAATGTGGTCTTCCGTACTAAGTTCAGCGTCAATTGTTACTGAATCAATGAACGATTGATTTTTTATTTGAATTTTGGGAAAATGAAAATGTAATTTGGGTCATTTTTTTTAACTCTTTAAATTTTAAGAATTTTGACTCCGAAAATTTAAATTTTAGCCCGCAAAATAAATAAAAGTGGGACTAAAAATTATTCTCATTAAAAATTAAATTTTTTTTTTTCTTTCGGACAATTCGCTTTAGAAATTAACAATTATTTTGATACCGTTAGATCAAGCTTATTTTAGATTTTTTTATTTGATAAAATGAGAAATTAGGCTAAAAAATAATAATCATCAAATAATTTTAATTTTTTTATAAAACCTTTATTTTTATTTTTAGCTTTTAAATAACTTTTGAAACTTAAAAAAATCAGTCCAAATGATACTTTAATCTAAGTATATTGATTTAATTTAGGTAATTTTGTTTCATCGTTTTTATGTTGTATGGCTTTTTTTTCTTCTTGTATTAAGCACAAACAATACGTTGCCAAGACAACAAGGTGGTCCTGTTACTGTTCCCGCACGCGACGTTTAAAAATATTAAAAGTAAAAGATAAAATTGTCTTTTTCATTTTTCAAAATTTTTGTTCTTTTTCGGTTTTTTTTCTCTCTTTTTTTAACTTTTTTCTTGTGTCCCTTCACATCAGTTTTCTTACATTTGTTTTTCCGTTAATGAAAGGGTACTTTTGGGACCCAAATTACCTACTTCCCGTGATAAGCGATCTAGGATGTTTTAAAATATGATTGAGTAATTCTTATTTTTATGGTGTAGTTTGATTAATTTTACATAGTATTGATTTCTACTGTTTATTTTTTATTAGACACTTGATAATGATGACTGCGTTAACACGAAAACAACGTGAATAAAAACATTATTTGGTCACTACCAAAAAAAAATTTATTTGGTAATTTTTAAATTCACGGTGAGTTTGGATGTTTGAATCTTCATTTTCAAATTAACACTTAAAGTTCGTTTGGATTTGACTTATTTTCGAGCTTATAAAAGCTTATTCATCCTAATGACAAGGAATGGAAAAGAGAAATGTTAGAGGAAATGTTTAATGAGAGGGATGCGGCGAACATTTTAGAGATTCCGTTATTTGATGAAGTGAAGGAGGATGGGTATAATTGGAAATTTAATTCACACGGAGAATATAGTGTGAAGTCGGCTTATTATTACATCATGGAAAGTTTGATTGATAATGAAGCTTTTCGAGTGGAAGAGAATTGGTTGAGTATTTGAAAATTAAGAGTTCCACAAAAAATGAAAGTGTTCTTGTGGAGAATGGCTAAAGGGTGTTTACCAACGAGAGAAAAATTACAACAAAAAGGTGTGCATTGTTCAAATAGATGTGTGCATTGCTAAAATAATTTTGAAAATGAATGACACATTTTTGTTGGGTGTAAGAAGGCTCAAGAGATATGGGAGGAGGCAGATTTATGGTCCATAATTGATGGTTTAATCGATATGGCGGATGATTTTGTTTCTCTCTTTTTTCAGTTATTACAAAGGCTTTCCCAAGTTCAATTATGCAATTTTGTGATGGGTCTTTGGTGTAATTGGAAAAGAAGAAATGAAAAATTATGGGAGGACGTTGAACATCGTCCATCAATTTCACTTCAACTTGGAAGCAAGTGCACTCTAGAGTAGGAATGCAACATAATATTGATGATGCAGGTTCTGTTTTGCAGCTGGCCGAGATGGCAAAGGCCAGTTTTGGTGTTTATGTGGGTGACAGTTCACGTTTTGGAGCTGGAAGGCGAGAACAGCAGCGTCATCATGTTGGTGCAGCAGCTGTAACAGGTGCACAACAACAAACTCTCATGAATAGTCATGTTTGGACAGCTTCGGAGCAAGGGATGTTCAAGTGCAACGTTGATGCCGCTATTTTCAAGGATAGAAACTGTTATGGAGCGGGTATGTGCATTTGAGATTATCGTGGAAATTTTATTAAAGCACAAACTATGTGGAAGAAGGGTAGCCCTCTACCCAATGAAGCCGAAGCTTGGAGTTTGAAGGAAGTGAAGTAACAATATTTGTCACAAGAAAGGGGGGTTTGAATTGTGACCTTTTAAAATTTTTGCTGCAATACTAAATCAAAGGTAAGTAGCAAAATGAAATCACACAATTTGTTGGAGATCAATCTCCTAAGATGTATAAGCAGAAATAAAAGTGATATGTGTGATTAGTGTTTGCTTAAAGTAAAGAGTAGGGAAAGAAGAAAACAAACACAAGGAATTTATCCTAGTTCACCCCTTAATGATACGGGCTACGTCCAGTCCCCACTTTGAGTGAGTTTTTCCACTATAATCTAGACCAAGATTACAACAAGTTCTTCCCTTAACCTTAACCAAGGCTAAGTAACAAAATCAGTTATCACCAACTGATTTCCTACTCAATCAATTCTCACTAATTGACTTGAGTTAGATCTCTCAAAGATATGAAATGATTTTGGATCTTACAAGCTTATACCAACCTAAACTAGTTGTATATGCTCAAAATAAATTACACTCAAGATACTCAATGAATTTAGATCCTAGATACTAGAAAGCTTTGGAGTATGAGTGAAAAAAGGAGAGCTTTAAGATTGCTTAGTGAAATGTGAATCAATGCGTTTGATTGCTTGAAAACTCTTGCTCTTCCTTTTAGCCAACCTTGCTATTTATAGAAGAAGAAGTTCCTTTGATATTTGAACTTCAAATAATGTTGTTGGGAGTGAGAAATAGCCGTTGCCAAATGGGCAAAACAGTCCATTCAAATATGTCCTTTTTTAAGTAAGCCTGGAGACCATTCTTCTTATGGTCTCTGCCAAATGGATTTGAAGGAATATCAAGCATATTCTGTTTGCCAACTGTAATGAGCTGTTTCTGATGTTATAACCGTTGTAGAACAATAGCCCATGTGTGAAAATAGCTTGTGGATAAGAATATAGCTTGTAGCCAAAATCTGGGAGACCATTCTCCTGTCTGCTGGAGACCATTCTCCTGTCTGTTGGAGACCAAAGCTTCTTGTGTGAGAAAGGAAGCAAACGAATTTGCTGAGTTGTTGCAAGCTGTTTGGCAGTTGTACAAGACTTAGCAAAGCCTAGAATAGCCACTATTAAAGTGTACTTCCAAAGGACATGTGAATAGTAAGTCTTTGCCACTTGTATGACAAAGTGAAGCTTCTCTTTCTTTAGCTTGTACTTTCAAAAAGTGTTTCAGTCCTTTGCAGCATCCTTTGTCTAGTTCTCATTGGTTTAGATTTTTCTTTAATGATGATATTGGAGAACATAAGACCTTGTCAATAATTTGTGAGCTTTTACTTCCTTAAAAGCACTTAAATGAGTAAGCTCAAGGATCAAAATTATTCCTTGCCTTAAAAGACTTATTCCAAACTGTTGTGATACTATATTTAAGTCTTGTATAAAGTCCATCCTTGTCCCATATGAAGTTGACTTAAATAAGTGCTTATCCAATGAATATGTGAGTCTGGGAGACCATTCAGATACCGTTCTCCAGACAAAAACTTGCTTATTTGTTTCTTGTGATTAAGACATAATGATATTAATTTTTTGCATCTGTCTTATATTAAATCACTCAAAAGCACTTGTTAGATCACAAGATAATCAGAATATAATTAAAACTTAATTAAGGATGTTTTGTTATCTTTAAAACATCAAAATAGGATTTTGTCTCAACAATCTCCCCCTTTTTGATGATGACAAAACCTTAATTAATTTTTTATTATGATTCTGATAAAAATAAGAATTGAAATATTTGCTATGTGATTTAATCAAAGATCTCCCCCTCAATTTATGCATTCTATATCAAGTCATGAGTTTATGCATATGCAAATTGAGTAACAAATATTAGAAGCATAATTTTGAATCAAGCCAAGCTATTCATTAATCAAAGCTCATAATCAGAGGATATGACAACATTCAATTACATGATTAATGATCAAAAGTGATTCAAACTAGGAATTCAGAATTTAAACACATACAAACAGAAGTTAATCTGAAACTTCTAATCATATCTCAAAAAGTTCTAAATTAAAAACCATTAAAGGATGATGAAACAAGGATTAATACAGCAGTAAAACAACAGTTCAAAATAGTTAGATTTTTCTAAAATCTATACAAACAGAAGTTAATCTGAAACTTCTAATCATATCTCAAAAAGTTCTGAATTAAAAACCATTAAAGGTTGATGAAACAAGGATTAATACAGCAGTAAAACAACAGTTCAAAATAGTTAGATTTTTCTAAAATCTCCCCCTAAATCTCTCAGAATCTCTTCTCCCCCTTTTGTCATCAGCAAAAAGTAGAGGGAGGCAGCAAGGCACAGCTATTGTGGCAGAGATGGAGAGGAATCATCAGAACTGGAAGAAAATTTGGGAATTTCTTCAGCTGGTGGAGCAGGATTGGCAGGTGGAGGAGGTATGCGCATAGCAGGGCAAAATTCTTCTGCAAGCCAGGTCCTAAAGATCTGTTGCTCTTGCATGAAATAAGTGAGAATGTTGACAATTTTCTCCATATCTTTTCTGGTCTTAGCAACATCTTTTTCAACCTTTGATCTTTTCTGAGGTCTAGGATCAAAGGGAAGAGGGTTATCAGAGTTTGGATATGCAGCAGTGTCAATGTGTGGGACATTAGTACAAAAAGAACCAAGTGAGGCAAAGTTTTGTGGAAATGAGGGTAGTGATGGTCCTGCATCATTGAAAATGGGTGTAGGGAAATGTGAAAATTGTGAGAACTGTGGGAAGTTTGGAATAGGATTTTTCATCAAGCTTTTTAACATTTCATCTTGTTGGTAGGAATCAAAAGTTGTTTGAGGAGTGGTTATCAGGGGTGAAAACAAGGAGGTATTGACATGATTATCTATGGTTGAAAAACCATCAAGCAGCACATAAGTGAATTTATTTACACTTGGACCTAAGTTGTCCTCAAAGGCTGAATCAAATTCTAAAGATATTCCTAGGTCTCTAGAATCAGATGGATTACCTTCAGACATGATTTGCTTACCCTTGTCTGATGCAGAAGGTATGGGGAGAACGTTCTCCAGATGGTCTTCCTGTGTTGTTACCACATCAGCTAGCAACTTCAGATTCTCTGGCTCAACTTCTTCAAGGATATCTCTTTTCCTTTTTACTCCTTGATCATGCACAGTGTGATCTTCAATCTCACTGACATGCTTCATTCTTCCAATATTTGTGAGGGTGAAAGTGGTTGAGGAATTCTTTCCATCTTCTCCATTGAGATTGACCTTAAAATGCCTAAACACCCTAGTGAGGAACATTCCATATGGAAGAGAGATCTTTTTGGAAGCAATTTCAATGGTATGGATCATATGTTGGATGAAGACATAGGGAAGGTTTATCTTGATCTTATTGAACATGTGATACATCATCATCATGTCAATGTCTGTGACTTTGTTTTTGCTCCCTTTTCTAGGAAAGATGGAGTGGAGACACATGTTGTGAAGCATTTTGTAGTCATGCTTGAGCTGTGATGATGGAGGGTTGTATTTGAGTATGGTTCCAGGTTCAAACATCTCTGACATCAGTTCCTTTTTGTTTAGACCTGCCATTCTGAACCAGTTTGATCCATAAAGCTTATGACCAGTGAGGGGTAGGTTCAACAATTTTGCTAACACTTGTTCAGTGAGCTTGATTTTTGTACCCTTGATTTCAGAAGCAATGTAGCTTCTTTCAGAAGAGATGGCAGCACTAAAGTAGAAGGCTTCTATGAGGTTTGGATAGTAAGTTTCTCTAATGCTAAACAAGTGAGTCCATTCAAGAGGGTCTGTGAATTTCTTGAGATCATGGTTAGTGTTGACAAGATCATCAAGGTTGTAAACTCTTCCTGGGAGCACAGATTTGGTTTTTGAGAAGTTTTCAAAATCTGTCAAACATCCTTTGTGAATCAAAGGAGTTGTTTCTTGAGGAGGAACATCTTCTTCTTCTGAAGAGTTAGATTTTGAAGAGGGTTTTGGTTTGATTTTTGAGAAGGAGGTTTTTCTTGAGTAAGTTTTGATTTAAGGACCAGACAAAGTCTTTGGTGTATCAGAGAGGGTATCATTAGAATCAGAAACAGAGTAAACTGTGGTGTCAATAACTGGTTTTACACCAGCACCAGAAGCAATCTTATTTGACCTACGAATTTTTGAAGAATCAAAAGATTTGGTTTTTGATTTTTTGGTTTTAGAGGTGGAAACTGTTTTAGTAACTGCAGCAGTTTTGTTAGTAGGTGGTGGTGTGACAGTTATTTCTTGAGAAATGGTTTTAGAAACTGGTTGAGAACATTGAAGAGGGATAACATTTTCCAAAATGGTTTCTGAGGTAACAGGTATGGTTCCAAAGCTGACGGGAACAGTTCCAATGAGGATGGTGTTTTGATTTTGGGATTGAGTTGCATGTTCTGTTTCTGGGTTGGTTTGAACAATGTTGGCTAGGTTTTGGTTGATTTCAGGGTTTGATGATTCGATTTCAACCTCATTATAGTGATCAGAGAGGGATTTGAAAGAGGTATTTGATGAAGATTTGTTACCTGAGTTTTTTGGTGGTGAGGTGGCAGATGGTGGTGAAGGAGAGCGAGTGGATGAAGATGAAGTTTGTGACTTCCTGATCTTGACTCCAGGCATCTTAACTCTGGCTATTGTTGAGAGAATGAAGATGATGAATAGTAAGAGTTTTAGGGATTTTGTGAATAGTGGTGGAAGAGAGAAAAACTTTTATGGATTGAAGAGAGAAGTGAGTAAGTAATGTATTTGTTTTGGTTTAATAAAGAAATATGGAAGAGTGTTTGGAGAATAGGAATAGATGATGGATGATAGGTTAGGTAATAGACTTAGTACTAATTGCACTATTTGGTTTGTACTTGGACAACTCAAAAATAAGATAGTAATAATGACTAGGGAGAGAGATTGTTCCGTAAAAATAGAAGGGGAAGAGGAAAGGTTTTGATTTAAAAGAATAATTTTATTTTATAAGAATTGTATATATTAGATATAAAAAAATAAGGAGAGTTATTATGAACTAGGGATTTTGGTTCAACAATAAAATATTATTGGATAGGATTTTTAATAATTTTTAAATTTTCTTTGATAAACATAAACCTATCCTCAACTAGAGGTTTAGTGAAAATATCAGCTAATTGATTTTCAGTATCCACAAATACTAATTCAACATCTTTTTTGCAAACATGGTCTCTAATAAAATGATGCTTAATTTCTATATGCTTTGATCTAGAATGTTGAATGGGATTCTTTGATAAATTAATAGCACTAGTATTATCACAAAGAATTTTAATATTTGTGTACCTTAATGAAAAATCTTCAAGTTGGTTTTTGATCCATATCACTTGAGAGCAACAATTTGCAGCTGACACATATTCTGCTTCTGTTGTTGATAGTGCTATGGTATTTTGCTTTCTGCAACACCAACTTACAAGAGCTTTACCAAGAAATTGACATGCTCCACTTGTGCTCTTTCTTTCAAGTTTATCACCAGCATAGTCAGCATCACAGTAGGTCTTAAGATCAAAATGTGATCCCTTTTTGTACCAGAGACCAACATCAGGAGTACCAACTAGGTACCTAAAAATTCTTTTGACTGCTGTGAGGTGTGATTCTCTTGGAGAAGTTTGAAATCTTGCACAAAGACCAACTGAGAAAACAATATCTGGTCTACTAGCAGTTAAATAGAGAAGTGATCCAATCATCCCTCTATATTCCTTTTCAGACATATGTTTTCCATTTTCATCTTTGTCTAAATTTGTTGATGGATGCATAGGAGTAGTCATGATTTTTGCTTCACTCATTTTATATTTTTTGAGTAGATCTTTGATGTATTTTTCTTGACAGATAAAAATACCATCATCTTGTTGCTTGATTTGCAAGCCAAGGAAAAATCTGAGTTCTCCCATCATGCTCATCTCAAATTCACTTTGCATAAGATTTGAAAATTCTTCACACATTTTCTCATTAGTAGCACCAAATATAATATCATCAACATAAACTTGTACAATTAATAAATCTTGTTTATTAGTTTTTATAAAAAGAGTAGTGTCAATTTTACCTCTAGAAAATCCATTATCTAGTAGAAAAGTACTTAGTCTTTCATACCATGCTCTTGGTGCTTGTTTAAGTCCATAAAGAGCTTTGGTTAATTTAAAAACATGATTAGGTTTATGTTCATCTTTGAACCCAGGAGGTTGATGTACATAAACTTCTTCATTTAAGAATCCATTTAAGAATGCACTTTTCACATCCATTTGAAAAAGTTTGAAACATTTATGAGATGCATATGCTAGTAATATTCTGATAGCTTCTAACCTTGCTACAGGTGCAAATGTTTCATCATAGTCTATACCTTCTTGTTGATTGTAACCTTGAGCAACAAGTCTTGCCTTGTTTCTGATCACCTTACCATTTTCATCAAGTTTATTTTTGAAGACCCATCTAGTGCCAATGATTGAATGATTTGGAGGAGTAGGTACCAGGTTCCAAACTTCATTTCTTTCAAATTGCATTAACTCTTCTTTCATGGCTTCAATCCATGATTCATCAACAATTGCTTCATCAATTGTCTTAGGTTCAATTTGAGAGATCATGGCTAGATTGGTTTCATTAACTTGAAAAGATCTTCTTGTTCTTACTCTGTCACCAGTATCTCCTATAATCTGTTCTTGTGGATGGTTTACCACTACCTTCCAAGTTTTAGGTGTTTCTTTTGGAGAAGCTTCTACAGGAGTTTCTTTTGGTTGAGTTTGATCTTCTTCTTCATCATTTTCAATTTGAACAGGTTGCTCTTCAAATTCATCAAACTTAACATGCATACTTTCTTCAAGAGTTTTAGTAGTTAAATTAAAAACTCTATAAGCTTTAGATGTTAGAGAATAACCTAGGAATAACCCTTTGTCTGATTTAGCATCAAACTTTCCTAAATTATCCTTGATGTTCAAGATATAGCAGTAGCATCCAAAGATATGAAAATATGAAATGTTTGGTTTTCTGTCTTTCCAAAGTTCATAAGGAGTTTTGTTTAAAACTTTTCTTATTGAAACTCTATTTAAAATGTAACATGCAGTGTTGATGGCTTCTGCCCAAAAATATTTTTCAACATTTGATTCATCAATCATGGTTCTAGCCATTTCTTGTAAAGTTCTATTTTTCCTTTCAACAACTCCATTTTGTTGAGGAGTTCTTGGACAAGAAAAATTATGAGAGATTCCATTATCATTTAAGAATGATTCAAAGTGTTTCAAATTCTCCACCATGATCACTTCTTATAGAAATGATATTGGATTCTTTTTCATTTTGAACCTTTTTACAAAAGTTTTTAAAATATTCAAGAGATTCATCTTTATGTTTTAAAAACAAAACCCATGTAAACCTTGAGTAATCATCTACAATGACAAAGCCATAATTTTTACCTCCTAGACTTGTAGTTTTGACATGTCCAAATAAATCTATGTGAAGTAGTTCAAGAGGTTTCTTGGTTGATATAAAATCCTTTGGTTTAAAACTACTTTTAGCTTGTTTTCCCTTTGTACAACTTTCACACAATTTATCTTTGTCAAAACTTATCTTAGGTAATCCTCTTACTAGATCAAGTTGAGAAATTTTAGCTAATGTTCTCATACTTACATGTCCTGCTCTTTTGTGCCAAATCCATTTGTCTTTTTCAAGAGTTACAAAACATGATTCAGCAGGTAATTCATCTAAGTATAGAACATACACATTTTTCATTCTTGATCCTTTGAAAAGAGTTTTTCCAGAAGATAATTGTTTGATTTCACAAGTATCAGTTTTGAATACAACTTCAAGACCATTGTCACACAATTGACTAATGCTTATTAAGTTATGTTCAAGACCTTCAACATAGTGAACATTTTCAATTTTAGCTGAGTTAATCTTACCAATCATACCTTTACCTTTGATGCTAGCTTTTTCATTATTTCCAAAGGTAACTAATCCTCCTTCTTTTCTTTCAAAAGATAGGAAGCTTTGCCTGTCTCCAGTCATATGCCTTGAGCATCCACTGTCCAAGTACCAAGGCTTTTTCTTGACTGTTAGAAGACATTCATGCATTTGAAGTTAGAAAGGCTTTTGGTACCCATACTGATTTGGGTCCTTGAGAGTTAGTTTTTGTGTTAAAAGGTTTTTGAAAATTATGTCTTCCAGTTTTAAAAACTTGTTTTTGAGGTTTGTGCTTTTCAGTCTTTCTTTGGAGATTGTTTAAAGACTGATTTTTCTTTTCCTGTAAAACCTTTTTATGACAGAAAAAAAAATTGTGGCCTTGTGTATGACAGTAAGAACAAAATAATTTTCTTACTTTCTTTTCCTTCTTAGGTCCAAAGAAATCTTTGTATAAATTTTGTTTAGAACCTAAACCAGCTTTGTTAAGACATCTTATTTGTGATCCCATGATGTTTTCCAATGTTTTAGTGGATGTTACAAATTTTGATAGATCTTTTTCTAAAGCAAACATATTTAGTTTTAAATTAATGTTTTCCTTTTGAAGGTTAATATCAGCTTTTGGTTTGGGTGATTCTTCATGATTGGTTTTCAAAATTATTATAGTTTCTTTTAAAGTTTGAATCTCATTTTTAAAAGAATCTCTTTCCTTGGTTAATCTATCAATTTCATTTTTGAGTTCACTATTTTTTTGATTTGTAATTTGACAGTCATATAGAAGATTATCAAAAAGATGTTCAGTTTTAACACAAGATGAGCAAGGTTCAAGTGTTACCTCTTCACTGTCTGATTTTGTCATTAGACAGATGTTAGGTTCTTCTTCTTCTGTATCTCCTAGATCATCCAAATCATCCCATGTAGCCATCATTGACTTCTTTTTGAAGAAAGGTTTGCTTTGCTTCAGCTTTGGACAATCAGTTTTGAAGTGACCAAGTTGATTGCAACCATAGCATCTTATCTGACTCATGTCAGTTTCTGGTTTGGATGGATTTCTTCTAGGTGGGAATGATTTTTTGATGTGATTTCTTCTCTGCATGAGCTTTTGAATTCTTCTTGATAGAAAGACTAGTTCTTCTTCATTATCATCTTGAAGAACATCATCACCTTCTATTTCTTCATTTTTTGATTGTTCTTCTGTTTGAGATTCTAGTGCAATCATCTTTTTCTTTTGAGGTTTTTCTTCTTGAAGAATGGCTTCATGAGCTTTTAATGAGCCAATAAGATCCTCAAGTTTCATCTCAGATAAGACTTTGGATTCAGTGATTGCAGTTACTATATGTCTCCAATGCTTTGGCAAACATCTCAGCAACTTTCTAATTCTTTCATGTATGGAATAGCTTTTCCCAAGGGAATTTAGCTCATTTATGATTACTGTGAATCTTCCATACATTTGATCTACAGTCTCATCTTCCTGCATTTCAAACAGTTCAAATTTTCTTACCCCAATATCAATTCTGGTTTCTTTTATACGGCTGGTTCCTTCATGATGAGTTTGAAGTGTGTTCCACATTTCTTGTGCAGTTTTACATTCCATGATCCTGTCATATTCTTCCCTGCACAAAGCACATTTAATAAATAATTTAGCTTTAGTGTTTAGAAGTACCCTATCAGCTTCAGTTGTAGTCCATTCAGCTTGAGGTTTTGGAGTTGTGGTGTCTTTGGTTAGTGGTATGTATTCTCCAATTTCTATAACAGACCACATGTTGTTGTCTTGTGATCTTAGAAACAGTTCCATTTTATCTTTCTAATAGTAATAGTCATCTCCTTCAAATAGAGGTGGTCTATTTGAAGATCCTCCTTCTGAAATGAATTTTGCAGCTTTTGCCATTACTTCCTTCCTGAATCTTTTCCTCTAGCACTTGTTAGATGCTTAGTTTTAGAGGCAGTGCTCTGATGCCAATTGAAGTAACAATATTTGTCACAAGAAAGGGGGGTTTGAATTGTGACCTTTTAAAATTTTTGCTGCAATACTAAATCAAAGGTAAGTAGCAAAATGAAATCACACAATTTGTTGGAGATCAATCTCCTAAGATGTATAAGCAGAAATAAAAGTGATATGTGTGATTAGTGTTTGCTTAAAGTAAAGAGTAGGGAAAGAAGAAAACAAACATAAGGAATTTATCCTGGTTCACCCCTTAATGATATGGGCTACGTCCAGTCCCCACTTTGAGTGAGTTTTTCCACTATAATCTAGACCAAGATTACAACAAGTTCTTCCCTTAACCTTAACCAAGGCTAAGTAACAAAATCAGTTATCACCAACTGATTTCCTACTCAATCAATTCTCACTAATTGACTTGAGTTAGATCTCTCAAAGATATGAAATGATTTTGGATCTTACAAGCTTATACCAACCTAAACTAGTTGTATATGCTCAAAATAAATTACACTCAAGATACTCAATGAATTTAGATCCTAGATACTAGAAAGCTTTGGAGTATGAGTGAAAAAAGGAGAGCTTTAAGATTGCTTAGTGAAATGTGAATCAATGTTTTTGATTGCTTGAAAACTCTTGTTCTTCCTTGTAGCCAACCTTGCTATTTATAGAAGAAGAAGTTCCTTTGATATTTGAACTTCAAATAATGCTGTTGGGAGTGAGAAATAGCCGTTGCCAAATGGGCAAAACAGTCCATTCAAATATGTCCTTTTTTAAGTAAGCCTGGAGACCATTCTTCTTATGGTCTCTGCCAAATGGATTTGAAGGAATATCAAGCATATTCTGTTTGCCAACTGTAATGAGCTGTTTCTGATGTTATAACCGTTGTAGAACAATAGCCCATGTGTGAAAATAGCTTGTGGATAAGAATATAGCTTGTAGCCAAAATCTGGGAGACCATTCTCCTGTCTGCTGGAGACCATTCTCCTGTCTGTTGGAGACCAAAGCTTCTTGTGTGAGAAAGGAAGCAAACGAATTTGCTAAGTTGTTGCAAGCTGTTTGGCAGTTGTACAAGACTTAGCAAAGCCTAGAATAGCCACTATTCAAGTGTACTTCCAAAGGACATGTGAATAGTAAGTCTTTGCCACTTGTATGACAAAGTGAAGCTTCTCTTTCTTTAGCTTGTACTTTCAAAATGTGTTTCAGTCCTTTGCAGCATCCTTTGTCTAGTTCTCATTGGTCTAGATTTTTCTTTAATGATGATATTGGAGAACATAAGACCTTGTCAATAATTTGTGAGCTTTTACTTCCTTAAAAACACTTAAATGAGTAAGCTCAAGGATCAAAATTATTCCTTGCCTTAAAAGACTTATTCCAAACTGTTGTGATACTATATTTAAGTCTTGTATAAAGTTCATCCTTGTCCCATATGAAGTTGACTTAAATAAGTGCTTATCCAATGAATATGTGAGTCTGGGAGACCATTCAGAGACCGTTCTCCAGACAAAAACTTGCTTATTTGTTTCTTGTGATTAAGACATAATGATATTAATTCTTTGCATCTGTCTTATATTAAATCACTCAAAAGCACTTGTTAGATCACAAGATAATCAGAATATAATTAAAACTTAATTAAGGATGTTTTGTTATCTTTAAAACATCAAAATAGGATTTTGTCTCAACAGGAAGCACTGCATTGGATTAAGAATTTGGGTTATAAGAGCTGTCAAAATGGGCCGGGCTAATGGGCTGGGCCATTAGCCCGTGGATTTGAGTCGGGCCGGGCCATTTAAAAAGTCGTTAAAAAATATCCGGGCCTTTTTTAGCCCAGCCCAACTAGCCCAATTAAAAAATGGATCGGGCTGGGCTTGCCCACCGGGCTTTGGGCTGGCCCGTTTAAAATTAAAAAAAAAAGAGTTTTTAGTTAAAAAAAAAAAACATTTTGGGCTAACCCATTTTTTTAAAGTAAGCCCATAAATACTCGGAAGTAGAGAAGATATACTTGTATGCCGAATCAAGTGCTCAAGGGGCTTAGGCCAAGAAGTTAACTATTTTGTAATATATTTTGATTTTGATTTTGATTATCTAAGGATTCACTTTGTATGTTGCCACAAATACTCTTACATGTGCATGAATCTTTGTTTGGTAGATATATTTTGTATGAATGTTGATTTGATGGTTGTTTTATGTGGTAATTATTTTGTCAGTTGTGTCATTGATCCTTTTTGGCGTGCGCTAAAAAAATTATATGGGCCGGGCTAGCCCATCGGGCTGCATGGTCCAATAGGGCTTGGGCCGGGCTAGAATTTGGCAGCCCATATAGAAATCGGGCCAGCCCAGGCCCGCCCACTTATACGCGCTGGCCCGCCGGGCTGGACCGGGCTGGGCCGGGCTGGCCCATTTGACAGCTCTAGTTATACTAACGTTAGATTGCAAAGTAGTTGTAGATGGTGTTGTCGGTAATCCCAATTCTCAAACTGGATTTGGTGCTAAATTTGAGGATAAGTTTTATTAGGAGAGAAGCCAATAATGTTGCTCATTTGCTAGCTAGAACATCATTGTCTTTTGCTAGTCAGACAAGAGTTTGATTATATACCATCTTGTATTGTGAATGTTTTGATGAATGAAAGAAGTTAATTTTCTTACTGTAAAAAAAAAGTAGCTTATGTAAATAAATAAAGTTTTATACTAATTTATAAATTTTCACTAACAAAAATTGCATCTTTATAAGTGTGTGTTTGGTTTGGCGGTGACGAGAATTGAGTTTGACAGAATTGATTTTAAGAGAATTGATTCTAATTAAAAGTGAGTTGAAACAAATTGATTTATGTTTGGATACATTTATATAAAATTGATTATTATCAATTAGGTTGTTTGGATGATTTAAATCAAAATAGCTTTTACATGTCTAATTACCAAAATGAGTTTTCAGTGTATTTTTTTATAAGGTTTTTTTTAATGTACTTAAAATTAGAATTGTTAGTGTAGTTATTTTATTTCTATCTTGATTTAGTAATTTTGGTAATACCAATTTTTTCCAAAATAAAATAAGTATTTTAAAAATAAATAAAATAAGGAGCATCTTATTAAAAAAAAAAAAGACCAAAAAAGAAACTTAATTTAAGGCTTGATGGCTGATGCACAAAAGACAAAAGAAACCTAAGATAAACTTAAATGGGTCGGGTCACAAATATTAAGCCCAAGCTGTTTGTTTTCTTCTTCTTCAACTAACCCACAAGGTAGCCGCAATAACTTACTGAGGAAGGGTAACATAGGAAATATATTTGTTGGATATGTTGGAACAAAGTGGGTCTGACATGAACCTCTAATGTTTTAAGTGGTTTTGATGATAACAAAGTATTAAAATTACAATTGGAATTACTAATGATTATTCTAGTGTGCAGAATTACAAGTTAAAGTTCATTCAGAAGCACTATGAATAACAGCAGAGAAGACAGTCAAAATGAGCTCTGAAAGCACATCACTGTTCATCAGAAGCTTAAATTTTGCATGTTGAAGAAAGTGCCTCTGAGGACAAAAACAAGGCTCTGACGGACTCAGAAGCAAAAGGACCTCAAGAAGCAAAGTCAACAGCAAAAGGAATTTACGTCACTCAAGAACTGACATATCCAGAACCAATGATTGAAGAACAATCTACTTCAAGGGTCTGTCACGTCCACAGGAAGGAATATTCGTTAGTACAACGTTAACCTTATCCATATGTGGAGCGCAATTGAGGATCGTACTATTGTACTATTATTACTCAAAATGGATGAGTGATAATTCAAATAGCAAGGTAGTGGAATTGGATATCTTTACCAAAGAAGGTAACTACAGCTATCATAATTGTACGAGTAAATTCCAGCTGGCACCTCTCTCTCTCTGCAACGGTCATCATCTTCCTCCAAGTATAAATAGAAGACTCAAATGGAAGAAATGACTACTGTTCCATTAACACTATTCTATTACTACGTTCAAAGACTAAGAAGCATTCTGACACCATAATTTCAATCTGTCATTCTAAGTCTTAGAACAATTTGAGTTGTATTTTGTAAACACCTCTGATAGTATATCAAGTGTCCCTAAACATTCATTCTTAGATTTTAAAGTTTGATTGTGAAGTCTCTTGTTAAGTATAACTTGAGCATTTGAGAAGTCTCTTGCAAGTGTGCTTGAGCAAAGTGTAATCTTGTAAAGATTATAGTGAAAAGCTCTTGTTGAGAACAAGGGGACTGGACGTACCTTCAATTTGTGAAGGGAACCAGGATAAATCTGTGTGTCTATCTTTCTCTCTCTCAGCATCTCTTTGAATTTGTTTTAAATCCGCTGCATTAAACATCTTAAGAACCAAAAAGTTTTAAATTCCTAAAACACAATTCAACCCCCCCTTCTTGTGTTTTTCCACCTTCAATTGGTATCAGGAGCTGGGCTGTTGCCTAACTCTCACCTATCAGTGAAAAAGTTAAGATTCAGGAAGGAAAAACATGTTTGCCGAGAAAGGAAACAATAGCAACAACAACAACAACAACAACGTGAACTATGACTATGATTCAAATTCTAAAGACAGAAGGTCTTCTGACAAAGTTCCCTTTTTCAATGGAACTGAGACCGGTTATCCATTCTGGAAAACCAAGATGTACAGTCACATCATGGGGATTGATTGTGATCTGTGGGACTTGGTAGAAGATGGAGTAAATTTTGAAAATATGGATTTGGAAGGAATAGTCAGCTCTAAAGACAGAAAGGCTTTTACACCTACTCAAAAGCTGGAGTATAAGAAGCACCACAGTGTAAAAGGGATGATGACAAATGCCATCTCTCATGATGAGTACTTGAAAATTGGAGATAAGAGAACGGCTAAGTCTATCTGGGATTCTCTTAAATCCAAGTATGAAGGAAATAAACAAGTTAAGGAGGCCAAGGCCAACTTGTTAGTACATCAGTATGAATTATTTAAAATGAAGGACAGAGAGGACAATGTTCTCTAGGTTTCAAATTCTTGTTTCTGGACTTCAAGTTTTAGATAAGAGCTATACTGAGGCTGATCATGTAAGGAAAGTACTCAGAAGCTTGCCGCCAAAGTGGAGACCAAAAGTAACAGCGTTTCAGGAATCTAAGGATTTAGATACTGTGTCTCTTGAAAGCTTGGTTAGTTCTCTAAAGAGTCATGAGATGGAACTCATGACTGATGAATCGACTAAGAAGCTAAAAGGGATAGCCCTAAGCACCAAGAGTTCCTCTAAGGCTCTGAAGGCGAAGGTTATAGTATCTGATGAAGAAGCTTCTGAAGAAGGTCACGAGATGGACTCTGATGAAGAAGAAGAAATGGTTCTAATGGCTGCAAGAGTATCGCAATGGGCTAAGAGAAGCAAGAAGTATGCTGATAAGTTTGGAGGTTCTTCCAAGAAGGTTGGTGCTTCTAAGGATAAGAAGGAAGAACAAAACAAATGCTTTAAGTGCAACAAACCAGGACACTTCATTGCTGACTGCCCAGAGAACCTGAGTAAAACATCCAAGAGAACCTCTAACAAAGAAAGATATAAAAGTAAGCTCAAGAAGGGGTTCTTTGCCACTTGGGATGATTTGGATCAGGAATCAGATTCTGATGGGGAAGAAGAAGCAAACCTAGCCTTGATGGCAACCACTTCTGACCAAGAGAACTCTGAGCACGAAGCTGATTCAGATTCAGAAGATGAAGATGAGGTACTTGCTAATCTTTCTCGCTCTGAATTAATAGATTCCTTGAAAGATGCCTTAAAACTTTTAACCAAAAAGGCAGGTGAGTGTAAGGTCCTTAAAAAGGCCTACAACAACCTGACCAAAAAGGCAAATGAAATAATTGAACAAAATGAGTCTCTAAAATCAAGAAATGAATTTATGGAAACTCATTATGTTCTTGATGATAAGGTTCCTCCAGAGCATGAATTTGCTCTTCAGGAATTTCTTATCAATGGAATGAAAAGAAGCAAAATAGCCTCTTTGATTTATCATGTGAGTAGAAATAGAGGAGAAGGTCTTGGATTCTCACGTTTTAAAAATAATCCATTATCTTCAAAATCCTCTAATGTAGATAAATCAAAACCTAAGGTTGTCTTTGTAAAGAGTCAATCAGAAGTTCTAAATGAGTCAGCTTCTAATAGAACATCAAAGCCAGAGGCTCCAAAGTCAAAGGCTCTGAAGGTTAAAACCTCAGAACCTAAGATTTTTAAGCCTCAAGCTAATGTTAAATCTAAAGAAACTCTGACACATTCAAGAACAAAGCTCAAGAGTTATGATAAACCCAAAAACTTTTCAACAAGGGTGGATAACTCTAGAGGCTCTGATAGGCCCTTCAAACAAAGATCACCTAGGCCTGTAAAGACTAACACAAAAGGACCCATAAATATATGGGTACCAAAGTCTCAAATAATATTTGCTTCAGGTTTGCACACCAAGAAGGCCAAAGCAGCAATGCTGGTACCTGGACAGTGGCTGCTCACGTCATATGACGGGAGAAAAGCATATGTTCCAAACCCTGACTCTGAAGGAGGGAGGTACTGTGGGGTTTGGAGGAAACCAAAAAGGGAAGATCATTGGTACAGGTATAGTAGGTAACTCTTCTCTTTCAATTAAAAATGTTTGGTTAGTTGATGGCTCAAACATAATCTGCTTAGCATTAGTCAATTTTGTGATAGCGGATTTATTGTTAAATTTGATAAAGAGGCATGTACAGTAATCAATGACTCTGACAAGTCCATATTGTTTAAAGGATTAAGAAGAGGTAATGTTTATAAGGTGAATCTGTCAGAACTCACTGAGCAGAAAATAGTTTGTCTTCTATCTCTGAATGATGAAAAGTGGGTCTGGCACCAACGCTTAGGTCATGCTAACTGAAGATTAATCTCTAAGCTTAGCAAACTAAAGTTGGTTAAAGGCCTGCCAAATCTTAAATATCATTCAGATGCTCTGTGTGGTCCTTGTCAGATTGGCAAAATTTCAAAAACTTCTTTTAAACCTAAAAACATTGTCTCTACCTCAAGACCTTTAGAACTACTTCACATTGATTTGTTTGGTCCAGTAAGTACTGCCTCAATCAATGGGAAGAAATATGGATTAGTCATTGTTGATGATTACAGTAGATGGACTTGGGTAAAGTTTCTAAGAGTGAAAGATGATGCATATGATGTGTTCAGCATCTTCTGCACTCAAGTGCAAAACGAGAAAGGTCTCAAAATCTTAAAGGTAAGAAGTGACCATGGTGGTGAGTTTGAAAACGAACCATTTGCAACTTTTTGTGAAGATCATGGCATTGTCCATGAGTTCTCTGCTCCTAGAACACCACAACAAAATGGTGTTGTAGAGAGAAAGAACAGGTCTTTACAAGAGATGGCAAGAACCATGATGCATGAGACAAAACTTGCTAAGCACTTCTGGGAAGAAGCTGTAAACACAGCTTGTTATATTCAAAATAGGATCTATATTAGACCTCTATTGAATCTAACAACATATGAACTCTTCAAAGGAAGAAAGCCCAACATCTCTTATTTTCATCAGTTTGGATGTACCTGTTACATTCTAAACAACAAGGCCTACAAAAGAAAATTTGATGCCAAAGCTTGTAAGGGAATCTTTATAGGTTACTCTGAACGCTCAAAGGCATACAGAGTGTATAATTCTGAAACTAACACAGTGGAAGAATCTATACATGTTAGATTTGATGATAAAGAGCCTGACAGTAAAATGTCAGAGCAAGATGATAGTTATGCAGGTGTTCCATACCAATACATCAATTCAGAACCTGAAAAAGCATCAGAAGCTGTTGAAGCTTCTGAAGCTGTATTGGAAGAAGATGCTGAAGAAGGATCTCAATTAGAAGCATCACAAGAACATGATGACACTTCAGAAGAAGACACCCAACCAAGTGCTGATGTTGATGAAGCTCCAAGAAGGAAATTCAAATATAGATCATCACATCCAGAAGATCTAATTCTTGGAAACAAAGAAAGTCCAAGAAAGACAAGATCAGACTATCAACAACTTGATTCACTTCTGGGACTAATCTCAATGATAGAGCCAAAGAATGTTGATGAAGCACTTACTGATGATGGATGGATTGTAGCTATGCAAGATGAGCTCAATCAGTTTCAAAGAAATGATGTATGGGACTTAGTGCCAAGACCAGCACATAAGAACATCATTGGAACCAAGTGGGTATTTAGAAACAAAATGAATGAACAAGGTGAAGTGGTAAGAAATAAAGCTAGACTGGTAGCACAAGGCTACGGTCAGCAAGAAGGTATAGACTTCACTGAAACATTTGCTCCAGTAGCAAGACTGGAAGCAATTAGGTTACTTCTTTCATATGCTGTTAACAATGGGATTACATTGTACCAAATGGATGTTAAGAGCGCCTTTCTAAATGGTGTTATTTCTGAAGAAGTATATGTCAAGCAACCTCCAGGTTTTGAGGATTTGAAAAACCCTGACTATGTTTTTAAATTAAAGAAATCACTTTATGGTCTCAAACAAGCTCCTAGAGCTTGGTATGAAAGACTAAGTAATTTCTTATTAGAAAATGGTTTTCAAAAAGGACAAATTGACAATACATTATTCAGAAAGACATCTAAGAAAGATATCTTAATTATTCAAATATATGTTGATGATATTATTTTTGGTTCTACTAATGCTTCCTTGTGCAAGAGTTTTTCAAAGCTGATGCAGGATGAATTTGAGATGAGCATGATGGGTGAATTGAAGTTCTTCCTTGGAATCCAAATTAATCAAGGAAAAGATGGCACTTACATTCATCAAAGCAAATATACTAAAGAGCTTCTGAAGAAGTTCAACCTTGATGACTGCAAGATAATGTCTACACTCATGCATCCTACAAGCAGCCTAAGCAAGGAAGAGATTGGAAGCAAAGTAGATCAGAAGCTGTATCGAGGTATGATTGGTTCTTTACTCTACCTAACAGCATCTAGACCGGATATCTTATATAGTGTATGCTTGTGTGCAAGATTCCAATCAGATCCTAGAGAACCTCACTTAACTGTTGTTAAGAGGATCTTTAGATATCTGAAAGGAACTACTAATCTAGGACTTCTTTATAAAAAATCCCTAGATAGTAAGCTAGTTGGATTCTGTGATGCTGACTATGCTGGTGATAAGATTGAGAGAAAATCCACTAGTGGAAATTGCCAATTCATTGGTGAGAATCTCATATCTTGGGCTAGCAAGAGACAAACAACTATTGCTTTGTCTACAGCAGAAGCAGAATACATCTCAGCTGCTAAATGCTGCACACAGCTTCTCTGGATGAAATATCAGTTGGAAGATTATAACATAGCTGAGAGTAGTATTCCATTATATTGTGACAATACTGCTGCTATTCACTTGTCTAAGAACCCTATTCTACACTCTAGAGCTAAACATATTGAAATAAAACATCATTTTATAAGAGATCATGTTCAGAAAGGTACAATAGATATTCAATTCATTGATACTGAACATCAATGGGCTGACATATTTACTAAACCTTTAGCAATTGAAAGATTTGATTTTATCAAAAAGAATTTGAACATGCACTATATCTCTGAAGAAAATTAGCTCTGAGAAGTAGAATAGAATTAGCATCTGAAGCTCAATCAGAACCCCTTATAATTTAGAGTCTCATTTGGGAAGCTCTGAATGATTTGGGCTCTGAAGGGCAAGAGGTTCTGATATGGTATCAGATACAAATGAGTTTGGCTCTGAACCTTTCGGAAACGAAACGTTCAGTACTAGTAAGTGTATAACAGTTGTCTGTACACGCGTCAGCTACGATTAAAACTCTTTCAACACGTGTCTAGATCCTGACGGGCAGAGAACAGTTAATGATGATTATGGCAGTTAAGTATATTATTTAATTTTTTAAAACTGCTCGCGCTCCCTCCCAATGTTTATTTTCTCTGTGTATGTGTGCTAGTTACTATTTATAAGTCACTTCACTCACTTGCACAACTTTTTACACGAAATCACTACCTACACAACCCTAGACTTTACAGAAAAAATCCCAATCTTCATCCTCTCAATTTTCTGCAACTATGGCTGCTCGCTCGTCAAACGAAATCATCCAAGAACCGTTTAACCCTTCCCTACCACCCATCATTGATCTTAATTCGAAAGATAATCTAGTTTATCAACAAAATCAAACGGACGCCGGTCCAGACTCATACGATTTCTACACAGAGAAGTTTGTAGATTTCGAAAGTTTGAAAGCTAATGGAATCAATGTTCAAAATCTGTTCTTTGATCAAAAATGGGAAAATTATTTTGAAATGTTGAATGGTTTTGTGTATTATGACATTGTCAAATATTTCTGGCAAAAAGCAAAGGTTTTTGACAGAGTAAGTGCTGATGAAGAATATAAGAATCTAATTGCCAAGAACAAATTTCTTAAGGGTAAATCAAGACAGGAACTTGGTTTGAAACCATATAGAGGAAGGGAAATAAGGTCAAACATTTTGGGTATCAATGTTGTAATTACTCAGGCACACATTGCCAAGATTCTTGGTCTGGATAATCAAGGGGAAGATATAGAAGTGTATGATACAAAGAGCAAGCATTTAGACTCAATCAATCAGGACCTGTTTAAACCTGGGAGTACCAACAGAGAGTTTGGAAAGTTGAAGTGCATGAGGCACCAGTTTGAATTTGCTTTCAGAATATTTCTCGCTACAATAGTCACTAGGGAAGGTGGATTAGATACCATATCTATCCCACATAAGCACTTCATTTGGTTCCTATACAAGAAGATGAAGGTTAATCTGGCTAAGATTTTATTTGATCACATGTGTTTAACCATCACTGCAAGCAGAACCAAAATGCCTTCTAACATTCATCATCCTAGGCTCATATCAGAACTCATCAGGTAAACTAAACTCACAGACATTCTGAGTGCCAAAGAAAAGCTTAGAGTTTTTCAAACTGCTAAGTATGATGCTACGGTTCTGGTGAATATGAAAAGAAAAACCAAGAATGAAATTATCTCAATGAAGACGCCTCTGGAGCAAGTTTATGAAAAGTACTTCTGGTGTGATGGGTTTCCCACCATATCAGAACATGACAATGAGGATGTCATCAATAATTTCATTGAGATAGTTAGAAGAGATACTGGGGTAAGAGTACCCAGAAAGATGGTTGTGAGTGTACCTAATTGGGAAATATTCAAAGGTCCAAAGGCTATTACAAGGTCTTTGAGGAAGCCAAAGACCACTGAACAAGAGATTGCTGATGATGGTTCTGAGGACCAAGAAAACTCTGGTGCTGATGAGGCTATGGGAGGAGATAGTGGTGCTGAGGATATGGCCACTGAAGCTGTTCAGAAGGAAAGGCGGTCAAAGAAGAGAAATGACAGGCCTCAAGCTTCTGAGGAGGATCAGAACCCTCCTATGCCTGCCAAAAGATTGAAGTCTCGAGCTTCAAAGCCAAAAGGTAAAATCTCTGAGCCTAATACTTCTAGCATTCCAGTAGCTCAAAATGTTAATCCTGAACCTCAACCCTCTATCTCTCAACCCCCTCAAACTACCAATCAAACAACTCCAATAGACTTCACTGTACCTCTTAGTGTAGTCTTACCTGATCATGGAACTATATCATCATCATCATCTGATACTAGCACTGACTCTGAGGAGTTCATTGCTAAGATAATCAGAGAAGGACCAAAGAAAACAAATCTTAAAAAGACTACCAAGAGACCCATTAAGAAACCAATCCAACTCTCCTCTGATGAAGAAACCCCCATCATCATTGACACTACCATCCTCAATCAACCTTCCAACCCTGAATCTGTTCTTGAGCACCTTCAACAACACTTATCTGGAGATGCATTTACGCACTCCAATCCAAACACACCACCTCGCTTTCCTTTTAACAATCCATCTGCTGATCAAGTTGATCATGAACCACCTGTTACTCAATCTATTCAAACTCCTCCTCCATCACTTGATCACATCTCACAAGTTAATCCACCCACATTTACACCTGTTCAGGATGAGTCAATTGCTCATTCTGAAGCCCAACAAGAATCACCTCATCAATCACCCAATAAAGTCATGACTGAACAACAACATCAATCACCTCCACCTGATGTATACACTGATGAATCATCTCCTGCACCTTCACCACAACCCTTCTTTGGACCACTCAACAAACCTCTAGTCTTAGAAGAGGTTCTTGAGCTTTACCAACACATTTCTAAGGCTGAAGCCCAATTTTTCAAAGATTCCATCAATGTTGATGATGACATCATTCCTCCTGACCTCAGCAAAATAAAAATCATAAATCTCAAACGAAAACAACCTGAGCCAACTATTCCCTTTGATCCATCAATACCCTTTTTCAACTCTGACTCTGAACCAAACCTTGAGCTTTTGCACAATGCTATTGGTATTAGACTTAAGAGATTCAAACAAAGGGAGGAAGAAGCTCTTATCTTCCCTTCTGATTTTGATGCTGATGTCAGAGAGATGGAGTACTTGTTTAGTCAATCTTTACAAATTCTTAGTACTCATCTGAAGAACAAGACAAAGGACAGGGGAATGAAGACAGCAAGGGAATTATTTGAGATTGCTGAGAGGTTAAGTGCTCCAAGGCTCACAGTCTACAATCATGAAGAGGAATGTGCAAGGTTGGCAGCTTTGGAAGCTGAGATCAAGAAGTTAGCTGAGCAGGCCTTGATAGCTGCTGAACAGGAAAGGGCAGCTGAAGCTGAGCACAAAAGGCTAGCTGAACAAGAGGCATTAAACTTATTGGTGGATAGGGTTGTGCACATTGCTACATTTGAAACCAATAAGCTCAATGAAAATCAAGCTGCTGAACAAGATGTTGACATGCTTGATCAGAATCTGATAAGAGAAGATAATGATATGGATATCAATGAAGATTCTGACAAGGGTAAGAAGCCCATTATTGATCCAACTCCTTCTCACTCTCTTATGAGGATTGACATAGCTTCTACCTCGTCTGCAATACTTCCAGCAGTTCAAGATGCATTGGATAGCATCATAACTGAAATGGCTAATGAAATTGATGAACTAAGAGTGGATGTGCGCACTGATGTGAATGCTGCTGTGGAAACAGTTCACAAAAGGATGGATGACATGATGTTAACCCTTCTGAAAGCCATAGCAGATGTTAAGAAACCTTAGTCATTGTTTGTGCACTTGTTTTGTTGTTAGTTCTTGTGTAATATTTGGATAATTTTTTTTTTTAATTAAAATCTATATTATCCATTCTTGTGTGTTTGTATATTTACTTGTGTGTTTGTTTTATATTTGTTTTTCAAAATTTAACTTCTTTATATACCATGATTTTGTCTGGTACTCTTGAGAATTCTGGCTCTAATGAAAGATGCTGAAGAGCATCTTAGTTTTTAAACTAATAAGTCTAGGATTTTAAAAACCTAAGAGTCCCTCTCATCAGTACTCCTGTTTACTCATGAAATAGCTTCTTAGTATTATGGCCTGTTAAATAGCCGGGGCATCTAGTGATTACTTTTGAAGTATCCTAGTTTAATACTGTATGAGGCGTGTCTGGTAACTGGTGTTCTGACAATAAGCATGGGGTATATAAAAGAAAGTAAGCTTAAAAGAGAGAGATAGGTAGAGGAACAACTTTTATTATTAATAAAAAGATTCTTTATTACATATGATCACACCTAGCCTAAGGCTTAGATTTAGAAGCCTCTGATTCTATACTCTTCAGTTTCTTATTGAGAAGAGATAGTGCTTCATCAGCAAGCTTCTGAACCTCAGCTGGATAATCTGCTAGATTATCTTCATATGTCCATAAGAACTCTTCCAGATCAGAGCCCAATTCTTCCTCCTCTGACTCTGTTAAAATCAGTTCTTCCTTGTTTCTCTCATATCGTAGCCTGTTTTCTTCGCAGCGCCAGGGCTCTGCTTCCTTCTTGCTCTTGTCTTTTGAGCCTGAAGCATCTTTGGTAACCTGCTTTTCCATTGTATGTTTGTTTTTGGAAATGACTTGATTACTCTGAATGAGTAAAATGAGAGGAATCATCCTTTATTTATAGTACCTTCAAGATATCTTGTCAGTAGGATAATCAATGCCATTCATTGAATGCGTTTGGTTGTCACTGCCTTTTGACTTGACTACCTTGTTTGGCGCTTTGACTGCTTGGTTTTCTGTGTCTTTTTGACTGATGCCAAAAGGGGGAGTAAGAGTAGCGTTAAAATTAATGTTGATTCATTCATATACTGCTCAATCTGAAACTGTAATGTTAAATGCATTATGAATCAATGTTTATCCCTTAAAATTAATGTTGATTCATTCATATACTGCTCAATCTGAAACTGTAATGTTAAATGCATTATGAATCAATGTTTATCCCTTATGATTCTTTCTCATTCTGAACGATTATTGAAAGGGGAGAAAATTTAAGAACCTAAAATAAAATTCATAGATAATATCAGAAGAGCTTGCAAACCACCTCTGAGCATTATCAGACTCTAAGAAGCAAAGCTTACAAAACTATGCTTCTGAGAGTTAAATATGAAAATTTATTTTAAGTTAATAAATCGACTCTTAAACTGTTTTAATTAATTATGGATAAAACTTAGGGGGAGCTTACAAACCTACCCTTATGGATTATCAGACTCAGGGGGAGATTGCAAACCTTTGAAACCTGAAGTCAACATAATTAAATTAAATCAACAACAATTGAATTTTAATGCTTTGGTTTGTCATCATCAAAAAGGGGGAGATTGTTGGAACAAAGTGGGTCTGACATGAACCTCTAATGTTTTAAGTGGTTTTGATGATAACAAAGTATTAAAATTACAATTGGAATTACTAATGATTATTCTAGTGTGCAGAATTACAAGTTAAAGTTCATTCAGAAGCACTATGAATAACAGCAGAGAAGACAGTCAAAATGAGCTTTGAAAGCACATCATTGTTCATCAGAAGCTTAAATTTTGCATGTTGAAGAAAGTGCCTCTGAGGACAAAAACAAGGCTCTGACGGACTCAGAAGCAAAAGGACCTCAAGAAGCAATGTCAACAGCAAAAGGAATTTACGTCACTCAAGAACTGACATATCCAGAACCAATGATTGAAGAACAATCTACTTCAAGGGTCTGTCACGTCCACAGGAAGGAATATTCGTTAGTACAACGTTAACCTTATCCATATGTGGAGCGCAATTGAGGATCGTACTATTGTACTATTATTACTCAAAATGGATGAGTGATAATTCAAATAGCAAGGTAGTGGAATTGGATATCTTTACCAAAGAAGGTAACTACAGCTATCATAATTGTACGAGTAAATTCCAGCTGGCACCTCTCTCTCTCTGCAACGGTCATCATCTTCCTCCAAGTATAAATAGAAGACTCAAATGGAAGAAATGACTACTGTTCCATTAACACTATTCTATTACTACGTTCAAAGACTAAGAAGCATTCTGACACCATAATTTCAATCTGTCATTCTAAGTCTTAGAACAATTTGAGTTGTATTTTGTAAACACCTCTGATAGTATATCAAGTGTCCCTAAACATTCATTCTTAGATTTTAAAGTTTGATTGTGAAGTCTCTTGTTAAGTATAACTTGAGCATTTGAGAAGTCTCTTGCAAGTGTGCTTGAGCAAAGTGTAATCTTGTAAAGATTATAGTGAAAAGCTCTTGTTGAGAACAAGGGGACTAGACATACCTTCAATTTGTGAAGGGAACCAGGATAAATCTGTGTGTCTATCTTTCTCTCTCTCAGCATCTCTTTGAATTTGTTTTAAATCCGCTGCATTAAACATCTTAAGAACCAAAAAGTTTTAAATTCCTAAAATACAATTCAACCCCCCCTTCTTGTGTTTTTCCACCTTCAGGATACTGGTTGAAATTGCTGCACACTAATTAAAATTTCAAAAGCTCCAAATACTAGCTTCGACTAGAATTGAGTTTGGGGATGTAAAATCGATTTTAGATCATCTACCCAATCCTGCTGCAGCGAAAAATCGCGTTTTAGAACTTGGACGCGCGTTTACTCTGTTCCGCCGCGTAACCAAACACTCACTAAGTTGTTTTCTTATAAACTACTTTGAAAAGTTTATAATAATGCATAAAAATTTATTTATTTGCATAAATTGTTTATCATAAGCTCAAAATTAAATCAATCCAAATGAGGCCTTAGTATTCTTTCTTTTTTCAAATATAAGAATTTTTTTTTTCTAGATTTATCAATTATTCAAAGAATCTAGAAAGTAGTGTGTTTTTCTTATATTTGAATTTAGAGGGAGTAAAAATCATTCCGACGTTGAACAAATATTTCCAAAGACAATAAGAAATTAATAAACAAAAATATTAATATTAAAAACGAGCTAATTTCTCTCCGTGTAACTAATTGTTAATGTAATATCTACAATCTTTAATTTCATCGATCTATGAAGAAAAAAACAGTTGTTAGTGTTCGTTTATGTTGACTATTTGTGGTCTTTGACCCATCGAACCCAATCACATTTTGACTTCAAAAGTCATATGTAAGGATGAGAGAGCTTTGAATTTGGTGATAACATTGATAAGTGGGGATGTTTTTCATTAATTTCTTTTAAATAGTTTAATGACTTGAATTTAACCCATTAAAATAAATAAGTGAAAAAATATCTCCATTTACTTAAAATATTTTTATTTGATATTGAAAATGATAAAATCAATCAATATAGTGAAATTTGTGTTGGATTATTTAGATGTAATATGTCATCACAAAACAACTTATGAAGTGAACTTTAAATTAGGTTTCTTAAATCTTCCGTTTGAAAGGTTCTAAATTTCAATGGTTACGAGTTGTGGTCTTCAAGTTGTGATTTTAAAGCGAAAACTAATTTGGTAATCACTTATGAGTTAACCATTCACAAGTTACCACCCTTGTCGAGTTATTGATGCTTGGTGAACATTTGTTTTGTACAAGAAGAACACAAAGTCCAGAAGAAAAAAATAAATTATGAAAGCGCACACACATTCTTAGGCATACAAACCCTGAAAAATGTAATAACAAGAGATACTATGAAGATTTGTACATCAAATGAAGGAGTTTCCGAAGTTAAAACATCAAATGAATTCTGCATATATAATACAATTGTTAGCTAGGTAAAACAAAGTATGTCGATCCATGTTGATAACCGATAAGCTCTTGTATGCGACGAATCATAATAGGGGTGTCCTCAGGGGCGGAGCCAGGAATTAAAATGCGGGGGACTGAGTTCAACAAATATAATTTTGTAAAAAAAAAATACATTTTAATCATTCAATTTATACAAATAATTTTGAAGTGTATAAGTAAAAAACAAGTGGATTGCTTTTTCCTTAATATCTTTAAACTTATATCTTTCAATTAAATAAATTTAAAGGAAAAAGAATATCATACACTTTCCAATTTAATATCATGAGGTGCAAAGAAATATAATATCTATGATAAAAATAGTGTATTATTTTCTACCAATTTTTTTAAAAAAAAAAAGTATTAAGTGATCAAAGAGGACCATTTTTATGAATGAAAATATCATATCTTTTAATTGGAGAAGCTAAATTGGAGTAGTCCACATGCCTATTTATTAGCATATCATCATAGTATTAACATATCATCACATTATTAGTATTAGTATAGTATAAACAAATTGAAAAGTTAGGGGAACTGCAGCCACCCTAAACCTATGTTGTGGCTCTGCCACTGGGTATCTCCATTAAGGTTGCATCTCCCTGTAACCATGTCAGTATTTTAGAGTCACTTTCTACAGTGAGATGAGTAACTCCTCGTCTTTACACCAACTCCATTTTTACTTACATGCCTCATATTTTGTTATGCAGAGATTGACAGGTACCGATTTTTTTAGTGTATTCTTGTATCCACTAACCATCTAAATCTTGCAGTAAGCCACCACACACTCACAAAGATCCACAAAAACCTTATGAGCTACATTACAATTAAGCTTGATTCAACCTTCTTTAGGACACTTCCAACCAATCAATACAATGTTCATTTTCCACAAACTTATTGTAAAATGATAATACCCGCATTCATCAATATCTTTCGTCATATTGAAGATCACATGAATAGGATATGCAGGATGCCAAAAAAATTCATCAAAGATGACTTTGTTTCACCATGAACATAGGTACCAGTACATCGCCATGAAAATGGTCTTCCATCCTTGTATTTGCAGTCCATACTCGTTGTTGTTAATATGCTTTAAGAACTATTCATTGCAATTGAAAACAAATAAATATGTAATATAATTGGAAGTTATTAACCTCATTCGTATTTGAGTAGCAAATATGCATCCTCGTTTCCACACCTGTGACAAAACTGGCGACATCTCTACATCCCAATTACTCATATAGGTAGTAATTGGATAAAAGAGGATCATATGTTGTTAACCACATGAATGTTTGCATTCTATGTAGGTCCTTCTAATTCCATACCATTGTCCAATCCCCTTCCATTTGATGTACATTCTCTCGTTGCAATTTGAACCGTAAAATCGGGAGTATTATTGTATCTTCATTCTACTATATCTGAACCATCCATGACTCTTGGTGTCAAAGGGAGATCACCTGATTTATAATGCTAAGAGGTAAGCTTATCATAATTGAATCAATAGCCTGCTTGGTAACCGTTTGCGTGAAAAAGGAACAATTAGGTGCCATCTATCCATCCAAAAAATTATGTGTTTACCATCTTCCAACTGCTACACAATATGTTGTTGGAATTGGTCGCAAGTACTTGTTAACGTTTTCCATAAAAGCAAGTCGTAAGGTTGTGAACTGATAGTCATCTCAAGGTTCCTATTCCTAAAATACATAATTTAGATAACTTTTTACTACAAATAATTTGGTTTATTAATCATATTCAATAATATCTTAAAATAAACTATGTTAATTTGGTGAGAATTCCTTATCATATTCAACACACATCCCGATTTACTTGAACAATTGAAGAAGTAAAAGTGATTCAAGGGACACCAAAAACATACCATATAGATAGTTCAAAGTTCAAACCTTGAAAACGTACATAACGTACCTACTAAAATTGCATGTAAAAATAGTGAGTAGCATAAATTTTGCGCGAGTACCTTAAATTCGACATATTCACATAGATTTAACAAATCAATTTGTCCCCATCAAAACAAAAATTATTATTTAAGTATAAAACAAAAATTAATCTGGTCATCACTTATTAGTTTTTTTTTTTTATATTTTATATCTTGGTTCATCACTTATTAGCTAATCATTCACATGTCACCAATCTAATGTATCCTAATGAAATTCTTTCTACTTAGTTTGTTATCCCTTTCCTCCAACACATTTTATTAGGGACATGAATGACAAGACCCATATATGCTTATCCAACTATCCATTCAAACTCATCATAAATTTAATAGAGAAACCCAATTTTTTTATAACAAAAGGGGCTAAAACCCTAGGGCTCCGTTTGGATTGATGAAATACAATGAAATGGAGCGGAGCGAAATGAAATATAATAATAATGTTCCAATTTGAAACATTATTATTATATTTCATTCCGCTCCACTCCATTCCATTGTATTCGATAATCCAAACGGAGCCTAGAGAAAAAGAGATTACACCAGGACTAATTGAGGGAATACATAATTGACCAACAAGTGATTAAAAGTACTTGGATGTGTGTAAAAAAATTCACAACCAGAAATCATTATACAACCACTAGCCGTCAAACGGGTATCTTCCGTGCCCGTTTGTGTGATCGATATTTTTTTTTGTGATCGATATTCTTTATTGTGCAAATATTGATAACTACGTAACCTCTTTTTTTTTTTGTAGTTAGTTATTAAGAAGAAAAAAAAATTACTATAAAAAAACTAGAAAACTACAAAAGTTTGTGTGATCGATATTTTTTGTTTGTTGTGATCTATATTTTCTATTTTGCAAATATAAAGAACTACTTAATCTCCTTTTTTATTGGACTTAGTTAATTGATAATTACTTAACCTCCTTTTTTGTTGTGGCTACTTATTAAGAAAAAAAATTATATATTTTTTTTATTATACAAAAACTGAAAACCTACTTTTATGTGGAAGTTGTGCTTAGTTTTTTTTTTTTTGTAAGTTTTTTTTAAGGGTAAAATAGGAATATTGATAAAGTCATCCCAAAAATTTGTATCCCCTTTATATATTAGTATAGATTATAGATAATTTGCCAACATATTCACACACTGATTTTTTTTGCAATATGAGTGACTAACAACTACCTCCTAATTAAATTGACGTAATTGGTGAATCTTTTCAACAAGAGCTCTACCACTCATGTTTCTTCTACCCGATGCACTCATTGCTTGCACAATAACAACATAGTCCACTTGAAGTTCCACAAATTTAAAATTAAGACGTCTAGCCGATAAATTTGAAACCCCCCTCCTCTAACCACTACTCATTGGTCTCTTTTGTAATTCCTCCCCACAGAGTAGCTCCACCACTCCTACATGACCATTCAAACTAATAAAGGTTAGCTCACAATCAACCATTGCATATTCATCAACACAAACCATGCCAGAACACTTGACCATTGTAACATTCTCATTATGTTTCTCTTAGTTTCTCTAAAGCCATATATAATAACACATGTCATGACACATAAATGCTTCCAATAACCAACAATCATCATTGCTTCCAATCACTAAAGATCAATGAAAATAATTGACTTGTCCTCAAATGAACAACATTTAACCACACTAGCATAACCAACGGACAATCTCTCATTTTAATTAGATCAAAATTTAGTCTTAAATTTTTTCTCGATACTTAATGCTGAGAACTGAAATATGAGTGATGTATCTAACATGAAATCCACTTTCTACTCATTAGTTTTTTTTTTTTTTTTAACAAACTCTACTTACTTTTTATTTTCTTCATAATAACAAACTCTCTACTTATTAGTTGTATTGTATTAGGTTATAGTAACGGCGGATTTTAGGGTGGGAGACCTTAATAATTCTTTCACCAGTGTACCACTTGTTTTATCTCTTAGATTAAATGTAGTACATGATATTATATATAGTATATTGTCAACATTATATCATTTCCTTTTTTTCTTTTTTGAGTACTTTTTTTTCACTCTCTTTTATATCAGCAATATTTTTTTAGGTGAATATTTCAATTTATATATTATTTAGATATATACTGATACAGGTAAATAATATACGTTCAAAAATTAATAATCAAAATTAAATTAAATTAAATTTAAAAAGTTAATCTCACCAATTCCATGATCACAGTCTCACTTGCCACTGGCCACTTCCAATAAACAATTATTTTCAGTGATCTACCAAAAAAAGAAAACCATTTCCGCGCCCACAAAAAAATCAAAAAAATCACTCTCTTCTCATCTTTATCGATAAAAAAAAAACCAGAAAAAAATTCCTCCACCGCACTTCAACGACGCCGTTTCGCAACTCGCCGGAAACAATGGACGACGAAGAAGAACAACAAAAGCTTCCAGATCTAGTAAAAGCACTAATCCACCATTTACTCTCTCAAAATCTTCCCCCAAATTCCCAACCCTTAAACCCTAATTCCTCCCAATTTCAAAACTCTCTCCGTTACGCTCACCGCATTCTCACCAGCCACCTAACTCCCTCCATAACACCCGACGCCGCCGCAATCGCCGAATCCATCAAACGCCGTCTCGCCACCGAAGGTAGATCTTCCGAAGCTCTCTCATTCGCTGACCTATACACCAAATTCGCTTCAAAAGCCACTGATGTTGATAACAAGTGGGCCCTACTTCATCTCTTCAATATCATATCGCAAGATCGAAAAACTGCTGTTAATTCTCAATCTCACCTTGATGCTTCGGTGCTTCTCCCGAATTTAACACTCTCCGATAATAACATTCGTCTCCGAATTGAAAATAAGGGATGGGATGATGGTGTTGTGGTTCTTGCTAGAGATCCTAGGAATCGTCGCGAAGTTGCGTTTCGTGAGTATGTGAAATTGGTTAAGGAAGAAAATGATGTGACTGAAGAGGCTATGGTGACTGATGTGCTTTATGCTTGTCAAGGTGTTGATGGTAAGTATGTGAAATTTGATAATGAGAATAATGATTATGTGTTTTTGGATTCAATTAGGGTTTCTAGGGCTACTACTAGTATGGTTCATAAGCTTTGTGAATTAGGGGTTTTGTTTAAGAAGGTTATTGGGTATATAGAGCAGAGTTTAGGTCGTTCTCCGGCGGAAGATGTGGGAACTGTAGGGCAGGCTTTTTGTTCTGCTTTGCAGGATGAGTTGAGTGATTATTATAAGTTGTTGGCTGTGCTTGAGGCTCAGTCTTCGAATCCGATTCCTTTGTTGTCGGAAACTGTGAGTTCGGAAAACTATCTTTCGTTGAGGAGATTGGCTAATTGGCTTGCTGAGCCATTGGTGAAGATGAGATTGATGGCTGATTTGGTTGAGAAGTGTAGGGTTTTAAGAGGTGGGGCGATGGCTGGTGCGATTCATTTGCACGCTAGACATGGGGATCCGATGGTTCATGAGTTTATGAAGAGATTGCTGCAGCGTGTGTGTTCTCCGCTTTTTGAAATTGTGAGGAGGTGGGTTTTGGAAGGGGAGTTAGAAGATATATTTTCTGAGTTTTTCATTGTTGGGCAGCCTGTGAAAGCTGAATCCCTTTGGAGAGAGGGATATAGGCTCCATGATGCCATGCTTCCTTCTTTTATTTCAGCTTCTCTTGCTCAGAGGATTTTGAGGACTGGAAAGTCCATAAATTTTCTCCGTGTTTGCTGTGAGGACCGCGGTTGGGCTCATGCTGCAACTGAAGTTGCCACTGATACAGGGGCGACAGCACGACGAGGTGGTTTTGGTTATGGTGAAACAGATACCCTTGAGTCATTGGTTGATGAAGCTTCAAAAAGAATTGATAAACATCTATTGGATGTAATTTATGAGAGGTATAAATTCAAAGAGCATTGTCTTGCGATTAAGCGGTATTTATTGCTTGGCCAAGGTGATTTTGTGCAATATCTAATGGATATTGTTGGGCCTGAGCTTTCTGTGCCCGCTAACACTATAAGCTCTTTCAAACTTGCGGGATTGCTGGAGACTGCAATTCGGGCGTCAAATGCTCAGTATGATGACCCTGACATTTTGGATAGGCTCAGGGTCAAAATGATGCCACATGAAAGTGGTGATAGGGGCTGGGATGTATTCTCACTAGAATATGATGCAAGGGTTCCACTAGATACTGTATTCACAGAGTCTGTGATGGCGAGGTATTTAAGAATTTTTAATTTTCTCTGGAAGCTTAAAAGAGTAGAACATGCACTTATTGGTGCCTGGAAGACCATGAAACCAAACTGCATAACTTCTAATTCCTTTAATAGATTGCAAGGTGCAGTAAAGATGCAGTTAGTTTCAGCGTTGAGGCGCTGCCAAGTTCTTTGGGTTGAAATTAATCACTTCATTTCAAACTTGCAATACTATATAATGTTCGAAGTCTTGGAGATATCTTGGTCAAACTTTTTAAGTGAGATGGAAGTTGCCAAGGATCTAGACGATCTACTTGCAGCTCATGAGAAATATATGAATTCAATTGTAGAAAAATCTCTCCTTGGAGAACTCTCTCAGTCCCTTTACAAATCACTAATAGTAATATTTGATCTTATATTACGTTTTCGGAGCCATGCAGATATTTTATACGAAGGCATTCACGAGTTGCAAGCAAGGTATTGATCTTAATTTTCTTCCTTACCGCTTCCCCCATATTATCTCCCCATGTGTCCTTGTTTGACATTTGATCTCCTGTTTGTTTCAGAATCACAGAGTCCTCCCTATCCTCTCGAGACCAGAAGAAAACACGAAAGCAATTGAATGATAAGTCTGCAGAAGATGGGTCCTGGATTGCTGATGGGAGGAAAGCCTTAACACAACGTGCTGGTGAATTTCTCCGTAAAATGGAACAAGATCTAGATGCAATTTCTAAGGAGTATTCATCATTGCAAGAGGAATTCATTTCTCAGCTGCCTGTACAGCAGCATGTTGATCTGAAATTTCTCTTTTTCCGTCTTGACTTCAATGAATTTTATAGACGGGTTGTGTCCTAGCATATAGGAAGTTTGTGAATATGATGAGGATCTGATTGAAGCATTGTTTACCCAAGAAGATAATGCATCGACAAAGCAATGCAATAGCTAACTTCCATTGTGTGTTTGAGTAGAACAACTGGTGGTGCTAACTTCCTTCAGACCAACGGTTCAATGAGTTATGATTAACTAAAGGTATGGTGGATATCTCTTCCACTTTATTTTACCCCTAATGTTTTCTATGGAGATTGTGACTTTTTCTTTCTCTCTAGGTGATCATTTTGTGTGGTTTGCTAGGTAGTTTGTGACAGATTTGAAGCTATTCATATTCTGATTGGATTGGTGATGTGAGCAAACACTTGTAAGTATTTGAATATATGATGATTTAGTTAGTGTTGTTGACAACTTCTGTTAGTTTTGCTAGATTGTTCATTTGTGTCGAAGATTTTGTATTGTTTGAATGGAAATGAGTGTCCAGAAATTTAGTTTATGTATCCTCTTGTATTTTTTTTATTTTTTTTGGTTTATCATGTCTTCACTCTGCAAAAAGGGGAACCTCAACCTAGTGCTATAGAGCTCTGCCATAGCGGGATTGAAGTGTATAGTTATAACAGTGAATGAATTGAGGACTCTAAGATGGTCAAGGTATTGCATATACCGATGGGAATTACATTTATTAGATAAATGACATGAATGACTGCACACAGTCACGTTATGAACAAGGCTTTTTGAAAATTCGAATGAAATACCAGATACATGTCTAGTTATGAATGAGTAAATGTTTTTGCACCACTGTCCAATATTGTTGGGAAGTTTCATCATTTTATGTCTCTGGTAAATTTGATATAGGGTGAATTATTAAATGAGGTTCAATATAGTTTATGTAGTAATTTATATTTTGGATATTTGATTTTAATTTGTGTTCTGTTTTAGATTGATGAAAATGGTATCTAGAGTTTGAATGATTGAGTTGGTGTTGCATATGCCCTATCAATCATCTTCGTATAAGAATTTTTTTTTTGAGCAGCAACAAAGGCAATATATATTAAAACAACTCAACAAAACATAAGGCATGTTTTGAGAGGAAACAACTCAACAAAACATAAGGCATGTTTCGTATAAGAATTGACAACGGGCCGTTTTGTCAATTCGATAAATTATCCAATTACCTTCACAGGAATCCATTTTTATAAACGGTATGCATCGCTATATAATTATGAACAACACTGTAATAACAAATTCAAGTAAACAATAATTTTTATCTTCAAATGTGTTGGACATTGTCACTGTAATCTCAAAATGTAACAAAATTACGTTATCATTCATGAATCTAAGTGTCTTTTGCATTGGAACTATGAAATCATTTTAAAATGTAGAACAATTAATGAGGGGTATTTTAGGAACAATGGCATTTAATAGAGTTGAATTTGATAACTTTTGTTTATATTTAAAGCCAAAATAATTTGTTGATTTTTGTTTATAAATAAGGTCGGAGGGAGTATTTGTCTACGTGATAAGAATGACCGCATTAACTTCATCTATACAAAGGAGAAAAAAGAATGACTCTATTTAAAGAGATATGTGGAGCCATGATTGCAACCAGATCTTCATAACTTACAAAACTTTTGTACGTTAAAAAGAAGTGCTTTCAAAATAATACTTGCTTATTCTGTTATAAGTCTTAATTTTTTTTATTAATTTTACTCTAAAACAAATCCCATCGAAAAAAGTATATACGATTACTGCAAAAAGAAAGTCATCCTAGTAATTGTTTTCAGCCGTATTTGAATTTTGATTACTTTCCAAACAGCACACCCATGGAAAATTCAAGATAAGTGTAATTAACTGAATGTTTCGGTAGTTCTTTAAAAATAGCCATATAGGTTTCAGTAACAATATTTTGTTTTGCTCAAATAATAGTTAGAGAAATATTGAAATGAGATAATGAAAATTTCACATATTATTTGTTCACAACTCAGTTTGCATACACTGAATTGTAATGTTTTGTTTTTTATTAAGTAGCCTAGTGGTGAATTAGTGGAGTGTAATATCAGATACTATAAATCACACTTATTTTTTATCTTATTTATGAGGAAACAAATTGTGGTATATGCTAAATATTTTATAACTAGATGTGGCAAATAAATATTCAATGAAAGTATAGAAAATTGGTCAAATGGGCACATTAGTGTCTTCTTTCTGCTAATAAAACCAAAAAATTAAAGTTTTATATTTGTTTCTTGTTAATATTTTTATTTTACATAATTATTTGATTCAATGATCATAAATAAAAATTGCACCGTGATCTTTTATTTTTGTTAATTAATACACTGCATCAAAATATTTAAGAATGAATTTGCAACTTAGGCATGTTATTGGTGAAAGATGGTGGGAAATAACACCAACAACGTCCACTAATGCATGTTCCATATTGTCCATTTCTCCTACATGAGAGTGACTCATGACATTGTGCATCACTTTCACATGTTGACTTCCCAAATAGCACTCTTCCTTCTAATGCCAAGATGCACATATCTATATATTCAACCAATATGCATGTGAAATACAAGATTATTTGACGTGTAAATGAACATGTTTGAAGTTATAATTAAATATCATAATGTAAAGATATATAGACCAATTACTCAATTAATTCATTGGTTTCAAACCTGATGAGAAGATGATGAAAGCCAATAAAAACATCATTGTGATAGCAAAGTTCCTTGTAGTATTCATCTTGTGCATATAACATATTATGTTCTTTGTGTCTATTTATATATGCATGTGTTGTGACACTGCACTTTGACCATATTTCATATATAATCTATTTTTAATTGATTCTTTGAATGTTATAAAGCATTTATTTTTTCAACTTTTTTACTTTTATGAAAAATTAAAAAGCAACCTTTTTACTTTATATAACAAAAAACACAATAATCTAGTCAAAAAAAGTGAAATTATTATTGGATTAATTTTTATGAACAAAAAAGTGAAATTGTTATTGAATTAACATGTTAAATGCATTTTTAGTCACAATTTTTTATTACTACAATTAACAATAAAGCATTGATTGGCACCACTATTTTTATTATGTTTTTTTTTTGGGTACATATTATGTTTCTTATTTTGCATTTTATATAACTTTTATGAACAAAATTGTGAAACCAATGAATTGGAAATAGATTATATATGGAATCTGGTCAAAGACCTCCAATATTGTCGCCTTAAAAAATATTAGGAAAATATGAAAAAACCTACTATTATTAACTTAAAAATTTGGAAATGCTTCAAAAATGGCTGTATAATTAGCCTTTTAGGATAACGTCGTTATTTTATTGATAATATTAATAGTTATCATTTTCAGTAAATTGTTTATATTTTTTCCTTCAAAAATAAAAGAATTCTTTTTTTAACAGACAAAAATGAAATATATTATAAAGTGAAACAAGAAACCGCCTCAACACAAGGTGTGCAGAGGAAGGCTACAAAAGTTTACAATACAGTGCAAAAAATATCAATATAATTTGAAAAGCTAGTCAATATCCAAACAAAGAAATGAGTTCGACCACCAATGAAAGTTTAAGGCTAACGAAAAGAATGTTTAGGTTTGGTCGGTGATTTTTCATTTTTTTCCAAAATCCTTCATTTGTACAGTTATATTTACAATTTTATCCTTTTTATAAATTTAATTAATTTAAAAAGAGTTTTTCTATCATGTGCAAATTTGCACATATTAAGAAGTTTAAAATAGTAAATTTATATTGGAACTTGTGTATTTTATATATACTAGTATCTTGACCCGTGCCAAGCACGGGTAAAAATACGTTTATAGATTTATTGATTTATAAATAAAATATTTTAATAAATTTTACTTTAAACTGAAAAATTAAATTTTTTATTTCTAATGCAAGATAATTAATGACAACTACATAAATATTTACAATCTTATATAATTTAATAATTAAAATAACATTCGGTGATAAAAACTAACTGGAAAGTTTATGTATAGTGTCATAGATATTTTTAAGGAAGATCCTATAGTTCCTATTTTTTTTATCAAATTAAAAATGTATCATAGTTGTTGTTTCCATTATTCTCCACTAAAATAATTTTAAAGTTGATGAAAAATAATTTATCTATCAGATATATGGAAAAGACTTTGAGGTTTTGTAAAAAGATTTTGAAGTGGATAATTACAAAAAAAAATTTGTGCATCAATATATGAGTAATAATATAAACTACAATATAAATAACAAAAAAAAAATGGACTCTCGTATTAATATTTAAGCAAAAATATAGGTTCTCATTGGAATTAAAAAAAAAGTCTTTATTAATATATGACTAAACATATAAATTCCATAAAAATTATAAAATAAATATGTATTTGTATTAACATATGATGAGTAAAAATATATACCTAAGTAGAAATTATATAGAAAAAACGTCTTCAGTATTAATGCATAAGTATAAATATATATATTCATGTAGAAGTTACAATAAAAAATAGGTCCCCAAAATATTAATGTATGAGTTGAAATATAGGCCACGTAGAAATTTAAAATAAAAATTAGGCTTTCGTATTATTATATGAGTAGAAATATAAACTATAGTATAAATTAAAAAAAATCTCGTATTAATATATGAAAAGAAATAGAAATTTATTTAGTAATTAAATAATATAATCTTCATATTAATATGAGTAAAAATATTAATTTCGTAAAAATTACAAAAAAAAAAATGGGTCTTCATATTAATGTATATTAATAGAAATATAAGTTCTCGTAGAAATTACAAAAAAAAATAAAATAGTCCTTCGTATTAACATGTGAGTAGAAACATATGTACCAATAGAAATAGGCCTCCTTATTGATGTATGAGTAGAAATATAGATATCATAGAAATAAAAACAAATAGGTCTTTGTATTAACATGAGTATAAATATAAACTACAATATAAATTACAAAATAAAATAGACCCCGTATTAATGTATGAACAGAAATATAGGTCTCGTATAACATATAAAAAAGATAGACCCCTTTATTAATACATGAGTATAAATATAGATTTCCAAAAAATTAGAAAAAAATTTAAAGAAAAAAAGACCATGTATTAATATATGAGTATAAATAAAATCTCGTATTCATATTGACTATAAATATAGGTCTCATATAAATTATAATAAAATAACATAAAATAAAATAGGTTTTATATTAATATATGGCTAAAAATATAAGTCTCCTATTAATATATGAGTACAAATATATGCATTGTATAAATTATAAATATAGTCCCCATATGAATTACTCAAAAAATAAGCTCTCGTATTAATAGTAATATATGAGTATAAAGTTCCCGTATAAATTAAAAAAAAAAGAAAAATTTAAAATAGTTGTTTTGCAGATAAAGACCAAATATATTAGCACAAATTTACCACTTCACAAAACAAAAGTCTAAAAATAGTTGTTTTGTGGTAAAAACCTCAAATTCACATACAATATTTGTAAAGAGAACACTTAATTGACCCCATGAACATGACTTTGTTATTTGGGACTTCACATTATATAGAGAGGTTGGAATACCAATTCCATGATTTTTCACTTACTCACTTATTTTTTAGAAATAAGTCTACTTAACTAAAAAAAATAAGAGAGCATTTAGTGCATGTCTATGAAACATGAACACCTTTAGAAGGTGGCGTGCCACGGTGTTGCATCGATGTTCGACACTTGTGTCACACCCATATGACACAACAAAGATTAGAAAGGATACTTTGTTTGCACAACAAATATTACCAACAAAACATCATACAATTGATAGATACTTTGGTCCTTTAACTATTTGGTTTAGGGTTCGATTCATGGAGATTAATTAATAAGAAAAACACCAACAATAGTTAAGAAAGCTATTACAATTATATCCCCCAATTTATTATACCCAATTTATTATATATATTTTCCTTTTGTCTAAAAAAATATATTACAATTTATAGTGTGCAAATAAATAATATTATTATTAATAATTGACGATTAATGTTGTTTAATTTAAACTGCATTGTGTCCAATATTATATAGAGATAAAATCAAGAGAGTCTATCTTCTAGTAACAATTCTCCGGTCAATATCTACATAAAAATTAAAAATTGTAAGTGCACCAGTTCATCCTCATGTTTTAATAATTGTCAAAACACATGAAAATAGGATTGAACATATTTTGGCAACATTACAAATGACTTGACAACAAAGAACTATTTTCTAAAACCTTGAAAAACTGACTTTTAGGTATTTTGTATCGATACATACATTGGTGTATCGATACAAATGTCCTGAAATCTCTTCTGCTTGATTTTGAGCATTTTGTATCGATACATACATTGTCTGTATCGATACAAAAGAGGTCTCTCAGAGACAGAACAGCTCCTGTGTATCGAAGCATGCTTGCATGTATCGATACACACCTGTTTGCTCTCAAAATCCAAAAAACTCATGATGTTTCGAAGCATGCTTGCATGCTTAGATACATATCAGTCAAGATTTCAAGATTCTGATATTTGTATCGATACAAATGATCATTTGTATCGATACATGTATGAAAAATTATGCCTAAATTTGCTCATTCTATTTTCTCTTTAAATAGCAATGTGTGTGATCTTTGTAACAACAACAAGTGAGAGAAAACTAGTGTGAAAGATCAGATAAACGCTTTGGGTACAAATTGAGTGAGAATTTGCATCAAAGGTTTGATTCAACACAAGTTCATCATCTTCATCAAGTTTGCAATCAAAATTGGATTTGAGTATGGGATCAATTCAATAGAAATTGCAAGTTTGTGTGATAACGTTCGATACGGTTCGCGGTGAATCAGAATCGTGATCGGGTTGAATTGGGTTGAAGGTTCTAGTGTTTCTCTCAAGTGATTCAAGAACGTGCGGGTCTTGAAGGATTCGACAACAAGGAACGAAGGACTCTGCTGGACGATTGGGTGCGGTTTGGCACACGGAGAATCGTTGGAATCAGAGGGCGAAGTTCCGTTGGGTGTCGAGGTTATTCGCATTAGTTTACATTTTGTCTTGCTATAGGATTATAGATTTCAATTGTAAACTGTGCACTGTTTGTTCATCAAGTTTTTGATCTATAAACTCTCAAATAACCCGTTTGGTTATTTGGGGGGAGACGTACTCGGACAAACGCGTGGACGACGCGCAATCCGGGGAACTCCCTAATCAAATCGTGTGTCTCTCTTTATCTCTCTTTATCACTCTCTTTAATTTCGTTAATTTGATTAATCGATTGAATTTTTGGTGTTCATATTGATTCACAAAAATTCAATTGATTCTTGCTTTATTGTGATTGAATTCAACAAACAAACCATATAAAATTGCTTGGGACTGTTTTTGTAAATTGCGTTAAATTTGGATATCTCGCATTAATCATTTCGTAATTTTCCAATTTCGTTCAAGGCGAATACTATCTTTCCTTTGGTCAAAAGGTGCAAAGTAGACTACCGATCCGGTAATGCTTCCGTGCATTATTTTAATCAATAAATTTTTAAAATTACCGTTGATTAAAGAAGCCACTTATTCAACCCCCTTCTAAGTGGTTTAGCCTCGTAGTCTAACAAAAATATGCAACTCCAGTTATAAAATCATCACTCTATAACAATCATTGTTGACTTTGTGACACTATAAAAAGACATGCCACAAAGTGTTTTTTGAGATTGAAAAGGCCATTATAAGTTGTCTACCTTACCGTCAAAAAAAAAAAAAGTTGTCTACCTTAGCTTTCTTTACAATTACATTCAAAAGTTAGAGAAAAAAAGAATAGTAAAAGTTAAAGATAAAAACTATAACATTTGACAACTCTGACATTGTAACAAATATACTTTAGAAATATTTCTGTAATCAAAAAAATTACTTTTGCAACAACAAATAAAAAGCGAAACTACATCGCACAAAACTAAAACGTAAAAGCTAAAGTGAATAAAAAAAAATTCTTCAAAAGAAACACATATTACCAAAACGCAAGTCCCACATAGCACGCCATCAGGGGCGGAGCCCTTCATGCACTGGACAGGGCCATGGCCCGCCCCAACTTTTTATTTTTTTCATTTTTATAGGTATAATCGTATATATACATATGAGCTGCACACATTATCGCGAGATTTCACTTGGCCGAGTGGTTGGATGCTTCGCTCACTTTCCTATATGTCCCGGGTTCTAGTCTCCTTAGCTGCAGTTTTTTCTCTTTATTGAATTTTTTAAAAAGGCTATATATAATACATATTTCGCATTGCACTAAAGTATCTAAAAGCAGGAAGTGGTGCAGCGGCAAAGGAGCCAGTCTTTTGTCTAGAGGATGCGAGTTCAATCCTTCTAGTGCCTAATTTTTACCATTTTAATTTATTTTAAACAAAATATATCAAAGAATGTTAATATTACCAAACCAGTGCTATATTTTTTTAAAAAAAAGATGTATATTCATATTATAAATAAGACCTTATATAAATAAATTTACGGTGCTCTTCAAACAATAATTCTAACTCTGCCATTAATTAAAATTTATCAAAATTAACGGTTTATTAATTTTTAACTTTTGTAGAAAAAAAAAATTAAAGCTTCGTCACGGCCCCCCCAGGAATTTTAGTCTAGCTCCGCCACTGCACGCCATGAATATTATCAAAATCTACAACTCCATGAGCAAACCATATTTATTGTAATTATAATAAATAAAAAAAGAATGAAAAGAATAAATTAAATCAAGTTGAGCAAAAAAGAGTTTGAAATTGGAATTGAGATTTTGGTTGACCTCTGACTATGATTTTCATTTCCATCCATCTACTGTATATATGGAAGCTGTGATTTGGGTGTGTAGCGCAAGTTTGTGATTTGATTTTCAAAGTTTTCATAATTTTAGGGATTGGTTTGACCACAAAATATTCCAAAAATATATTGATTGATTTTTATTTAATGTGTGATAAATTTTTTTTCATATTTACTGTACCATTTGAATCAAATACAAATATACACTTTGTTCAAATAAACTAATTTAGGCAATTAAATTAAGATTTATTTGACTGAAATTAAAATTAAAACTTCCAGCGTAAGTTAATGTTATTGTTTTCCAATTTTTCTTAACATAATTAAACAAACTTATATACATGTACTTATTTTTAAAATTTAGAAAATAAAATAAAGTATTATTTAAAAAAATATTTTTTTTAAAATTAATTCATTAATTTATTTATATTAATTAAAAAATTATTTATTTATTATTTCAATCATTTGAATTTATATACATATAAAATACAATTTTTGTTCATTTTTTTAGTCAAAAACAGTCTTGCAAAAACACGTATTTATAAATTATAATAACATTTATTTACATATATAATATTTTTTTCCAAAGAAACATAAACCTTTTTTGTTAAAAAAATGTCTCGCACGAAAAAAATTGAATTTACAAATTATTTGAAATAATAATATTTTGGATATTAAAATTAGAATTGGAATTATTTGAATTAGAATTATTTCCTTTTTTAATAGGCAAATTAAATGTAATGTCATATATGTGGCTTTGAGGGAAACATTAAATATAAGCCTCAAATATATGGGTCAAATTATTTTATTAATTATTTAATTAATTAGTTATGATTAATTGCTTATGAGTATTTATTGTCAAAACAATGTGAGAAGAGAATTGATATGGGTCACTACAAAAAATTTGCCATATGCCCACGGAGATTTTTAGTGACAGATTTTAAAACCGTAGGTATAGGGTTCATTTAGCGTAGCTATAGACACTATGTTAGTTGAGAATTTTAAAAGGCCACGAAACCCAACACGATCACATGTACCTTGAAGAAAACAAACACACTCTCATCTTTTCCTTTTCACAGTTGGCCGTCGCCACCTCAACAACCTCCGCACCAACTATTTCTCGACGTCGTTTCGGCTGCCATAGACATGGATCGCGGGTTAGTTTGACGTTTATAGGAATTTCGTCTGTTCATTCCTCCTCTTCGCCACGGTAGTTTCTTTCTCCGGACATTGTTTCCCTCCTCTTCCTCAGTTTTGATTTTCTGAACTTACTATCATGTCGGAGATGAAGGTCCGCCGTCGTGTTGTTTTTCTTAATCTTGCTTACATTGCTCTTTGTACTTAAAAATTGAAAAGCCCCAATTTTTTAAAAACCCTAATCCTCTTGTCTCTCCCTAATCTGAAAATCACAATATATCTGAGATAACTTGAATAGTCTGCTTCGAAGGATGGCTGCGACTATGCATTCGAAGATTAACAGGAAGAAACTGAGTAAGCTCAATTCATCAAGATCTGGTATCGTAATCGTTGTTTATTGATAATTGATTTTGTTTGCTTATTTTTCTTCTTTAACTGAATTTCTTATACGGTGTCAGTTTTGTTTTGCTTGTTTACAGTGAAGAGATTCTGAATCCAGCGATTCCAATGGCTCTGAGACTTTCTGGAATTCTCATGGGTATATTCATAGTTCATACACTTTCTATGTTTGATACTTTTTTTGTGTTCTTTTTCTCTTTACTGTGATTCTATTGAATTGATTTTGTGCTTTTAAAAGGTGGAGTTGTGATTGTGTATGAAAGAAAAGTGAAGTTGCTTTATGGTAAATTTCTTGATTGCTTATTTTTCATGATTAATTAGTTAATAAAATGTTAAACCGACGAAGTTTCTGAATTCTCTCTGTTTTTCTTTTTTGAATTTTGTGTTTCTTCATGCAGATGATGTTTCACGTCTTCTGGTATATAAATCAACTTCTAGTTTTCTCTTATTATATTTATAATTTTGAATAGATTTCAATTTTGGTATATAATTGATTTAAATATGATTATGTAAGGTTGAGATTAATGAAGCCTGGAAAGTAAAGAGTGGCCCAGATCCTACTATGCTTCCTAAAGGGAAATCTCAAGCCAAGTAAATCAAATTTGCATTAATTGTTAATTATTTTCTATTTCAACTTGTTCATGGTTTGAAGCTATTTTCTATTTTCTATCTAAAGGGAAGCTATTACATTTTACTTTTTCTTAATTTGATTTCCTTTAATTTGCCATGTGTATTAACTTTTTGATAGGAGATTGGCAATTACTTTGCCAGATAAAGAACAGATGACTATTGAAATGGAACAATCCCATCAATCTAATGCAACATGGTTCCAGCATAATGGCTACTTTTCTATGGGTTGAGTTTTTGTGTAGTGGTAGTTGCTTCTTTTGTTTCTTACCCTGTATAGAGCACTTATTGTGCTCTTGAATGAGTTTTATAAATAATATTTTGCTATTTTAAAAAAAACAACATATCTCTTAGTCATCATGTAATTATATTTATTTTATCTTCTTGATTAATTCTATCATAAGATAATTAAATTGTCTATATATGTTGGCTCACTAAAACATGATCTCATTCTGGCAAACCAATATAGTTTTGGCACTAATGAACCTTTAAGGGACAACAATGTTGCATTATGCAGAATTGTTAATGATTTGATGCTCTGATTTTTTATAACCCTGAATTCCTCATTTTGACTTTCCTTGTACATATTGTCATGACATGTTTCTGATGATGTATTACCTTTAATGGTTCTATGTTGATCTTGTTTCTATCTTAATCATGAAAGAGAGTTGAAGATATGATTTTTCAATTTCCAGTGAACTGTGAACTAGAGCATATTTATTTCTTGACATATACTATTCTCAATGAACTTATATGAGTTTGTGTTATCTTGCTTTTGGATGAATTGAAGAAAGTGTAATGGACAAATTGAAAGTGATGCATCAATAACTTGTGTAATTCAACCTACCAAATTATTTAACTTATTCTCCCCTGTATCATTGAATCTAACACTGTTTTTTTCTCCAACCTTAATGCAGTTGTGTATGGGAGTAACTGTTGGAGCAGGGCTTACTTTCTTACCTTATTTCCTGTAAGTTTTCATGTGTACAGACCTCAAAATCTGTCATACTGCATTCACAATTGCCGACTTAAAACCATGAATTGGAAACAAATTTAAAATGAAATTGCATCAACATGACCTGCTACATTTGTAAATTAGATAGGTTTACAATATAAGTCTCAGACTGATCAGTAGGCAATAGAGTGATTTTAAGAGTCATTGTTATAGTCATTGTTTATAATGACCTAAGATGTGTATAATGTCAATTTGTGTGCCACTGTAAAATTGTTATAGTCATTCTCTTAATACTTCAGTTATAGTCATTGTTATAGTCATTCTCTTAATACTTCAGTTAATGTCAATTTTAAGAGTCATTGTTATAGTCATTCTCTTAATACTTCAGTTATAGTCATTGTTTAATGTTGACCTAAGATGTGTATAATGTCAATTTGTGTGCCACTGTAAAATTTTCCTTCCTTTTGGCTAAGTTGAGTTTCTAACTTGTATTCTTTTATTTTCAATAGGTTCTAGATGCTTCTTGTACCTAAGCAAATCAATTTTCTAAGTCCAGCCACTATTGAAGATGGAAGAGGAATGAAGATTAGAGACTATTTTTTTCTTGATAGAACAAATTTGTAAATTTAGTGGATATCAGTTTATGTCTTTAAATACATTATATTACTCTTAGCTTGATATTTTTAACTATTTGTAATTTGCCGTACTTGTAAGAACTAGTTAGTTCTTCAATATAATTTAAAGTTTTATTTTATTTTATTTCACTTTTTGAAGCAGTTTATTTTATCTAATAAATAATTTAAATCATGTGTAAAATCATCTGTAAAATATTGCCAAAGATATACCAACGGAAAAATGCTGTAAGTAAAAGTAATTTCATTAGCTTTTATTGGCCGTGGGTATAGCACTGAGAGTTTGTGCAACGGTTGAAAATACCGTAGCTATAGGCTATAGTGACGGAAAATTTCCGTAGGTAAAGGGGACTCAAAGTCTACGGAACAAAATGTCCGTGGGTATAGGTTTTAAGTTCTATACCCACGGTTTTTGGACTTATACCTACGGTTTTTTACCGTCACTAAATGTCAGATTTCTTGTAGTGGGTGTAACATGTGTACAATATACCTTGAAAAAAATGTCCTAAATAATATATATATATAGATATAGATTAAATGAAAAAAAAAATAATAATAAATAATTATTGTTTTTGAATAAAAAGTTATTGCACATGTTAGACAAACCCATTTAAAAAATAAGTTAAGAATCATTTACAATAGAGGTTAGTGCAGTGTTGATGTTGGGTTCCGTTTTCTTGGACTCGTGGGTGGCTATTTCTTGTTGTTCTTCTTTTCAAAAACAATTTCTTTCTATTGTTGTTTTTGTTTTTGGTGCATGTTATTTGTCGTGGTTAGATGTGTTTTTGTAGTCGGGTCTTGATGTTTATGTTTTTATTCATTTCAACGATGCTTAGTTTCTACCTTTTGTATCGACTCTTGCCCCTTTTTCTTAATATATATTATTTGCCATTCATAAAAAAATCATGCACTTACAATATAGGAGAACTAATATCGATCAGCACTATAAAAAAACCTATATTGATCTTAGCTAGTTTAAACCTATATGTCAAATATTTTATAGGGTTACAATAAAATAGATATTCAATCAAACATAATAGAAAAATAGACAGATCGATAGTTGATACTTCGTTTCTACTATAAAAAAAAATATTAAAACTATGATAATAATTGTAGAATATAATTTTATTCATAAATAATAATTTCATAACAATATTCAATACCGAATTTGCAAAAGTAGTGTATTAAACTAGCTAGGTATGTTTCCTAGGAGAAGATGGTGGTGAAAAACACCAACAATTCTTAGCAAGACATCTTCCACTCTCTCCACGTGTACAATGACAATCTCCATCTTTTATACAAGGGAACTTCCCGATAAGTCCTCTTCCTTCTATTGCCATGCACATATCTACATATTCAAAACCAATGCAAATATATAAGATTAATGTTATTGTAAACATAAATGAAAGATTTGAAGTGTAAATTAACTAACTAACTTATTTGTTTTCAAACCTGATGTGAAGATAAAGAAAGACAATAAGAATATCATTGTGATAGCAATGTTCCTTGTATTCATCTTGTATGAATTACTAATTTACTATACTATAGAAACTAGAGAGTATTAGAGGGTATAATAATGAAATGAATTTGAGTTGTATTGTGATTTGTGATGATTGTTTAGTCTTGCTATTTATAGGAAGAGATGGCCTAGGACATTAAAGAGCAATGATACGGGCAAGATATATATGAACGTATATAAGACAATGAGTAGAATATACTCATATATCAATGCAAATTAATTATTACATTCTATAAAACTGAAATGTAAAATTATTTGAGTCAACTGTAATTAAGTGCATGATTTTTTGATTTGTTCCATAATTTGTGATCAATCAATACATATAATATTTTTTAAATTATGTATTCTATGATATTGATATGAAGTTTTTATTACCATGATATTGATTTTTGTCAGAGAATCTGTGAGACACACAAATTGTGGTAAAAGAAACAATTTTTTTTTGTCACATTTAAAAGGAACATGTTAATCGGATACTATGAATATATCAAAATCTACAACTCCATGAGCAAACCATATTTATTGTAATTATAATAAATAAAAAAAAGAATGAAAAGAATAAATTAAATCAAGTTGAGCAAAAAAGAGTTTGAAATTGGAATTGAGATTTTGGTTTACCTCTGACTATGATTTTCATTTCCATCCATCTACTGTATATATGGAAGTTGTGATTTGGGTGTGTAGCGCAAGTTTGTGATTTGATTTTCAAAGTTTTTATAATTTTAGGTATTGGTTTGACCACAAAATATTCCAAAAATATATTGATTGATTTTTATTTAATGTGTGATACAAAAAAATTTCATATTTACTGTACCATTTGAATCAAATACAAATATACACTTTGTTCAAATAAACTAATTTAGGCAATTAAATTAAGATTTATTTGACTGAAATTAAAATTAAAACTTCCATCGTAAGTTAATGTTATTGTTTTCCAAATTTTCTTAACATAATTAAACAAACTTATATACATGTACTTATTTTTAATATTTAGAAAATAAAATAAAGTATTATTGAAAAAAATATTTTTTTAAATTAATTCATTAATTTATTTATATTAATTAAAAAATTATTTATTTATTATTTCAATCATTTGAATTTATATACATATAAAATACAATTTTTGTTCATCTTTTTAGTCAAAAACAGTCTTGCAAAAAAACGTATTTATAAATTATAATAACATTTATTTACATATATAATATTTTTTTCCAGAGAAACATAAACCTTTTTTGTTAAAAAAAATTTCTCGCACGAAAAAAATTGAATTTACAAATTATTTGCAATAATAATATTTTGGATATTAAAATTAGAATTGGAATTATTTGAATTAGAATTATTTCCTTTTTTAATAGGCAAATTAAATGTAATGTCATATATGTGGCTTTAAGGGAAACATTAAATATAAGCCTCAAATATATGAGTCAAATTATTTTATTAATTATTTAATTAATTAGTTATGATTAATTGCTTATGAGTATTTATTGTCAAAAAAACAATGTGAGAAGAGAATTGATATGGGTGTAACATGTGTACAATATACCTTGAAAAAAAGGTCCTAAATAATATATATATAGATATAGATTAAATGAAAAAATTAATAATAATAAATAATTATGGTTTTTGAATAAAAAGTTATTGCACATGTTAGACAAACCCATTTAAAAAATAAGTTAAGAATAATTTACAATAGATGTTAGTGCAGTGTTGATGTTGGGTTCCGTTTTCTTGGACTCGTGGGTGGCTATTCCTTGTTGTTCTTCTTTTCAAAAACAATTTCTTTCTATTGTTGTTTTTGTTTTTGGTGCAGGTTATTTGTCGTGGTTAGATGTGTTTTTGTAGTCGGGTCTTGATGTTTATGGAGCGTTGTATTCTTTTTATGTTTTCATTCATTTCAACGATGCTTAGTTTCTACCTTTTGAATCGACTCTTGCCCCTTTTTCTTAATATATATTATTTGCCATTCATAAAAAAATCATGCACTTACAATATAGGAGAACTAATATCGATCAGCACTATAAAAAAACCTATATTGATCTTAGTTTAAACCTATATGTCAAATATTTTATAGGGTTACAATAAAATAGATATTCAATCAAACATAATAGAAAAATAGACAGATCGATAGTTGATACTTCGTTTCTACTATAAAAAAATAATATTAAAACTATGATAATAATAGTAGAATATAATTTTATTCATAAATAATAATTTCATAACAATATTCAATACTGAGTTTGCAAAAATAGTGTATTAAACTAGCTAGGTATGTTTCCTAGGAAAAGATGGTGGTGAAAAACACCAACAATTCTTAGCAAGACATCTTCCACTCTCTCCACGTGTACAATGACAATCTCCATCTTTTTTACAAGGGAACTTCCCGATAAGTCCTCTTCCTTCTATTGCCATGCACATATCTACATATTCAAAACCAATGCAAATATATAAGATTAATGTTATTGTAAAAATAAATGAAAGATTTGAAGTGTAAATTAACTAACTAGCTTATTTGTTTTCAAACCTGATGTGAAGATAAAGAAAGACAATAAGAATATCATTGTGATAGCAATGTTCCTTGTATTCATCTTGTATGAATTACTAATTTACTATACTATAGAAACTAGAGAGTATTAGAGGGTATAATAATGAAATGAATTTGAGTTGTATTGTGATTTGTGATGATTGTTTAGTCTTGCTATTTATAGGAAGAGATGGCCTAGGACATTAAAGAGCAATGATACGGGCAAGATATATATGAACGTATATAAGGCAATGAGTAGAATATACTCCTATATCAATGCAAATTAATTATTACATTCTATAAAACTGAAATGTACAATTATTTGAGTCAACTGTAATTAAGTGCATGATTTTTTGATTTGTTCCATAATTTGTGATCAATCAATACATATAACATTTTTTAAATTATGTATTCTATGATATTGATATGAAGTTTTTATTACCATGATATTGATTTTCGTCAGAGAATCTTCAGTGAGACACACAAATTGTGGTAAAAGAAACAATTTTTTTTGTCACATTTAAAAGGAACATGTTAATCGGATACTATGAATCAATTTGAATTTTTTTACTTATTTATGAAATCATATTTTGTGGTATATGCTAAACTAGTATCCAAACCCGTGCCAAGCACGGATAAAAATACATTTTTAGATTTATTAACTTATAAATAATATATTTTTATATATTTTATTTTAAACTGAAAATTTAGAATTTGAATTTCTAATAAAAGATAATTAATAACAACTACGTAAATATTTGTAATTTTATTTTATATAATTTAATAATTAAAATAGTATTATGTGATAAAAACTAACTGTAAAATTTATGTATGGTTTTATAGATTTTCTTAGGGAAGATTCCTATAGTTCGTATTTTTTTTATCAAATTATAAATTTATCATAGTTGTTGTTTCTGTTATTCTCTACTAAAAAAATTACAAAGTGGATGGAAAATAATTTCTCTATGGAATATATGAAAGAGATTTTGAGGTTTCGTAAAAAGGTTTTGCGGTGGATATGAATTACAAAAAAAAATGTCAATGTATCAATATATGAGTAGAAATATAGACAATAATATAAATAACAAAAAAATAATGGATTCCCGTATTAATATTTAAGTAGAAATATAGGTTCCCGTTGAAATTCAAAAAAATACTCTCATTTTTAATATATGACTAAAAATATAGATTCCGTAGAAATTATAAAGTAAATATGTTTTCGTATTAAAATATGAGAAAAAATATAGATCTAAGTAGAAATTATAAATAATAAAAGAGTCATTTGTATTGATAGATAAGTAGAAATATATGTTCCCGTAAAAATTACAATAAAAATTATGCTCCCGTATTGATGTATAAGTTGAAATATAAGACACTTAGAAATTAAAAAAAAAGCTTTCGTATTAATATATGAGTAGAAATATAAACTACAGTATAAATTACAAAAATAAAATAGATCCCGTATTAATATATGAAAAGAAATATAATTTTATGTAGTAATTAAAAAAATACTTCTCGTATTAATATGAGTAAAAATATAGATTTTGTAAAAAAAAATTTAAAAAAAGAAAAGAAAAAAAAAGACGGGTCTTCATATTAATATATAAAAAAAAATAGTAACTCAATCTAACATATAACAACTTATAAAAAATAAAAACGAAGTTATAACAACAACTTAAAAAAATATAAGAAACCTAATAAAAGAAGTTGTGTGGGGAAAAAAGGAAAACAATTAGGCAACTTATATACAAAAAAATATGGACAAAATTTAGGTGCATTTCTTTAGGTGTTTTTGATATGCTTCTTAACATAAAATTCATATTTTATTGATATAACAAACTTTAAAAACATCATGAATTTGAGGAATTCATAGTTTTTATGTTAAGAATCATGCAAAAAGCATATAAAAAAATGCACTAAGTTTTATTCAAAAAAGAAGATCATGTCTACAATAAAAGATTAAAAAAAAAAAAAATAGAAACACAAATGCAATATGTATATATATATATATTAATAGAAATATAAGTTCTCGTAGAAATTACAAAATAAAAAAGTCTTTCGTATTAATATGTGAGTAAAAATATATATGCATGTAGACATTTTTAATAAAAAATAGGCATCTATATTGATGTATGAGTAGAAATATAGATCTGGTAGAAATTAAAAAAAAGGGTCTTCGTATTAACATGAGTAGAAATATAAACTACAATATAAATTACAAAAATAAAATAGACCCCGTATTAATGTATGAATAGAAATATAGGTTCTCATTTAAATAAAAAATAATCATCGTATGAGTAAAATACAAATTTCGTAAAAACTACAAAAAAAATCTCCGTATTAATATATGAGTACGAAATACGTTCCCTGTAACACCCTTATTAGAATAAATAGGATTTTAAGCTTATTTATTATTTATGTGTTTAATTATCTATTTGAATGACATTATTATTTGTTTGAATTATGTGAATTATGTGGTTCTTATGTTTGCGAGAGAGTAAGGGTATTTTAGTAATCACATAGAATTAATTAGACTAAGTGGAGAGTAATTAGTTAATTAATTAGTTTGAGTTAATTAATTAAGAATTGAGGAAGTTAGTAGAATGAGATAGAATTAATGAGTTAGTTTTGGTTATGACTAGAGCTAGCAACCTAATGGGCCAAGCCCAATGTTAATTAAGTAAGTGGAAGGATAGAATTGGTATTTCAATTAAAATTAGATTAGACCTAAGAGAGAGGAGAGAACTAGAGTTCTCATAACCCACTCATTTTCATCCTAAGGGAGGTAGAAAGAGAAAGCTTAGAAGAACAAGCTTGAAGAGAGTAGAAGGCATTTGAAGAGTAGAGCTAGAAGTTAAAGCTTCAATCAAAAGGTAAGAGAGTAGTATTTCATTATAGAGTGATCAAGAGAAAGGGAGAAAATCTATTTTCTCCAACCGCAACTTCTCTCACTCTTTTCTCTTTAGAGGGAGGGAAATTGATTAAGAAAAATGATAACTTTAGGGATGTTAGAATCTTTTGTTAATGTCTAAATCATGTTACACGAATTTGGGATAATAAATGGGAATGTGTAGATGTTTGTAAGGAATTTATGTGTTGATATGAGTTTTTGAAATGTTATGCAAAAATCTATGGATTCTCATCTCTTGATGTTTGATCATGTTTTAGATTGTACTTTCATGTTGTATTTAATCATAAACACTTAAGGTTGGAACCTTTAATCTTTGAAAGTGAGAAAAAATGATATTTTTATGGGTTGTGGTATGAAACCCGCGAACAGGGGTGAATTTCTGGGCATGTTCGCTGGGCAACCACTCTGGTCGCGCAAAACTCGCGCACGCGAGAACCTTGTTCGCGCGCGCTAAATTGGCAGAGAGCACACCTCTTTTCAGTCGTATTCTTCGCGCACGCTACTTGAGTTTTCGCGCACGCTAGACAATATAGCGCACGCGAGTCATAATTTCGCCTGCGCGAAAGTCAACACTTTTCAACCCATATATTTTTGACTTTTTCTCTCCTTTTTGACCTTGGCTTGTAGTTTAAGTAATCTCTTAAAAACCTTCATTTTCTAACCTTTGTAGCCCTGATGCAATTTTATCCCGATTTTAATTTGAGGAATCCTTTGCTTTTAACATGTCTTGATTATGATCTTTTGGTTATAGAATGGCATGATAGCTCATATATGAATACCTTATTGAAGATAATATGATTTGGATATTTGAGGTAGTATCGAATTATGAATGAGTAATTTTGATAATGTTATTATTGAATATGTATGCTTGATTACTTGTGAGACTTATTGAAAATGATTTAATCAATGGGATTGTATATCTTCAATTGAGTTATTGAGATATGTTTATGTTGTGATATCCTTATAGGATGAGATGATTAAATTATATGATTGGTAATCTAGCATACATGCATCATTTTGTATGATGAGCAAATACTTTAGAGGGAATCCTAAAGTATGGCAGATATCTTAGTAGCTGCGGTTGACTAAGATATATTTGGAATAAGTTTTCCAATAATTATGAGGTACCACATGCACTTAGGAATATTGCTAGGATGCATTGCATGAATGTGACATTAGATTGCATTAGGAGACGAAGGTGAACAATTATGTAAACTAGATGGTAATTGTCATTATTGTGCATCCTTGATCTTTTGTAATTAATTGTGTATACTTGGTATATATGCATATCTATTGCTCATGTTTATTGTCTATATGATTATGCACCTATTATGAGAGTATTGAATATCGCTTGGTTATTCATGTATAAAGTTGTTTAGTATTGCTCATACTTACGCTTATTTTGGAATGTTGTACTAACTCTCTACTTTGTGTTAATTTCTGAATCTTTGGGGATTCAGAGGTGCAGGGTAAGGACGTGTCTCGTGAGGAGTAGCTTTGGCGGTTCATTTAGCTATTAGTGGTAAGGAGTTAACATTATGCTTCTCCTAGACTTCTTACTAGTTTTTGGGTTGTAATAAGTTAGTGCTCTGGTACTTGTAACATCGTGTCAGGTAGTTATATTCCGTGAACGGTGCATTTGAGTATTATTACTTCTATGACCTTGCTTATGACTATGTATGATTTTTCATGTTTGGATTGGGTTGAAACTATTGATCGTCGTCAAGGGATTTTACTTATATGTGTATGAAGACCTATGATGCGATAATTATATCCGCTGCTATGTTTCTTCTAGATTCGAGATGACATGCTTTATTATTTAATTATGTACACCTTGATGCTTATACATGTATTTATTTATTTATTTATTACGTATATGGGTTAGGGTGTTACATTCCCGCAAATATTGCAATAAAAATAGGCATCCGTAATAATATATAAATAAAAATATAAGTCACATAAGGATCTCTGTGTAATTTTCTTTAGGATCTTTTTGGCTCCTTTCAAAAAAAAAAAAAAAGAGCAAAATTAAATCAATTGAGCATTTGACTCAAAAATTCACACATAAAAAGGCAAAGAGATTAAAAATAAAAGAGAGGAAAATATTATGAATAATTATTGCATTTAATAATTATAATTTATAAGCTACAAAGCTAATGTGAAATTTTACATCCTATCAAATGCTACCTTCTTTTCACCCGTATGATTTTGTAACATCTCATAAGCTTGAAATCGATGAAACAAATGCAGTGCTAGAGAGAGATGTTGTGTAGAATTGCAATCAGCTGATCACTATTTATAATGATATGATAAAAATCAAAATTGGAAATACCATTTAATATTAATTATCTAATTGACAATATAAGGAGATGTTGTTTTCATGTAATTAATGTATACGATTTACTTTACTCATATTAATCATATTAATACCATTTTCTTCTTTTAGTGTGATTATTTTTGAATCAAAAGCATTGAATGGTAAAACAATGTGAGGGAAGAATGAATATGGGATTGCCATGTGTACATTTTATTTAAAAAAAGGCTCTCAAATTATATATATATATATATATATATATATATATATATATATATATATATATATATATATATATAATTTTCATATGTCATCATCATAAATCAAATTACATTACACTACAATTGCAAACTTAACATAAATCTCTAAAACGCAAAAGTAGAAAATCGAAAAGACAAATACAACTAAAAAAAAGTAAAGGATTAATCTTCAATGTCTTGAACTCATGCCTTAGATGAGACCTTCATTCTACCAAATTGACCAGCTACCTGCATATACAATAAAAATTAAAATTAAAAATTTAATGATCAAAGTCATTAAATTTTAAATAAATATAAAGTTTACACATAGTTCATGACAAAATAAAAGTATAGTAAAATATCCGGTTTGAAAGAAGAAATTATTTTACTTAAACAATGTATTAATCTGCATACATACATTAACAAATAGTTCAAAACATCATTTTAAGTTGAATGGAAGCGAAATTATTGGATACATCACAAACGAATACAAAAAACCAAAGTCTAAGATTGTCTCACAAGATTAATCTAAAAAATTAATTCTATTTGGATCGAGAGTCATTAAAAGATATAAGAACAATAGAAGTTGTTGAAAACACACAAAATAAAAGAAGGAAATTTCGAAAGGATTTTGAATTATATCAGTGAAATGTTGAATCAATGCAAGGAATGATGAAAGTATAAACAATATTTATAGAAAAAAATTCAAGCAGTTGACTAATATTATATAGATCTGAAATTCGCTGAAGCAATTGAATAAATAATTTGAAAAATGAAGAAAATAATAATGAGTAAATCAAATAAGTAGATGAATATTGAATGAAGTCTTTAAAATAGGCTAATTCAAACACATTAAACTGAAAACGATTTTTTGTTCTAGGTAAAATGAAATTTTAAACAAACAAAAAAATCATATGATTAATAGTTTATTCCTTTTATAATCAAAACATTTATGGTATATTCATTTCATTCTCATCCCACTTTTTTTGTGACACGTAACAATAAATGGCATATTCATCATTATTTCAATTCCAAAAACAATTGATGTTGCAATTAGAAATAAATAAATGACCATCACTTAATCAAAAAGAACGTCATTGATAATACACTAAATTCCTAACAAAAAGAGAAAAATTAACGAAATCATTATGACAAATTAATTACAAATAATTTGATAAGGAAACAAATAAATGTCTCAAAAATTAATCAAAAAACTCAACTTTTTATATGCAACTTTTTCGATTTTTTTTAATTGGTGTTAACTTTTATAATGAAAAAAAAAATTCGAACTTCTATAAATATACACTATAATAAACTTACATATGCTGCTAAATATATACATTTGACTAACATCTACTACACAAATAATAATTCTCTTGAAATATTTACACAAAAAGTACATTGTTACAGATACATTCATCAACAATTGTTGTTCTCAACTCCAAGACACATCTCAAAAGTGTTCTTTAATTTAAAAAGACAATTGTAAATCTCCCCTTCATAGCTTTCTTTGTGATTACATTCCTGAAAAAATAGAATAAAAAAGACTGATCAAAAGATTAAAAAAACTGAATAAAGAAGAAAAAATAGAAGAAAAATAAGGAAAACATATGAGTTATAAAATAGTGAATAAAATGAAATAGAAAAATTAAGTAATTACACAAATAATGATAAATATCCAAGTAATATTAGTCTAGGTATAGACACGTAAAAAGAAAGAATTTTGGAAGAATTTCAACTTCTATGAATGAATACTGAAATAGTGTGAAGAATGTTGAATGCAAAACAAATATTTATAGTAAAAATACACAATCATCAAATTTATTGTGAAAAATTATCCGCAATTAATAGCATTCATGTAACAAAAAAATCATTTGAAAACTAATTAAAAAATAAATATATTTAATGCATTAATTGTCAAATCGTTGTGAGAGCAGAGTTACTGTGAGTACGCCACGTGGCAAGAGAGTGATTATGAAATCGTCCTCGCTTATTACATATAACTAGTATCCAGACCCGTGCCAAGCACGGGTAGAAATACGTTTGTAGTTTATTGATTTATAAATAATAAATTTAAATAAATTCTACTTTAAATTGAAAATTTTAATTTCTAATGAAAGATAATTAATAACAACTACATAAATATTTACAAACTTATATAATTTAATAGTTAAAATAACATTCTGTTGGTAAAAACTAATTGTAAAATTTATGTATAGTCATAGATTTTCTTAGGAACGATTCCTATAGTTCGATTTTTTTATCAAATTATAAATGTATAATAGTTGTTTTTTCTATTATTCTTTGAGGTTTCATATAAAAAGGTTTTGAGGTAGATATGAATTACAAAAAAAAATTGTCGGTGTATCAATATATTAGTAAAAATATAGACTACAATATAAATAACAAAAAATTGATTCCTTTATTAACATTTAATCAAAATAGATCCCGTATTAATATATGAAAAGAAATATAAGTTTATATAGTAATTGTTGACTATTTGATGTTGGCTGCATTTTGGTAAAACAATATTTAGGCAGGATGTGGTATGTAATGTTACAACATCATGACCTGACGTGAGCGCGCCAGCTGGCGGCAGCATTTAATGCGCGCGGGTTTTATTTTTAGAGAAGATCTTTTCTCTTACATATCAGTCCGTGGCTTGTGCATCAAGGAAGTTTTATTTCCTAAACATATCTTTCACTCAGAGATTGTTTTGGGAATTAATATTGAAGAATTATATTTTATAAACATATCAAATCTCCAAAGATATGGTTTTATTTTATGTGTGAGCTGGATGTTTCTCTTGTGGGCAAAGCTACTGAAGCCCAATATTACCAGCTATATATTGAAGGACGAAAACCTAATTTAGGCAGTTGTTCAAGCGATATTGTTGAGTCTAGCCGTATTAGGATTCGTGTGTGTGCTTGTGTTTTGTGAGCCTTTCTTGTGTCACCTTGATACAAGTTTAGGACTGTGTGTTCATTGAGTTGTAATTGCAATTGTCTCTGAAGCTTTTAAGCAAGGAGATAGTTGTTGTGTGTGTGTCCACTCCAAAGCTTTTAAGCAAGGAGTTTGGATCTTAGTGCGTGTGTATCACTTGAAGCCTTTAGGTAAAAGTGATCTAGTGTCTAGGAGAGTGTCTCCATCACAGTGGTTGAATTAACAATAGTGCTGTCTGTACTATTGAGCTTAAGGAGTGAGTTGGGAACTCATACCTAGGAGTTCCTAGGTAGAAGGACATAAGGATAGTTGCTAGGTGATAAGTTGTAAACGAGGAGTTTGCTGTAAGACTTTGAACTAGGGCTATTAGTGGAATTCCTCCTGGATTGGTATCCCCCAGACGTAGGTGCGCCGAACTGGGTCAACAAATCACTGTGTGTTTATTTATTTCTGCACTATTTACTATTTTACGATTTGTCTATTAAAGCTGGTAAAAGTGTTGTAACATCGTGTACAACATCTTGTACTGGTGTGCCAGAATTTTCAATTGGCATCAGAGCAGGCACCCTGCCTGTTTAGGGTGAGATTCAGGAAGTTTTAACTGGCAAAATGGACAAGGAAGGAGGATTCGTGAACAGACCCCCTATGCTGACTGGTTCCAATTATGATCATTGGAAGCCAAAGATGATTGCATTCCTAAAGTCCATTGATAGTAGGACTTGGAAGGCAGTTTTGAAAGGTTGGGATCATCCTTTAATTGTGACCAAAGAAGGTACTTCCACTGGTGAACTAAAGCCAGAGGCAGATTGGACAAAGGAAGAAGATGAAGCAGCTCTCAGCAACAATAAGGCAGTAAATGCTCTCTTCAATGGAGTAGATACAAATGTGTTCAAGCTCATCAAAAAATGTCTATCTGCAAAGGAAGCCTGGGAGATATTGATGACATGCTATGAAGGCACCTCTAAGGTAAAGATGTCAAAGCTTCAAATTCTTACTACCAAATTTGAAAATCTGAGAATGAAAGAGGAGGAAAGTATTCAAGATTTTCACATGAGTTTGGTTGACATTGCTAATGCCTTTGAGGCACTTGGTGAGAAAGTATCTGATGAGAAGTTGTCTAGAAAGATGCTCAGGTCACTTCCAAAAAGGTTTGACATGAAAGTGACTGCCATTGAGGAAGCTCAGGATATAGCTAACATGAAGATAGATGAACTGGTGGGTTCTCTTCAAACATTTGAACTGACCATTAATGAGAGAGGAGATAAAAAGAGTAAAAATGTAGCTTTTATCTCAAATGATGATGAAGAGGAATCCCAGACTGTTGTTGAAGGAGATGAAAGTATTTCTGATGCTCTTGCTCTAATTGGAAAACAATTTGGAAGAGTTCTAAGGCGGGTTGATAGGAGAGCCAGGCAGAATGGGCAGAACATTAGATTCGACATCAACAAACAGCAAAACAATGTCAAGAAAGCTAGACCTGAGGAGAAAAGTGGACCAGTCAAAGAATTACAATGTCATGAATGTGAAGGTTATGGACATGTCAGAACTGAATGTGCAACCTTCCTGAAGAAACAAAAGAAAGGTTTGTTTGTTTCTTGGTCTGATGAAGATTCTGAAGAAGGTGAGGAATCTGCTAGACATGTTTCTGCTATGACTGGGGTTTGTGATACTGTGGCCGATTCAGATGATGATGTGGAGGTAGTGTATGAAGAGCATTCTGATGATGAGGAGAATGACACCTATGAGGAATTACTTGGTCTCTACAATGACCTTCTTGTTCGCTATAAAGAGGTGTGTAGAATCCTGGAGAAACAGAAGAAGACTATAAATCAACTTCATACAGAAAAGGATTTCCAAATTGGCCAAGTGCTGAAAGTTGAGAAGGAGCTAACTCAAGCAAATGCAGACATGGAAGAGTTGAAGAAAAGAGTCAATCAACTGAACTGTGGGGCCAACTTACTTGAGGAAATCTTAGATGGTGTCCCTAGTACAAGAATGAAAGCTATAGGATATAACTATACTGCTCTTAATCAACATCAACAGGACAAAAACACCAAATTCCTTCCAGCTGATGAGGTAATTAATCCATACACTGGGGAAAAGATGTTACAACCTCCTGTACCACATCCTAAAACCTATCCAAATGTTAAGCTTGGACAAGGCCCCAGGACTTTTGCTAACCATCGTCGTGCCCCAGGACACCATGGTCATTCAAGAAAATGGTTCTGTCATCATTGTGGAATGAAGGGCCACATAAGGCCTTTTTGCTACAAATTGTATGGATATCCAAGACATTGGCAACAACCAAAAACTGCTCCTAGAGAGGATCCTGTCAGAAAAGTGTGGCAACCAAAAGCTGAGAACAGAGGGCTGATTGCACACACATCTCTCAGAGCATCATCCAGAGAAGACTGGTATTTCGATAGTGGCTGTTCTAGACACATGACAGGGGTAGAGACGTATCTGAAGGACTTGAAAGGGTATGCTTCTAGTTCTGTAACTTTTGGAGATGGAGCCAAAGGTGAAATTCTGGGGATAGGCAAACTTGTCAACAAAGAGTTGCCTAACTTAGAAAATGTGTTGCTAGTAAAGGGACTCACTGCAAATCTGATCAGTATAAGCCAACTGTGTGATCAAGGATTAAGGGTGAACTTTACAAAAGAAGAATGTCTTGTTAGCAATGATCAAGGAGAAATTCTGATGAGAGGTGGCAGATCCAAAGATAATTGCTACTTGTGGGTATCCCATGAAGAAATACAACAAGGAAAATGTCTACTTGGTAAAGAAGATGAAGTTCAACTGTGGCACCAGAAACTTGGTCATCTAAGCCTAAGTGGAATGAAGAAAGTTGTTACTGCTGAAGCTATCAGAGGGCTTCCCAAACTAAAAATCACTGAGGGAAGTATATGTGGTAAATGTCAGATTGGAAAACAAACCAGGATGTCGCATCCAATGTTGGAACATCAGGTAACATCAAGAACTCTAGAACTTCTACACATGGACCTCATGGGGCCTATGCAAGTTGAAAGCTTAGGAGGTAAGAGGTATGCATTTGTGGTAGTAGATGATTTCTCCAGGTACACCTGGGTTAATTTCATTAGAGACAAATCTGACTCATTTGATATCTTCAAGACTCTATCCACTCAAGTTCAAAGAGAAAAGAACTGTGGAATTGTGAGAATCAGAAGTGACCATGGAAGAGAGTTTGAAAATGAAAAATTCAGTGAGTACTGTGCGAATGAAGGAATTAAGCATGAGTTCTCATCACCCATAACTCCTCAACAAAATGGTGTGGTGGAAAGAAAGAACAGAACTATTCAAGAATCAGCTAGAGTGATGTTACATGCAAAATCCCTACCCTACCATTTCTGGGCTGAAGCTATGAATACAGCCTGCTACATACACAACAGGGTGACTATAAGAAAGGGGACATCAGCTACTTTATATGAGCTATGGAGGGAAAGAAAACCAACTGTCAAGCATTTTCATGTTTTTGGTAGCAAATGTTATATCCTGGCAGACAGAGAGCAAAGAAGGAAGCTTGATCCCAAGAGTGATGAAGGGATCTTCCTTGGATACTCTACCAACAGCAGATCTTACAGAGTATACAACTCAAGAACTAAAGTCGTTATGGAATCTTACAATGTGGTAGTAAATGATGTGGAGACTGAGAAGGTTGACAATGTGGAATACGATGTTGGAACATCAGGCCCTGTCCTAGAAGAGCATGATCTAGGAGAACAATCTGATGATAAACAAGAAGAGAATATTGAGAATACTACATGTGACACCACTAATCAACTCACTCAGAACAAAGGACCATCTGTGAGGGTCCAGAAGAATCACCCCTTGGACCTAGTCATTGGAAATCCTGAACAAGGAATCACCACTAGAAGATCCAATGATGTGATAGCAAATTCCTGCTTTGTTTCCATGTTTGAACCTAAGAATGTGAAAGAAGCTCTCACTGATGAATTCTGGATTGAGGCTATGCAAGAGGAATTGAATCAATTCAAGAGAAGTGAAGTGTGGGATCTGGTTCCAAGACCTGAGAAAGTAAATGTCATAGGTACAAAATGGATCTTTAAGAATAAATCTGATGAAAAAGGGGTCATTACCAGAAACAAGGCTAGACTGGTTGCTCAAGGTTACACTCAGGTAGAAGGGCTTCACTTTGAGGAGACCTTTGCCCCTGTAGCTAGATTGGAATCAATTAGACTACTATTGGGGGTTGCTTGCATCCTGAAATTTAAACTCTATCAAATGGATGTCAAGAGTGCGTTTCTGAATGGGTATCTTCATGAAGAAGTCTATGTGGAGCAACCAAAAGGGTTCACTGATCCTGTGTATCCTAATCATGTCTACAAACTGAAAAAGGCTCTCTATGGTCTAAAACAGGCGCCTAGGGCCTGGTATGAAAGACTTACTCAATTCCTAGTAGGTCAAGGCTATAGAAAGGGTGGATCTGATCAAACCTTGTTTGTAAAGCAAGTGAAAGGTAAGTTCATGATTGCACAAATTTATGTGGATGACATTGTCTTTGGAGGAATGTCGAATACGATGGTACAACATTTTGTTCAACAAATGCAATCAGAATTTGAAATGAGTTTAGTAGGAGAATTGACCTACTTCTTGGGACTACAGATCAAGCAAATGGAGGATACTATCTTCATTTGCCAAAGCAAGTATGCCAGAAACATTGTCAGGAAGTTTGGTCTAGATAATGCTTCTCACAAGAGAACTCCTGCTCCAACCCATCTGAAGCTAACCAAAGATGAACAAGGTGTGGGTGTAGACCAAAGTATGTATAGAAGCATGATAGGAAGCCTACTGTACTTGACTGCAAGTAGACCAGATATTACCTTTGCTGTAGGGGTTTGTGCTAGGTACCAGTCAGAACCAAAGGTAAGCCATCTCAATCAAGTCAAGAGGATCCTGAAATATGTCAATGGAACATGTGATTATGGGATGATGTATTCACATTGTGAAGATTCAAGCTTGTGTGGATATTGTGATGCTGATTGGGCTGGTAGTGCTGATGACAGGAAAAGCACATCTGGTGGGTGCTTCTTCCTAGGAAGTAATCTTATTTCTTGGTTCAGCAAAAAGCAAAATTGTGTGGCCCTATCCACAGCTGAGGCAGAGTATGTAGCTGCTGGAAGTAGTTGTACTCAACTTGTTTGGATGAAGCAGATGCTGAAGGAATATGATGTGGAACAAGATGTTATAACATTGTACTGTGATAATTTGAGCGCCATAAATATTTCAAAAAATCCTGTTCAACATAGCAAAACCAAACACATTGATATTCGCCATCACTTCATCAGAGATCTAGTGGAAAATAAAGTTGTGACACTGGAACATGTAGGAACTAAGGATCAAGTGGCTGATATCTTCACCAAAGCACTTGATGCTGTTCAATTTGAAAACTTAAGGGGCAAATTAGGGATTTGCCTATTTGAAGATCTGTAGCAATTACAGTTATTTGGAGGGAGATATGCAGCAGTTATTATTTCTCTCTCTCCAATCCTTGTGCTGCACAATAAACAAGGCAATGATGGTTCTTACATCCCTATAAACACGCCACATAACATTAGTGGTTATTTTCTTAGCAAATCAATTTTCAAACTGATTCTCTCCATATTCCACTTTATCTCCAACCTCTCAAACCGTTCAAACACTCTGAACTCCTTCATTCAACTTCATTCCTCTCAAACCCAAATTCTAACCATGTCTCAATCACCAAACTCTGCTACTTCCGTTAATCCCACTGAAACTCATGATTCCTCTCCTGTCATCACCGATGCTACCCCCATCACCACGATCCATCCATCATTCTCCTCTGTTCTCAATCCCAAACCAAAGAAATCAACCGCAAAGAGGCCCTCAACATTCAAAACTCCAAAATCGAAGAAAACCAAAGGGTCTTCGTCCTCTGCTTCAAAGAAAACTTCGAAAAAGAAAGGATCAAACTCCAAATCGAAGTCGATCCACACCATGCAAGAGTTATATCTTGATGATGTTGCTGAGAAGAATGTGGAATCACATGTTGATGGCTCTGAGAAGAGTGATTCCGATCTGAACGCTGTTGCTGAAGGTAATCCTAATGTTGTTGATGAAACCCTAGAAATTCAAAAGGGGATAACTGGTGACAATACTACTGTGTCTGATACTGTGGGAGAAGGAATTATTCCAGATTCACCTGAAGTTGAAGAGACATTGACTGATCAAGTTGTGAAGGAAGTTCAAAACTCCTTGAAGGATACCACTCCTAAACCCAATGTTGCGCCGGATGTTACAACATCCTTGGCACAAGATGAACCAACTCCTGATATAGTTGGTGACGCTGTGAATACTGAAGAACAGGTTGACCAAGAACCTGTTGCTGATGAGACTATTGTTCCTCAGACTGAAAAGGAACTTGTTGCTGATGAGGAGGAAAATACAGATATACCTACTACTGACAATGATGTGTCAGTAGATGATGATGTAGTTGATGTGGATGCCATGGATGATCTGCAGCAAACTGTTAGTAAAGTGGCAGGTGGTAGCATTGCAAGAAGGTTGAGAAACAGAAAAGGGAAGGATGCTGATGTAGTGGTAGAGGTTGTGGCTAAGGCAACCCCATTCAAGAAGAAAAAGGTGATTGGTCCTAGCAGAAAGCCTAGCAAAGTTGAGATTGCTAGTGAGAAGAAGAAGAAGAGTGGGAAAAGAAAACAACCTGAAGTAGGTGATTCTGACTATGAGGTGGAAGAGGATGTGCCACACATTGTTCCCAACATTGTGTCCTCTGCTAAGAAGACAAGTCAGAAGAAATTTCGCAGAGCTGCTATACCAGAACTTGATGTGGTACATGATGTGCCAAACATTGTGTCTACTGGTAAGAAGAAAATTGGTGGAAGGATTATTCCCCAAAATGTTCCTGATGTCCCCATGGACAACATTTCATTCCATTTCATTGAGAGTGCTCAGAAGTGGAAGTTTGTGGCTAATAGAAGGTTGGCTTTGGAGAGGGAGCTGAGTGCTGAAGCCTTGGAGCAAAAGGAGATTATTGCTCTCATTGAGAAGGCTGGGTTGATGAAGACTGTGTCTGGCATTGGTGAATGCTATGAGAAATTGGTCAAGGAATTCTTGGTCAATATACCTGAAGACTGTGATAATCCTCTGAGCAAAGAGCACCATAAAGTGTATGTGCGAGGTAAATGTGTTCATTTTTCTCCTGCTATTATCAACAAATTTCTGGGGAACAAAGAAGATGGCTATGCTGAATTGGAGGTCACCAACACTCAGGTCTGCAAGACCATCACAGCTAATCAGGTCAAGGTTTGGCCAATGAAAGGTAAAGTGCCCTCTGTCATGCTCTCGGTTAAATATGCCATCCTTAATAGGATTGGCACTGTAAATTGGGTTCCCACTACCCACACCTCTGATATTGCTACTAGCTTAGCTAGGTTTGTATATGCTGTTGGTACTGGTACTGAGTTCAACTGTGGGGCTCATATTTTTGAGGAAACTGTGCAACATGCTAAGTCATGGGCTGTTAGAATGCCTATAGCTTATCCATCTCTTATCTGTGGAATCATTTTAACTCAACACCCCACTATTATAACTGCTGATGATGAGGTGAGTAAGAGGGAATCTCCTCTTGATTTTCACCCTAGACTGTTTGAAGGAACACATGCTGCAGATATTGAGATTACAGGCCCTTCTGTTGCTGCTCCTACTGGTTCTGGTTCTATGAGCAGGAAGGAGATGATAGCTTCTTTGGAAGCAGCTTGCAGAGCTCTAGATGAAAAGAAAAAGAGCCTTGAGCAAGTGATTGTGGCTCTTAAGCAAGAAGAAGCTGCTGAAGAGGGTGAGCAGGTGCAGGTTGGACAAGAAGGAGGTGATCAAAGTGAGGATGGAGGCACTGAGGAGCTGGAGCTCTCAGATGCTAGTGCTGATTTTTAGTGGTTGTATTCCACCTTTATGTGTACTTTTTTAAAGTTGTTTATGTTTCTGGCTGTAAGTCTGGTACTTATGTTCTTCTGTTGGGCTATGCCCTGGATATTTTAAGCACTCCCTAGTGCATTTGGATGTAATAGTACTTAGTACTCTGTGATCTGTGCTACTACTACTCTATTTTGGCTCCCAAAAACATCTTTGTCAAATTTGTGGTAAAAAGGGGGAGTAGAAAGTTACAACATTTGTTTCCACATGTTCTCTGGTAGTAGTTGTTCTCTGGTAGTAGTTGTATGTGGTATTTGGTAGTAGATGTACGGTACTCTGGTAGTGGTAGATATTCTGTGCTGAAATGATCTGTTATGATATGCCTATGTGTTAGTCTACTATGCACCATTTCAGGGGGAGTACTATGTATGTGATGCAGGGGGAGATGTTGTATGTGATGTTGGAACATTCTGTTCGTGTAATCCATGCTTATGTTTGTGATCACTTAAGGCGATGTAGTTTTCTGTGCTTCTGCTGTTGCATGCCTCTGATGTGCTCTAAAGATACGACTGAATTCTGATCTAATGTTTCCTTGAAGGAGTATGTTTGGAAATCATTTTTGAAGATGTGCTACGCTTCTCTTCTTTTGTGTGTTTATGTTGATGTGAAGAAGTTGTAGTGATGTATGTATCCTTGTAACTTGTCTGTGTGATCCCAAGTTGTTTTAGCCAAAAATTTGCCAAAGGGGGAGTTTGTTGACTATTTGATGTTGGCTGCATTTTGGTAAAACAATATTTAGGCAGGATGTGGTATGTAATGTTACAACATCATGACCTGACGTGAGCGCGCCAGCTGGCGGCAGCATTTAATGCGCGCGGGTTTTATTTTTAGAGAAGATCTTTTCTCTTACATATCAGTCCGTGGCTTGTGCATCAAGGAAGTTTTATTTCCTAAACATATCTTTCACTCAGAGATTGTTTTGGGAATTAATATTGAAGAATTATATTTTATAAACATATCAAATCTCCAAAGATATGGTTTTATTTTATGTGTGAGCTGGATGTTTCTCTTGTGGGCAAAGCTACTGAAGCCCAATATTACCAGCTATATATTGAAGGACGAAAACCTAATTTAGGCAGTTGTTCAAGCGATATTGTTGAGTCTAGCCGTATTAGGATTCGTGTGTGTGCTTGTGTTTTGTGAGCCTTTCTTGTGTCACCTTGATACAAGTTTAGGACTGTGTGTTCATTGAGTTGTAATTGCAATTGTCTCTGAAGCTTTTAAGCAAGGAGATAGTTGTTGTGTGTGTGTCCACTCCAAAGCTTTTAAGCAAGGAGTTTGGATCTTAGTGCGTGTGTATCACTTGAAGCCTTTAGGTAAAAGTGATCTAGTGTCTAGGAGAGTGTCTCCATCACAGTGGTTGAATTAACAATAGTGCTGTCTGTACTATTGAGCTTAAGGAGTGAGTTGGGAACTCATACCTAGGAGTTCCTAGGTAGAAGGACATAAGGATAGTTGCTAGGTGATAAGTTGTAAACGAGGAGTTTGCTGTAAGACTTTGAACTAGGGCTATTAGTGGAATTCCTCCTGGATTGGTATCCCCCAGACGTAGGTGCGCCGAACTGGGTCAACAAATCACTGTGTGTTTATTTATTTCTGCACTATTTACTATTTTACGATTTGTCTATTAAAGCTGGTAAAAGTGTTGTAACATCGTGTACAACATCTTGTACTGGTGTGCCAGAATTTTCAGTAATTAAAAAAATAGTCTTCATATTAATATGAGTAAAAATATAAATTTCGTAAAAATTACAACAAAAAAGAAGATAGGCCTTCATTTTAATATTAATAAAATATAAGTTCTCGTACCAATTACACACAAAAACATCCTTCGTATTAATATGTGAGTAGAAATATATGTACCCATAGACATTTTTAATAAAAAATAGGAATTCATATTGATTATGAGTAGAAATATAGATCTCGTAGAAATTAAAAAAAAATAGGTCTTTGTATTAACATGAGTAGAAATATAAACTACAATATAAATTATAAAAATAAAATAGATCCCATATTAATTTATGAATAGAAATATTGGTTATCATTTAAATAAAAAATAATCATCGTATGAGTAACATATAAATTTCGTAAAAACTAAAAAAAAATATATATAGCCTCCGTATTAATATATGAGAGTACAAAATACATCCCCACAAAAATTGCAATAAAAAAAAAAAAAAAACATATGTATTAATATATAAATAGAAATATAAGTTACCTAAACATAAAATATAGGCCTTCCTATGAGTTGGAATATTGGTCACGTAAATTAAAATTGAAAAAAAAAAAGGAATTCTTATTAATATATGATTAAAATATAAACTAAACTATAAATTAAAATAAAATAAAACAAACCTTGTATTAATATGAGTAGAAATATTGGCCTCTATAGAAATTAAAAAATAAAATAGTTATCGTATTAATATGTGGTTTACGCACATAAATATGAGTAGAAATATCGTATTAAAATAAAACAAACCTTGTATTAATATGAGTAGAAATATAGGCCTCTATAAAAATTAAATAATAAAATAGTTATCGTATTTTTATTTTTTTTGACACAAACAAAATGATATCCATTCATTCAAATCGACAGATACATCAAATACAACCACATAATCAATTTCGCTAAAAACGTAAAGGATGAATCTGCGAACAAACTCACAGCATCCGAGTTAATAGCATACAACGACAAAATGCCTACTACAAATAATATGATAAAATTAAAATCACCGGAATATCCATGCTTCCGGATCTGCAACGTTGAAGCCCAAATCATTGATTGAATTTGTAATTGACTGGAGATAATCTTTCGAGAAGAACCAAATGAACACCGCAACAATACGGAAAATCAAATAACGCCGCACAAGACGACGACCAACACAACGCCACACTTAGACGACGAAAGAACAAACAAAAAACACAAAAGAAAAACTTAATCTATGTGAAAATCACTTATTTATATTAAAAGATAGAAAAAAAAGGTGTAGAGGGGGTGATTTTAGGCCAAAAGTGACTCAAAATCACCCCTCTATGATGAACAAAGAGAAGTTGGAGACAAAAAGTATTTTCTTGAAAAACTAGGGCCGAATATTTCATAAGACGTTAAAATAGTTATCGTATTAATATGTGGTTTTACGCACATAAATAGTTATCGTATTAAACAAACCTTGTATTAATATGAGTAGAAATATCGTATTAAAAAATTAAAAAAAAATCATCAATTACGCACATAAATATGGTTTTACTAAGAATCTGCATTAATTTAGTAAAAAAAAAAAAACTTGCATTAATATGATTAATTTCCTAAATGATACAGTTTTTAATATGCATTAATACGATTGATATCATCATTCATTATATCAATGTTTATAAATTTGAAAATCAGTATTTAAAAATTGAATTTTTTCTTCGGTTTTTTCTTGTTGCGGAAATTAAAGGAAGGTTGAGATTTTTGACCAATTAAAAAAAAAAAGAAGGTTGAGATTTGCTTGGATTCTGAGTCTGTGACTATGTAATTATTTCGGACAAAATCAAGGAGAAGTGTTGGTTATAGTAATCAGACCATATGATAAGAGAGAGAAAATGAAATCGGTTCATATTTGTTTTTTTGTTCCTTATAGATAATTTTTTTTACAGCTTATAGAGAATTATAAATTACTTAAAGTTTCACCTTTTTTTTACATTAGGTTTAATAAGAGAATGATAATATATATATATATATATATATATATATATATATATATATATATATATATATTGATGAAACGAAACAAATAGAGAATGAGAGATGAAAAAATAAAAGGAATAAAAAGTAGAGTTCTAATTTTTATTTTACAACAACATAAAAGTCCAGTTGAACATATAAGATAAATATAATAATATTTCATCTACTCAAGAGTTGATCTTTGCGAGATGGTGCAATTCTACTCAAAAGTGGATGCTTGTATCTTAAGATGTGCATTTCCTTTATTTTTGACCTATTTTAAAACAATAGACAATCATATATTAAGTATAAGTGTACTGACAACAAAGACTTAAATATGACACATTTAGTATATAGTCATAATAAAAAAATAATCACAATCAATATATTATAAGCAAAAAATAATAACAAATGCATAAAAATTATTAATAGTAACAAATGCTCATAACAAAAGTGATTCCAATAGATGAAGATAGACTATTGCAGCAAGCAATTTAATATGTTTAAATATTATGAGAAGGTTTCAACTAAAGATGAATAGGTCGAAAAGAAATTAACAAAAACACTGGTAAAATGAAATGGTAGTATATGGGTTTATATAGTAAATTTTATGATTTGAATTGGTTACTACAAATATAATAATAATTGAAAATCGTAATGATTTAATTGTATTACCAAAAACATAAATGTTAATGGGAAATCATTTTATTCTTTGACCGAAATAGGAGAAATCATAATTATTTCCATTTTTGAAAAAAATCATTATTACATTAATCATTATTACATTAATTGCTAAATGAAAGAGAATAGAGGAGCAATGTTAGAATGCCATGTGGAAGAAAATTGCTTGAAAAATCGGTATCAAATATATATATATATATATATATATATATATATATATATATATATATATATATATATATATATATATATATATATATATATATATATATATAGATTGTTATAATTGTATAATTTAATATTTATATTTCTTCTATATGCAATAATTGTTTCTTGTAACAAAAAAAATCTTTTAATTAATTTTGAATTTAAAATTTCAACCATAAATAGCTCATGCGAGCCATTTTTCTATTTATTATAAAGTTTTTTCTATGTGAATCATAAACAAAACCATTTTCCTTATAAAAATAAAATAAAATGGACAAATTAAATTGATGACTATCACAATTGTAATTTTTAGCTTTTTTTCCTCTCTTTCTATGTGTGTAATAATCTTATATGATATGTAGGCTTGAGAAATCTGGTGATGATATTCGAGAGTGTTGAAATTTTCAACTATTCATTTTATTATTAATTAGTGGGAAAATATACTACCGAAACATATGATAAATGATAATGTCAAATACATGATAAAAATGTCAAATACTCAAATAATCTATCAAATAAAAATAAATACTTTAAAAGTAATTAAACCGTGTATATAATAATAGGAGTTTTATGACTTGAATATGATATTCTCAAACGTCAAAATAATCCTGATACATAGATTCCAAAACAAAGAAAAAAAAATGATAAAGGGGAACTAAAAGGAAAGAACGGATTAAACTCTAGAGTTTTACACCGACCTAAAATCTCATTTCTTGCAAATACTCTCCAAGAGTTTGTTTTCTTTTTTCTCAATCAATTGTTGAAACACCTGAAATTCAAATAGAAATTTATTAAGTAATATAGATTCAATCATTAACAAAATATATAAATTGAAAAATGGAATGAACTAAAAAAAGGGAATGGAAAAAATAAGAATCGATCTTGTAAAAGAATGGAAGAAAAAAAAGTGTTAAACAATGGTGAAAATTATAACTATATATAGAGCTCAGACAATCAACCATAAAACGTTTTTTTTGTCAAATGGTATTAAATGCACAACAATAAAGAAAATATTAATAATTAATGATAATTTTCAGAATGGGATTATGTTTTATTTGATTGCCTTGATTGAAACCTTGCTATTTTCGGTCCAATTCATATCACCATTCATTTATTATAAATTGAAAATATTTCCAATAATTTGTCATTATTTCTTATTGTTATATGAAATAAATGCTAAAACAATGTGAGAGTAGAATCATTGTGAGAATGCCATGTGTACATATTCTTTGAAAAAAAGCTCCCAAATAATATATATATATATATAGATATAGATATAGATATATACTATTTTATAATTAACTAGATGTGGTAAAATAGATATTCAATCAAAGGTAATAGAAAATTGGTCAAAATGGCTGGGCACATTAATGTCTTCTTTCTGCTAATAAAAGAAAAAAATTAAAATCAAAGTATTAATATTTGTTTCTTATTAGTCATTAGTTTTTTTTTTGTTGGTACAATTATTAATTAGTTATTAATATTTTTTCGTCAAAAATAAAAATTTGATATTAATATTTTTATTCATAAATAAAGATTGCAAGCGTGATATTTAATTTTTTTTGACACATATTTAATTTATTTTTGTTAATTAACTAATACAATATTGCATATAGCATCAAAATATTCAAGACTAAAAAAAAAATATTCAAGACTGAATTTGCAATTTAGGATATAAGGTATGTTTCTGTTGGAAGACGGTGGGAAAAATACCAACACTTTCCATTACTCTTTTTTAAAGGCAAAAGTATTATTAATATAATTGGTCTCTGCACAAAATGAACATAAATTGGAAAAAGCGGAACTACAATACAGAGACACCGTATTACTGTCCATTACTCGCACATTACTGAAATTGTCCATTAGTTTCATAAGGTGCCTTCTCGACGAGTGCAGCTTTGCTCCTTTTAACAAAGCTCCTTTTATTCCTTTTTATTGTTTAGATGCGTGACATGTGGCAATCATAAATTTAAAGGTTGAGATCAAAAGTTTAAAATTAAGTTTTTGTTTTAGAAAATATAGAAGCGTGTCTCTCTCGTCTCATTCTTCATCTGACGCACACAAAGTTCAGTCTACGGCCCGCCACCACCGCCGCCCGTCTCCGTTCTGGCGACATCTTTTTTCTCTTCTGTTTACTACTTTCGTTCCACTGTTTTACACTCATGAAAGAGCCCATTGTTCCGCCGCGAAACAACTCAGCACCGTCGCTACTTTCTGGGTCAAGGAAGTATTACTCCTGTTTTGCTTTTCAATAATAACTTCCTGAATCTAATAGGATTAAGATTCACAAACAAAAAAGCATAAATAAAATCAGCTTTAAAGCAAGGAGAATCTGTCAAGTTCAAACCATAAAAAACTCCGCCGGAACGGAGATGGTCGACGGCAACAGCGGCGACATTGAGAGGAAGAAGGAGATGCAGCGATGAGAGGGGGAAGAAGATGGAAGGTGTGTTCAGAAAGAAAGCAGAGGGAAAGGTGCGGAAGGACGCCGTAGGAAGAGGGGCGGCGGTGCCGGCAGAAGCTACAGGAAGATGGAATGTTGCTGCTGTATTTTGTGAGAAGAAGAAGGAGCGTTTGTTTATTTTTTATTTCCTGTTTTTATTAAACAAAATTTTAAATCCAAACTTTTAATATTAGCCTTTGATTTTATGTTTGCCACATGTCATACATCTAAACAGCAAAAAGGAATAAAAGAAGATTTGTTAAATGGAGCATAGTTGCACTCACTCCTCGACTAGCACTCTTCCTTTTACCGCTAAGCAGCACATAATAAACCTGTGCTGATGCTCTAAAGATCCCTTTAGTGGGGTAAAAGTTATGGTGCATAAGCCATGTTTATGTACCGTGCATAAATACCCAAAATTGTTTAGCGTACCCCCCAGATTTCTAATGCACCCCTCAGATTACTTAGCACACCCCCAAATTTTTAGAGGATGCGATAGAAATTTAGGGGGTGCGTTAAGTAATCTAGGAGTGTGCTAAGCAATCTGGGGGTATATTAAGCAATTTTCATTATTATGTAAGGAAAAAGTTTATGCACCAGAACCACTCCCCCTAGTGGTACTTTTTAATTTCATACCGTACGTTTCTGTAAGTCCAAATGAGAATCTCTTTATCTCTTTCATGTTAATTATGATTTTTTTTTTAATTCTTCTTGTTTATGACTTTAGGAAAAAATAAAATAAAGATATAGTGGTAGTTGCATATCCTCTCTTTCTTGTTTGTCTTATATCTGTCGGCTGATGCAAATATTAAAAATGACTTTTTAGTAAAAAAATATCTTCATTTTAAATTGCGAATAGAATAAAAAATAATCATATTTGTAATTAATGTAAAAAGTCTTTTTTTTTTTTAAAGAATCATATTTTATATTAAAATGTTTTCTAACTACTTAAAACTAGTCATTCTTCGAACCTTTTTTGAAGCAAATTTGTCAACCAATTAATGTATTAAATCTTGTACCCCTATTTTTTTTTATAGATAGATAAAATGACAAGTCATTGAAAATCCATACGCACAAAATGAAAGGACCAGGATTCGAACTCCGGCCATAACATCCGACACTAGTAATTTCGATATTTTATACTAGTTGATCTATAATTTATGGACAAAGTGGAGGGATCATGGTTCAAACCCTTAATTTATTAATACTATTATGTAAAAAAGATTATGGCCCGACAATTGAGCTTTTGCACCTCTTAATTTACTAATATTACTACTCTGTAAAAAAAGCTTGGGGGGCCCACTGCTACAACACATGTGTCTGGGCTGGGCCTAAATATCTCCATTTTTTTCCTCATTTTGAGTTCTTTAATTTTGATTATTACTTTTGCTACCCTTTGATTTCTATGACTCGCCTTACGAAATAACCAAAATACTTATGTCTGTGATTTGTGCTATGGACAACCCCAAAGCACCCTACCAATTATAGTATCCGTGACTTAAGTCTTAATTTTTTTAGGGGATCCTTCATGACACATCATTTATAAGTAACACACTTTTTTCTTTTTTGCGTAAGGGATGAACAAGAGAAATAAAGGACTCGCAAGGTCCACATGTACAAGGGACATCAAGCTCCAATGTCGAAAATAAATAAGAGGTGTCTCATAGATGTTAAGGGACACATAATGACATAGTATTGAAAATGAAGATGCTCTTAAAAGTTTATCACCATCGATGATTGATCAAATGACGTACTAGAGTTTGATATTAATTATTTAGTCTCTGTTCGAATATTAATTTATTCTCTTTTTTGAAGATTAAAAATTTGTAAAAATAATACAAATATATTAACAATATGTTTAATATTACCATTAATTTTCTTAATCTCTAATTTTATATAAAATATTTAATAGTTATATTTGTGTTTATTTAGGCTTTGAAATAATTTATATTCTAAAAATATAATTTTTCTCATTATAATAGAAATGGGTTATTATTTTAATAATTATTGTAAAAGAGAGAGAAGATTTAAAAAAAATCACTATTAGGAGGTTTGATCCACTGCAACTGCGATCAGAGAGGCTTGTACCACTTATTGTAAGCACTGACCACCAAATCAGATTAGGTGATACAGTGGATCGGATACCGATGGTTGAAAAAAATCACTATTATGAAGGTGTGAAAAACACAAGAAGGGGGGGTTGAATTGTGTTTTGGGTATTTTAAAAATTTCTTCTAAGTTATGGAAAACTTATCAGAGTTTGCAGCGGTTTAGAAAACAAAACACAATCAAGAGTAACTTTGAAGATAGAGAGAAAGATAGAGACAGAGATTTTTATACTGGTTCCCCTCACAAACCGAGAGTACGTCCAGTCCCATTGTGCTTCCAAGAGAGTTCACTATAATCACAAAAGATTACAATTGCTCAAGCACACAAGCAAGAGACTTCCAATGCTCAAGTATACCAACAAGAGACTTCCTAATGCTCAAGCACGCAGGCAAGAGAATTCAAAACACAAGTGTAAGAAAAACAGAGTCTGAACAATTGATATAAAGATCAATGTTCAGTTACAAACAAAATACAACTTTTGAAACAAGACTTAACTTAGAATCTTAATACAAAATTCTAAGGTTCAACTAATGAATTAACACAAGCTGAAACTGGAGTCTTGGATTTTGAATATGAGTTCAAGTTGTATTTGCAGTTTTGTGCTTTAGGATGATTTTAGCAGAGTAACAGCTCTTTTCAAATTGTTCAAGTGTCGTATCCCAAAGCTTTGATCTTGCTCCAATTTATAGACGAAGGTGGAGCGTGTTTGATTCAAATTTGATGTAGTGAGATTGTGCCAGCTGTAGATAGTACCATTGTTAACCAAATCGGGTAACCTTGTATACGATCAATCTTGGGGAAAACGTTTTATCCAAATCAGTTAAAGAGTTCGTACAATAGTACAAACGTCACTATTTTGTGGATAAGATTGATTCCATCAGCTTTTGGAATGTCAGAGTATAATCATTGACGCAGAGAATGTTCTTCTGACAAAACGGCTCTCACTGCTCTTATCAGAGTCTGATATGCATCTTCTGATGAGTGGAACTTGCATCCTCTGATGAATCACATACGCATCTTCTGATGGCTTGAAGTTCTGATCAGAGTTTGATTTGCCATATCAGAGCTTACAATGTGCTTTAAATGAATACAAAAATTAACTTGAATATCTGCACACTTGGATTAAATAATTAGTGTACCATATTGTACATTAATACTTTTGTTATCATCAAAACTTAATTGGGTCATATCAGAACCTCTTTTGTTCCAACAATCTCCCCTTTTTTGATTGATGACAAACCAAGTATTAATTTACAATGGTTGTTGATAAAATTTATCAAGCATCTCTTAGGTTGATGAGGTTTGCAAGCTCCCCCTAAGTTCAGCAATGATTAATTTAATCAGTTTAAAAATAATTATTTGAATCTTGAACTAGACTAACACACTAGACTTTCAGAGGCTAGGTTTGCAAGCTCTCCCCCTAAGTCTGATACCCATGAAAGAAAATTGCACTTTTCTTTTATACGTATCATGTATCAGAAGTTCAAATTTCAACTAATATTTTCCTCAAAATCATATCATATAAAGACATAATTAAAAAATAAGTTTGGAATTTTGGTTTCAGTTTAGCATCTCATAAATTAATAACAACTCTTACTCCCCCTTTTGTCATTAAACAAAAAGATAAAACTGACAAGAAATAAATGACAACTAAAAAAAAAAGGTCAATATTAAAGTTTCAATGTGGTCAAGGTGGTTACAACTACACCAATTAAATGGTTTGTCGTAAAACCATGAACTTGTCTATTTTGAAACTACTATATAAGGACCATAACCTTTGTCATTTCACTCAACACTTCCATTTCATTGTGAAGAATCAACAATGGATAAGGATAGAAGAGTGATCAAAAGTAATAAGGCGCAGGAGAAGAAGAAGAAGAAAGTGAAGATTCAACAAGACTCAGAGTCTAAGAAGAAACCTCAAAAGATGAAAGCATCAACTTCTGCTCCTGTCAGAGTCAACTATCAAACAAGATCCAAGACTAAACAGCAAGAGTCCTTATCCGAGTCAGAATCTGAATGGGATCCTGATTGGAAGGAATTCTTGAGTACATATGTTCCTCCTAAGGAAGAATACCCCTCTTCATAATCAATGAGATCACTTCTCATTGATCTCCCAATAAGGAAGCAAAGAGAACGTAGCAAATTCTTCCATTTCTTTTAGATTCTAATAAGCTAGATTTAGAACTAGCTTGTTGTTGATGTAGAATCCAAGTGAAAAGGTGGATAAGAACTTATGTAATCAACAATTTTCAATTGAATAAACTCTTTATTTAGTGTTGAAATCTTTGTGTTGATATTTGTCTAAAAGAATTTATGATAGCATAAGATAAATAATGAACACAGAAGATGATTAATAAACAACCAAGTACTTAAGACAAACAATATTCAGCAAGGTTACAAAACAAGTAATCAAAAACTTAAAACAAAATATATAAATAAACAAGCAGAACATGTGCATAGAATCCTAGGATTTAAGGTTCAGGTGGAGGAGGTAATCTGGCATTGATGCTCTGAAGGGTAGACATTATGGCAGCCAGCATGGAGGAATGCTCATCAAGTCTTCTCTGAAAGATATCTTGATTTTCCCTTATGTGTTGAGCATATTCTGGTGCATTTCTAACAAGTTGTTCAAGCCTTGCCTGTTCAGCAGCCATTCTAGCTTCTTCTGCCAACCTAGCTTGCTCAGCTTCTTGCCTTTCCCTTTCAATGCGTTCATCCTCTAATCTTTTCCTTTCCCTCTCCTCAGCTTCCAACCTTTCTCTTTCAAGCCTCTCTTCCTCTTCCTTCCTTGCTATCTCATTCCTCACTTCCAGGTCTGTAGTATAAGCCTTTCTGACAGAACGAAGCATGAGTACCAGATTTTGTTCCATAAGGTCACACTCTTTGTTAATGTGTACTGTATCAATAGACCTGTTAGGAATGTGACTGCACATTCTTCTAAGATTCTTGTCAACAGCTTTTAGCAGATTAGTGATGTCTTCCTGGGTTTGGTCAAGAGGTTCATTGGTAATTCTGGAAGGTAGGTTAGGAGGGACAAAGATGCAGTCCATAGAGAGATCCTGCATCAGGGATTTGAGGTGATTGGATTGTTCAGGAGGGGTTTTCTGAATGATTTCAAGATTCAGAGTCTCATTGATTTGTTGAACATGTTTCTTTATGGGTGTAGATAGATCACATGAGTTATCCATATTCACATGATGTGGGGATTTCTCATGAGCATGTTCATCAGAGTTAAGAGTTTCAAACACTTGATCTTGATGAGGTTCTGGTGATTTTTGATGATCATGTTCTGATGGAGTATGTACTGGTGGGGGTTCATTTTCTGGTTGGGTTTCATTCTCTGGTTGTGGGTCATTTTCTGGTTGTGGGTCATTTTCTGGTTGTGGGTCATTTTTTTGTTGTTTTTCTTGAGTGTTCACAGGTTGAACATTCTCAGAGTTTGGTATAGTTTCGGTGACAGGGATTTCATGGTGATTGGGGGATTTTGGAGGAGGTGGTGATGAAGTCTTATCAGAATCATCATCCAGATTTTGGATGATAGGTGCAGTACTTGTTGAAGCTTGTGCTGCATCATTGCATATAACATTAGTTTGAGATTCTGATGGGTTAGATAGGATGAGGTTAAACTGCTCTGATGTTGGTTGATTCTCAGAAAGAACATTGACTTTCTCAGAATGAACTCCTTTTAAAATCTTATCAAAAGCATGTTTAACTCTGATTTCAGAAGGGAATTGAAGCCTTCTGAAATAATCACTAAAAGCTGAGCTGCCTCCAATAAAAGTAGAAGACTTACCATGTGTAGGTCCATACAGAGTCTGTTGATCCAGCAGATTATGAGGATCATTCCTATTTGGAAGCTTCTTGTGCATATTATCAAAAGCAGACTCTTCAATACCACAGTCATAAGTGTCCTTCAGAGCCTCTTGCTTTTTGTTAAACTTTGCAACTTTTGCCAATGCTGCCTGTACCACAGCTTCTTCCTTTTCTTCTTCTGTAAGATCCATCAATGCAAGCTTCCTAACCCTTGGTTTCTTTGAGGATCTTGGAGCTGTAGTTTTCTGAGTCTTAGCAGCTTTCTTCCCAGCAGGACTCTTGACAGCTTTTCTCTTGACTGGTTCAAGTCTAAGAGGTTGTTCCAAAAGCCTTGTTTGTCTAACAGTTAGCTTTGTAGGTTGTCCATCTCCTACATCAGCTCCTAACTTATTCATGAACTCAGCATGTGCTTCTATAACCCTCTTGGCTTCACTATCACTGACATGTACAAGCCAACATTCACCAATGCCTTTCTCAGAATCTCTGAGTAGCAGAGGGTGTGTTGGATGGACTATCTGATTATTCTTCACCAGCTTTAGGTACCTTAAGGTAGTACTATTCACAATCTTAGAACTTAACAGAAAGGAACCTAAGCCTGGAAGATAAGGTGTGATAGCATCCAACAAACCACACTGTGCAAACATGTGGCTAAGTAGTCTAGAATGTCGAACAATAGCTTTGCTAGAGATAATAGATACACATAGGTGATCAAAAATAAGCTTACCAACATCCACAAAATTTCCTTTAGCAACATGAAATGTGAACAACTTCTGGAGACTGGATATTTGATCAGTGCTTCCCAATTTGGGCAGGACACTGTCAATTAAAATCTTGTAGATGATCTTGCAGTTGTTGGTCCATTCAAACTTGTCCTTAGGGTCAGCCGTAGGTTTGAATATATATTCCTCCACATCAGGACCAGCTTCATCAGTGTGTTTGAGTACCAAACCACCACGCTGTAGCTTCAGAGCCTCAAGAATGTGGCAGAGTCTGATGGAGATTCTGAATCCAGCCACAAATGATTCAATCTCTGTAGAAACAAAAGATCTCAATCCCATTTGCTCTGGGGTTCTATCTTGCAATTCAGGATTCCCTTCAACCTTCTCCCTGATTTTCTTGTTATATACATCTCTTGTGATAACAGAAGCTTTCATCCAAAATTCCTTAACAAGCTCTGTGTACGTTGGTCCATTCAACACATCAAAGTAGTACTCCAACCCTTGTCTTTTGTAGTGATGAACAACTTCAGCAAAACCGTTTACTCTAATACTTTCAAGATCAACGGGATTCTCAATCGCAACGTATAGTTCATCATATTTGTATGGTTGTTGATCCTTAGCGAACTCAGTAGGGTTGGATTCTCTTGGTAAGATCATGCATGTTCTAGCGCTTAATAAGGATGAGGATGCCATGGATGATATTTGGAAGTTAGGGTTTCTAAAGAGAAAGAAAGAAATTTCTCTGTGTTTTAGAAGAATGAAAGTGTAGGTTGTGAGAGTGCAAAAGTGTGAATGTGAACAGTTAGTGTGTTTAAATAGAAACTTTCGCGCAAAAACAAGTACAGACACGTAAGGGTAGTAGAGTATTTCACCACAAATGGGAATTAGAAATGCTAATCATCATTAACCAACTTCTTTATCCTCTTGCAATAAGACACGTGTATTAGAAGATTATTTAAATAACTGATACGTAAGTAGGAGAAAACGAAAGGGTTTTTACAAAAGATTTTTTACTTACGCGCCAGAACTCTTTACCTTCTAATCAGATTCTGATAGTTTGTCAGAAGATGTTCTCATCACAACTTCTGATACAGAAGGTTCTAATGACTTCATCTTCTGATTACTATTAGATTCTTACAAACTCAATTTCTCATCAGAGTCTAAGTTAATCAGAGATTTCCATCATGTTCAGATTCTTTTTAATAAAATCAAAACGTTCAACAGCTAAAGGTTTTGTAAAGATATCAGCCCATTGATTTTCTGTTTCAATGAACTTGAGATCAATTACCCCTTTTTGAACATAGTCTCTGATAAAATGATGTTTAATCTCAACATGCTTAGCTCTTGAATGTAAAATAGGGTTTTTAGAAAGGTGAATAGCTGCAGTATTGTCACAATATAAAGGAATATTGTTACTGCTGATTTGATAATCTTCCAATTGATATTTCATCCAAAGTAGTTGTGTACAACATTTAGCTGCTGATATGTATTCAGCTTCTGTTGTTGACATAGCTATGGTGGTTTGCCTTTTACTAGCCCATGAAATTAAATTTTCACCAATGAACTGACAGTTACCACTGGTGGATTTTCTTTCAATTCTATCACCAGCATCACAGAATCCAATCAGCTTGTAGTCATTGGATTTCTGATACAGTAAACCAATGTTACAAGTAGCTTTCAAATACCTAAAGATTCTCTTCACAACAGTGAGATGAGTTTCTCTAGGATCTGATTGAAATCTTGCACACAAACATACACTGAATAAAATATCAGGTCTTGAGGCAGTTAGATAAAGAAGAGATCCAATCATACCTCTATACAGCTGCTGATCAACTTTGCCTTCAGACTCTTCTTTGCCTAGACTAGATGTAGGATGCATTGGAGTATTCATGGGTTTGCAATCTTCTAAGTTGAACTTTTTCAGAAGATCCTTTATATATTTGGATTGATGAATGAATGTTCCTGTAAGACCCAAGATTTCATTGTATAGTTGGTTTAAGGAATATTAGGGTTCCGATGTGTTCATGTTGTGAAACATCGTGTAATTATTAAGTTTTGCTGTAATTGAATCTGTTTTGGGCTCGCGCGCTGTAAAGGCACAGGCTTTTGTCTTGTAATCCTCTTTTGTGAATAAGAAGGGTGATGTGGATTTAGAATGACGAGTTTTGGATTATTCTTGTTTTTGGAAAAACGAGTAGGATTTTTACCCGCGGATGTAAAATCTTACTGCGTCTGTTTTAAGTGAGGTTTCGGATGGGAATTTTATATATCTGCGTGAGTGAGGTTATGTTCTGAGAATAATTTTCTAAGGTATGGAAGAAAATTACAGTCGCGGAAAAAGATTCGGCGATAAGTTTTGGAAATGTTTAACGTTGGACGTTCTTTCCGTAGTTTTTATGTTTTTGTGATTTACGTTCGTCGCGACGCGCGAGAGCTGAGTACGTGTCTTGTTTTGGAAGATTGGATTTAATCTTGTGTTGATCCATAAAGCAATTTGATCCAATGGCTAGGGTTTAAGCTTGGACTTTTGATTTTGATCCAAGGGTGGATAAGTGACCAAGAGCTTTGTATAGTAAGGAGGTTTGGTGACTTTGTGGACTTAGGAAAACATCACAAATCTCTCTTTTCTTTCTCTCTTTCACGTGACTCCATTACTTTCTTTAAACCTTCACTAAAATTTCCATTCTTCACCATTTGAGTCCATATCAAGCTTGGGAGCTTTGTGGAATTGTTGTAGAGAATCGATTGCTTAAGGTAACCATCCTATTTCTCTTCATTTTAGTTGGTTAGAACTCTTAGGGTGTTGAATTTTAGATTATGTTCATGAGATGAAAATGTTAGGAATTGATTCTTGTTTCATGAAAGTTGTTCATGAGAGTTTAGTAAGCATGCTAGGCTTTGTTATTTCAATTTTCCATGAGTTGGTGAAAATCTCATGAGAAAAGTTAGGGTTTTAGGTTGGTTATGTATTGATCAATAACATGTGGTTAAGTTGTAAGGTTTTGAAAAGAAACGTTGTTTTTGAACCTTTAGGCGAAAGGGATTGGTGTCATGGTTTTGTTTTAGAAAATCCGATGAAAAATATTTTGGGGTTTATGAAAATATTTCCTAAGTGTTTTGTATGGTGTTTTTGGGGTCCAAGTGGTTTAAAACTCTTGTGTTATGTGGCGTTGCTTTTGCCTTAGAAAACATGTTTAAAAATGATTACCGGTCGGTTGAGGCCCGTAATAAAACTTGTACTTGAGTTTGGTTTTGATTTTGGAAATGAAAACCAAATAACTTGCACTCGAAGCAACCAACATACTTTCGGGAATGTAATTGCTTGCTTAGGAAAATGGTTTGTTTTTGTGCCTTGAAAATGTGTTGGGAACTAATAGAATCAAACTAGGCTTGGTTGGAAAAAGAGTGGTATGAGTTGCTGTTTTTGCTGTCATGACAGGTGCAACTCGCTGGGCGAGTGATAACTCGCCAGGGCGAGTGTCACAGGTCCTGAACACGCCAGGGCGAGCTCCAGAGCGAGTGAGACCTGTGCTCACTGACTTCACTCGCTGCCAACTCGCCAGGGCGAGCTCTGAGAGTTGAAATTTTGGATTCTGATTTCTAAACTTGGTTTTTAACTTTCTAATCCTTTTTTATTAATTTATGGAAGTGGCGGGGATTGGAAACGGGTTTTTCGGGTACTCGGAAAGTACGTAGCTTGTAACACAAGAAAACGGTCATTTCGCATTTCAATTTATTTAAGACTTTTGACTATTGTTTTGGGTCCTAAAAATAGTACAAATAACTCATAGTGGTTGATCAATACGGTAGTTTTTGGTATGATGTCCGAAAGAGTGGATTTTCCTTAGGAACCTTTAGGTTTTAGGGGTTTTTGGTTTAGTTTCAATACGATTGGTTGGAAAACAATGTGTTGATAATACGCTACTTGTTTTAGGAAGCGCGTTGTGTTGTTTGGACGAGTTTTAGTAAACGGAAGCTTGCCGAGGTAGGGGCTCCACTTAATTTTCGTCTTTTAAAACGATTACGACATGTTTGTTTTGCTGTTATGCATTTGCTGTGTGCTTTGACATGTTTGTACTTATGTATTCTCGTTGATGAGAACGTGGTTATAATTACTTGTGCAATTTACATATGATTAGGAAAATGTATGTAGGTTGTGATGGTTTGTGCATAGGCTTTAGGCTATGTGTTGGTTGCATGAGCATATATTAATGTGTGCGTCGGATAGGACTACGCGGGGATTTTGTCTGTGTGACTATCCTGTATATGCCAAAGAGAATATATGTCATGCATTTCATAGTTGCGTGCCTAGGTGTATGTCTGTGTGACTTTGCCTACGTATCGGGCGTTGACTGTGTGGCTTCGCCAAATCCGACTGGATTTTATTGAGTTGGTGTTTTTCTGTGCGACTTCACCTGGTGTTTGTCTGTGTGACTTCACCCGCCTTGTGTGGCTTTTTAGTGCGGGTACGTATATGACTGTGTGGCTTTGCCTACCCCACGACTCTTCGAGGAGAGGTTAATTTTCCGGAAAATCATGCATGTGGCGAACCAGTGACGGTTGTCACACCCATTGTAGAAGTCTGCATTAGGATTGGTGATTTATTTATATATACCCGTTGGTGGGAACTACTTTTGAGTTTAAGAGCTTTCTCTTGTGTATGTGGAAATTTGCTATGTGTACATCTTTCGCACCGATTATATATATGCATACTTGTATTTTGTGGTGACCCCTTTCTTTCATTTGCGGGCTCATCCCACCCAGATGTTGGGCTAGGTCGTGGGGACGACGGTGGCTGTTCCGGGTCCCAGTGAGATGTTGGAGTTTAGCTTAGTTAGACTATGCGCCGGTGTGGGTTGTACACTGTGCTTTTTGGGTTAGGCATAGGATTCTAGCTAGTTTTGTTGTAAGTATTTGAATACTTTGACTTGGATTGTAATTATTCCTGAATACACTGTGCTTGTCGAAGCACCTTTTGGTAATGAGTACTTTGTATATTTGAATGCCGGCTCATTTAAAATCTTTCATGTGTAAACTCAGATGTGTATAAAAAAAATAAAATATAATGCCTTTTCTGGCTTCTGAAAAATGGGGTGTTACAGTTTGGTATCAGAGCACGGCTTTAAATCTTCAAAGGGAAAGTGTATACTTGAGTCGTTAGTCCAGAGTCGGGTAGAACTTAGCTAGAGTAGTGTCAGTTCTGGTGTCAGTTCTAGTGCCTATTCTGTGTCGGTTGTGAGTTAGTAACCGTTGAATGAGATTTTCTGTAGAGACTCAGAAATGTTTGGATAAGGAATCTAATCAGAATTGGTATTGTGCAGAAATCGAATGCCTCCAAGAAGGGCACCTACAGTACCTATGGCGGACCATGTGGATGTGAATCAGATGGCTTATGCCATGCATACAATGGCAGCGGCTGTGACTGCTCAGAGCCATGCTAAGGCGCAGAGAGATCTGGAGAAGCGCGAAAGGGAAATACTTGCTGCTGGATCTAGACTTCTTTCAAGTTTCAACCACCAAACTCCTCCGAAGTTTAATGGGGAGGGAGGTCCGGAAACTGCTGATTTATGGCTCCAATCTGTGGAGAGGATTTTCGGGGCAATTCGTTGTCCAGAAGGGGAGAAAGTAGTCTTAGCTACCTATCAGTTACTAGGGGGTTTCGAGTATTGGTGGAGGAACACCCGACTGATCATGGAGAATGTTCATGAAGAGTTAAGTTGGGAGAACTTCAAGCGGAGGTTTTTGGCCAAGTACTTTCCCGAGACTGCTAGGGAAAGGTATGGAGAAGAGTTTCTGAGGCTAAGGCAAGCGGGCATGAATGTTGAAGCATATGCCAAGAAGTTTGAATCTCTATCCCGTTTCTTCCGCTTCTTTAGGGATGGGATTGATGAGGATTATATGTGCCGTCGTTTCCAAGATGGGCTGAGGTACGAACTGCAGGATGCGGTTGTGCCATTGGGTATCCGACAGTTTCAAGTGTTAGTGGAGAAATGTCAAGAGGTAGAAGACATGAAGAATAAGCGGGTGAACCGCCAAGGGAATTCTAGTGCTGGGGGACCAAGTCGTTCGAGTGGTCCGAGTCAGAGTCAGAATCGTGGGAAACAAGGTAGTAAGCCTTACGACCGTCCTCAGAATAACAGGGGACCGGGCCGATCGGTGAATCAAGGTAGCCTGGGAAAATCTGAGGGTAGTAAGGGGAATTGCTACAACTGTGGAGAAGCGGGGCATTTTGCTAATGAGTACACGCAACCGAAGGGGGAAAACACCTGCTACAATTGCAAGAAGCCGGGACACTTTGCTAGAGATTGCAGAGCCCCGAAGACCGGGCCGTCGGCAAATGTGGCACAAGGCTCACAGGGGGTCAGACCTGTGGCAAAGGCACGTGCTTACTGTATGGGCACTGAGGTGAGTGGGCAGGCTAGCAATGCCATCCATGAGAGCTGTCACATCGCAGGTAATTCTTTAACTGCTTTGATTGACACAGAGGCAACCCACTCATTCATATCTTTGGCTTGTGCAAATCGTTTAAGTTTGAATGTTTCTATGCTTCCGTTTGATTTGAATGTCTTGACTCCTGCTAAGGATTTGGTGGTAAATACTGCATGTTTGCATTGTTTAGTAGTAATTCAGAATAGGGATTTTCTGGTCAACTTAGTGTGTCTACCGCTCTTATCTCTCGAGATCATCCTCGGGATGAATTGGTTGTCCTATCATTATGTTATTCTAGACTGTGCTCAGAAATTGGTTTTCTTTCCCGAGCCAGGTATGCGAAGATACTTGTCTGCAAATCGGCTGTCGGTGGTTATGTGTAATGGAGAGCCGGAGATAGTTCCACTTGCTAGTTTAGGAGTGACGTCGGAGATCCGAATTGGGGAATTTCGAGTGGTTCAAGATTTCCAAGATGTATTTCCATCGGAGATTCCAGCTTTTCCTCCGTGTAGAGAGGTGGAATTCTTTATTGATTTGCAACCAGGTACGGGTCCGATTTCGGAATCAGCTTATCGGATGGCTCCATCTGAGTTGGTAGAGTTGAAAAGTCAGATTGAGGACTTGTTAGAGAAGGGTTTCATCAGGCCTAGTGTGTCGCCTTGGGGAGCACCGGTCTTATTGGTTAAGAAGAAGGATGGGAAATCTCGTCTGTGTGTGGATTATCGGAAGCTTAATAAGGTGACTATCAAGAACCGATATCCGTTGCCACGAATTGATGATTTGATGGATCAGTTGAGGGGAGCCTCAGTGTTTTCAAAGATTGACTTGAAATCTGGTTATCACCAGATAAGGGTACGAGACGAGGATATTCAGAAAACGGCGTTTATAACGCGGTATGGGCATTATGAATTCTTAGTGATGCCGTTCGGAGTGACGAATGCACCTGCTATCTTTATGGCCTACATGAATCGGATATTCCACTCATTCTTGGACAAGTTTGTAGTGGTATTTATTGATGACATCCCAGTGTATTCAAAGAATGAAGAGGAACATGTAGAGCATCTTCGTCTAGTGTTGCAAGTTTTGCGGGAAAGTAAGCTGTATGCAAACCCGTCAAAGTGTGAATTTTGGTTGGAAGAAGTGAATTTCCTTGGCAATGTCATATCAAGAGAGGGAATAGCCGTGGATCCAGCCAAGATTGATACGGTACTTTCATGGAAGCAGCCTCAAACAGTGACTGATGTGAGGAGTTTTGTGGGTTTGGCCGGTTATTACCGGAGATTCATTGAAGGTTTCGCTAAGATTGTGGCGCCAATGACGCAACTTACGTGAAAAGATCAACCTTTTGCTTGGACGGAGAAGTGTGAGTCGAGTTTCCAGTTGTTGAAAGAACGGTTGACGACGTCACCAGTCTTGGTGTTACCACAGTCGGATGAACCGTATGAGGTTTACTGTGATGCTTCTCATCAAGGGTTGGGTTGTGTGTTGATGCAACACAAGAGAGCAGTAGCTTATGCGTCAAGACAGCTGAAAGTGCATGAAAAGAATTATCCTACGCACGATTTAGAGCTTGCGGCCGTTGTTTTTGCATTGAAGATTTGGAGACATCATCTGTATGGTTGCACTTTTGTCGTGTTTAGTGACCATAAAAGTCTCAAGTACTTGTTTGATCAGAAAGAGCTTAATATGAGGCAACGGAGGTGGATGGAAACTTTGAAAGACTTCGACTTTACGTTGGAATACCATCCGGGGAAGGCTAATGTGGTAGCCGATGCTTTGAGTAGGAAGAGTGTGACGGTTTGTTCGGCACAAATGGCTAGTCAACAAGAGTTATTGAGAGAGTTTCGTGACTTGCACCTAGAGGTAGAGTTTGCTTTAGGAAATTTGAGGCTGGGTATGATTACCATCTCAAGCGGATTATTGGAGGACATTGCAAATTGTCAAGATGACAGGTTCCTCATGGAGAAAAGAGCTTTGATTGTTCGAGAAACCAACCGAGATTTCAAGGTGGGATCGGACAACATTTTGAGGTGTCAAGGTAGAGTGTGTGTGCCCGAAGCTATGGACTTGAGAAACACCATTTTAGGGGAGGCACACAAGAGTAAACTTAGTATGCATCCCGGAGCAACAAAGATGTATCAAGACCTGAGGCATGATTTCTGGTGGCCGGGTATGAAGAAGGATGTGGTTGAGTATGTGGCGTCGTGTCTGACTTGTCAGAAGGCGAAGATTGAGCATCAGAGACCAGCAGGGATGCTGCAGTCATTAGATATCCCCGAGTGGAAGTGGGATAGCATTTCTATGGATTTCATTACTGGTTTACCTAAGACCAGGAGGAAGCATGATTCCATTTGGGTGATAGTGGATCGTTTGACAAAGTCCGCTCATTTTCTACCGGTAAGGATTATAGATACAGCAGCAAAGTTGACCGATATTTACATTGCTGAGATTGTGAGGTTACATGGGATTCCGTCAAGTATAGTGTCGGATCGAGACCCAAAGTTTACTTCACACTTTTGGAAGATTTTGCATGAGGCGTTGGGGACGAAACTGAGATTGAGTTCCACCTATCATCCTCAGACAGATGGGCAGACTGAGAGAACAAATCAATCGTTGGAAGATTTGTTGAGAGCTTGCGTATTGGATGATCGTGGAAGTTGGGATGACGTGTTACCATTGATAGAATTCACATACAACAACAGTTTCCACGCGAGTATTGGAATGGCACCATACGAGGCTTTGTATGGGAGGAGATGTCAGACTCCTTTGTGTTGGTACCAAGATGGGGAGAGTATGTTAGTAGGACCAGAAATGGTACAACAGACGACGGACAAGGTCCGAAAGATAAGGGCAATGATGAAGGTTGCTCAAGATCGCCAGAAGAGTTATGCGGATAGGCGACGGAGGCCTCTAGAGTTTGAAGAGGGAGATCATGTATTTCTCCGAGTTACACCAACGACTGGCGTTGGAAGGGCTTTGAAAGCGAAGAAGTTGACTCCAAAGTTTATAGGGCCTTATCAGATTTTGGAACGGATTGGAAAGGTAGCATACCGGATCGCGTTGCCACCGGAACTATCTTTGATACATGACGTATTCCATGTGTCGCAGTTGCAGAAATACACACCGGATCCGTCACATGTGATCACACCAGATGACATCCAGTTGAGGGATAACTTGTCATTTGAAGTTCCGCCGATCAAGATTGCGGATAGGAAGATGAAGCGTCTGAGAACGAAAGAGATAACTTTGGTGAAGGTAATATGGAACGAAGCTACAGGAGATACCACCTGGGAGCTCGAGAGTAAGATGAAAGAGTTGTACCCCAGTTTGTTTGACGACGTCTAAGTTTCGAGGACGAAACTTCTTTTAGGGGGGTAGTATTGTAAGACCCAAGATTTCATTGTATAGTTGGTTTAAGGAATATTAGGGTTCCGATGTGTTCATGTTGTGAAACATCGTGTAATTATTAAGTTTTGCTGTAATTGAATCTGTTTTGGGCTCGTGCGCTGTAAAGGCACAGGCTTTTGTCTTGTAATCCTCTTTTGTGAATAAGAAGGGTGATGTGGATTTAGAATGACGAGTTTTGGATTATTCTTGTTTTTGGAAAAACGAGTAGGATTTTTACCCGCGGATGTAAAATCTTACTGCGTCTGTTTTAAGTGAGGTTTCGGATGGGAATTTTATATATCTGCGTGAGTGAGGTTATGTTCTGAGAATAATTTTCTAAGGTATGGAAGAAAATTACAGTCGCGGAAAAATATTCGGCGATAAGTTTTGGAAATGTTTAACGTTGGACGTTCTTTCCGTAGTTTTTATGTTTTTGTGATTTACGTTCGTCGCGACGCGCGAGAGCTGAGTACGTGTCTTGTTTTGGAAGATTGGATTTAATCTTGTGTTGATCCATAAAGCAATTTGATCCAATGGCTAGAGTTTAAGCTTGGACTTTTGATTTTGATCCAAGGGTGGATAAGTGACCAAGAGCTTTGTATAGTAAGGAGGTTTGGTGACTTTGTGGACTTAGGAAAACATCACAAATCTCTCTTTTCTTTCTCTCTTTCACGTGACTCCATTACTTTCTTTAAACCTTCACTAAAATTTTCATTCTTCACCATTTGAGTCCATATCAAGCTTGGGAGCTTTGTGGAATTGTTGTAGAGAATCAATTGCTTAAGGTAACCATCCTATTTCTCTTCATTTTAGTTGGTTAGAACTCTTAGGGTGTTGAATTTTAGATTATGTTCATGAGATGAAAATGTTAGGAATTGATTCTTGTTTCATGAAAGTTGTTCATGAGAGTTTAGTAAGCATGCTAGGCTTTGTTATTTCAATTTTCCATGAGTTGGTGAAAATCTCATGAGAAAAGTTAGGGTTTTAGGTTGGTTATGTATTGATCAATAACATGTGGTTAAGTTGTAAGGTTTTGAAAAGAAACGTTGTTTTTGAACCTTTAGGCGAAAGGGATTGGTGTTGGATGGTTTTGTTTTAGAAAATCCGATGAAAAATATTTTGGGGTTTATGAAAATATTTCCTAAGTGTTTTGTGTGGTGTTTTTGGGGTCCAAGTGGTTTAAAACTCTTGTGTTATGTGGCGTTGCTTTTGCCTTAGAAAACATGTTTAAAAATGATTACCGGTCGGTTGAGGCCCGTAATAAAACTTGTACTTGAGTTTGGTTTTGATTTTGGAAATGAAAACCAAATAACTTGCACTCGAAGCAACCAACATACTTTCGGGAATGTAATTGCTTGCTTAGGAAAATGGTTTGTTTTTGTGCCTTGAAAATGTGTTAGGAACTAATAGAATCAAACTAGGCTTGGTTGGAAAAAGAGTGGTATGAGTTGCTGTTTTTGCTGTCATGACAGGTGCAACTCGCTGGGCGAGTGTCACAGGTCCTGAACACGCCAGGGCGAGCTCCAGAGCGAGTGAGACCTGTGCTCACTGACTTCACTCGCTGCCAACTCGCCAGGGCGAGCTCTGAGAGTTGAAATTTTGGATTCTGATTTCTAAACTTGGTTTTTAACTTTCTAATCCCTTTTTATTAATTTATGGAAGTGGCGGGGATTGGAAACGAGTTTTTTGGGTACTCGGAAAGTACGTAGCTTGTAACACAAGAAAATGGTCATTTCGCATTTCAATTTATTTAAGACTTTTGACTATTGTTTTGGGTCCTAAAAATAGTACAAATAACTCATAGTGGTTGATCAATACGGTAGTTTTTGGTATGATGTCCGAAAGAGTGGATTTTCCTTAGGAACCTTTAGGTTTTAGGGGATTTTGGTTTAGTTTCAATACGATTGGTTGGAAAACAATGTGTTGATAATACGCAACTTGTTTTAGGAAGCGCGTCGTGTTGTTTGGACGAGTTTTTGTAAACGGAAGCTTGCCGAGGTAGGGGCTCCACTTTATTTCCGTCTTTTAAAACGATTACGACATGTTTGTTTTGCTGTTATGCATTTGCTGTGTGCTTTGACATGTTTGTACTTATGTATTCTCGTTGATGAGAACGTGGTTATAATTACTTGTGCAATTTACATATGATTAGGAAAATGTATGTAGGTTGTGATGGTTTGTGCATAGGCTTTAGGCTATGTGTTGGTTGCATGAGCATATATTAATGCGTGCGTCGGATAGGACTACGCGGGGATTTTGTCTGTGTGACTATCCTGTATATGCCAAAGAGAATATATGTCATGCATTTCATAGTTGCGTGCCTAGGTGTATGTCTGTGTGACTTTGCCTACGTATCGGGCGTTGACTGTGTGGCTTCGCCAAATCCGACTGGATTTTATTGAGTTGGTGTTTGTCTGTGCGACTTCACCTGGTGTTTGTCTGTGTGACTTCACCCGCCTTGTGTGGCTTTTTAGTGCGGGTACGTATATGACTGTGTGGCTTTGCCTACCCCACGACTCTTCGAGGAGAGGTTAATTTTCCGGAAAATCATGCATGTGGCGAACCAGTGACGGTTGTCACACCCATTGTAGAAGTCTGCATTAGGATTGGTGATTTATTTATATATACCCGTTGAGGGGAACTACTTTTGAGTTTAAGAGCTTTCTCTTGTGTATGTGGAAATTTGCTATGTGTACATCTTTCGCACCGATTATATATATGCATACTTGTATTTTGTGGTGACCCCTTTCTTTCATTTGCGGGCTCATCCCACCCAGATGTTGGGCTAGGTCGTGGTGACGACGGTGGCTATTCCAGGTCCCAATGAGATGTTGGAGTTTAGCTTAGTTAGACTATGCGCCGGTGTGGGTTGTACACTGTGCTTTTTGGGTTAGGCATAGGATTCTAGCTAGTTTTGTTGTAAGTATTTGAATACTTTGACTTGGATTTTAATTATTCCTGAATACACTATGCTTGTCGAAGCACCTTTTGGTAATGAGTACTTTGTATATTTGAATGCCGGCTCATTTAAAATCTTTCATGTGTAAACTCTGATGTGTATAAAAAATATATATATATATATAATGCCTTTTCTGGCTTCTGAAAAATGGGGTGTTACAGTTCCTTTCTCTGTTTGATTTATCTGAATTCCAAGAAAGAACTTCAATTCTCCCATCATGCTCATTTCAAACTCATCCTGCATAAGCTTAAAAAAGTTCTTGCATAGAGTGGCATTAGTTGATCCAAAAATGATATCATCAACATAAATTTGAATGATCAAAATGTCTTTCTTTAGTGTTTTTCTAAATAATGTATTGTCAACTTGCCCTTTTTCAAAACCATTGTTGACTAAGAAAGTACTCAGTCTCTCATACCAAGCTCTGGGAGCTTGTTTGAGTCCATAAAGTGATTTCTTTAGTCTAAACACATGATCTGGATTTGCTAAGTCCTCAAATCCAGGAGGTTGCTTGACATATACTTCTTCAGAAATAACACCATTAAGAAATGCACTTTTAACATCCATTTGATAAAGAGTGATATCATTATTTACTGCATAAGATAAAAGTAGCCTGATTGCTTCCAGTCTTGCTACTGGAGCATAGGTTTCAGTGAAGTCAATTCCTTCTTGTTGACTATATCCTTGTGCAACAAGTCCTTCTTTATTTCTTGTAACTTCACCTTGCTCATTCAATTTGTTTCTGTATACCCATTTTGTTCCAATAATGTTCTTGTGCTCAGGTTTGGGTACCAGATCCCATACATCATTTCTCTTGAATTGATTTAACTTTTCTTCCATAGCAACTATCCAAGCATCATCTGTCAGAGCTTCATTTGTTGTCTTTGGTTCAATCAATGAAACTAATCCAAACAATGATTCTTCAACTCTGAAGTTTGACCTTGTTTTTCTTGGACTGTTCTTATTTCCTAGAATGAGCTCTCCAAGATGTGATGATTTGTATTTGAATGTGTTCCTTGGAATATCAGATTCTTCAGAGTTATCATCAATAGTTTGATGTTCTTGAGCAGCATCAGAAGGTGCATCTTCTTGAGCTTCAGAGTCTTCTACAGATTTTATGTTGTTATCATACTCTGGAGCTTCATCTTCTGACTCATCAGAACCTGACAAATCTTTAACAGGCTCTGACTTTTTATCATCAGGCTCTTTATCATCAAACTTTACGTGCATTGATTCTTCCACTGTGTTAGTTTCAGAATTATACACTCTGTATGACTTAGAGCGTTCAGAGTATCCAATGAAGATACCCTTACAGGCTTTAGAGTCAAATTTCTTAAGATGGACTTTGTTATTCAGAATGTAACAAGTACAACCAAATTGATGAAAATAAGAAATATTGGGTTTTCTTCCTTTAAAGAGTTCATATGTTGTTTTGTTCAAAATAGGTCTTATGTAGATTCTATTTTGAATATAACAAGCAGTGTTAACAGCTTCTGCCCAAAAGAATTTTGCCAAATTGTTTTCATGCATCATGGTGCGTGCCATTTCTTGTAAAGATCTATTCTTTCTTTCTACAACTCCATTTTGTTGTGGAGTTCTAGGAGAAGAGAATTCATGAAGAATTCCATGTTCTTCACAAATTTTTTCAAAAGGTTCATTTTCAAATTCACCACCATGATCACTTCTTACTTTCAAAATCTTGGAATCTTTTTCATTTTGAATTTGGATACAGAAGATGCTAAACACTTCATATGTGTCATCTTTAGTTCTCAGAAACTTAACCCAAGTCCATCTACTATAATCATCCACAATGACTAATCCATACTTCTTACCATTGATTGAAGCAGTGCTAACTAGTCCAAACAGATCAATGTGTAAGACTTCCAAAGGTCTAGTAGTAGAGACAATGTTCTTGTTCTTAAAAGAACTTTTGACAATTTTTCCTTTTTGACAGGAACCACAAAGTGAGTCTGAGTGATATTTTATTTTTGGAAGGCCTCTGACAAGATTGTCCTTGCTAAGCTTAGAGATTAATCTCCAGTTAGCATGACCCAATCTTTTGTGCCAGACCCATTTTTCATCACTTAGTGTCAAAAGACAAAGCACTTGTTGTTCCCTTAAATCAGAAAAATTGACTTTATACACATTGCCTTTTCTATATCCCTTAAAGACAATAGATTGATCAGAGTTTCTGCTTACAGTACATGAATCCTTATTAAACATAACATCATAATTACTATCACACAATTGACTTATGCTAAGTAAATTATGATGTAGTCCATCTACTAACCAAACATCAGAAATTGACAAAGAAGAATTACCAACTGTACCTATACCAATGATCTTTCCCTTCTGGTTGCCACCAAACCCTACTGTTCCTCCCTCTTGCAGATTCAGGGTGTGGAATAAGAGTTTGTCTCCTGTCGTGTGACGAGAGCAACCACTGTCTAGATACCAAGAGCTTTCTTTTCTTCTTTGGGTGCATACCTGCAGCATACACTATTTCAGATTTTGGTACCCATAATATGATGGGTCCTTTTTGGTTAGTTTGGAGAATCTTATTCTTCTTGTTAGTGTACTCAGAAGATCTTAAGTCAACAGAACCTTTAGAAAAAGATTTAGGCTTGTGTTGTCTTTGAGACTTTCCTCTTGAGTGTGTCAGAGAACCAGTTACCAAGTTTGCTTTAGAAGTACTGGTGCCCCGCTTATCAACAGGCTTTGGCACTTTAATAGCTTTGACTTGAGTAGACATGGGTACTGATGTGGGGGGAACCTGGGTTTTAGAAGACTTAGGTTCAGAAGATGATTCATCTTCTGATACCTTATCTTGTGGTTCCAAGGTCACAAGAGTACCAGACACAATCAGAGGTTCTGATGTACCCTTAGTAAAGTTTGAATAAGATTCTGATGGTAACTTGCTTAACAAGACAGGTTTATTTGATTTTCCCACATTTGGAAATGTAAGAGAACCAAGTCCTTGCCTTTTATAATAATTGCTAAGTCCACCATGAATTACAGAAGTTACCCTAGTTTTGTCTATGTTATGGTGAACAAACTCTTGAAGAGAGATTTCATACTCATCATAGGGTTTGTGACATGTTCTACATCCAGTCTCAAGCACTTTAATTGTTTTAAGAGATTTTTGATAATTTGCCTGAGTCTGGGTGAGATTTTCATTGAGTAACTTCATTTTTTGTTTACAAAAATCTAGCTCACTCAACTTTTCCATGTACTTCACCATTACATCTTTCAAAGCTTTGGTCATTTGAGTATTAGACATTTTAGATATTACCTCATCAATGTCGTCAGTATCAGACTCTTAATCATTTTCATCGTCTGACTCACCAATGGCCTTAAGCGCTAGGTTTGCTTCCTCGGAGTCTTCATCCTCAAATAGTTCATTAATATCCTCCCATGTTGCCATTAGACTCTTCTTGGCTTTATTGTTGATCGTACTCTTTCTTCCTTTACCCTTGGAGTTGAGTTCAGGACAATCAGCCATGAAGTGTCCAGGCTTGTGACAATTGAAACAATTTTTTGTATCATCCTTCTTCTCTTTGCTGGTGTTGTACCTTGATCCAGATCCTCTGCCTTGAAAATTTTTGCCCTTCCTTAGTGACCACTTTTGAAAGTTCTTGGACAAGAGTGCAAAGAAATCATCATCTGATCCTTCTTCTTGATTATCTATGGAAGATTCCTCTGCTTCAGATTCTACAACTTTGACTTTCAGAGCCTTAGATGAAACTAAAATAGATGGCAAAGCCACAGATTTTTAGCTTCTTCTGAGGCTCATCAGAAGATAGTTCAATCTCATGACTCATGAGTGAACTTATCAATTCCTCCAAGCCAAGTTTGTCCAAATCTTTAGCTTCTTGAATAGCTGTTACCTTAGGCCTCCACCTTGAAGGTAAGCTTCTCAAAATCTTTCTTACATGATCAGAAGTTGTATAACTTCTCTTTAGAACTTGGAGACCAGCCACAAGAATTTTGAACCTAGAATACATTGATTCAATATTCTCATCATCCTTCATTCTAAAGAGTTCATACTGTTGGATCAGAAGAGTAGTCTTTGCCTCTTGAACCTGTTTGTTCCCTTCATATGTGGAACATAAGGAGTCATAGATGCTCTTAGCAGTGGATTTGTCTGTGATCTTGAGGTATTCATCATGAGTTATACATCCAATGAGAAGATCCTTAACCTTGTGATGTTTCTTGTATAGCTTATTGTCTGTAGGAGTGAACTTCTTTCTTTCTTCAACAGATAGCCTTCCCTTTTCATCTAATCCTTGGAAAGTTACCCCTTCTTCAACCAAGTCCCAAAGCTCATCATCTAAACCAATAAGATGACTGTAGATTCTATCTTTCCACCAGGAAAAAGTAGAAGCATCTCCATTGAACTTTGGTGCCTTGTTGCTTGACTTATCTTCAACATCATAGTCATGAGGAACTGCTTTCATGCTCACACTTGGAGTTCCTTCAGTCATAGTGTTTTCCAACTAGAAACTGTTTCACTGTTAGGTGATTAGAAAACAGAACCAGGCTCTTGATGCCAATTGAAGGTGTGAAAAACACAAGAAGGGGGGGTTGAATTGTGTTTTGGGTATTTTAAAAATTTCTTCTAAGTTATGGAAAACTTATCAGAGTTTGCAGCGGTTTAGAAAACAAAACACAATCAAGAGTAACTTTAAAGATAGAGAGAAAGAGAGAGAAAGATAGAGACAAAGATTTTTATACTGGTTCCCCTCACAAACCGAGAGTACGTCCAGTCCCCTTGTACTTCCAAGAGAGTTCACTATAATCACAAAAGATTACAATTGCTCAAGCACACAAGCAAGAGACTTCCAATGCTCAAGTATACCAACAAGAGACTTCATAATGCTCAAGCACGCAGGCAAGAGACTTCAAAACACAAGTGTAAGAAAAACAGAGTCTGAACAATTGATATAAAGATCAATGTTCAGTTACAAACAAAATACAACTTTTGAAACAAGACTTAACTTAGAATCTTAATACAAAATTATAAGGTTCAACTAATGAATTAACACAAGCTGAAACTGGAGTCTTGGATTTTGAATATGAGTTCAAGTTGTATTTGCAGTTTTGTGCTTTAGGATGATTTTAGCAGAGTAACAGCTCTTTTCAAATTGTTCAAGTGTCGTATCCCAAAGCTTTGATCTTGCTCCAATTTATAGACGAAGGTGGAGCGTGTTTGATTCAAATTTGATGTAGTGAGATTGTGCCAGCTGTAGATAGTACCATTGTTAACCAAATCGGGTAACCTTGTATACGATCAATCTTGGGGAAAACGTTTTATCCAAATCAGGTAAAGAGTTCGTACAATAGTACAAACGTCACTATTTTGTGGATAAGATTGATTCCATCAGCTTTTGGAATGTCAGAGTATAATCATTGACGCAGAGAATGTTCTTCTGACAAAACGGCTCTCACTGCTCTTATCAGAGTCTGATATGCATCTTCTGATGAGTGGAATTTGCATCCTCTGATGAATCACATACGCATCTTCTGATGGCTTGAAGTTCTGATCAGAGTTTGCTTTGCCATATCAGAGCTTCCAATGTGCTTTAAATGAATACAAAAATTAACTTGAATATCTGCACACTTGGATTAAATAATTAGTATACCCTATTGTACATTAATACTTTTGTTATCATCAAAACTTAATTGGGTCATATCAGAACCTCTTTTGTTCCAACATATTATATAGACAAAAACATATCAACTTAAAAATGAGATATTAAATTAATAAAATGAGATATTTAGTACAATGAAACTTCTTCTTATCTGTGTTTCATCTCTCAACATTCTCTATTTTTAAGTTCGATTTTTAGAATTTTTTTTCACCTTTGTTATTGTACATGTACACTTTGACGTGAAATATATATTACATTAAAATAAAATTTTGATATATACAAATTAATTTAATAATAACATATAATTAATTTAATAATAAATATATAAATTAAAAAATAATTTTGGTGAAATATGATAGAATATGGTGTGGACACTTTATCATAATCTACGATAGACATTTACGATCTAAAGGTGAAAATTACTTTCTCTCATGAAAGACCTACATTGTTTTCCCATGCTGGCCTTCCCTTTACATGCTTCCAAAATTGCCTTCATATTGGTGGGGCTAATAGCATATGAGAGGCCTAGAGAGCGATTTTCAAATAATTTTGCATTTAGTTTTACAATTTCTGATTTATAAAAAAAATAATACTCCATGGATATAATTGAAATTTTATTTCCATGGATATAACAAACGCCATCGTTATGGTTCAAATTACTATTGTTTCATTTTGGTATATATTTCTTTTAAATCATAAAGTTTATCATTATCTATACTTTATTTAAAGTAAATTAAGAAATTGATAAATTGTATTTGGAGCTCAAAATTCGTCGTTGGAGGACACAAATGGTGTATTGGAGCTGGGCATGCATTAAGCATAACATATATCTTTTTGGGATAAGAACTGATTTAACGACAGGACAACCATCATTCGGCTGATGATATCAATAGCAGACGCATTTCTGCATGATGCAAAAAAGTGGGATATTGCACTGATTCAAGGTCTGGTTGATGACAATACAGTGACAAAAATTCTAAACACACCTTTTATTGATGTTGTTCAGCGAGACAATTTGATTCGGAAGTTTGAAAAGAATGGGATATAGTATACTTAGGGTCTGTTTAGTAAATCAAATAAGCTAGTTTATAGCTTTTAGCTTATAAGCTAAAAGCTCTGTTTGGTAACAGTTTTTAAGAAAGAGCTTATAGCTTATTTTACTAGCTTATAGCTTATTTTCCAAATGCTATTTCAAGTAGCTTATGAGGTTATAGATTATAGCTTATTATCTTTTCTTTCAATTTTACCCCTATCATTAACTTGAAAAGAATTAAATATTAATTAAATATATCTTTTTTATGTCATTTCATACTTATAAACTAGTTCAACCGCTAATTTTACCAAACACTACAAACTCAATCAGCTAACTTATTCGCTATAAGCTAAAAACTAGTTTATAAGTTATCCGCTATAAGCTCATCCGCTATAAGCTAATTTATCAGTTATCCGCTATTTTTTACCAAACAAAGCTTTATTTTATCTGTAGTACTTATCATCATTGTATGGAGGATATTTTCTATATAGAGCATCATCGAATTGCAGGTAATTGGCAACTCGTGTGAAAAATCAAATGTCCACCAAAGGTGAAAGAAAGACAAGTTAATCCTACTCAAGTTCAACATAACATTGTTTGGAAGAGACCAAAGTGTAATATGGATCTTTCATTCTCGAGATCACCTATGCATTATTCCCTTCGGAAAAAAAAAGGTCATCTGTGTTAGGTTTAAACATTATTTACATCCCTGTAAGTTCATAAAATTGTTGGTTTTAGTCCATGTATATCTTTTTTGTTGCAAATTAGTTCCTGCATGTGTAAATGTTTTTTATTTTAATCTCTAAAGTTAAAATCCGCAAGAAAATCTGCAGTAAAATTCGCTGGTTTCCTACGGATTTTCCTGCAGATTTTAGTTTTAAGAGACTAAAACCAAAAGATTTGAACATATATAGATTAATTTGCAACAAAAAAAGATACATGGACTAAAACCAAAAAATCGCAAACTTATAGAAACAAAATGATGATTAAACCTATAAATTATGACAACTTCTTACAAAATACTAATTGCATTGCATCTACAATATCTTCATCAATATTTATAATTCACTAATAAAAGTTACACCAAAAACCAATATAAAGCCACATTGATACAACGAAATGAATGACTGACGGTTCAAAACTACATTGTGAGAAACATCTGCCTATAATGGCTAATGACACCTCAAATAAAGAGAAGACATGTGAAGTTTGCCTTAGAAAAATATTGGAAATGTAATTTCAATGTGGCACTTTTTGGGTAAATCAATTTGAGGTATATATTGCGTCATGTTAACATGTTAATCTATCTTAATATAGAAATTCTGCATTTAATAATGTAAGAAATTTAATATTTAAAAAGTCAAAATATACAAGTTCCAAAATATAATTTCTACATTTGTTTCCTTAACATGTGCTCTTATATAACACATTCTTACAAAATTTAGACACATTTCTAATCTGTTACTAAGGTGTATGTATACACATTAAGTTGTTAATTGCTATTATCAAACCACTAGTGTCCTTCAAGCTACTACCACTCCACTTTCTAAGGGTGGCCTGAGAGTGTTTCTTGGAGCACTAATCCAAGCGGAACCTGCAACGGCAAACCTCCACAGTGCCTCGACATGCTCTGGAAGAGCGAACTGGATACCAACACGTGGACCTACCAATATGTTTTCAGGCTCTGGACCATCTAAGAGTTCTAAACCACCTGCATTGTACATTTTTCCCTTTAGAGAAAACATTGATATCTATTTTTCAATGTCAAATTTGGAATACTCAATTATACAACTTACCAGGGGTATAAAGTGGATGATTGGACCATTCTGTTGAAAGACCTAGTGCCTGACCAACCTAAGGTTTTGGAGTACATTCCAGTTAATCAATTTGGGAAACTAAGATGATATTTTAGATATGCAAAGACACTGGTGTGAAAAACAGGTCATCTCTACTAATATTCTATGTTCTTAAAAATTTAAGTAAGGAAGTAAACTAAATGATGTAAGTCATAAAACGTGGGGTTATGCAACGGACAATTTACAGATCTAAGGCATCAAACTTAACCATCTATTGATCATTATTAATTAAGATACAATTTCCTTTATTTTTTTTAATCTCCAAAATTTTCCAAGAAAGGTGCAAGACCTATAAAGCCAGAATATGAAATACAATATGGATACGATACAACACCGATACAGTGATACCATTTTTTTGGAATTGAGAGTGCTACAAAGCAAGACTTATAGCAGCTGCGTTGTACTTTATCAGCAAAACAAGTTCCTATATTGACTAGTAACTTGTTGATTTGATAGTAAAGCACTAAAATGTAGACAACTATTGAGTTGATAAGTTAAATGGTAGTGCAAAACATTAACTGAATTATTTTCTGGAAAGCATCTCAAAGACTCAGACAGATGTAAAAGAGGGAGGGAAACTAACCTTCCCAGGGCCTGTAAGAAGTATAGGTTTGTCAGTTTGTTGACCTCGGCGCTGTTGAATAACATCCAATCCTGTAATATTGTCGAAGAATATTACAAAATAAAACTATAAATAATTTATGCAAGGTTACCTTATAATGAATGCTAGTGGAGACATTGTAGTCTTTTTGCTAGAGTTGATTTAACTCTTACTTCGAGAGGGGAAAAAACTATACATAACTTATGATGAGCAATACATTGCTAACAAATAATTGTTTGTTTATGCAAGGTTTCCGTATAATGAGCTAACGGAAACTATATGTTATTGCAACAACAACGCTGAACTTATACCAAAAGAGTAGCCTTACCAATTCGTGAGCCAGCTTCTCGTTTTGGCTTTAGCCACAAGCACAGGTGTAAATAGGTATAGTTGCACATACATTCTGAGTTTATAGTTTCAAATAGTCCAGCTTGTGATTATTTTGAACTCATTTGTTAAGGATTTTTTTTCTTAAAAAAATCACTTTATTCTTAAGCACTTGTCTCTTATAGATTTTTATTTTCCTTTCAAGAGAATAATGCATTCATCTTAATGATCCGCTTGCATATCAGAATCTCTTTCATTCATCCATAAACCGAATTTGTAACACAAAAAGCATGAGCATCTAAAGGGGGCCATGAGGGCACATGATTTATCAGGCAAGTGGCTCTTTAAATTGAAAATATGCAAGGATAAAGAGAAATTAACTATGGAATGATATATATGTGCTAAATGGAAAAAAGTAACAAGTAAAAGGATGGTTTATTTGCACTATTAGTCAGTGTATTAAAATCAGGCCTGCGATCTCAGCCATGGCATCAAGAATTTTGATGTAGTTGTTATCACGATTTAAAACCTTTGTATTAGTATACTATGAATGAACTAGAAGACTATTGAGCATTACCAGAAATGGGGGCACAAGAACGTATCAAAACACCAGATCCAACTCCTTCTTTATCAGCAACAACATTCAGCATTATGTGGAGACCATAGCAAAGATAAACATATGCATGCCCACCCGGTCCAAACTGAAAAATAGGAACAAATACATATCAATATTACTCTACATAACCTAACATAGAATCTTCAATTCAAAAGTGAGAGAAAAAGAAGCATCTTACAACAGGAGCAGTTCTTGGAGTAATACCAAACCGACCATGACTAGCTGAATCATTTGATCTATATGCTTCAACCTGTTCAACATTAAATTCCTTATTAAATCACATATACACAAAACTTTAGTACCTAAAACTAGGCTAGTGCCGCAGTGGAACCTTCATAAGTGGTCCACCGTGGAGCAGTGCTTAATATTATCAGAAATTCTAATTACTGTCGACAATACTCTTTAAAAGTAAAAAATCACGACTCTCATAGTCGGCTAAAACAATGACATAATTGACGTTACTACGTTAGTAGTTCGATATGAGTTACAAAATTTATTTTCCGTTATGTTAGTCAAACCGGTATCAATTAAGATGCTTCGGTCGTAATGGCCATTAACTTATACTTTCAAACAACAATGTATATCATCGTTGAAATTTTAAATATTCTTTTAAGTATTGATCCACAATGACCGATTGTAAAGCGGTCCATGTTATAATTTTCCCCTAAAACTAACCAAATGTGAGACAAAATCAAGGATTAAATTGACCTATCCAAAATAATCAACATGATAGAAAAATTTCAATTTCTATTTTGAACTATTAATAACTTCAAAGACTAAAATGACAACATTCTAAAAATTCAAATTCAGGAACTAAATAGACTTCTCATTTTTCAGTAGAATTTGGAAAGGGCGTTAATTACCTCGGTAATCTGAAGAACGACGTCGTCTCTGCGAAGAAACTTTCCGAGCAAACGAGGGGCAAGGTCTAATGCATCGATTTGAAAGAACTCGCGGGGTAAAAGTTCAGTTTTTTGGAATGAAATGTGCGGTTTTGATGATGATGATGATGGATTGGGTTTGGCGGTGAGTTTGGGTGATTTGGAACGCGGCGTTTTGATTCGTGGAGAGTGTGATATGGGTTGGGCGAGTCGCTTGAAGCGTTGTTTTGGTGTCACTGCGGTGGTGCTGCGGTAACGGAATGATTCAAATACGGAGGATTCGGGAGTTGACTCGCGGTGGAATGTGGTTTTGGTGGGAGGGAAAGACATGCCGTAGAGTTTGCTTATGCTGCTGAGCGCATTGCCGCTCTTTTGCTTGCATTGTGCAGCTAAGTATTCGTTTTAGTTTTTGTAATTTTTTAATAATTAATAGTCTAATTCGGACTTTTATATAAATAAAACTTAGCCATCGGGAGGGGATTGGAACATGTACCCCCGAACTAGATTAAACTGGTGGTGAAAACTAAGAAAATATAAATAAAACTTAAATTAATCTTTGATATTATTATAGAAAAAAAAAAGTCTCTCATTTGTTATATGTGAATATTGCTTTATTTTCGATATAAAAATATCTGATACTAATTTGAGTTTTATTTATATCGGTGAATAAATTGACTTCTCTTATTGTACCAAAAAAAAATAAAAAATATTGACTTCTCTTGATTATTTATTGATTTTTATTATTTTGACACAAATAGAACTTACAAAGGATACGTTTAAAGCATGTCCAGCAGCGGTTCTTCAGTTCACCCATATATGTCCATCGGCGGTTCTTCACCCATATATGTCAATCAGCTACATACCACTTTTCAGCAAGATGTCATGGTTCATTCAATGGAGTACGCCAAACCGGACAATACGGTTGCTTGGTGAAGCAATCTGTTCATGCCTCACAAATTGGCTATACAATAATATTATTTTGAATTTAAAATGTGGAGAAAAGGATGAAAATTTGCTTCTTCCATTTGTACACATGACTGTTCAATTTTGTTATCGTTACAATATAAACAATTAACATTAATTGTAATAAACATTTTACTATAAATCATGGTCATTTAAAAATATTAGAGCATCTCCAATAAACTTTTTACTATAAATCTTGTAATCGAACGATCCCTCCTTTGCGGGGAAGGTTGCAGGGATCTCCTTCGATGAACGCTGGTCGAAATCGCGTAATTCGCGATTCTTCGACAGCTTCAATACTGCGGTTTTGCTCGCGGATGATCACTCCTTGTCGGTTGATGGCGTAAATCAGTGTCGCTATCATTTCCTCCATTGGAGTTCCTACCGCCAACGGCCTAATGGTTCCTCCGGCGCATCAGGGTTGAAAGTAAGGTCAAATGATCCCTCTGTATCCGTCACATCGGTGAAATGTCTGTCAACCGGGTTGTTTGGATTTCCGTTTGCGGCGTTTGGTTAAGGTTCACCGTTGTTGTCATTTTCGTTACCGACCATTGGTCGTGATTTGGTTATTGTTTTTGGTAGTTTTGATCTTATTCTAGAAAAGAAGGGGAAACTATTAAGTCCCCACAGACGGTGCCACTGATCTTACCTGTGATTAGAGTCGACCAAGTCCGGTTGTTTAAGGTTGCTCCGCCCCAAGTTCCGGTGAGTGGAAGGAGGTTGTGTACCTGCAGACACTCCGACGCTCAAGTCAGTAGAGGTATAGTGAAGGTTTTCAGAGAGAAAAGAGATTGTACCGAACTTTTAGTGATAGGAGTGTTTATATAGCCCTTAGCGCTGACCCAAGGTCACTGATGACAATAAATGATCATCAAGTGACTGTCGAAAAATGATGAGTAGTTAATGCTCATCGTTCCGGTGGTCGGCCGTAACAATACCCATGAATATTGTGACCGTTGACCAATGATGAACGAACGTGGGCTCCCCCAATTGGGCCATGCTCGATGGCCCATAGGAAAGCTTTCCTCAGCTATTGAGCTTCTAAACCCAGTCCAGAACAACTTGTTTGACAATATTTATGTTTACCAATGTACAACTTTAATCGTTAATATTTTTAGTTATCTATTTTTAAAAATTGTATATTTTAAAAATATTTGTTGATAATTAGATTAAAATTAGAGCATTTATTTTAGAAAGGAGGGAGTAATTCTTAAAAAAAAAAAAAAAAATTGTGGCCGAAACCTTAATTTTGGTTGGTTGCAAACCCAATATCACGTTTAGCGCCGCAATACTTTAATCCACGTTTAGTTGGTCCTTACTTGACTTTCTAGACCCTTCCACTCACTTCCACAAATCTCCAAACCCCAAAACACAAACAAATTCCATTTTCTCTTCTTTCCAATCACTCCCCATTCCACACATTCACAGCTAAACCGAGCCACTAATTCTCACCGTTAGATGGCGAAATACGGCGAAGGAGATAAACGGTGGATCGTGGAAGAAAGACCAGACGGAACCAACGTCCACAACTGGCACTGGTCCGAAACTAACTGTCTAGAATGGTCTAGAACCTTCTTCACCAACCTTCTTTCAAATCTCGTTATTCTCAACGGCGAAGGTAACCTCTTCATCAAAACCACCACTCTCCGTAACCTCGACGGCGAAGCTTACATCAATATCCGTAAAGGGAAAATCATTCCAGGTTATGGAATTAACCTAACTGTTTCATGGGAAGGTGAAGCTAAAGATTCTGATGGAAATTCTTTGCTTAAGGTTAATGGTAGTGTTGAAATTCCTTATATCTCTGATGAAAATGCTGATGAAGATCCTGATCTTAGGGTTACTGTTGAAGATGAGGGACCGATTGGGAAGAGGATTAAGGATGCAATGTTTTCGAAAGGGAAGGGTTTGATTTTGGAGAAGGTTAGGATTTGGGTTCAGAGTATGGCTAGAGGTGGTCCTGTTAAGGAGGAATTGGATGTTAAGAAGCCGGTGAAGCAGAGTAATACTCCGGCGACAGCGGCAGTGAAGAATGATTCTGTTAAGAAGGAGAGTGTGGTGGTGGAGAAGAAGAAGAGTAAGAAGGGAAGGAAGAGTATTGTGATGAGTGAGAAGTTTAATTGTAGGGCGAAGGATTTGTTTGAGATATTGATGGATGAGAATAGATGGAAGGGTTTTACGCAGAGTAATGCTAGGATTAGTAAAGAGGTTGGTGGCGAGTTTAGTATTTTTGATGGGTCTGTTACTGGAAATAATTTGGAGTTGCAAGAAGGTAAGTTGATTGTGCAGAGATGGAGATTTGGGAGCTGGAATGATGGTGATCAATCTCAGGTATGTGGTTTTGCTTCTCATTTTCGTGATTGTGTGCAAGGTTATAATATTAATAGGTCAATCTCGTGTTATTGTTACTATTGATATTGTGAAGAATTAGCTCATGCAGTCTTAATGGTGGTTTAATTACAGCTGTAGAGACAAATAAAAATTTAATGTTGCGGTTTCGATCATGGTTATCAAATTTGAGATTCATGTATTTTTTGAATTTTATCATGAATTAAGATACATTACTAATAAAAATATTGAGATTTTTTGGGCTGTTAATGGCGGAGGGCTAAAATCCCGCCACATCGGCTGTTTTGTGGCTCTGCAATAGCGGATTATTGTGGGAAAACCCGCTATATTGGCTGATATTTACCATAACAGAGGCCAAAATCTGCCACTGATATTTGCCATATCGCCTGTTTTGTGGCCCCGCAATAGCAGATAATAGCGGAAAAACCTGCCATATCGGCTGATATTTACCATAACAGAAAGACCAAAATCCGCCACTTATATTCGCCATATCATCTGTATTGTGGCGCTGCAATATCAGATAATCGCAGAAAAACAAGCCATATCGGCTGATATTTACCATAACAGAGAGGCCAAAATCCGCCACTGATATCCGCCATATCGGCTGTTTTGTGGAGCTGCAATAGTAGATAATCGCGGAAAAACCCACCATATCGGCTGGGGAGGCCGAAATCCACCACTGATATCTGCCATGGCCGATATTTGATACCGCTGGACATTTTTGAGTAAACACTATTGCTATAGCCTACAAGTTGATCTATCATATATGAACCTCAATAACCCAATATTCAAGTCATACATCAAATGACCAAAGAAAAGTGGCTAATAGAATGTTCAGCGAGGTAACTGTGGCCTTGGTAATATTTGTTTGCTGTATGGAGTCAAATCAAGTTATATTTAGTCTACATCACTGTTTTAATGCAAGTATTTGATATTAAATTTAAATTATGTTTATCCATATCGAAAAATCATTTTAATCAAATGCATATTTTTGTATAATTATTATCCAAATGGTATGCAACCCCTGCCAATGCACGGGTCGCATGGGTACCGTACTAGTTCAAGTCATAAATCAAATTACGAAAGAACGGTGGCTAATACAATGTTGACAAAAAAAATGGTTGGATACAATAAGTTTAGGTAATGATTTATTTGAATCTGCAGAATACACTAAAAATTTGTATCGATTAGGTTCAATGTTGTGTCAAATTGTGGTATGACTAAAAATTTGTAAGATACTAATAACCATGGTTTAGATAACCATCGCTGACTTTGTTTTTCAAAATCATCACCGTGTTATAAGTATTGTCTTGTTGAATCAATGTAGTGATTAGTGATGGTTTACTGTTGCAGGTGAGGCTTGTTTTTGAGGAGCCTGAACCAGGGGTTACAGTTGTTAAGCTGACACATACTGATGTACCCGAGGAAGATAGGTGGGTGTTTTGACTTTCCGGAATGGTTTTCTGCAATGATTGGAATGTTTCTCTTGCTTTATGGGCGATTTACTTAATATGGTTGTTTTTTTATGCAGGTATGGGAATGCTACTGTGGTGGAGAACACCGAAAGAGGATGGCGGGACCTTATTTTCCAAAGGATACGTGCTGTTTTTGGTTTTGGAATTTAAGTGTCTTTTCATTTAGTCTGTTTTGCTGGGTTGTAGAATTTGTGGATTTTGATATTTATAAGGAAATATTAATGGATTCACATTGGATATTGAGAACTGCAATTGCAATGGTTACTGCTGCATTATCTTCATAACATGTTTCGGTATCTTCGTATGTGCAATATAACATGAAATACAGCATGTTACTTTGAATAGGGATTGTGCGATGTTACTTTGTTCTTGTTACAATCATTTTGAGCAAAGGGTTAAATAGGTTTTCGACTAAATGCTATATAACATGAATGAACTTGAACTATGAAATAAAGTACAACTGACTGATCTATATTAGAAATGTATGTTGTGCTGTGTTTGGGGTGGGATATTTGTAGATGCTGATGATAACACGTACTAGGAGGACAAAAGTGATTATTAGATTATTTCTTTGTGCTTTCATGTTAACTAAGTGGTGGTTCTGATTTGTTGTTAGCTTGATAGCAAACCTTTTCTCAAGGCATTTTAGAGGCTTATTAGCTAAATAAGTTCTACAACTTCTCTTACAATTTGGATCTTTCCCATTTTCAATTATGATAAGCTATTTCTTAGTCATTTCTATTGCATTTTGAAGTATATATGTTCTCTCAAGTCATTTCAGTAACACAGCCTCATCTGGTTTCATGTTTTTTGGACATGGTGCCAACTGCCAAGTCATGTTTGTTTCAGTATCCTACTTGTGCTTTCTACATACTCTATACCTATCCATAGGCATAACCCATAGGGTTGGTTGTGCTGATTTTTCATATGTGAAAATACTGTTATTCTTAAATCTGTTGATTGCTGCTACTCAAGTGTGTTCAGTTAATTAAAAATTTGCTTAAATATATTTAACTTCTTATATCTAAATATCACGCATCATTCCGCCTATCTCAGGGTGGGTTTGTTTGAATATTGATGGTGCTTGTAGAGATGGAGTAATTGGTTGTGGAGGTGTTATAAGAGGAAGTGATGGTGAATGGATTAATGGTTTTTCTAAACTTATTGGTAGAGGGGATGTTTATATTGCTGAATTATGGGGAGTGTTGGAAGGCATTGGGATGGCTCTACGGATGAATTTTTCTAAAGTGGAGGTAAGAATAGACTCCAAGGAAGTTGTTAATGACATCATGTATCATAAACCGTCGAGGATGTGTGGAAAGGCTCTTGTGGATAAAATTTGTCAGATGTTGAAGATGGACTGGGATGTGGTTGTGAAGCACACATACCGTGAAGCGAATATGTTAGTTTCTCTGTGAAAGATGAAGTTTGTTTCTTCCAGGATTGTCCGCAGTTTTGTAAGCATCAGTTGGATGCAGATGTGAAGGGATTTGTTTCCCTTCATAGTGTGCCAGTGTAGTTGTTTTTTCTTTCTCTTCCGGACTTTTAGCCCTCTTTGTAATAAAAAAAAAAAAATCACGCGTCCAAAATAGAGTACATATTAGCTTAATTATTTCAGAAAGTTTTTATAAATTTTATAGACTTCAAACTATTTTCACATATTTACTCAAACTCAATATCAGCCCATAAACACAAACTCCTAAACTCAATAAAAAAAATAAAGAAGAGTGATTCAAAGAAGCAATTATTCTTGTACGTTAGACTTATTACCTCGAGGTATAGAAGCTACAAAATATAAATCTCTTCAGGACTGTTGTAAATTTGTAATATAATCTATAGTAGTACTATTTTAACTTATAAAAATCCTCTTATTTTTCAATTTAAAAATAAATACACATTAGGCTTTTATTTTTTTGTCTGAAAATTAGACTTTTTTTTACAAATTATACTAAACTAAATAGAAATATTTAACTTCTATCTATGTTGAAAAAAAATTATCATGTCAACCGTTAAAAGTTATATAAATGGTGATTGAATCTGAAATCCTAATTAATTATTGGCCCAATTTTATTTGGATTGGTGTGATAGCATGCATAGCAATGTAACAGTGTTGTTAATACTCAAAAAACGAAAAATGAATTGCAAAAAAGATTTTCGTCGCCTGAGAGATTCGAACTCTCGCGGGGAAACCCCATGTACTTAGCAGGCACACGCCTTAACCACTCGGCCAAAGCGACTTGTTGGTAACAATGTTAATATAAACATATAAATATCGTATATTCAGCGGTACACAATTACACAAAATAAATTTTTTAGAACATTACATTTTTTTTTTGTATTTTTGGGGAGGGAGTAGTATAAGAGAAATTAATTAGAAGACATTATACTCATAAATAATCTTCAATCATTTCTCTAACTTCTTTAATGACCAGCCAGCCTTGATGGCCTCCAATTATTTCTGATTTCATCTCTCCATCTTTCCAAAGCTGCAAACATTTAAATTATTACTCCCTTTTTATTTTTCCATATCTTCTTTAATTGTGAATAATAATTATGTGTATAAACACAAATTTAATTTAAGGACGCACCTGAATTGTTGGCATTTTCTGGTTTGCAAAATAAAAATAGTAAACAATGTCAAAAAGAGCATATAGAAGAATGTAACAAAACTTTAGCAATAAAAATGTAACCAATTAACTTACAGAGATGTTGCCACGCTTAACTAGACTCTGAGGTACTTTATTGACATCCACATAATAAAATTTGGCTCTGAAGCAGTAAAAAAAAAACCAAATAAATTACATTGCATATTTAAATTCCATTAGCTAGGTTGAATTGGCTTTAAAAATTATTTTGCTTTGAAAGAATAATTAATCAAATTAATTAAGTAAAATATAATCAAAGAGAAATGTGACTGAAAAATATAATCAAATTACTTGGTGTCAAATTGAGCTGCTAATGTTTCCAACTTGGGCTTTAAATAGATGCACTTCCTGCACCAAAGAGCCAACCTACATTCATCACACAAAGTAAAACAAGTAATCAAATTAACAAGTCTACCTGCAAAATTCTGCATTACACATTTTACTAATCTTTATCAAATTACCAATGTATTAAAGGGAATACAAGATTTTGGAGTAATTTTTTTCTTATATATTTTTGTATATATTTGGTTCAACTTTTAAAGTGCTAAAATTGATTATAAAACTATAGAATTAATTTTGACATGTTTCGATGCTTTTTAGTAGAATTAATTTTGTCTATGTAATTAATTCTAACTTAAAGTTAAATTGTACTACCTTTTAACTTAAAATGAGACTCTTACACTCAAATTTCATCGCTATAAAACCAAACATACACTTATAAAATACAACTAAAAAACATATAAAGTGAGTATTTAAAAATTTGTGGGCATTTCATTGGTTAATATAGTCATGAGGTTGGCAACCAATGATAAATATTTGACTAATCTTAAGTGATCATGGAGTTTAAATTTCATGAGACAATCTCTTTTTTTTTTAAATGTCACTAATGTTGGATTATTAATAATAGTTTCTTATTTCCCATTTTTATAAATGTATGTGCTATGTGGAGGTGTTGTACAGATTGTGACAAAATATCTTCAAAATATCTAGCAACAGTCACTCTCACTACTACACAATAACTTGGATTAGATCCAATCCAAGGATAAGATATAAGAAAAAGGCTACAACACCACCTCATATTTATAATCAAACCAAATATACCTAGAATAACTTAAACTTAGTAATTTAAATTTTTAAATATTAATACAGGGGACTGAAACAACTTGATGTCAGAACTGACCACCAAACTAAATAAAAAATAAAAAAAGAGAACTAACTTAAACTATATAAGGCGGTGTATATATGTGATTTAATTAACTGTGGTGACCATATATGAAATGATGTGTATATGTGATTTAATCATATAAGAAAAACATTAAGCAACATAATTTATACCAAAAAAAGAGATTATTCAAGATTGAAATACCAGTCAATAATAACAAGATGAGAGTTTTGTTGAGCATGAACAAGAATTTGATCAAGCTGTTCAGAATCATGAATAGGATCCATTTCTATTTTCTCTGGTCTTGATAAATCTGGCCAAGCTTCCACACGCAAATTCCTTCTACTAATCTTCTTTTGAGTTTTAATCAATATGTTACCAAAACAACTCTTGCCCAAAAATAGAGAATCTTTGCCACTTACAAAACACTGAGGAATATATTTTTCATCTCTTTGGTAAACTTCTTTGTATATGAAATGTGAATATGCTCCTATAATAGACATACCCTTTTGTACTGCAAGACAAAATCACAAGATAATGATAATGATTATGACTAATTAAGGAGAAAAAAATGAAATTATTAATTCTGGGTGTTTTGGTGAACAAGGCATGGGAATTGTGTGGAATAGATGTGTGAAGTATGAAATGGAAGAAAAAAAATAAGGAAAGGAAAGAAAAAGAGTGTTATTAAATATATTTAAAAACATGGCGCAAGTTGAAGAAAGCTTATCCAAAAGAGGAGGATATAAAAATTATATTTTGGGAGACAACAGATAAAGAAAACAATATGAGAAGGAAAATATTATTGGGTCCACGCACAGCACAAATAAAGCTCTAATACCTCTTATTAATATCTAAAGTCTATTTTATATGTCTCTTATGACTTATGAGTGTTAATATATAATTGAGATGATGTATAAATTTAATAACTTAAGATTTTAGGTAAAAATATAGTATTATAATTGTTTGTTTGGTTGCTTTTAGTCTTATATATATTGATTCAATTTGGTGAGACTTTTTCTCAAAATCCACAACGTAGAAGCAATGAAATTTTGGTCATCTCTTATTGGACTCGATTCTTGGACTAAATTATTTAGCTTAGGCTTTTGTCTTGGCTAGAATGAAACCTTAAAAATGAAGATATTGAAAATGCGCCATAGAGTCGAATGTTCTTTTTTGGTGTTTTTGTCTATATTTTGTGGAATAATCGTGATGAATTGATGTTTAATAAGTAATATAACCACTAGCTAATTTGTTCCTTCATATAGCTAGTGAATTGCAAATGATAGGTAGATGCTATTGCGAAACCAACTTCTTATATGGAGAGATTTGGATAATTAATCTTCTATTATACTAAAGGCAAGGGTTGAAACCCTAATGCATTTAGTAAAACCCTAATGCATGACATCATGCATGATGTTGTGTTGGCTAATGGATGATGCACACCTAGCTTCCACACTCCAATACTCTCTTGCCACATTGCTCTATCACTTACTGACACATGTGGTGACACATTGAGTAAACAATGTGCTGGTTTTGTGGTGAAGTGGTTTTGTGTTTTTCTCATCTTATTGGTTGCATGTTATCTCATCCTAATTGAATGACAATTGTTACTTTGCATTCAGTTTGACTGGGCCTTTACATAGACCCATTGCAGGCAATCTGATTTCCTCATTCACTCACTTTCTCTCTTTCTCTCTCTCTCTCTCGTCCTTACTCCCTCTCTTTGCTTCGCTCTTTCTTTCTCTCTCTGTGTCTCTCTTCACTTCCGTTCTCCACCGCCAATCTCTCCGTCGCCGCTGTCTTCGTTCAAAACCATCATCGCATCATCGACAACTTTTTCTTTCTCTCATGTTTGATCTCCTTCTCCTTGCTTTTCTCACTGCCTCGTGATCAATCATGCACAGCTGATAATCTTTGTGGATCCAGCGTCACTACAAGCACTGCAGAACATGCATGTAAGTAGATTTGATTCCAACAACTTTTTCCTCAATTGATAAAAAGGGTTTTCAAATTTCTATTTGGGTTTTGTTATTTTTTTCTCTTAATCGATAGAAAGGGTTTTGAAATTTGATGTTGGATTTTGTTTTGGAAATTGTTCCCTGTTATTTTTTATGTATTTTCCCCTAACCAATTTTTTGTTTCCCTGTAGAGCATGCATGTTAGTGGATTTGCTTTTTCTGGATTACTGGGTTCAGAGGCACAACAATCCCAGCAAAATCATGCCTATAGGGGTTTTGAAATTCTGCATCTCTGTGTTTCGTGTGGCATCTGTGAGGTATTTTTTCCCTGATCGATAAAAAGGGTTTTGAAATTTGAATTTGGGTTTTGTTTTGAATTTGTCTACTGTTATCTATTATGTATTATTTCCTCACAAATTTTTAATTTTCAATTTTATGGCTCTGGGGACTACATGCAAGTGGATCTGCTTGCAACCAACATTTCTGGATTTTTGGCTTCCATACAAAATTCGTAAGTTTCCCTTTTTTTCCATCGTATCAGTTAATTTCATCCCTGTTTTTCGAATTTTTCGCTCAACTGTTCAAAAGGGTTTTGACGTCTGGGGATGCATTTTGTTTGGTATTTGTTCATTGTATTCTGGCACGATTCTTGGGGAACTTATTTAATTATGCAGGCTGTTGTTTGGATTTTTTACTTGGTCTGTTTGATATTTGATTATATCTAATTGAGTTGAAATTTGGGAATGAAGGATTGTTGACTAATAAAAGGTAACTGAAAGATTTCAAATTATTTTACTATTGGTACAGATCTTTTTAACAATCATATTTCTGGAACAAAGATAAGTCCTGATATACATGCATGCACCATGGATTGTGTCATATCGATGAAAGGGTTCTGATTTTTTTTAATTTAATTTTTTTCCTTTGTTTTGCAGTGAAAATCGTCTTATGGATGTGTCAAGGTTCAATATGTTAGTTCGTGGTGTGTGAAAATCTGGATTTTATTCTTGGAAGGGTAATGAATTTTTTTTTATTCAAATTTATACTTATTTGAGTTTGTAAAGTTTCTGCATGGTTTGTTTAAGATGTGTGAAAATGGATGTCAGTTCATGGTTTGTTTAAGATTTTGGAAAAGTAATTTATACTAAATCTGTTTAAGTTTAATGGTTTATGCTAATTTATTGACATGCATGTTAACTCTGACAGTTTTTTATACGAATTTATTGACATGCATGTGAGTTTTAGCTCTGTTTCTAATTTTTGTGTTCATTTTGTTTGGATGTTATTTTCCAGAAGACATATTGATATGAATGTGTAAATTTGTGCTGCTGTCTGTCCCTCTCTGCATAATGGTCAGTTCTTCTTTATAATCCCTACGTCAAAAAAAAAATTTGATTTGTTGTTTTTTACTAGATTTTAAATTTGTATCTTTGTTCACAGTTTTGATTTTTCAAATTTGTTCCCTTCAAAGGATGCATGTCAATATTTTTGGATGTAATACGATTTTTATAAGGTCCTCTTTTTGATTTGTTTATCCTTTTGGTCAATTTCTTTTTTAATTATTCCAACAAGGTTTTGAACTTTGAGTTTGGATATTTCTGATCCATTTTTCTTTCTTGATTATACCAAGTTTGGATATTTCTGATCCATTTGTGGTTTTAACTTATTTATTTAACTCTTGATGTTATGGTTGTTTGGGTTTTCATGGATTAGGTAGATTTATTGACATGCATGTCAGTTTTGTCTCTGTTTCCTGCCTCATGTGTTTTGGATATTAGTTTTTATTTTGCTTGCATTTTATTTTTTTAGTTGCTTGGTTAATTTATTAATATACATGTCACATGCAATTTTTTGATTCTCTCCTGTATTGATATCCATGTTTCAGTTTCATGGGTTATGTAAATTAATTGGTTTTTATTTTGCTATGCAGATTAATCTTATGTTTGGCTTGCCTGGTCTATAAATATGTGGATTATATTCTTGAAAAGGTAATGGAGATTTTTTATAGTACTTATTTCTTTATACAACTTTATACTTATTGTCTTTGTCAGTTTGTATGTTAAAAATTTTGGAAAAGTAATTGACATTAAATCTATTTCAGTTTTGTTGCCATGCATGTATAATTTGCATATGTGTTTTCTGTTTTTCTCTTTGAATCTACCAGTTTCATCCCTGTTTCTTAACTTTTGCCTTTAATTTTGTTTGCATGTTATGGTTTCTTTGTCTTTATTAGCGTGCATGTATAAATTAATTTTGTTTACGTGTTGGATTTTGCAGACAAATTTTTATGCTTATCAAGGGAGGAAAAAATGTTCCTCTTAATATTGATTTTGGTGGGTGTGATTTGGTGAGGAGGGAAAAGGAAGGTTGAGTTTGAAGAAGATGAAAAATGTTGAGGGTTGAGGAGAATGTGACCTGGGGATATTATGGAGGTATAGTTTCTTTCCTTCATATTTGTTACACAACTTTATACACATATTGTCATGTCTAAATTAGCTTTACATTGTGATACAGGCTATAACACAAATTTACACATCATGATAACAAGAGATATTCAACTTTAAAAGCTGTGTACTTTAGAAAAAGGTAGATCTATCTTGCTTTGGTTTATCACTTATTTTTATAGTGGAATTGGGATGGAATAGCAACCATTCTCATATTACTTAAAATGCATCCATCCAACCAATAGTATATGTTATGATTTCTTTGTCTTTATTAGCATGCATGTATAAATTCATTGATGTTTTGGATTTTGCAGAGGCAGTTTTTAACTCAGCAAGGCAACGAGCTTATCAAGGGAGGAAATATGTCAGTTTAATGTATTGAAGTCTTCAGCAAAGAAGGAGCTACAAAAACCTGATGCCTTAGCCACTGGTAATTTTTAATCTCAAATCAAACAGTACTATCAAGAAATTGGAATGATATGATCTCTCATTTTGATCCTCCTTATGAAATTCAAATAATGAGGGAACAATTGTTTTCAAACTCATGAGATATTTCAGTTTAGCATAACAAATTGTCCAAAGCTATGTACTTAAGAAAAAGGTAGATCTATCTTACTTTGGTTTATCACTTATTTTTTTAGTCGAATTGGGATGGAATAGCAGCCATATTCGCTGCTCATCTCCCTGCCTCCCTGTTTCATTCTTTCGTAATTGTTCCCTTCTTAATTGTGTTTCACGTGCTGATCCGATGTATAAAATCCTCTTTCTCTCCTTGCTCATCTCCCTGCCTCCCTGTTTCATTCTTTTGTAACTGTTCCTTCTTAATTGTGTTTCAAGTGCTGATCCAATGTATAAAATTCTCTTTCTTTTTTATTTGTCCCTACACTAATTTTGTTTCTAATGGGTTGAATCCAAGAATAATGAGCTCAATATTCCATCAATATATCCCTTTGCATAGCTGTGGTTGAGGCTATTCTTAATATAAATTTCTATGTTTTGTTAATCCTTTCACTTTTCAACTGTGGATTTGCAGGCCACTTGCTTATATTGGAGTGAATATTTGAGTTTGTGCAAAGCCTTATAGCTTATGTGGTTTGCTTTTCATCTAGCCTCTTTGCTTGGTATTTTATTTTGGTAAGTGAATATTTGAGTTTAAATACTTATTTGAGTTGGCTAATATTAAAATTCATCCTTATTCTTTAAGATTTAAAAAAAAAAAATTCATTGTTAATACTTACATCTGATATTTCTTAATGTGTTGGTTTAAATAAATCCAAATAAATCTTTTGTAGTAACATGAATTTATACAAATAAATCCAAATATATTTATTCTTTTCAATTGAAAACAATGAATTTAATACCATTTACCTGGTACAAATTAGATCCTATAACACCAATCATAAACTATGAATGTTAATAAATTTTTCAAGTTTGGAAGTGGTACTGATTAATAGAAGTCATACATAACCACTTAAAATGGAGAATGAATATTTGAGTTTGCATCCTTTTTTGAGTTGGTTAAAATTCAACTTAGTCTTTGTTAATGCTTACATCTAAGTCACAGTAATTTTCTTTGTTTTAGTTTTTTTGACGGATGATGAAGATTCATGAGAAAATACGCAGTTATTAGAAAGATGAAGGTCCATATGAAAATCCAAAATTGTTGACAATAATACAGGTTTGTGAATATCATGAACCCTATTTTAACCTCCTATAACTATGATATCCAATATATGTGGTCTCGGATTTTGTCCAACAGACGGGCGGATCATATGTCTATTCTGTTCACTTTCTCTATAATCCCAACATTACCACTTTCATTACAGTTTTTCTTCCTTAGTAAGCAATCTTGGTGGTATAGAGTCAACGGTTTACTGCAGTCATCCAACCATATGAGAAAATTGTTTGCTGAAGAGACATTTTGTCTCCGGAATATGACCCGTGAAAAGGCAAACTAAGTTTGTTTTCCGCGGGGCGGCTTCTCGAGGCACAATATCTCTTCATAGAGCAATTTTCTCTTCTGATTGGATGACTGTAGCAAACCTTTGTCTCTAAACCACACTTGCTTTGTCCTTCTTATTGCAATACACATTTGAATGACATTTTTGCTTCATATCTCTTAACTTTCTCGAGGCACAATGTCTCTTCAGAAAGCAATTTTCTCTTTTGATTGGATGACTCCAGCAAACCTTTATCTCTAAGTCGCACTTGCTTTATTCTTCTTATTGCTTTATAGTCATTTGCCTCATATCTCTTAACTAATAGTACATGTTCTTTGCTGATATGTGTTGATGAGGGAGAACGGTAATGGGAGGTGTACTGTTGGATTTTCGGCACTATCCCTTTCATCACCGTTCTTCTTCATCAACATCTATTGCCAAACAATATGTATTAATAATTTGTAAATGTGGCAAAGGTGACCATCCTTATGCCGAATAATCTTCTAATATTTGTTTGATATTCGGTTTTGGTGGATGTGTGAGTTTAACAGCAAAGATTTCTACCAGGCAACAATTAGATGGTATGTTTTGGTATACTATTAGTTCTCTTCTTCTATCAGTAGCATACTTTCGCGTCTCACAACAGTAACATCATACAAACAGAAGAGTTTTCTTAATTATCACCATCATGAGCATCTGATTCTGTTTACACTTTCCTCAGAGCCAGATGATCATGGTGGTGATGGCCAAGAATGCTCTCCTAAAATCTAATTTTGCGATGGATTTATAAAGGACTTGGAGAATTATTATGAGTCAAATTATTTAGTACGTAGTTATATAAATCCAATTTATACCATTAAGTTTTTTGATCATGCAGGATTTGAGCACATCATGAGTAAAATTGGGGCTCCGGAATCTTATCGTTTCTACTTTCTTTGAGAAACCACGGGTTAAAGACATGGTTCTTGAAGGAATCTCATTGATATGATGTGATAGAATTGATGTATAGAAAGAATGAGTAAAAAATGCCATTATAGAAGTGTTCATCTAGGAAGTGGCATACATATATGGAATATTTTACTTCTTTCTTAAATAAGCTTTCAATTGTGTGGTAAAATTGATGTAGTAATGGAGATTGTGTCAAATTTCATTATGTCTAATATATATTGTTTGTTCATGTAGTATTTTACTTCTTTCTTTTATATTCATCTAGAATTGATGTAGGAATAATAATTTGGTTCACTTTTGTATTGTCCTATCCTATTATTCGTATTGCCCTATCCTATTATTAATAATTTTGTTAAAACATATGCTTAAGACTCTTTCATTTTGTATCAATATCTGCCATCTTGGAAATTATAGTACATGAGCGGGTTGTTGATGAAAATTGTATCACATATAGTTTGATATAAACTTTTATGATTGGCATCAACCATGATTGGCAACAACCATGATTAGCATACATATGCCGACCCATCAAACCCGTGCAACGCACGGGTAGCACACTAGTTCCTTAGAATTGGAAGCTCGATGAAGTTTGTAGTAAAATGATTTGTTTCTCAATTTGTGGCGGTTCGCTTAGAGACTCTCTAATGGTGGTCTTCTTTAGAGTTTTTATTGCAAAATGGGCAGCAATTTGTGGAGTTTAGTTCATACTATGTGTCACTCACCATTTTTTGAAATAGATTATAACTTTGTTACAACTGTTATTCTCAATCGTTCTACCATCATATTTTATCTCAAATCAAATTTATCTTAGAGAAGATTATTAATCTACTAAACCTTAGAGATTGCTCCTTGTAAACATTGTATTTCGTAGAGACCAATTCATGATTAGATTTGATTTATTAGCTAAAGAAAGATTTGATTGGTATATTTACCTTCACCATAATCTAAAGTGAAAGATTTTAAATTAAGAGTTAATTTTACTCATTTTTCTCCATCTTACATTTTCATAGGTGGGTATTTTTTTTATTTGCATGGATAGAAAAAATAGAACTAAGTGACTTTTAGAAAAGTTTCAAGGCATATGTACTTACCAAAATGAAGGTCATAGTTAGAGCTGTTAAAATGGGCCGGCCCGAATAGGCTGTCCGAATAGCTCGATTTTTTTTTCGGGCTTGGGCCTTAAAAATTTAGCCCGAATTAGCATCCGGGTTTTTTAGCCCGGCCCGATAAAGCCCGCAAAAATATGGACCGGCCCGAATGGGTCGCGGGCCGCCCACAAACCCGATTAAATTATAATAAAAAAAATAAAAATAAAAAATATGAGTAAACAAGGAAGGATGTTTATAATATTTTTACTTGGGCCACAAATCTAAAAGTCTACACAAACATAATAAGTTAACATCACGGCAGCAACACAACACACACACCTTCTAATTTCATCAAACGTGCATTTAAGAGAATAAATATGCACTAGTAACGCAAATTATATACATGTACTAGTAACGCAAATTATATCCATGCACTAGTAACGCAAATTATATACATAAGAAAATGAAAAGAAGCTAAAAGTAAAAATAACTTATCGTGTCATTAAAATAAATAAATAAGCTAAAAATATTTTGTCAAAAAAAAAAAAAGCTAAAAATATAAAACTACGATCGTGAAATATTTCTCTACTTAATTACTCGTAAAATGTAACTAGCTTAAATAATTTTACATTAATACTAACAAATTTCAACTTATTTGTAATTAATTAATGTTGTGATCTCTTTGTCAAATTTATTGGACACTTAAATTTATTCTTTTTTCATTACCCTTCATCTATTGCTTTAAAAATGTATTTTTTTTTAAACTGGGCCGACCCGAAAGCCCGTACCGGACCAGGCTCAGGCCTTGATTTTGTAGCCCGTTTTTTATCCGGGCTTTTTAAGCCCGGCCCGATGAAACCCGAAGCCCGAATGGGCCGGCCCGAAACGGGCCGGACCGCCCGTTTTGACAGCTCTAGTCATAGTAATAAGAAACTTGTGGAGTGTGATGGAAAACTTAGGGTGCTAATAGCAATTCCCAGTAACCAATCAAAACATAGACTCAAAACTTATCCAGCCAACCGTCCAACATAATAAATGGCCCTTTTACGGGATTCATAATCTCAGGCTTAAATAAACGGTGATTAATAAACATGAGTATTTCTTTTTGCGCCTCCCATATATATTTGAACACTCTTTTAAGTTTTCAAAATATCTTGTTCATTATTGTAAAAATAAATATCATATTAGTTACTTAAGTAACGAATGGTAATTTTTTTTAGCCCAACTTTGTGTTTGCACCCGTCACACCTTCTATAAAACACCGTTTGCAAGTTACATATTTTGAAACTATACTGCTCTATATTTTGAATGAAATACCTCATGAGCGAGTGAGTGAATGATTGAAAAATGAAAAAAAAAAGTTTAAATTTATAAAATTCTATAGAATGAAACACCCTATAAGTGAGTGAGTGAGTGAATGAACAAACAATGTTTCATTCAAAATATTTTCAAGGAGTAGGGGAAGGATGAGGGGAACTGGGGAAGAAAATAAACTATATTTTTACAAGGTTTGCTACTCAAACTGCAAACTTAATTTACTACTTAAATAGCGAAATGTGTTTTTTTAAATTTTGCTGCATTTTCACACACTTGTTACTTAACCTACAAAGAGGGTAAACTTAAAAAAGCAGGGGGCACAGGAGAAGGACAAAGGGCGCTGAAAGAAACACAATTAATAAATTGATCAATTGATAGGTGAAACTATTCAACTATTTATGAAAGGGTGTATAACTTGATATGTTACAATTCTCTTGTTTTGACAGAAAATACCATACAACTATTCTTGTAAAAATTGGTAGAACTGTGTAATCCTACCATACATGAAAGGGTAGGTCATCTCTTCACTTTTTTTTCTTTTTTACATTTATTTTTATAAATATATGTGTGGAGATATATGAACAATGACCTTAAAATGACTCCAATGACATTATGACACTAGATTCAAACCAATCTTAACAAAATAAACTTCAAGAGATGAATTATCTCACCTCTCCTTAAGGATTTCAGCTTATTGGACCTGGACCCCTCAATCCAAGAGAAGGCCATTAGTCAAAGAATATTGGACTATAAAAGATGATACATAAGAGGAAAAAGAATATTGGACTATAAAAGATATTATAGTGTATTGTAATGGTCATTTTCTAAAGTGCTATAGAACTTCCTCTAAGGCAGCTCATCCTTTGTATTAGCCTTATGTTTACATACATGAACAACTATATATATATATCATTGGACCAATAGCTTAATTAAGAGGATGTCACCTAAGAAGTACATCATCATTTGTCAAAAAGTACACATGTAATTAGTGATGGTCCTATAATATCTTGATGGGAATTTAAGCTTCATAAATACTAGACAGAAGTAGCATGCATATTTGCAGGGTAGAAGTGCATATCCTTAATTTAGAAGCTTATTTGAAAAAGGAAGAGCAGGATAATAGTAGTTTTGGGCTCACATGCTGGGAGTGACCGCAAAGCATGCCTTACTCTCTTCATCTCCATGTCACATATAATGTGGTCGGTGGATCATTCGATTCAATCCCCTTTTTTATTTTTTATTGCTATAATTATTTTTCTGCACATTTTTACAGGAAAACATCATGTGAATTGTGACCAATCTTGGATCAGTGAGCACTTTTTTGTTGTATATTAAAAAATGGAAAGATGAAAAACAATGTTAAAAAAGTAATGTATCAATTTTCATAGAGCGAAAACTAAATAAAATGAAGGATATAATTATTTATATGAAGTTCACACATAGTTTCTCTCCCTCAATTGGAGAGGAAAAAAAAAACAAGAAAATAATTAAATGAATGTACTGTCCAAATAATTTAAGTGGTATTTTGTTTTTTTTTTTTTTTTTATATCAATAGGGATTTAAGTGGTATGGCCACGCGTCCATGAGCTAATTTAAAGGCCCGTTCGTTTTGATTTTTTTAAAAATAAATTTTATAGTGTTATATAATTTTGTGTAAAAAAACTTTCAACGAAACTTTTTATAAAAGGTTCAAATGAAAATTTGGTTTGAATAGTTATTCTTAAAATGTCATTTTAGGCATTTCATAATTTTATTGAATTTTTTTTTTAAAAATCATTTAATTTGAAGCTATTTCAAATAGATTTTCATAAAAAACATTTTTGAAATATAACTTTTTGAAAAAATTGGAATTTTGACTATGTTTTGATCTTCAATAATGTATGTTTATGGAATATGATGTAAAACTTGTAATATTTTGAAAAACGATTTTACAAAATCTATTTTAAAAAATACAAAAATCAGTTTTTTAAAGTTAAAATAAACGAACCCTAATTCCATCAAATCTACTATATGCTCCTATAGAGTTGGGATAATGGGATCATCTCCATTTTGTATTCTTTCCATTTATTTCTATTATTATTATTATATAGTTTTGAAAATAGAAATACAAAGTGTGACAATAATTGAATTAAAATCACTTTTATACACCTTAAAATATTAAAAAAAATATTGGTAATGAAAAAAATGAAAATAATAGAAAATGGAAAGAATTCTTAATGGTACTCCACATTTTTTTTTTACAATATACTCCCACATTCTATTGCCGTATTGGTCAAGTATTTACATAAATTCAGGTAGTTCTATAATTATGGCTGGCCCTAAATTAATTGCGGATTTTAGTTCGGTGCTACCTACTACTTTGGAATTTTGGAGGTTTAAAAATCCATATGCAAATAAGTTTTGACAAAAACTAGATTTATATCTCATTTACTAATGAGGACTCATTATTTTTTACCTTAGAAAACACAAGCATATATTATTATATATATTGATCAACAAGAAGAAGATTATTGGATTTATGTCTTGGATATGCTCGTGATCCAACTCATGATGTTGTGAGCCTCTAACCGCGTTTCGGCTTTGGATGGTGGGTAGGGGTGTCAATATTATCCGTTTATCTATTATCCATCCAATCCATATAAAAATTTATCCATCCATTAGTAAAAAAGTTAGTTAATCGATTGGATTTGATCCATCCACCTTAATTTGAAAATCTAATTGATAATTGATCATTATTAATTTTAAATTCAATGGATTGTCACTTTTTAAAAAATAATAATAATAATAACAGTAAAATAAATAAAAAACAAACAATCAAACGAAAACCCAAAAATCCGCCGAAACCGAAAACATAAAAATCTGCCGAAAACACAAGAAATCGTCCGAAAACATAAAAATGGGCCGAAAAACCGAAAATCGGCCGAAAACTCAAAAAATCGGCCGAAAACTCAAAAAATCGGCAGAAAACCGAAAATCGGCCGAAAACCAAAAAAACGAACGAAAACACAAACAATCGGCCGAAAAAACAAAAATCAGCCAAAAACCGAAAATCGGCCGAAAAACCGAAAATCGGCTAAAAACACAAAAAATCGGCCGAAAACACAAAAATTGGCCGAAAATAAAAAAAACGGGCGAAAAACCGAAAATCGGCCGAAAACCCAAAAAACATTCGAAAACCCAAAAATCGGCCGAAAAACCTAAAATCAGTATTTCGGCCGATTTTTTGTGTTTTCAGTTTTTCAGCCGATTTTTTGTTTTCGGCCGATTTTAGGTTTTTCGGCCGATTTATGGATTTTCGGATGTTTTTTGGGTTTTCGGTCGATTTTCGGCCAATTTTTTTGTTTTCGGTCGATTTTTTGTTTTCAGTTTTCGGCCGATTTTTGTGTTTTCGGCCGATTTATGGATTTTCGGGTGTTTTTTGGGTTTTCGTCCGATTTTCGGTTTTTCGGCCATTTTTTTTTGAGTTTTCAGGTGTTTTTTGGGTTTTCGGCCGATTTTCTGTGTTTTCGGTTTTCGGCCGATTTTTTGGTTTTTCAGCCGATTTTTTGTGTTTTCGGCCGATTTTCGGTTTTTCGGCCAATTTATAACGGAACAACCTCTAAATAATATTTAAATTATAAAATAATATTTAATGTTTTATGAATTTAAAAATAATATTTGAATTAATTTTGTTGGATGGATTGGATATCCATCCATTAAAATTATGATAATGGATGGATTGGATGAATTTTATTTTTAAATGGATGGATTGGATTTGATTTTTTTATCTCATTTTAATGGATTGTTAATGAACAAATGGATTACTTTGATCCATCCATTAACAATCCAATCCAAATCCATCCAACCCATCCATTTTAACATCCTAATGGTGGGTCATCAAAGATTCCATCTTTTGTTCAGAACAATAAACTTTCAAAAAATTAAATATTTCTTGCCTAGTTGATCATGTCTATAAATTGAATATGGGAAAAGCTAACAAATCTCTTATACTATAAGGACGCGTAGAGGGAAAAGCTAACAAATCCCTTTACTATAAGGACACTAGTAATTGTATCTTTGGCATGAGGTGAATACTGCATAATTATGGTGATCCCATCTTCATTTTTTAAAAGTTATGCTCTATAGCTTATTTGAAATCACAAAAATGTTAGTATATTTATTGCAATTTTGATATATTCAGAGTGATATTATATATAGAAAAATAAATTCAAAAAATCTATTATATTTTGAGAATGGAGGAACGTTCAATATTTTGAAATTTTAAATATCCATTTTTTAAATAAACATTACTCCCTTTAGTCTCATACGTAATCAATAATTCACTTTTTACGTTGAAAACAAATTCTACGTCGGTATTTAGGCTTATAAAATAAGGTTTTATACGGCATCATTCAAATGACATAAAGCCACAATTGAAAGAAGCAAACAAAACTTACAAAAGGTCTACGCTGGATAAGCTTATCAAAATAAATTTTAAGATAGTACAAATAAACTATAAGCTCATGAAAAAAATTATTAGATATGATTTTTTCTTTCGCTAATATAAACTATAAGTTTAAAATTTAGAATTGCCAAATAATATTTTTATACTTTTTACGACTTATATTTTTAAATGCAATATAATTGTCGTATCTAATTTATATATTACAAAAGTTTCATGGCACCCAAAAAGCCACTGCTTGTTATGGCAAAGAGGCCAGAGACTTCATTAAGCTTCTGTGATTTGCTGAGACTTCATTAATTAAGTTAATCCATCTCTGATTAATTTGTTTATTAATTAAAGTTTTAAATGCATATATAGCAAAATATTTCATTGACTCCTTAGAAAATAAAGCTTGAGTTTTTTATGTAAGGGACACGTATTAAAATCTTTACAGAGTTCCAAATTCCAATCTAGGACAAAGAAATGGACTTGCATGTGTTGATGGCTGAAAAGGTGGAAAATAAGGATAGATAAATTGACAAGGAAATAGCATGGCATATGCAAGTTTGACAAATTAAGAATAGTACTAATGGAAAAAAAAAGTACAAAAGGTCAAAATGCTAGTACTGTTCTATGCACATTATTACCAAGAAGGTTGCAAATGGGAATAATATAGATGGTCATTTGATTTAGCATGCATATGATACAAAATTGAGACAGAGATTAGTGGGTAAGATGTTCAATCAATGGGTGATGTAGGGAGTGTTTGGTTGAAGAATGTGACGCATATTCAATGCAGCACCATGCTAGTGTACCAAAACTAAAATTAAATAAATGGAATACTACTAGTCATAACTCATAATAATACATTAATATTGCTACTAGTTTGTGACAAAATAACGACAATGACTTGTTTGGTCATCCAACAGAGTGTAGTTGAAATGGACCATATTTAAATTTACATAAAATTAACAGAAATTAATAGATCGACCACGTATTTCAATATCAAATAATCGATTATCCTAAAAGTTTAAGCTGTTAGGATAAGGCATACCAATGATTTTATATTATTCTAATACGCCCAGTGGCGGAGCTAGAAAATTTCTAAAGCCCGGGCAAAATATCAGTTTTAAATAAATTTTTTAGTATTACACCGAAAAATTTCAATTTTGAATAAAATATCTCACTTTTGTCCTAAATTAATCCCAAAAAATTTCAATTTTGCCCTAAACTAACCCCTAAAAATACCAAAAAATTAAGATATTACACTGAAAAATTTCAGTTTTGAATCAAATGTCTCAGTTTTGCCCTAAATTAATCCCTAAAAATTTTAATTTTACCCTAAACTAACCCATAAAATACCAAAATTTTCGGCCGAGCCCGGGCAAGTGCCCAGGCTAGCCGGGCCTTGCATCCGCCACTGAATACGCCCCTCTAACAAGAGTCCACTTGGAGTTGAAGCGTGAATAATGCATAGGTTCACCTACCATACGCTTAAATTCCATTTTTTATTTAAATAGTGAGGGGAGCGAAGATCGAACTCTAGACCACATAATCATAGAGGCTCTGATACCATGTCAAATAATTGATTATTCCAAAAGCTGTTAAGATATGTCATATCAATAGTTTTATATTATTATACAGGTACAGACATGTCTATATATATATATATATATATATATATATATATATATATATATATATATAAAATAGAGAAAACTAAAAAGAACCGACAATGATATTAGAAGAGAAGAGAAAGTAAAGCGCGTGTGATGCACTTAGTATAGCCATGCATGAGCGTGAATGTAAAAGTGGCAGAGGTCCAAAACATAGGATGATAGGAAGAATCGAAGCCGTTGAGTTGAGTACTGTAATTTCGATGAAAATCACATTGAATTGCGTACGCAATCACATGTACGGAGGTCTTCGTGGTTCGCCGCGTGTTGGTTGATAATCCAGATAGGGATAGTTTGTTTTTCTTAATTGGATCATACCAACAATTTTCACATACGACTGCTATTGTTTAGAACAAAATTTAGAATTTATTGTAAGAATTAAAATTGAAATCGATATATTATATGAAATTAGAACACACTTACTTGTGAATCAACAATCATGTTTACCGAAATTGCCAATATCGAAAGCATCGATATACTTAGACAAGGTCTTCCTCTGCCTATCACATGCTCCAGGATTTGAGGTTTTCAATGGGGCAACCACAAACGAGCGTACAGTCTCAGCGTGACGGCAAAGGGGACCTAGCCTATCTATTTATAAGATACAACCCTAGCCATACTACCCATCACGTACACTAGAAGTTGGGCCTACACTTTGTTTCTACACAAATCAGAATTAGTGTCCAAAGCCCATTATTATTGATCACAATTATTTGGCCTAAGCATCATCAAATGGATCACAACAATATCAACCCGTTTTTATTAAAACCAAAACACACAATTGATTGCAGCCCACAAAATATTAGAAAATATTCTAACATTCTCCCACTTGGGCAAAATCAATTGTATGTATATATTTAATTTGAATGAACATTTTAAAAACGACTCTCGAGTTGATAACAGATTTATTAACGTGGCCACAATGATCCCAAGATGCAACATCTAACTAAGACTCCATCCAACAAGAATTAAATGATATCGAATCATGGCGGTAATTATATCCTTATCGATACAACACCTTCCATGGTTACAAATACCACCAAACTCCGTCGACTAGTCATTCGTGTAGAGTGTAGCGAGAAAATGATATGTCTGTGATCAATCAATCATACTATCATTTTCTTCGTCAGTCCTCAATTTCTCTCAAATGCCTTAAAGCTAGAGAAATTCTATGGTCCATAAGATACCACAAGTCCAAGCTCCAAAACAATGTTGACTACCGCGGTATAATGATCAAATCAACATCGAGCTCCAACATTTTAGACATAATTTCTCTCAAATGCATCAAAGCCAGAGAAACTACATGGTTCTTAAGATACCATAACACCTCAGCTCCAAATTAGTGTTGATCACCGGCTAAGTGATCCCGACAACACTGAGCTTTAATTTATTTATGTTTACACATAATGCCTCAGCTCCAAAATAGTGTTGATCACCGGCTAAGTGATCCCAACAACACTGAGCTATAATTTATCTATATTATGCCTCAGCTCCGAAATAGTGTTGACCACCGGCATAGTGATCCAAATAACACCGAGCTATAATATTTTAACATTTTATTAAAATAATTTCAACATTATAAAGGAGTTAATATAAAATTTAAACTCCCACTAATAAAACATATCAAAAGAATCTTAATTCTTTTCAAACTCCCACTAATCAAGTATTTCAAAAGAATCTCAATCACTTACTCAAGTGTTCTTTTCAAAACTCCCACTAAACAAGCATACCAAAAGAACTTACAATGTCCGTGTTTACAATATTACTCTTTAAACCAACGGACCTAAGTCTCTTGATTGAGGGATCAACTTTTATAAAGGATGTTAATTTTCAACTTCACAAACATACAAGGTGTAGGGAGACTTCTGTTTGCCACTAACAAGTTCCAGGAAGCACTAGATACTACATAGTATTTTTTTTTTTTTTTTGAAAATGCAAAAGAAAGCTTTATTAATAAAAAGTGAAGTATGCACAAGGGGTGCAAATTCACTACCCCAAATCCAACATATACAATGCATCAGACTCAACATTATCATTCTTCCTTGTACATAGGCACACAACAACACTAACAAATAGCCTAGACTCACCAATGGATTATTAATCCAATTAACCAGTGCATGCAAAGTTGTATACCAGCCTTATAGACATTATGCAGGCAGAGTTATACACCAGTCCTGAAGGTAGCAACATCATGATAGATAGCAGAGAAGTCAATACATATGATCAATTAAAATTGCATATAACAGGCCTACGATATTTCGCATAGTATATAACATGATGAAGCTTGAAATCTAAGCTCATGAATCAAATAGCTCTATCTCAAGGAGTTATATCATAGAAGGTCAAGTCCATTCATAAATACAGATATCATGATGAATAGCCAAACACATAATGTAAATATCAGCAACCATAAAGCCATCAAAATAAAAATTATCTTACATAATTATCATATTAATCATAATGGCATATAGGTGTACAAGAGTTGATTTTATCCAAGATCAACCTCAAACAAAATAATAAATAAAATAATCTTTCAAACCAACACTTCCAAGTGGTTTTGTTTTACCATAAGCACCAATCGATTAATAGAACAAAAGAAAACTAATCAAAATCTTAAATATGAAACCAAGTTGAAATTGCCATATATAAAATCCAAAATGATCAACAATGTCAATTAAAGATGGACATATATATAAAAGAACACCACTCAAAATAATTAAAAACCAATGGCTTGATTGTGGTTTCCTGTTTATGGCAAGGAACAATTACAAGGACATATATGTTTATTTTTAGGTTTGATTCAAAAGGTCATGTTGGTTTCAACAATGAACATAAATTTACAATTTTGATTTCAGTTTCCATTCTCAATGCCATAGAAAACTAAACCCCATTTGAACAAATGTAGTGATTTAATTTCAACAAGGAACGTGGCAATTTCGTCTGGATAAAACAAAACAAATAGGTACAAAAACTGAAATGAAAGAGGTCTTATTCTGTACAAACTGAATTCAAAATTCAGTTAATCAAAATAAAATAAAATCTGAATTCAGCATCGAAATCAACAAAAAAAAAAAAAATTTAGTTCCAGTTTCGGTATCATTTAATGAAAATCGCATTGATGCAATAATTTTAGGCATATTGATTGTGTTACTTTAAAATTAAAATCCCTCTTGATATTTTCACAAAAATCGATTTTCTCAAAATTTTGTGGTTTGATCATCAAACCTTGATATCTCATAGACCAATTAAAACTCATGATTCAGGAATACATATGTATTAACACACTAACACTTTCGGATGCTTATAACATAGATGTACTAGCATATAAACAAACAAATTTGACTTTAATGATTCAGCCAGAATTGGTTCATGGAATAACAATTTCACCTAATACTGATACACTTGTATGTTAAAATATCCAGAAAACAAAGATCCTCTCATGAACGAATTCGATGAAAAAATAAATAGTCCCTCTCGATCAAATTTTAACAAGATTAGTGTAGCACTCAAGTAGTAAATTCTTACCCAAATGTTCTTTCTATTCAGGTTTTTCTCCACATTAATCATAAGCTTATTGTCCAAATCTTGTTTCCATTTCTTATAATTTTAAATATTCAACATTCCAATGGAAACATATATAAAAACATGTGTGGAGAAATTAATTCTTGAATCAAAACCAAAATGTATTAGGATTTTCATAACGAGACCAATATAATAGTACAATCACCTTTAGGCAAAATGCACAAACTAAGGTCAAACCCTCAGTCAAAACCTCAGATGAGTTAATCAATGAGTATACATTGAACTTTGAAAGTTGTCACCTTTAGGCAGGCAAATTCCTCCGTTCAATACATTCTCCAATAACTTCATCTCAAATTAATTTTTAATTATAACATATAATCATCACCTTTAGGCAGAAAATCACATGTCACAATTAAAAACATTCCTCAAACTACAAAGAAAATTTCATCAATCAATACAAGCGGTCCCACTTTGATGGTAACGGCCTATACCAACGCACGAAATCTCTTGCATAGGAATCAATATCTCTTGTCATATAATATGGTTCAGTAAAAATATGCATAATTTAATGCATCTAAACTGGTCACTTATTATTTTAATTTGTATTTTCAACATGGTTTGATTCATTCAATGCATTAGGGAGAAATATCATTACTGTTAAACAGTCAACTCATAATATGATAGTTAAATAACTTATGCAGCGGAAAATAATTAAGAGACTTCAATTTTAAGTCAATTGAGGATATAAAACAAATAGTCTCTAACTTTTATAAATAAAATAGACTATTTCTTCAATTTAAGTCTCATATAAACATTTATAAATAGTTGACATGTAAAACTCTCCCACTTGATAGAGAATTATAGTTGAATTGTCAATTAAAGATTTCAAAATATTTAAACAAATATTCAACTATTTTCTCTATCACACAATCAACATGTCACGTAATGTCACACCAATAGGTATGTCCACAACTTACATAATATAAGGAGATTGTAAACCATTTTAAAAATTGATATAAAATAAACTAATAGATTGCACTTTATCCAGAATAAAACTCTCAAAATATTAAACTTGAAATACTCGCACTCAACAGAGTAAAATTTTAAAAATTGGAGTATGTACCAAGAAATCAGTTGATAATTATATAGAGAGTTTCTAATTTAGAATATTCTGGAAAATAATAAAGCTTTTATTTATAATTGCGTATTTATCATTTCATAAACGGAGTCGATGATATCTTAAAAGAATTTTTCCTTATACGCAATCATATAATAATTCACAAGAGAATAAATAATTGCATTACTAACCTCCAAGAGTATGATTTTCATCCTTGCAATTAGAGTCAATGAGTCTTGATGACTTTACGATTATCATAAGATCTTTGACAGTGTCATCTCATATAGCCACAAATAAACGGCAAACCGTTATATCATAATAAAATGACTTTAATAATAAATCAATGCAAGGATAATTTTCAATTGCCTTAATAATATATATATATATATATATATATATGTCTAGTAATATTTTACAATTGAGCACGTATATAAAACCAAGGCAATACATATATAATATTTGGTATCATAATTAACAAAATTGAGCCTAAAATAAATTCCCAATTGTAACACTTTAATAAAAAATTTCACATTTGTGTTACTACTACAAAAAGGATTTTTCACAAATAACATTTTAAGCTTAAATCATGAGAATCCATAATTTATAATTATTATATACGATTCTCACATTAATCACCAAATAAATATAGAAAGATTACACAAAATAATCTCATTCTTTCCAAAACCAAGAATGTAATCTTAATTTCAAATAAATATTATTGACTCTATAAAAACATTCTGCAAATAAATAAAATGTCAAATTGATCTATTATGAAATAAAATCTGATCAAATCTTTAATGACACTTAATAAGGCAAGATGGGATATATCAAAGTGTTGCAATAAGAGAAACAAAATTGAGAATATAGTTTTTTTAAATCATAAATTATTCTCATAAATTAGTATAGTATAAAATATTTCTATATATGTGGCCAAATATTCCAACAGCTAACGGAGCTAGCCTCTGCACCTCAGTATGTTTCTCCAACAAAAGGCCAAATTTTCAATTCAAATAATATATATATAAAAAAAAAAAAAAAGAGTAAGGAATATTTCATGAACCAATTATCAAATTCAAAATTATATTTTCGAAACAAATTACTCAAATTAAATCAAATCCTCACTGTATATATAGGTATAAAACCGAATCCAAACATAGTTATAAGGTGAAATATATATCAAATCAATTAATCAAAACCAAATTCACATCACTGCATCACACCAGGTTGATATCCTAGGCAGCAAATACTAATAATAGTATGCCTCTTGAGAAGGAAAAATCGTATTACTGAGTTGGTTTTGTTCATCGATAGAAATATAAGAACTAACAATTCTTGCACAATTTTTTTTTTTTTTTTGGACAGGAGAATATGACATAAATGCCGAAATCTTTCCTCTTTGTTTTTCCAATCAAAATCAATTCATGTAAAACATATAAATTCAATAGTATCAAAGAATTGTATTGACAAAATATTCTATATACAGTACCGTATTTGAAACTAAAGAATGGCAAAACAAATAATGGATTTTAAGAGTACGGACACAAAGTCAAAATTTGTTGCTTCAATCAATTATAAAAATCCAACAAATATTTTCTCTTTTGAAACAATCTATATTTCAATCACCAGTACTACATTAATCTCTTGAACAATATAAAGCTTATTGCCTCAAGTCTATATAATCATTAATTGATTTCTTGTCATATACTTCAATTTGAATCCAATTTGTATCAAATCTTTAAGAAACACAAATTAACATAAAAGTAGTCCTTGTTAATAACTGATGAAAACAAATATCCGGTATAAGAGGGGGTGATGGGTAGCTCAATTGGTTAAACTAGTTGAGCTAAGGGTTAAGGAGTTGGAGGTCCAGGGTTCAAATCCTGGCAAAGAAGAAAAATTAACATTGTAATTTACTAACAACTAACATTGCCTATCAAAAAAAAAAAAAATCCGGTATAAGAAACAACTTTGAAACTTTATTTGCCTAAGCTTACATCCAAAGAAGGTTGTGAATCATAAGACAAATAATAATGTTCACCCATTGAAACAAATAAGGCATCGTACATTAAATTTCAAACATTGCAAATACTAAGCTCTGTTGTTTTCAACAACTTGAATCAATTTAATCCAGCAAAATTTGATTATTGATAAAGTGCATATAATGGCACTGCAACTGTGCATATCAAAGAATAGAAATCGTAGCATAAAGAGGGAAAAATAAATAATATCCAGTTTTATATATAAGATAACCGAAAACCATCATTACGGAGTGTATCTATTATGTGTGAGTGTGAAAATTCAATTGAATTTCAATTCACGTAGGAAAACTTGGCTTTATAAATCAACCAAAATAAAATAAAAACCCCGTCAAATAGTGATGAAGAATTTCATGAATGGTTGTTCCCAAAATAAGCACAGTACGTACGCGATCTTGAGATTCATCAAAATAAATAAACCATTATAGATTATCAAAACATTGAATTAAAATAATCCCCAACTCAATACCAAATCGTGACTGAAAAGTTTCATGATAATTGAGCACTATTGCCTCAACAAATATTTGATATGCTCGTTCATTGACGCATGCCGAACCAATTGAGGGGTTATAAAAAATTGAGAAATTGAAATCACATATGAATGGACATCGATACAGTATGGCAATTGGCAATCGTTTGATTCATATATAATTAGCCGAAAAATATTAATTTTCACCATATTTAAACATGATTGCCTCAATTCACCTAAGAAAAAACTAATAATAAAATTGATCGGCTCTAATGATTCACTATTGAAAAATTAGGGTTCTAAATCATATCATAGAGGCTCTTGATACCACATGTAAGAATTAAAATTGAAATCGATATATTATATGAAATTAGAACACACTTACTTGTGAATCAACAATCATGTTTACCGAAATTGCCAATATCGAAAGCATCGATATACTTAGACAAGGTCTTCCTCTGCCTATCACATGCTCCAGGATTTGAGGTTTTCAATGGGGCAACCACAAACGAGCGTACAGTCTCAGCGTGACGGCAAAGGGGACCTAGCCTATCTATTTATAAGATACAACCCTAGCCATACTACCCATCACGTACACTAGAAGTTGGGCCTACACTTTGTTTCTACACAAATCAGAATTAGTGTCCAAAGCCCATTATTATTGATCACAATTATTGGGACTAAGCATCATCAAATGGATCACAACAACATCAACCCGTTTTTATTAAAACCAAAACACACAATTGATTGCAGCCCACAAAATATTAGAAAATATTCTAACATTTATTTGAAGAGTATAAATAAAAAATGATGCACTTGCAGAAAATAATCCGACTATATAAGCCAAATGAATATGGGCATTGTTGAAATTAGTTTGATCCAGCTCAAAATTAAGTCCAAACAGTATGTGCTCTAAATACACTTTATAATTACATACTATTATAGAAAAAAAGTTAATTATATAACTAATCAAGTGTGTGTTAACGGAAGGAAAAAAAATACACTTGTACTAAACATAGAAGATGCTAGCTTATACAATACTCCCTCCATTCTAATTTAAATGACACAATTGATTGTTTCACGCATGTCAATGCATAATTTTGATGATTAATATTTTTAATTGCATAATAATAACAAATATAAAAATTTGATATTTTGAAAATGCTCATCGAGATGATTCAAAGAACATCTTATATGCTAATATTTATTTTTGTTTATTAGAAGAAAAATAAGGTCAAAACAACATGTATGAATAATACACAACAATCAATTGTGTCAATTAAATTGAGACAGAGGAAGTAATATGCAAACAAAATATATAAGATATTAATAATTTATACAATGCTATACTAACTAAATATAGAAGATACTAATAGTTTATAGGATATGTTGAAAAATATTGATGTTGATTTGATCATAAATAATTTTGCATCTTAAAATGCTTGAAGAAACCGCTTCTTATAAATTTTCGAGTAAAAGTAAGTTTTTAGATATTTTGTAAAATTATTATTATATGTATTAATGCGTACTATGTTAAATGAAATATTTTTTTTATTTTATGATTGACCTAAGACCCATAAAGTATCAAAAATGATACATCAATTATTCAATAAATCCAAAAAACAAAATATTTTTGTAATATTAAGAAATTAGAGGGAATAATGGTAATAAAAAATGAATAAGAGAATTTGTAAAGAAAATAAAAAATATTATTGTTAATTAGTAATTACTAACGTAAGAGCTAGGCTCCGTTTGGATTGATGAAATACAATGGAATGGAGCGGAGCGAAATGAAATATAATAATAATGTTCATTATTATTATATTTCATTCCGTTCCGCTCCGCTTCATTCTATTGTATTTCATCAATCCAAACGGAGTGTGGTCATCAGTCACCACAAGATTTCTTTTTAATAATGTCACCATGAGAATTTAAATTTGTCGGTGATTTATTTTTCGCATTGATTAAAAATTAACCAACACAATTAAATTTGCGCCCTTAAAATCCAATATTCAACATTTCTAATTGCAAAACGCGGCTTCACCGACACACAACTTGGTGCAATTTCGCGCTGTTAGTTCATCCCACAAAAGCTAAGGTGTGATACGTCCATATTCCATAGTCATAGTCATACCTTTTCTTTATGCAAATAGTCATGGACTTATGGTCATGCATGTTCACTTCATTGTTCGATCTTTTACATAAGTTAATTAATAGTATTATTGAGAAACAACAGTGATTCAATTCAACCGAAGTTCAAGTGTTCAACTCAATTCAACTTATATATGATCAGTTCAACTACACTGTGTACAGGTTGATCAAATTCAAACACCATTAAACAAACCAATGAACTAGTATTCAATTTTGGGTGGGCTCAGATTCAAAGTTGTCACTCAATCCAAATTGTAGAGTAAAAAAAAAGATTTAATTCGTCCAAAAAATGGAGAATAATTTTCACGGGTTCGAGTTTACGGTTTAAACGGGTTATTAGAGAATTGACTATGTTATAAATAAATAAAAAGAGTAACAACCCCAACCATTGGAGTTTAAATCCAAAAAATATGCAACTAGAGATGAAAGAATCGTGAAACAAACACAAAAGGAAAGTGATAGAAACTCTAAATCAACATAAAAAGTAACTCAAATAAAATTAAAAACATAATTTTTTATTTCAAGGAAGTTATACAAACAAGAAGAAGGATTAAGTTCTAGGTTTCAAAATGTTCCATAATTGTTTTAGTCTCCATGGATTTGAGGTGAAGTGATGAGATCATGAGTTCACTAAACATGTGGAAGGAAACTTATAAAAAAATACACCAAAATATTTTGGAGAAAGATGCTTTGGGCCCAACTTGAAGTCCAATTTACATGATAAGAAACATTCATGAACTGATTTATGGCCTAATAATATTAGACTAAATAGCAAACAATTAAGTTCAATTTCCTTTATTTTTATTGCAATTTTCGTTTTTGGTATTGGGAGGATTTTTAAATGATCTTTAACTTCCTTCCAGCCTCTCTAGATGCTTCCTAGTGGTGCATTAGGTCATTATAGTGGCTAGTGCAAATTTATAAACATGTTAGTGCTTATTTTCTAATGCCTATGATGAATGTAAGGTAGTGGACAATAAATCTTATTTAAGGATAGACTATAAATAGGACTCTCAATAACAAGTTGAAGTTTAATATAATTTGAGAGATTTCTATTGTGAGAACTTTTCCTTTGTTCTTGAGATAAGAACTTTATAGTGTTGTTTCTACCGGCATGTCGCGGTTAGGGTCAAGTTCCTTTCTCATTTGATAACTTTGGTTCTACCGGCAGGTCGCAGTTAGGGTCTAGTTCCTTTCCTGTTTTCCAGACGATCTATAGTAGCCGTTTATCATGAAGTGGGAAAGTGTGAAGACAAAGCGGGAGAAGAATTTAGAGTTTGTATATCACAAATCCTAGTGCAAAATCCAACGTTTTACTCATGCGGATGAGTTTCAGGCAGCGTCGGTCTAATTCTCTCAATCCGAACTCGCTCATACCAATCCAATCCAAATCAGTTTTTTCAACCTGCTAACACGTGATATTAAATTATAAGAGAAAAAACCAATATTTATTTTTTTCTATTTTTTTTACTTATTCTAATTAAATTAAATGCACATTACATTTAACTTACTCTTTCTCTTCTTTTTTAATAAGCAATTAACAATAAAAATTATTTTCACGCCTTCCCATGAGACTTACTTAATTTTTTTTAAAAAATAAATACTCCAAATATTATATTTTAATTTTTTTAATTAGTGTGGTTTTATTTTTTTTCTTATAAGTTTTGTGACCCTTCCGCAGCGGCAAAGCATAAGACCAAGTGCAATGGTGTAGTTGAAAGGGTGTTGAGTTTTGTTTCAACACAGCAAAGCACTCCAATGGTGTAGTTGAAACTGAGTTGGCAGAGAGAGAAGTTGAAACAATTCAACAGAGTTGAAACCTGCACAATAGGGACACGTGGCGCATTCTTTTTGGCTGCAAGCAGGCGCGTGCAGAACACGCGCGTTCTGGGCGAGTGGGAGCGCTGCAACGCGGAGAGAGAAGAAGCTAAGGGACACGTGTGTTGCTGTGATTGGTTGTCCGGATTTTCATTTCATTTTATCTTTAAACTCAATTATTTCATTGCAAATTATTTTTTTATTTTTTTATTTTTATACCAAAATTCATGATTTTTTTTTTCTCTATAAATAGAGACATTTGATTTGGACACAGAAAAAAAAACCAAATTTTTCACTCTCTTAATCTTATTATTATCTTTCTATTAGTGTTTATTTTTAAGTTTTAGTCTTTGCTTAGTGAAATGGATCCCAATAATAATTTCAACACCCAAAATTCTTCTAATAATCCAAACAATTATCAAAATCCCAACAATTATCAAAATCCCGACTATTATCAAAATCTCAACTATTATCAAAATCCAAATCAATTTCCCAACCAACATCCTCCAAACTTTCATCCATATTATGGATCTATGATGGGAAATTCATCTCAAACACCCCCGTTTAATGGTTATATGCCGATGGTTAATGAAACTTTTCCGAGTGGTGGTGCACCTGAATTTCCCGGATTTTCAACACAAATGACCATTGGTGGAATGACATCTGCTAATGAAGTCACTCCAAGTTCAGAGGAATCAACTCCTAAGAGCCGAAAAAACCAGCAACCAGCATGGAACACTGAACAAAATTTGGTGTTAATTAGTGGGTGGATTAAATTTGGAACAAACAGTATTGTCGGTAAAAACCAGAAAGGTGAAACATATTGGGGTAAAATTGCTGAGTATTGTAATGAGCATTGCTCATTCGATCCTCCGCGTGATGCATCTGCATGCCGAAACCGTTTTAGTTACATGAACAAAATAATTGGTAAATGGGTTGGTGCTTATGATAACGCTAAGCGTTTAAAAGGAAGTGGTTGGTCGGACAATGATGTTTTGGCAAAAGCGCAAGAAATATACACGGGTGGGAATAATGTTCAATTTAATTTAATGGCAGAATGAGACGCTCTCCGTGAACAACCACGTTATAGTAGTCAAGTAGGAGAAAATAATGGCTCAGAAAGTAATGGATCTAAGAGATCTTGCGATAGTGATGCATGTGGCTCAAACACTATAGGATCTAGTGGTCGTCCCATGGGTAGGGATACAACTAAAAAGAAGGGTAAAAAGAAGAGCAAGGAAGCTGCCTTGGAGAATTTCGACAACGAAATGTCTTATTTCAGACAATTCAAGGAGAAAGAGTTTGAACGATTGGACAAGATAAGGGAGACGCAGGATAAGTTAAGGGTGACGCAACAAGAGGCTAACCACTTGAAGAAAATGGAAATGTATCTAAAGTTAAGTTCTGAAGAGCATCTCAATGATCGTAAGAAAGAGATGTTGAAAAAGTTGGAAGAAGAACTTTTTGATAATTAATTTCAAGCAAGTATTTGTCAGTGTATTGTTTGGTTTAATTATTGTGTTTCAATATGTCAGTGTATTGTTTGGTTTAATTATTGTGTTTCAATATGTCAGGGTATTGTTTGGTTTGATTATTGTATTTCGAATCCGTCAGTGGTCCATCACTCAAATCGAATCGTTATATGATAATTAACTATATACAATAAATATTTCGAATCCGTCAGTGGTCCACCACTCAAATCGAATCGTTATCTGATAATTAACTCTATACAATAAATATTTCGAATCCGTCAGTGGTCCACCACTCAAATCCATTTATATATAGGGACTCATACATCCATTTATGTACCAATATCTCAAATCTCATCCAATCTAATTCTAATATCACAAAAAATTGTGGGGTAGAGTCAGGGGCGGCCCAACTGCATGTGCAGCATGTGCTGTTCCACAGGGCCTCCAAAAATTGAGGGCCTCAAAAAAAATAATTATATTGTAGTAGTATTAGTAAATAAGGGGTGTAAAAATAATTGTATTGCAACATTCTTGTAAATATATGTAGTTAGAAGTTATTTTAATGTTACTATTAGACTATAAATCCCTTTTATGTTAATTACAAGAATTATTATTATTTTTTTTATGTTAGTTGCAATTTAAATTGATGTGGTTTTTTCTTATAAAAAAAATTATGTTTCTTTTTTATTATTAAAAGAGCCACTTTTATATTTTGCACAGAGTCTCCAAAAACTTCGAGACGCCCCTGGATAGAGTGTAAGTGTTGAATGAAAAAATCATTGGAGAGGGTAGAGTGTTGAATGAGTAGGTGAAAACAAAAAGAAAATGATGTGAAGTGTAAAAAATGGATATTGAAGGTGTTGAAGGTGTTGAACCATTGTACATGTTCTAACAAATCTTCTTAAATCGTTGGCACCGCAAATGCTCCTTCCATCCTTCTTATTTCTCCATCACCACCATTTCCATTATTTTATTTCTTTCTTTATTTATTTATTTATTCTGAATATCTCTTTCTCTTTGTCTTTCTACACTTTTGACTCAAAGTCATAGTTAGCGTTGTTGTAAATCACACTTCAGATTTAGTTAATGTAACTAAGCCAAACATACATACCCAACCCACCCCACACACTTTTGTTCTCTTTCTCTTCTCTTCTTTTTTTTCACTTTCACTCTCATCTCAATCTCATGTACCAAAATAACTTAACTGCATTACACTACCCTACAACAAACATTACAACCCCTTCATTTTCCATTTCTCTAAAATAGATCTATCATCTTCATCACACATTACACACACAAAATACAAACACAACACAACCCTTTCAAACTTTGAACTACCACTTCCATTTCCATGGCTGATACCACCAAATATGCTCCTATAGGTACTACCACTGGAAATAACTTACACAAATTAGACTTCAAAAATCTCTTCACCATTTTCAAAACTAAAACCACAATCGCTTTTGCTTATGCTTTTATGCTTGTTTTCATTGCTTTCACTCTTTTCTTAGCTTTTTCACCTTCTCCAACTATTTCCACTTCACCTTCTTCTTCTATTTCTCAATTTTCTTCAATTTTTTCTTACTTTTTCCCAAACACAACACTATCACAATCACAAAACACCACAAATCTTCTAAATCCTTTTGTTCCAGTTCAAAATAATACTTCTATTTCTAGATCTACCAATGTAACTACTTTTTCTCAACCTTTAAATCTCACTTCACAAGATGATGCAGTTTCTGTTTCTGTTTCAGTTCCAACAATAAACAACACTATAATCAACAATTCCACTTCACAAATTGTGAAAAAGGAAGGTTCATCTTCTGGTGTTAAAAATCACACTTCGAATTTTGATGAAACTACAAATGCTACTACTTCACAAATTGTGAAAAAGGAGGATTCGTTTTCTGGTGTTAAAAATCAAACTTCATTCAATTCTGATGAAGCAAAAACCAAAGCTAATCAAACTACAAATGCTACTGTTGAAGGAGTTTCAAATCTTCCTGAGAAGAATTTGAGTTCTAATACTTCATTGAAAGGTGTTGATTTGAACAATTACACTCAATCACTTGCAAGGAAAAAGAGCAATAAATATGCAGAGTTGATGGAATCTTTGATGAATTGTGATTTTTTTGATGGTGAATGGGTTAAAGATGATAGTTATCCTCTTTATAAACCAGGTTCTTGTTCATCAATAATTGATGAACAGTTCAATTGTATTCGAAATGGAAGACCTGATAAAGATTATCAGAAATATAAATGGAAACCTAAGGGTTGCACCCTTCCAAGGTATTCAATTCAATTCAATTCTATTTAATTTTAATTTTGTTTTTTGGTGTTAATTGTCCGTTTCTCGAGGGAAATGGCATAATAATTACCAGTTCGGCCACGAAGTAAATAAAGTCTGGCTAGAATTGTTCCACCCTGGCACGATCCATCTTTTAGTGAAGCTCATTAATCACCTGAGCTCAATGTCTCGATTGTTTTCTATATGATTAATGTTTTTGTTTGGTTTAAATTGAATAAGATTTGTCTTATTTGTGTTGGTTTTTTTAATTTTATTTGTTGATTTTGGAGTTTTGTATTTAATTAATTTTGTAGTTTATGATAATTGATGTATCTTCCAATTTTTTTGGGGTATTAATTAGGTTGAATTGTTAATAATATGTGTGTGTAATTCAATTTGTTGTGTTACTGATAGGTTGGATGGACATAAACTGCTTGGTTTGCTGAGAGGCAAGAGACTTGTTTTTGTTGGTGATTCTTTGAATAGGAATATGTGGGAATCACTTATTTGTATACTAAGAAATTCTGTGAAAGATAAAAAGAAAGTTTATGAAGCAAATGGAAGAGTCCATTTTAGAGGGGAAGCTTCTTATTCATTTATATTCAAGGTAACTCTAACTATTGATTTCTTGTGTGAATTTTTTTGTAATGTTTTGTTATTGGTCTTCTCTTTATGATATTGGTTTGGTATCAATGGTTTTTTTTGTAGGATTATAACTTCTCTGTGGAGCTTTTTGTATCACCATTCTTAGTTCAAGAGTGGGAAATGCCTGATAAAAATGGAACAAAGAAGGAAACACTTCGTCTTGATTTAGTTGGTCGATCTTCAGATCAGTATAAAGATGCAGATATTATTGTCTTTAATACTGGTCACTGGTGGACTCATGATAAAACTTCTAAAGGGTAAATGCTTTGTTGTAACTTCCCCTTTCGAAGCGATTGCAACTTGTCTTTGCGTTCATAATTGTTTTTTCTAAGTTCCGAGATAGAAGAAACCTTGTTATGAATTTTGATTAAGCTGGGTGTGAATGTTTTCAGGAAGGGCTATTACCAAGAAGGTAGCCATGTCTATGATGAATTGAATGTTCTTGAGGCATTCCGAAGAGCTATAACAACTTGGGGCAAGTGGGTTGATGCCAAAGTAAATCCATCCAAGTCCTTAGTCTTGTTTAGAGGCTATTCTGCTTCCCATTTCAGGTAATTTGCAAATGAATTGGCGATTCAATACTTCTTTTGATCTCACATTCATTACTATTGGTTTCGTTTTCATTACTCCTAAGTTGAGAATGCATTTCTTCATTGCTCATTAAAGAATGATTGATCATATCAACTTGTTTGTTTCTTTCGTGGTTATTAAATCGAGATTCAAATCATAAGTTGGAAGACCTATTTTCTGCACTGTAAACAAAGTCTTATGAATTCTAAGATACATGAATAAAAATATAATATTTCTAAACTAAAATAATAAGCTGATATGATACTACTATGTGATAAATCAAAATGACGAAAAACAAGTGGATGGCTACAAGTTCAGGTGAAAGTTTTGATTTGTGTGATTCTTCAAAATGAATTTAGATTTATGTTGCAATTCATGTCCAAAAATTATATGCACAACAATTTTTATTGATCGAGTTTAGTTTTGTTTCGAATCAAGATACCAATAACCATGATTTTATTTTCATTCAGTGGCGGGCAATGGAATTCGGGTGGAGCATGTGACCATGAAACTGCTCCCATTGACAACGAGAAGTACCTAACAGAATACCCGCCTAAGATGAGGGTGTTAGAGAAGGTGCTTAAGTATATGAAAACACCTGTATCATACCTAAATATCACTAGGATGACAGATTTTCGAAAGGATGGTCATCCTTCAGTATACAGGAAGCAGAATCTTTCACCTGAAGAAAGAAAATCGCCATTGAGATACCAAGACTGCAGTCATTGGTGCCTTCCGGGTGTTCCTGATGCGTGGAATGAGATTCTCTATGCTGAAATTCTAATGAGAGAGTACCAAAATAAGCAGCATCAGAAGAGAGCATAGGTAAATGACCTACCAAAAACTTCTACCTCACGTATACATTATATCCAATGAATTTAAAATATGAAATAGATACAGATGCAATATACGGTACAGAAAATGCCTTTTTCCTATTTTTCTTAAAAAGGTTTAAAAATTTAAGTGAAACATTATATATAATGGAAATTAAGAGATGTGGTTATCACAAGTTGGGGAGGAGAGGAGAGAATACTATATGGTGGCTTAGTTTTTTCACTGTAAATCATACGTTGTATCTTCATTTTCGTTCTAGTTCTAGCCTGAAAGGCTGATTGCTATTGTAAATCCCTAATCACCTGGATTTTTGTTTAATGTAATCAAATTATTGAGATGAACTGTTCTAGGATTATCCTTCTTAAGTTAATTTATGTGACTATCTGTTGATTTCAAGTTAAAGGCAACAGTCCAGCATTGGATTCACCTGATAAGTTGATTTCAGTGGTTAGTCAGTTTTTGCTTGTTATTGAAGCTAGAAACCATATGATTATCTGATTATTATAGTTTTAAATTACGATCAGAATCACATTGGCAATTTCAATTTTCAATGTGTTATCAATGTAAATGTTTTCGATCTTTTCAATCTCTTTCTCTTTCCAATTGTATCACAACTGTGTTGTGAACAACATACTATGTTCATAACAGACATGGCGTGAGACACTAGTGTCTATCCACCATCCATCAGATCTATCGACCATGTTGATTTCAGTGATCATAGCTGGTGACCATATTTGTCAGTATATTTTTTTCCCTAAATATCAAGAATGACATTTAAACCATGGTGACATGGTTAATTATAGTCATTTTAATTTTTTTGTCTAACTTTTCATAGGACGAATGTTTTTTTTTTTTTGACAGTATAGGACGAATGTAAGCATTGGTACAATTGAATAGCCAAAATTATATGGGGAAAATAAAAATTGGACAGAAAGTGAAAAAAATTAAAAGGAATCCTATGTACTTGCGTACATAAAGTGATCTTTGCCTCTAATGTTTTTCCTTCTTTTTTTTTTCCTTTTGACTGCAATGTTTTTTCTCCTTCTTAATTAATTAACCACTACTAATATTTATCTATAAAAATAGATAATCAAGCTCCCACAATGATAGATAGGTACCCCAAGATGACAGGTGAACAATGCTACGTTAGGCTATGGTTAGAATTAGCAAACTATATGTAATTCACCGTTGGACTACAACTAATTAACCCACTAATAATTGTGGGACAATGCAATTTTTGACAATTGACTATGGAGTTAGGTTTCTTTTATGGAAGTTGACACATTGAGTTTGGTTTTTGTCACTTTTTGACAATGACTTATTAAGTAGTACTAGTTTTTATTTATTTATTTTTATTCTCTTACTAAAGCTTTCTAAGAATTTTTTTTTTCTTTGGCAACTCAAGGACTTTCATGAGGTCAAATCTAAGATAAAATTTGGCTTAATTATAATTTTAGGACTTGTTTGATTCACTTTTCAAAAACCGTTTTTTAGTTTTTAAAATTTTAAAACTAAAAAACTTGTTTGATAAATCAATTTTACAAAAGTGTTTTTAAAAAGTGTGCAATCAACATATGTATGTGGCCCAAACATTCATAGGGGAAGTGATATCAGCTCAGTAGAGAAAGTAACCACAACTAACAATATTAACAAAATAAAAATATGAAATTAAAAATAAGTTACAAAAATATTTCTTTCTAATGTCGGTTCTCTTCAAATTGAAAAAGAAATTAGATGAGTTTATTTTGGGAAATTGCAACTTATCCCAACAAATAACTTCAAGAAAGCATTGCTACTAAATACTCCTTCTAATAACATCCATGATATCCCGTGTTTTATAATTTGAGATATTTATCCATTAATCGATGAAAATAAATCAGATAAGTAGATTTGTATTTGACCCACCAACTCTTATTTGAATGTGGTACCCACATGCAAATCTAATTATGTAGGAAGAGTAGATTCCACCTTGAATTTTTTATTTAATATCGAAATACTCATACAAAACAATTTCTAAGAATATTTTTTAGATGCAAAACCATTAATAATTTCTTCTATTTCTATATATTCTCTATCATCATAGTATCTTTCTTAAAATATAAAAGGGTTAACTATGTTTTTAATCCCTATAAATATCTCAAATTTAATTTTAGTCATATAAAAAATTTCAGTAAGTTTTGGTCCCTCAAATTTTTTTGTCATCTATGGCTGATGATAGAGAATATTTTTCCTCGCTCATCTTTTATAAGAATATTATTTTTCAAATTTGCGCATGTTTATAATGATTTTGTCTCTAGAGTTGATTATAACTCGATACTATGATTTATAGCTTTTGACTCCAAACATAATTTTCAAATTTAAATTTATTTATCGTTCAACTTACTTTTACATGTATCCTAAGTCTTAACATAAACCACTTTCAAACTTTAACTAAAATCAATTTTTGTCACCGCAGAATAAAAAACAAACACACCGGCATAACCTAATATACCTTTCCATAGGCAAATATAGTCGTTAATTTTGTCTATAGCATAGGCTAAAAATACTAGGCTAAAAATAATAAAATTAAGAATATATTTTTTTTTTGAAGAAGCTAAACTAACCCACCCAAATTGGTAAGAATATTTATTATTGTAATCAAATTAAGAAATTTTTTAAGAATTAAGCATATTATTTTTCAAATTTAAGAATATTCATTAAGAATATTATATGAAAATATTAAAAAAGCATATTATGAAAATATTCTTAATTAAGCATATTATGTTTCAATTTTTAAGAATATTTATTATTGTTAAAATTTTATTTTTTTGAATAATTTGTTTGCGCATGTTTAGAATATTATACTATAAAAAGTTTATTTACAAAACTATAGAATTTTTTAAAACGTAAAGAAATAAATATAAATTTTTAAAAGATAAAGATAAAAGAAACGAAATTGTGACCTAAAAATTAAATATTGAATTTTTTTTAGATTCTTTTTTTGTTTTCACCACTAGTTTAATATAATTCGGAGGTGAGTTTTGACATCAAATTGTTCCAACCCCTCTCGATCATAGCTGCGGGAGATCGAACTGTGATCATCCCTACTAAGTTCAGTGTCAACCATCACTTAATCAACTAATGATTCATTAAAAAAATTTTAGTGTTCTAAATATGTTTGCACCATCATTATTCAAAATTATACATAATTTAATAGTAGAAACTTAAATCATGCTTATAATAACTCTTTCTTATGCAATGTATAATAATCTTTTATTTTATTGTTTTTGACAAAAATAAATTTAGTTCATTTCATTCATAATGGTTGATTCAGTACAAGAATTAAGAACATGGAGATGAGCAATAAAGCGAGACGCTCGAGCTAAGTCATGAGCAACTTGATTAGTTTGTCTCTGCACATAACTGATACTACAGTTTTCATACAAACTAATTAGATGACGACAACAATCTATAATAGCTCCAATCTCAGTGTTATTCTTCTGCTTTGATTGAATTGCTTGTACCACCTGCATGCAGTCAATTTCTATGATAATTGGCCCTGTATAATAAATTTTTAGGACCAAAATATACCACTTTTTTTTTTTATAGAAAAGCTTATGTGGGAATTGGAAAGATGTTTTGGGAGATAGAAACATGGCTCAATGATTTTTTTTTTTCAAGAAACAAAAAAGAACCTTAGACGCATTAATTAAGGATTGGTTGAGTAGCAAAATTGCATTAATTAAGAGAATCTCCCGACCTTAAGCATAAGCAATTAGGGTTAATCAATTTTTATAGTAGTAGCTTCTTATTCTCATTCATATAATAAAGATTTTTCAAACTTACCCTTATTTACTTTGCATAGTTTTCTTAATAGCATTAAATTCTTTTTTGTTTGATACAAATCACTACAATTAATTGTAAGAGTAAGTATGTAAAATCAATATAAGTTGTCAATCAATTTAATACTAAAATTCACTTTTTTAATACCCGTGTTTTGTCAAACTAACTTTTATAAAAATGAACGAAAAGAGTATATGAAAAAAGTGGGATTAAATGAGATGATGTGACCGAAAATATAATTGTGGTTAATTGACAGTGTGAAATTATTTTACACCGTGAGAACATATAGTTTTTTGTCTTTTAACTATCATATCATATTAATATACAAACCACTTTTTTAACCCCTAAGGTTTTTTATTTATTTTAAAAAATGTAATAATAAAAATTTGTTTTGAAAAGAGAAAAACAAACTCCCACATTAGGGTACACTCACGTATATGTGTGTGCGCTTCAATTCAACTAGTATGTTAGCCCGTGCCGTGCACGGGATTATTTTATTTTTTAATATTATTTATATGTTTATTTTGATATATTATTTGATTGTTTTGGTTTAAAATTCTAAGGTAAAATTGAGATAGGTTTTGCATGATATAGATTTAACGATGTTATAGAATAAAGCGAGATTAAGAGTATTACTTTGCTTCCCATTTTACACTATTATGAGATAGATTCGTTATCTCATCATCATCCCCAAAACTATATAGTGATCTTAAAAATATAAAATAATTATAAACTTCATCCTCAAAGGAAAATATGCTTTGATTTTTCATGGCCTTAAGATTTTTTGGGACCGTACCCGTAAAATTAAAATATACCCTATTTTTTTTCATCTCGTGCCGACTCTTTATAGAAAATTTACATTAGGTTCATTGTTAAACACGGGATAATTTTTATTTTTTCCATAATATTTATTTCTATATGTTATTTTTCTTTTGAAGGTTGTCTTTGTCTTTTTTTCTTTTGAAGGTTGTCTTTGTCTTTGATTTCTTTTGATTTATTTTAGTATGGAAATACGATATATCTTTAACATGGAACTCTATAGGACTTTTATCAACAAAAAATAATTGTAAATTTTATACTAATTTTTAAATGAATAGTAACATATTTTGACCTTGTTTCTATTCTCAAAAATTTTCCTTTCACCGTACCACAAAGAAGCAATCTTCACGTGTGAGCGTCAAATAGGAAAACTTATGTGTAAATCTCTCCACTCACATTAATAAATTAAGGTTCTTAAAAAAGTTCGAACGAAAGTTATGGAAAGTTTAAAAAGTTCGAACAAAGGTAAAAATAACATACATTACAAAAAATCAAAATTATATTAATTTATTTTAGATTTTCCATAGATTTCATCAGCCATATGTAATCTAATGAAAGTGCGATTGACACATATTATGGGAAAACCCCTTAGTCGAAATTAAAATTTTAATTAGTCAATGTGTATTTTTAATAGTGGGGTGAGAAATGTTATCAATTTCCTATTATATTATATCACTGAGAGATTCTCTCTCTCTTTCATCTCCGTCGCAATACTCTATAGGGTCTCCATCAAAAATAAAATAGTTGTTAATTCTAGTATTAAATATTAATAAATGATCCCCATGATAAAATATTAAATATGAAAATATGGATAACTCCCGCAGTCAAATTTCATAATTTAATTAGTCAATGTGTATTTTTAATAGTCCGGTGGAAAATGCTTCCCATATCCTATTCTACGCCACTAAGAAATTTCTCTCTCTCTCTCTCTCTCTCTCTCTCTCTCCTCTCTCTCTTTCTATCTCTCTTCCGTCTCCATTATATGATTCTATAGAGGCTTCATCAACAAAAAATAGTTGTTAATTCTATTTTTTTTTTTTTAATGAATATCAATTAAATTTTTGTGATTAGTTCTCACTATGATCTACATACACTTTTCATCATGAAGATCACATTTCTTCGTGGCAGATAAAATTTTGAATAAGTTTTCCCCATGATAAAATATGAATATGAAAATAAGGATAATTCTCGCAGTTGGAATTCAAATTTTAATTCGTCAATGTATATATTTAATAGTGGGGTGGGAATAGGGATGTCAACAATATCCATACCCGCGGATAAAATCTATCATGGATACGGAGCGGATAACTTAATGGATATCAACGGATAAAATAAATGGATATTTCAATTATCCGCATTTAATGGATACTATCCACGCCCGTAGATATCCATACCCGCTAAATAATAAGTAAAATTACTTAAATATCTCTACTTACATATAAATTCTAGTATTTTTTATATACAACAAAATTGTATTTTTATATTTTATCTTTTGCAATTTGGCTATTATTATATATAGATTCTAGCTTTGTTTGGCTCTTTTGCAGTTCAGTGATGTGATTTTTGTTTGTAGATTTGGTGTTTTCATTAAAAATAGATAGTAAAATTTATAAATATTATGTGTTAATGTTTTGTATTTTTTAAAAAAAAACTAATTTTTTTCAATAATTAGTTTTTTTAATAAAAAAAGATCATCCATGAATATCTGTTAATATCCACGGATACTTCAATATTCGTGGATTACCCGTTTAGCGAATATCCGCACGGATATGGAGCGGACACTGATATCATATATGTATGACGGAGTAAATACAGATATCACACTATCCACGTCCATGAATATCCATTGACATCCTTAGGTGGAAAATACTTGCTGTTTCTCATTCTTCAACACTGGGAGCTCTCTCTCTCTCTCTCTCTCTCTCTCTCTCTCTCTCTTTCAAAATACTCTATTTTGTTTTTGTCTCTAATGAACCTAATTTTTTCTTCAAAATTAAATAAAATGTTTTTACGTAAAAAAAGTTTACAGATATGTCATAAGCTATTTTATGGGTTCAAGACTTCAATTCTTCGAGTGATCTTATCCATGAAAAAAATAGTGTACTTTTTTATTTCAATTTAGTTCAAAGTAATCTGAATATAAATGTTCATTCAGTTTACAAAATTAAATTATTAAGAATGTTCCAAGATAGTGTCGCACAAGTGGTAGATACTTGAGCCCCTTAACCATTTGGTCTTGAGATCGATCCTGACTGGTGCATATGGAGAATCATTTCTTAGGAGAGGTCAATCCCTTAAATAGACCTCACTTAATCGAGGGGATTAGTCTCTGCAGTTGCGCACGGATGATACATTTGTTTTAAAAATAAAAATAAACAATGTGTGTGTGTGTGTGTGTGTATATATATATATAATATTTAAAAGATTCTATAAAAAAATATAATATTTATGAGAGTTTCTTAAAAAAGATAGTATATAATATTTGAGAGAGTTTTTACAAAAAAAAAAATTGAGAGTTTAAAAAAAAAATTGAAAAAGTTTCTACAAAAAGAAAACAAAAAAATATAATATTCGAAAGAGTTTTTACAAAAAAAAATATTATTAAAATTCAATTATTGTTGTCAATGAGATTCGAACAACATACATTTATTAGTAATTATAAGGTAATTTTCTCTACAAAAAGAAAGGTAGTTTTCCTTAAAATATTATAAAAATTCAATTATTGTTGCCAATGGAATTCGAACAACATACCTTAAGCTAAAAACTCTGAATGACACATAAGCAAGAAAAGCTCTAATTGAATGCCACATAAGCAATTACTATTGAGAATGCACGAGAAAGCTCCGTGGGAATATCGTAATGTATATAATAGAGATATTAGGGTAATTTGTCTGTTTGGGAAAACAAGAAAAGAAACAAACTTCCGTCAAAAGAAAAAAAAAATTCTCATTCTTTCTTCTTCAAGAAACAAGAAAATAATGAAACAGAGGAACTATGGTGTTGGATCGGTTGACTCGGGAGTGTTGAAGATCAATGGCGCGGTACGATGCTTGTCTGCAAATCATGGACTCATCTCGTTGCAGAAAGGTACAATCTTTCTTCCAACTTTCAATACCCATTTGCCCCCTTTGTTTTTATTTCCTGAATCTACGATCACTGCTTTCAAATTGGAAATTGGGTCTGCAATTATTTTTTTAATAAGAGGATCTTAATTGGGAGAAAAAGGTGTTCTTTTTGTCCCATTCCCATTACCCTTTTGTTTCTTTGATACCAATGTTTTCAAAGATTAACTTTTTCGTTATCTATGGTAATTTTCAAAGATTAACGTTCAATCTTCTGCTTGAAAAAAGGTATAACTTTATCCATTTTTCTCATTCTTGATCATTCAAGAATATTCAATCTTCTGCTTGAGGAAAACAAAACAACCTTAATTGTGTAAAAGGTGTTGTGTTCTGTCCCAAAAGAACCTTAAAAGACAGTTTTTTTGTTTGTCATGATGATTTAGTTTCACTTGTTTTTGGAATTTCAATTCTAACATATTGGGAACAATGGTGGGTTTCCAATTTAAAAGGTATAAAAACCCTATAAAAAGTGAATCGTTGTGTGATGGAATCTTTTTTCATTATCTCAAAAAAGGTGGAGTATAATGCCCTAGTTAACCCAAAATTTGATCGTTGGAATCAATGAATATACTTTGTTTTATAAATTTGGTAACGGATGGATCATAGATGCCTCAATGACCATAGAGTAAAATGTTGGATGAACGTAATGACCCTTGTCCCTGAATGTGAAAGCTAGTTGTTGCCTTTATTTGCTACTCAAGCAATTGTCTCTATCGGTGTCCGCTTTTCTATCAAAAAAATTATGAATTTTTATTCATAATAATGCATGAATGATTCTAGATTCTGCTTCAATGACCCTTAGTCCCTAAATTCAATTTTGCTACTGCAGTTAGAACTGATTTTGCATTATGAACTTAATGACCCTTGTTTGTAAAGTTTCATAAGTTTTGTAAGGGATGAATGCCTCAATGACCTTTGAGGAAAATGTATTATGAATTCTTTATTCATAATGGAAAAGTTGGATGGTGGCTTTCAAAGCAAAACAATTTTGATAAGAAATTTTATTCAAAATGTGGATGGTGCTATTGTCTTTTTATGACCCTGATTGTGAAATGATTGGAAAGGGATTGTGAAATTGATTGTGAATACACTATATCGTCCTGATTGGTTTCTATGTATGAGATTGTCTTGGTGTCCCAAAAATGTTGGATGATACCTTAATGTAGAAAGGCTAGTTGTTGCCTTAAACATTCAAATATTACCACAACATTCAATCTTCTGCTTCATAAAATCAAAACAAAAGAACCTTAATTTATAGACAAGGTGTTCTTTCTGTCCCATGATGACCCTTTTGTTTGGTATCAGTTTTTTCAAAGAATAACTTTTTCATTTGATACGGTAAATTTTGGAAATTTCATTTCAATATATTTGCATTCATTCTTTTTATTTAATCAAGAACATTCAATCTACTGCTTGTTAGAACAATGCCATTTCAATATATCTCATTTAGTTTATTTGTTGACTTTGGTCTGTTGGCAGAGATATCATCAGCCTTGATAAATTACACAATAACATAAGATAATCCCTTATTGAATCGGATAAGCTAATCCTCTGGTGCACAACTGTATAATTAAAATAAAAATATGTGGATAGTCATAGTATACACATAAACAAATAGATAAACATGTCGAAAGGGCCTGATGCTGTAGTTAGGAGAAAATTTGGGAGTTTTTGAGATACGAAAACATGATATAAGCATAAATGATTGGCCACAAGAAAATTTGGCTGGAAAGCAAGAATTTAGCTGGAAGCGATTCTTGATGACCTAAGTTCTGATATCCAACTAGAGAGTTTAGCTGAAAAGCAAGAATGGTTTGGTCTAAGGAGAAAGGTAATAATACTAGAGATAAGCATCTCCTAGTATCACTAGGCGTGAGTTAAAAGTTATGTTGCTCATATCTTAAACAGTGAATGATCCCTTCAACTTGTTTGTCAAAAAGCTTTTAGAAGAGGAAAACCTGAAGAAGCTTACACAAAGTTGTCAAAACGGGCAATTCAATGTGCTAAAGGTATTCCCTTGGCGCTCAAAGTGTTGGAAACAAGAAACTTTTAATTGTGGAAACGTGTTTTGTCCCAAGTACTTTCAATCTTCTGCTTGTTGGAAATTTCATTCCAACATATTTGCCCGGTTTGGTTTATAATCAATAGCTAAATGACCCTAGTCACCGAATGTGAAATGCCTTAATTGCCACTCAAGAAACTGTCTCTATCGATGTCCTATTTTCTGTCAAAAATAAATTATGAATTTTTATTCATAATGCATGAATATCTATTTTGATTTGATGACCCTTAGTCCCTTCAATTTTGCAACTACATTTAGAAGTGTTTTTGTATTATCAACTTGATGACCTGAGTTCTTAATATTTCATAAGTTTTGTAAGGGATGGATGCCTCAATGAGCTTAGAGTAAAATATTTTGCAAATTATTTATTCATAAAGGAAAAAGTTGGATGGTGGCCTTTGAAGAAATTTGAGGAAAAAGTTAGATGGTTGCCTAATTGTGGAACTGTCACTGAGATGATTTTGTTTCACTATCTATATATGCTTTTGGATCAGTCGCTCAAGGATCCAGAGAAACTATGGTGTTGAATCGGTTGCTCAAGGATCAAGAAACTGGTAATGCTCGATCGATGCCGATAATCTCTTCATTTTTGCTACGGTATGTTTTTCAACTTTCTTTCCACATATATGCATGCCGATTCAAATACCCATTTTATCAAATAACTTTCATTCACTCTTCTGCTTTGTAAATACAAAACAAAAGAACCTTAATTGAGAGAAAAATATGTTCTTTCTGTCCCATTCCCATGACACCCTTTTGTTTCTTTGATACCAATATTTTCAAAGATTAACTTTTTCGTTATATATGGTAATTTTCAAAGATTAACATTCAATCTTCTGCTTGAAAAAAGGTATAACTTTACCCATTTTTCTCATTCTTGATCATTCAAGAATATTCAATCTTCTGCTTGAGAAAAACAAAACAACCTTAATTGTGTAAAAGGTGTTATGTTCTGTCCCAAAAGAACCTTAAAAGACAGTTTTTTGTTTGTCATGATGATTGAGTTTCACTTGTTTTTGGAATTTCAATTCTAACATATTGGGAACAATGGTGGGTTTCCAATTTAAAAGGGGATAAAAACCCTATAAAACAGTGAATCGTTGTGTGATGGAAATCTTTTTTCATTATCTCACAAAGGGGTGGAGTATAATGCCCTAGTTAACCCGAAATTTGACCGTTGGGATCGATGAATATACTTGTTTTATAGAATTTGTAACGGATGGATCGGAGATGCATCAATGACCATAGAGTAAAATGTTGGATGAACTTAATGACCCTTGTCCCTGAATGTGAAAGCTAGTTGTTGCCTTTAAATGTCCCAAGAATATTTTGAAAGTTAATTTTGTTTGTTTGCTATGGTAATTATGGGATTTTCATTCCAAAATATCGGTTTACGATTGATACCTGTTGTGAAAACAATTTTTTAATTCTTGGTAATTGAAAAACATTCAATCTTCAGCTTGGAAGCAAGAAACTTTTAATTGTGGAAACATGTTCTGTCCCAAGTACTTTCAATCTTCTGCTTATTGGAAATTTCATTCCAACATATTTGCCCAGTTTGGTTTATAATCAATACCTAAATGACCCTAGTCACTGAATGTGAAATGCCTTAATTTCCACTCAAGCTATTGTTTCTATCGATGTCCTCTTTTCTGTCAAAAATAAATTATGAACTTTTATTTATAATGCATGAATGAATATCTATTTTGACTTGATGTCCCTTAGTCCCTTCAATTTTGCAACTACAATTAGAAGTATTTTTGGTATTATGAACTTAATGACCCGAGTTCCTAATGTTTCTTAAGTTTTGTAAGAGATGGATGCCTCAATGAGTTTAGAGTAAAATGCTTTGCAAATTATTTATTCATAAAGGAAAAAGTTAGATGCTGGCATTTGAAGAAATTTGAGGATAATGTTGGATGGTGCCCTAATGTGGAACTGTCGCTGAGATGATTTTTTTATCATTATCTATATATGGTGGTATGATATATACTTTTTTCCATGATTTTTGTAATGGATTGTCTTGATAACCCAAAAATGTGGGATGATGCCTTCACGAGAAAGCTAGCTGTAGCCTTAAAGCAATTTTAATATATAATTTTATTCATAATATAAGGCACGAATATTATCTATTGTGCTTTGATGATGAACTTGGTCCCTAAATGCAGTTTTGCAACTAAAATATGAAGTGATTTGGAAAATACACAATAGATTGCATGCTTGTGTTGGATTAGCCTTCTTGATAAGGGTTTCAAAGGAATTCTCTAAGAAAGAAACGAATCAACTAAAGCAAAGTACAAAAAAACCATCTCTTTGGCATTATGCAGACCACCTATGTCATAGAAGGATGCTTGCACTGCGATCAATGGAGGAAACCATAACAAGGTTGTATCTGTCAATGTTTTTGACTGCAGGTAGCACTAGATTTGTGTTGATAATTATATATGCAAGTCTTATTGATTATGTATCTGTTGGATTTAGTAATTGAATAAATGTGAACTCTTATAAGTGTTGATAATTATAGCACTAGATTTAGTAATTGAATAAATGTAAACTCTTATAAGTGGCCTCTCTGTTATGCGCATTTAATCAATCAATTATGTAGGTGGTACAGCCTCTCTGGTATGCCGCCTACAAACTTACTATGGTAACTGATGTCCGTTCTTTCAGACAATATTATTATGTAACAGGTATGCTCTCTGCTGAGAACCATGAAAGATATTATCTTTCGTTTGCTACGGTGATCTTTTGAAATTTCTTTCTGCATATTTGCATTCGTGCATGTTGAGATACCCATTTTCTTCACAGCTACAATTTGACCTGTAGTGAATGTGAACAAAATCCATATAACTTTACAATGTTACGATGTCAAATTTTTGTCAAAGCACATATCTCACTTGCAAAAGCTTTTAAATTTGACATTTCTTCATTTTGTAATGAATGAAGTTTCTTCACAGCTACAACTTGAGCTGTAGGCAATTCTACTTTGTAAACATTGCCATGTCCACCAACCCCAATGAGATAGTTATTGTCAAACTCTTCAGTGGCTTTGATAATGTTCTCATACACTATTTTTCCATCAAAACTCCATATAGAAAATATATTTGTAGCATTTGATTCTTTCGCATTCTTGTATTCTTTGGTGCTTGAAGTTTGACAAAGATGATAAGACAACCCATAAACATAATGCTAACAATAAGGCACCCAATGTGAGGGGCAAAATTGCCACCAAAATTGTTAGTCTTATCGTTATGACTATGAATGTTTCCACCTGATGTCGAGCAAGGCTCTAGGCCAAATATATTACCACACAAGTCTTTGTTATTTCTCAGTGATTGAAATGAGGCTTTTTGGAAGGCTGGAATGCTTGGAGTTGGACCCTCCAATTGGTTGTATGATATATCAACAATTGTTATGTGAGAGATTCAATGTTTCTAAGAATTTCAACTGTCCAAGCATTGCTGGTATGGTTCCATCTAAAAGGTTTCCACTAAGATCAAGATTTTCAATCACTTTTAATTGACCAATCTCAAAAGGAATATTTCCTTCAAATTTGTTGTTGCTCAAATCCAAGTACAATAACTTAGGCAACATTCCAAATTGTTCTGGGATGAAGCCACTTAAATTATTTGTTGAAAGCTCCAAAATAGTTAGTTCGGGCAATAATGCAATCTGAACAGGAACTTCTCCTAAAAGTTGATTGCTACTTATCGAGAGTTGGATCAATGAAGGTAAGTTGTCTAGCTCATTGGGAATTTTTCCTGTAAGTTGGTTTAAGGAAAAGTTGATTAAATGTAAATTGGTTGCCTCGACCATTTCTAGTGGTATTCCAAAGAGTTCATTTCGATAATGAACAATAGTTTCCAAATTAATCAAGTATCCTATGGAAGGTGGAAGGGATTGTGCCAAAGAGATGGTTAATAGCCAAACTAATTTCACGACGTTCTTTTAGGAATCCTATTTCTTGAGGATTATAGCTAGTAAGATTATTTCTATCAAGAAGTAGTTGCTTTAGGTTAACCAACTTTCCAATTTCACGAGGAATGTGGCCAAAAAGTTGATTGTTCTCTAACCTAAGCCTTGATATATTGGATAACGTTCCTATTGAAATAGGGATAGATCCAGTGAGATTACAACTACTAATATCAAGCTCTTTTAGATTCTTCATCATCTGAAGTTCCTCTGGTATGGAACCAGAAAGACCACTTTCTTGAAGATATAAAATCTCTAGGTTTTGTACTTGAAAATATCTGTGAGATAAAACCATTGAAGTTATTATATGGAAGTGACAAATACTTTAGGTCCATTTTGCAAACTCTCCGAGGAATGTTGCCATATAGGTTGTTTCCTCCAATACCAAGATGTGATAAGTTGGTTATCTTTTCTATTGTGACCGGTATAATACCTGTGAGAGCATTACTACCAAGGTCAAGATAGAAAAGTTTGGACATATTTGTCCTTGGTTGGCCTTTGAAAGTGGGCTTATAAAAATGGACTGAGAAAAATCTCATGAGTCTCTTATATTTAGGGACGAAGATAATAATTTCTATGGAGACTTATATTTATACTAATATGTTAATTAATACAATGGTCTGTTTTTGTAGAAATTATAGAAAATAGACCAAAAAAGTGATCCTTCATGGTGCTGTACCAGTCAAGGGTAACCTTTTCAAAAAAGGGGTCAAGTGTGACCCAATGTGTCTGAGATGCACAACTCAGGTTGAGTTCCTGAACCATGCCTTCCTAGGTTGTGAGTGGACTAAATAATTTTGGTCCACCTCTCTGTCTCACTATCAACCTTAGCTACAACCAATTCACAAATCTGTTTGACTGGTTTGATAATTTGTTCAAGCAAGCAGATAAAGATACTTTAGAACAGATCGTTGCCCTAACCTATGGAATATGTAGAGCTGTCAAAACGGATGGCCCATATTTTTTGCGGGCTTTATCGGGCCGGGCTAAAAAGCTTGGATGTTAATTTGGGCTAGATTTTAAAGGCCCAAGCTCGGGAAAAAATCGGGCTATTCGGGCCGGCCCATTTTGACAGCTCTAGGAATATGGTTTGCGAGAAATCAAAAAGCTTTTCAAGGAAAGGATTTACCTCCTGTTGATGTCTGTCACAAAGCCTTATCTCAGCTCCGAGAGTACCAAAACCTCAACATCCATAATCTAGCTATCCATCGATCGCCGCCAGCTGGGTCTAGTAGTCACAACATTCGTTGGAGTCCACCGCCTAGGGGCATCTTGAAGATCAATGTGGATGATCACCTAAGCAGTGATGGCCATTGGTCCTTAGGCATGATCCTTAGACGGGAGGATGGAAGCACCGTTGGTGCTGCTACCCGGTCTCTGATGACTCGATTATGGGAGAAGCTATGGGCTTAAACGCTGCTCTGCATATGGCAGAGAAGCATAGTGCTACGAAGATCATCTTTGAGCTTGATAGTCAGATCGTGGTCAACGCTGTGATTGGAAAAACATCCGTTCGCAAGCCTTGGGGCTCCATCGTCAAACGTTGTATAAAGTTTCTTCAAGATAACCCTAATTCTGGAATCTCGTGGGTCAACAGGAACAAAAACCGTGTGGCACATGAGTTGGCAAAATGGGCTGAGATAGAACCCAATAGAGACTGGCCCAATTTGTACCCTAATTGGATTCACCCCTATATCCAAAAAGATATAGGATCTGTGTACTCTCTTTAGTTTTTGTTCTGAATATATCCTGTTTTAAAAATAAAATAATATATAAATGGATAAAATAAGAAAGCAAAAAACCATAAGAAAAATAATTTGGTTTTAAAAAAATTAATTTTAAAACATACGAAAAATAATTGGTTTTAAAAAAATTAAATTTTTTTTTGAGGCCTAAACCGGTCTTGATCTTTTATCGTGGTTTCCATTCCTATTTTTTTGCGTAAATTTATTTTAACTTAAAATTATTATCTTTTTTTATTTCTATTTTTAAATATTATATTATACTTGATAAGGACAAATTAATTTTTTTTACGGTAGTTCCGTTTAATAAATTGTTAGTAGATATACTTTAATTGAATTATTTATAGTTTGTTGAGAGATATATGCAAAATAGAAATAAAAAGATATGAACAAACAAAACTTAGTTAAAGATATTTAAGTCAAATTAACATTCATATTAACCACACACAATTACTTAGTTAAAGAGACATTGAGATCCAAACCAATACATTGACAAACTACCATCAGGTTTGCTAGCTTCATCGTCTTTGTAGGTTTAATCTTGTTGGAGATGTTCACAAACTTTATCCCTTATCTGTTCCACCTGTTATCTCTCAATTCTCAATTTTATAGTCAATTTATTATTATTTTTCTTTTTTTTAATGTCTAATAGTCAAGGTTTTAATTAAAATCACAATTCAGCAGAGTGAGAGAATGAGGTAAAATTGTAGAAGGAAGACAAATCTAAAAGAATGCATTTGATTCAATAAACAAGTGAGAGATATTCCAATTGTTCAATGATTCTAGTATTTAACAATGCATCACAAAAGGAAGGAAAAATATTTTTATTGTTCACCGAATGAATGGTTTAACGGAGTTACAAGCGATTATTAAAATTTGAGTTGAATAAATAGCACGTATCACTTTTTTATAGGAGAACAAGACAATTGTATTTAGGGTAATATATATAAGTTTTATCCTTTAATTATATTATTTGTAGATACTTTAATTGAATTATTTATAGTTTGTTGAAAATGATATATGCAAAATAGAAAGAATAAGATAAGAAGAAACAAAACTTAGTTAAAGAATTTAAATTGGGACAATTTAAATTATGTGATTGATACTAAATTTTTATAAAAAATAACAAAAATATATAATTACATTTATAGTTGGAAAGTCTAATTTATTACAACAATTTTGTTGTTGAGATATAAAAGATACAACAATAATTTATATCATGAACAAAAATAACTTTTTTGCTGCGAAAAATACATTTTGCAGCAACTTTGCATTTTTCGCTGCCAAAAACAATATTCCTGGTAGTGAATCCCCTTATTTTGACTCAATTTGAATTTTAACTCCTCTCTTTTGAAATTCAGAATTTCAGCCCATCTATTAAGGATGACTTAGGATTTCAACCCCTGTACTTTAAAATCCGAAAGTTTTGCCCCCTATTTTGATTGAATTTAGATTTATCCCCTTATTTTAAAAACATGTCATAATATAAATAAAAAATACCATAAAATTTTAAAAAATAATAAGTAAATCCCATTAAAAACATGTAATAATAAGATTTTAGTTATATTATTCCATTATTCACCTTATTACTTATGATTAAATATTTTATAATTATTTATTTTTGCAATGGAAATATTTCAAATAAAAAATAAATACCAAAACATTTCCTAATTTGAAAAATAGGTAAATTAAATATTATATATTTTCTGTTTTTTTTAAAAAAAAAATTATATATTCTGATAGGAAAACAAAAAACAATTATTTTTATTATATATTTCACGATTTTATTTCACGATTATATATTCTTTATTTCAAAATAAAATTAGAAAATTAAGAAAAAAAAAACAAATAATAACTTCTTTTTTAGGAAAACTTGTTGTCATCATTTTTTCCTAAAAAAAAGTAATTTTTTTTGTAATTGTTTATTGTTATATATTGTCTTTTTTATTTACATAATAACACATTTTTAGTGAGAATGGAATGGATATGTACTTAAACACTAGGGTACATGGTTCGATTTTCACGGAAGGCAAGAACTCTACTAAAGAAGAGGGTGAAGAAGATCGTGAGGTACAATATCGGGATTGCATATTAAATACATAAATAAATAAATTTTGTTTTTTTAAAACAAAGCAAAGATATTGGAAGAATATATTCCGCCACAAAATAATAATATTAAATTAAAATAAAAAAGTAACAGTTACCGGTGGAATATTTCGCCACAAAGTGAAAAGAATAAATCGTACAACTTATTAGCGGAATATTCCGCCATAAAGTGTAGGAACTTGTCTTATAAGTTTTTGGCGGAATTTTCAACCACAAAGTGTTGGTATTCCGCTTTGTAGTTCTGGACGAAGTTATTAGCTGAAATTTCCGTCAGAAAAGTTACTGGCATACGATTTACTGGCAAATTGATTCTGACAGGAAATATTTACTTTATGGCGGAAATTGACACTTTGTGAGTGTTAATTTCCGCCACTAAATAGAGATTTTCTTGTAGTGAAAGGAGCATTAAAGCTACTACCAATCTTAACTTATGAGCAAGTTTCTCAACTAATGAGCATGTTGCAGATTTTTTAATCAAATATTTGGTCTCTCCTAATTTTAAATGCTTTGAATCTAAATTGAACATGATTAACATTTATCATGGTTCAACTTATGGGACGATATTGAAGTGAAGAACAACAAAATTGTAGATAGCTTGGGATGCAAGCAACAACTCGAAGTGGAAGTTTCGTAACTGTCATAGTTAATTATGTAGTTAAAAGTTAGTTAGATTTTAATAGTTTCTTACTCTAAAATGTAATAAATACTATAGTCTATATGTACCGTTGTAATGCTACAATTAAGCTAAGGAGAATTCACAATATTTTCTCTCAATTTGTTCACCATTTTTGGTGGTGCGATGAGTGATTCATCCTCCGCATCACCTTTCTCCTTCCTTTTCGATGGCCGTCCTCCTTGCTCCTTCTTCGTTTTCGGTGCTGTGTTCGCCGGCGTTTCCGTTTCTCCAGTGCTTGCTGCAGTTTGCTCCGGTCCCGATCTTGGGGTTGGATGGGTCGTGGGGTCTCATCGTCGAAAGGATTGAGTTTTTTGCTTTTGTCTTCTCCGTTTGTCTCTGTTTGCCGTTGTGTTTTCAGTATTGGGTTGGTGAAGGTTTGTTGGAAGCTGCTGTTCTGGTGGTGGTGTGTGCTTTGGTTGCTGGTGGTGGTAGGTGGAGGGTGCGTTTTCCACGCGCCTATGCCTCTGCTCTCTCTGGATCTCAGTGGTGGTGGTGGCTGCGCGCGCCGTTTCGTTGTAGTGGTGATGTGGTGAAGCTGTGGTGTGGCTGTGGGGTGTTGTTGGAGGTGCTGCAGAGGTGGGATTTTGGCAGTGGTTGTGATGGCTGGCTGGGGTGTGTTAGGGTGGTGGTGTTGGTCAGAGAAATGTGGCTTTGGTTTATTGTCCTGTTGTGCCTGAAAGGGCGAGGTATGTAGACTCTCCGTGTTGACGGATGATGTTGCCTTATCGTACCTCAGGACGTATTGGTGTGAGAGTGGTGTTGGATAGTTAAGGCCAAGAGTTGAGTGGATTCTATCTGATACAAGAGTTTCTGACCATTTTCAAATCTGGTGAGATTTGCAGGACTCTTGGAGTCGCTGAGGGGTGTTCAAGTCTGTTGAGACTTGCAGGTCTCTGGTATGGGGTCGAATTCTTCTGCATCAGGTGTTGACTGTCGAATATTCTCTGACTACCGGAGTCCCTCAACTTCTGACTTCTGGGGCTACTCTATGGATCTGATGGGCCGAGTAATTTTAATTCGAGTTCGGAAGTTAGAGCCAAGTGGTGTCTGTTAGGGTCGGGTAGGGGTTTTCTCTGGGGGTTTAGCGAATCAATATTGGTGTTTTGGTGTGTATGAGTGGTTTGGGGTATTTGATTTGGTATTGGTAATTGTGTTATATCACGTTACCTTTTGTTTGTACGTTTTCACGACAATTCCTTTCACTTCTTGTGAAGGAATTGTCTTTTAATAAAATTTAGCCGATTCAAAAAAAAAAATTCGTACACCAGGACAAATTCAAGGACATAAACACATACAATAACTGATGCAAATTAGCTCCAAACGCCAACTGTTAAAATCATAATACCGATCAATATTGCAGCAAAAGTTATATTTACTTTTTAAACAGGTTAGTCTACTTACTTTCAATTTACCTTAAAGAAAATATTTGAGAAAAGAAAAATTATTATTAATTAAATTGCCTCGTATTTATTTTATAATTATTTTCGGTAGAATTTAAACTTTGCCGCTTAAAATTATAATGTAAAAAGTTTTTTCTTTCTTCTAAATTAACACTTCATGGACGCTTACAAATTAAAGTAATGAGGATAACGAAACTACTTTAACTTTTGAAGCAATTAAGATACCAAGTATGTAAGTGTAAGCTGATTTTATTATCATATATAAAGCATATAATATATAGGGTCATGTTAATTTGTGTACAAAGGACATATGTTAAGCTATCTAAAAAAAAAAATAACATTTAATTATACAAAGAATTTAATGCTTAGAGAATGTAATACACCACAAGTTCAATAAATTTTTTCCACATTTATCTTCTTAACATGTGCCCTTAAGGGCACAAGTTAACATTTCCCTAATATATATCGTACTCGTAACTTATAAATCATCTTAAGTTATAAATCATGAAATGAGAGTATCCTAACTTGTAAATCATGAAATCATGGAACATGTTAACATGTGCACTTAAGGCATGTTAAGAAGATAAATGTGGAATTTTTTTATTAAATCATGTATACTATTCAATTATATAAGCATTAAATTCTTTGTATCATTAAATGTTACATTTCTATTTTTATATAGCTTATCATGTGCTCTTAGGGCACAAGTTAACATGACCCCTATTATAAATATATCTAACCGCAACCCGACATGTTAAGAAATAAATCATGGGTTTCATTTCACGTTTCCTTCGACAAAATCATTGTAGTACTTGACAAACAAAAAAGTCATTCTTTCCATGAATTGTAGTGAAGCTACTAACGAACAAAACAAACGAATAATAAAACAAATAAAAATAATTAGAAAAATAAAATTTACAAAAAAAAAAAGGGGATACGTAGTACTTGAATGTTCTTTGTCCTCTTTCATATAACTCTCATTAATTAATTATACCTAAAATACGAAAATTTGGCCAATCATATAATAAAACAATCAGATGGGCCTACTGGGCCTGCTAAAGTGGGCTTATCCATTAGTAAAGACAATATTTTGGGCTTCCCAAGAGAAAGCATGGGAGAGACTTGAGAGCCATTATTATTTTTGGTGGCGCCCGCCGGCGGCGATCGAGGCGGTTTGTTTGGTGGCGGCTGCTGCGGTGGTGTTGGTGGCAACCCTCTCACAAGAGGGACACATAGTGAGTGTAGTAGCTGGAAGTTGCATGTAGAATGGTTGAGAAGTTTTTAAAGCTCTTAATTCTTGAAGCTCCTTTTGTAACCTTCTATTTTCTTCTGTTAGTGTCTCACAACATTTTTTTAAGTACTCACAATCCACTTCTGTTTGCTTTAATTTTGTCCTGTATAGTTATTTATCATTTTATATTAGGTAAAAAACAAATAAATTAATATAGTTTTTTTATATGAAAAAATAAAATAATTTTTTTATAATAAAATTTAAATTAAAATATAAACAAAAGATAAGGTAAAGGGTATTTTCTTTCTAATATTAGTAATTCATAAAAATTATCTTACCTTGCTCTTCTGTTCTGAAACCAAACTTCTACTTGACGTGGACGAAGATTTAATTGTTTTGCAAGAGCAAGTTTTTGTTTCTGCATATTTTGAAGTAAAAAAATAAAATATAGTAAGATTAATGAGATATATTAAAAAATAACAATTAAATTAAGTAGCAATATATGCTTAGATTGATTAAAAAAATTATTAAATAAAAACTATATTAATAAAATGGAAAATGTGTTATTCCCTTCAAATTTGAGTAAATGGGATGGAATTGAAAGTTCGTTTTTTCGTGTATTGGATAATATAAATATATTTAATTAATAGTTAAATGATAAGTTTAATTCTATTCAAATATATATCTTCTATACTAATATATAAAGGGGATACAATTTTTTGGATGGCTTTTTTGTAATTCCTATTTTACCCTTAAAAAATAACTTCCACATAAAAATAGATTTTCAGTTTTTTTTAGTAAATAATATATTTTTTTCTTAACAACTAAGCACAACTTCCACATAAAAATAGATTTTCAGTTTTTTTATAGTAATAAAATTATATTTTTTTCTTCTCAATAACTAACAAAAAAAAAAGAGGTTACATAGTTATCAATTAAGTCCAATAAAAAAGAAAATTAAATAGTTATTTATATTTGCACAGTTGAGAGTATCAATCACAACAAAAAAAAGAATATCGATCACACAAACGGGCACGGAACAGTATGACATAAAATAGAAAGAGAAAATGAAATACTATTGTTCTTACAGGATTGAGAGTGGTGTGTTCTTTGAAAGTTTCTTCAAGAAAAGCTGATTGATCTTTAGATAATCTGAGTTTCTTCCTAGTGGATCCATTTTCTTCATCATCGCTATCGACACCCCCCTCACGGCTACTATTTCTTGCATCACCATTACCATTCATGATAGAGAAATCCATCCGAAAAGATGACGCTGCGCTATTCGGGGATGAAACCGCAGCTCCCTCGTCCGTAGTATCTTCCACGGACGCCAACCGGAATCGGTTTGCATTTGGTACCCTCGCCGGTTCCACACCCACTGCCGTCAAAAACAACTAATTACGGACTAACATTTATCTATAAAAAAAGTAATACATAATTTTTTTTTTAGCGATACAGCTTCTTACCCGTCTATTTTTTGGTGATTTGTAATTATCTTAAATATATATTATTTATAATAGATTATTAAAAAAATAAAAGACAAAAGAGAGGGTGTTTACGTGCATCGTTGAGCCAAGGAATTTGATGAGAAGGAGTAGAACGAGGAACCGGTGTTGAAGGAAGAAGGTTGAGCTGAATAGGTGGATCTGATGAACCTCTTTTTTCCTCTAAGGATTTTTGAGCTTGTTCAAGTACTATGGAAAAACTTTTGTTGGGGTTTTCAAACAAAGAAAATGGTTTTGGTGTGTCTCCTAAGCTCAAAGCTAGCTCCATCGTTGAACTAAAGATGCTTTGCTATATAATATGGGGTTAAAAAATTGGAAGTACTATCCCAAAGGGAAGACAAGGTTTTTGACAAAGCAAAAGGTCTGGTCTAGTATTCTAGATTGTAGAGTTAGGAAGCAAAAGCAAAGGTTATAAATACCAAGTGATTTTGTGTTTCAAAACATAGGAAAGTCACAAATAGTACATTTTTTTAGATTATCCTTAAATAACTGAGCAACACTTGCCTAGGCACAAGCATTTGGGCACACACACACAAATCAAAATTATTAAAAGAAAAATAAAATTGTCACATCAATCCATATCACTTTAACTATTATTTCTTTATTTTTATTTGCATTTTGTGAGTGTGCCTAACAACTCATATTTGGGTTTGTGCCTATAAAAGTATTTCTCTAAATAACTACTCTCTCCGTCCCAATTTAAGTGACACAGTTGACTATTTCACGCATACCGATACACAACTTTGATGATTAATATTTTTAAATGTATAATAGTAAAAATTATAAAAATTTGATATTTTGAAAATATTCATCGAGACAAATCAAACAACATGTTATATGCTAATATTTATTTTTATTTATTAGTAGAAAAATAAGGTCAAAGCAGCATGTATGAATAGTGCACAATAGTCAACTGTGTCATTTAAATTGGAACGGAGGGAGTATAATTTATTTATGTAATAATCAATAAAAAATAGTCGCATGATTAAGCAAATTTGTAAGTGCATGGAGTAAAAATTAGTTTATAAATATCATTTGTAAATTTAATCATATGACTAATTCTCTTTAATTGTTAGATAAATGATTTACAATTATTCAAAGGATCTTGTTAAACGGTGTCCCCGAAACACTTTTAAGGATTTCATTTAAGGAAATAATTTATTCAAAATGTTAACATTTCAATTCCCAATGTGTTGACTTTACACATTATTATAATTTATTTTTATAAAACATTAATTAATATTTAAAGGCTTAAAGAGTGCCATTAGACACTCTTTAGCATTTGTCTTATTAAAAAAGTAACATGTTTCGCATTCATTCTTTTATCGTACGTAAAACTTATGCAAAAGAATTTAAAGTACTTTATAAAAATTGTCACTTTGCAAAAGAATTTTTGTTCAATTTTTTGTTTTGTTTTTAAAGTTTAGAGTTAAGACTCATTATAATCCTTTACAATTTTTGATAATTCAATTCAGTCCCTAATAAAAATTAAATCTCTGAAATTTTCACACTGGGACAAAATAGTCCCTTTATTATAAGGAACTATTTGTCTCGAATATAAAAAATGTAAGGGACGGATTTGATATTTTGTCGATGACTAAATTAGACCGTCAGAAAATTGTAAAAGACTAAGAAAAAGTTTCACTCTAAAGATAAATAAAACATAAACAGTAGACATAAGTCAATAAATTAACGTACTGCTATACTATTTTAAAAAAAATTAAAGAAAAGTATAATGTGTTGGTCACATATTGATCATGAATTTCCTTAAAAAAAACATATTGATCATGAATTTTCACCATTTAAAAATGAATGTCGTTTATGATTCTTATACACATACTAAGAAATGATAATTAGAGGAAAAAAATAATTATTATACTTATTAATGTGTTTTTCAATATGATGAATACAATGTAAAAGTACGTAATGTTTTGTGTGTATATCCAGTGTATAAACTATAAAGTATTAGTTTCAAATTGTGACCGGACCTATTTTTGTATTGGATCCAATCCCCCCTTCACTAGTGATGGGGGTGGACCACAACATAGACACGCACAAGAGGCACACTGAAACAAGATTATTGACCCAACATGACTAGCATTAGATTTATCGCCTCACACGACCTTTCAAAACATGTCTATGATCACAAATTTCTAGTAGAATGTTCTAGGGCCTAGAAACCCTAGCTAGTTCTCCCACTATTAATAAGTCTAACTTAGGTCTATATATATGTATGCACTATTTTAACCTTAAAACAACACATTCACAACACCTTTTTACTTGATCATCGGAGTGTATGCAAATACACTTTCCATTTTTAGAGTTGTCGTTCAAAGGTTTGTCTTTAACAACCCTTTCAGTTACTTCATCTTAAAGATCTTCGATATGAAATGATTAATACTACAAATTGGAGGATATAATATACTAATTGAAGAGATAATTAGCATTGTGATGGAAACTAAAAATACATTCTTTTTTAAACATTTTTTAGGTAGTTCATTCACCTCATCATCGTCAAAGTAACAAATTGTTAGGTGTGCACATTTGATGCAAAGCTAGAAAAACCTCTATATAAAAGTTTGACGATGATGAGGTGAATGAACTACCTAAAAAATGTTTAAAAAAGAATGTATTTTTAGTTTCCATCACAATGCTAATTATCTCTTCAATTAGTATATTATATCCTCCAATTTGTAGTATTAATCATTTCATATCGAAGATCTTTAAGATGAAGTAACTGAAAGGGTTGTTAAAGACAAACCTTTGAACGACAACTCTAAAAATGGAAAGTGTATTTGCATACACTCCGATGATCAAGTAAAAAGGTGTTGTGAATGTGTTGTTTTAAGGTTAAAATAGTGCATACATATATATAGACCTAAGTTAGACTTATTAATAGTGGGAGAACTAGCTAGGGTTTCTAGGCCCTAGAACATTCTACTAGAAATTTGTGATCATAGACATGTTTTGAAAGGTCGTGTGAGGCGATAAATCTAATGCTAGTCATGTTGGGTCAATAATCTTGTTTCAGTGTGCCTCTTGTGCGTGTCTATGTTGTGGTCCACCCCCATCACTAGTGAAGGGGGGATTGGATCCAATACAAAAATAGGTCCGGTCACAATTTGAAACTAATACTTTATAGTTTATACACTGGATATACACACAAAACATTACGTACTTTTACATTGTATTCATCATATTGAAAAACACATTAATAAGTATAATAATTATTTTTTTCCTCTAATTATCATTTCTTAGTATGTGTATAAGAATCATAAACGACATTCATTTTTAAATGGTGAAAATTCATGATCAATATGTTTTTTTTAAGGAAATTCATGATCAATATGTGACCAACACATTATACTTTTCTTTAATTTTTTTTAAAATAGTATAGCAGTACGTTAATTTATTGACTTATGTCTACTGTTTATGTTTTATTTATCTTTAGAGTGAAACTTTTTCTTAGTCTCTTACAATTTTCTGACGGTCTAATTTAGTAATCGACAAAAATATCAAATCCGTCCCTTACATTTTTTATATTCGAGACAAATAGTTCCTTATAATAAAGGGACTATTTTGTCCCAGTGTGAAAATTTCAGAGATTTTATTTTTATTAGGGACTGAATTGAATTATCAAAAATTGTAAAGGATTATAATGAGTCTTAACTCTAAACTTTAAAAACAAAACAAAAAAATATTAGTATAGGGTGGTGGACTAGGTTTTTCTAGCTTTGCATCAAATGTGCACACCTAACAATTTGATGTACCTCAATAACATATATCACAATGGCATATATGTACCTCTATATATATATATGTACCTCAATAACATATATATATAGAGTAAGGACCCGTTGACACCAAATAGTTTGACACGAAATGTTACACCTCTCAATAACGTTTTAATCGATATAAATTTTATAAAATCCACCGTTGGATTGAAAATTTATATCATATAGATCATTTATGTAAAGTTTTAAAAAAATCCAAAATCATTTGATATGTTATTGAAATACATCAAAGTTAACGGTTTGCGTCTTTTTTTAAATATCGTTGATTTTTATGTGTCTCAATAGCATATCAAAGGATTTTGGATTTTCCTGAAACTTTACATAAATGATCTATATGATATAAACTTTCAATCCAACGGTGGATTTTTTAAAATTTATATCGGTTAAAACGTTATTGAGTGGTGTAACATTTGGTGTCAAACTTGTTGGTGTCAACGGATCCTGACTCATATATATATATATATATATAGATGGTCGATAATTAGAGATATTTAAAGATCCATGTTAAGATATTTAAATATAATTAGAGATATTTGTTTTTGAAAATGGCTTAATAGTATAATTTTGGTGGAGAGATTATGATGTTTAAGCTTATATATTTGACGATATGTTGTATTAGTTTATATCCTGACTTAATTTGAGCACATGATATGGTAGGAGCTCTTCAACCCTTCATAGATGGTCGATAGAAATCTAAAATCCTCCTAGTATAATGATTTGTTTGGATTGTTTTTGCATGTTAAGTCAGAGTACACCTTATTCTCCTTTTAATAGGAATTTTGCTTATAAAAAAAATGCTCTTAAAATACATGTTAACGATTTTATTTTTATAATAGGGACACCAATTTATTTATGAGGTTCCTACCAAATACTAGAGTCCAATTTATGAGGTTCCTACCAAATAGAGTCCAAAGAGTGTGATGATGAGAAAGGAGAATGATAGTGTACTGGTATCATCCGAGAGACAAGACATATTGAGAATATGCTCCTTTCGATCATTATTATAAGAAAAAATTATTTTTTAAATTTATATAATACTATTTGATATATCTTATCTATATTATAAATTAGATATATCAAATTTTTATAAATTTAGATTTTTTTTTATTATAATAAAAACTATAGAGAGTACTGTATAACATGCTCTTCTATGCCTTGTTCTTGGCCCTATAATCCCCATGATAGTCATCATTCCCATGATCATTATCGTCATGCATGATGAATGACAATAGTGTCAAGTACTCAAAATGTTTTCTTAGTAATTTTTAGATTTACTTCATTCTATAGCCAGTTTAGTTACTCGTACTAGTAATTTAGAGACGCAAATTTCCTCAACAATTTTTTTTGAGAGACTGTACATTTGATCTTGTTCTTTTTCAATAATTTGGATCAAATATTTCAATTTTCAACTATTCAATTAAACTGAAATAATCTGTGCAGCAACATTTTCTATTGTTTGGTGACTTAATCAAGAGTAATGTTAACAAGCGATATCGGCATGTTATTTGGCTAGCAAAAAGTTGGTGCACTTGGCGGTGACGCAATCAAATTGTATTTCGAGGAGATAGGGTCAATGTCTCTACTCTAGTGGACCAAATTATTTATATGTCGTGGTTTTGGTTTACCGGCCGATTAAGGAGTAATGTCGATATATCTTTTAATACTTGGTGTAATAATCCCGCCTTACATTGCTTATAAAAAAAAAAAAAACTAAAATAATGTTTTATTTATAGTAATAGACTGTGTTCTACATAGAAATATCCAAAGAAATAAAGAGGTGAGATATGTCACGCTTTTGGGATCATTGCAATAATTGAAGTCATGCAGGCCTTTAATGATAAGTTGTAGAGAGAAGAGAGGATGCGTGAATTATTGGGTAGGACCTTCTTTAAGAAAACTTACAATTACAATGCCATAAAGTGACCATCATGTAATAATTGTGGATGGAATGTAGGAGATGCTATAGTCCATGAAGCCATAAAATAAGGAGTCGCATTTGTTATCTTTATTCTCTCCGATCTTTATTATAAGAAAAAAAAAATCATTTTTTAGATATACTTCCTCCATCTTATATTGTAAATAAAAAAAAATATTTGACACTTATTAAAAAAAGTAAAAGATGATAATTTGAAATATGATTTTTTGTGTATTTTTTTAAATAAGTTTTATGGGAAGATGTAAGAAGATTTTTTATTGATATATAATTGATTATGGAGAAAAAGAGATAGAGAGTAAATTAAATCCAATTTGTATTAAATTTTATAGAGTAAGTAAAAGTAAATTTTGAAAATAATAAAAGTGAGTTGCTTTTGCTTATAATTTCGGACAAGATAAGTGATTTTTTTTTCTTATAATATTGGACGGATGAAGTATTAAAAAGTTGATGTATCTAAATTGTATTATAGACTAGATATATTCATTTTTTAATGTATCTAAAAAGTCAATTTCGATATTTTTTTATTAAGGATTAGAGGGAGTATGATTTATCTATATTCCATTATAAAAAAAAAATGTAGATTAAAAAAAATTAATTGTGATATTAAATTTGTTGATAATTAATAAACTTGATTTTGAACTAACCTCCGAACCAGATTAAATTGGTGGTGAAAATAAAAAAAAAATATTATTTTAATTTTATAATTTTATTTTTAAAAGAGAGAATGTGTTAATAAGTATTGAATCGGATTGATGTCTTCTAAAAGAGTGGAAGCAATCGGAGTAGCTCCATTACTCCATTGAAGATGCTTGGTTTTGAAGATTCCAAACACTCCACATTGTGGCCAACCAAAAGTGATTAATTCTCCTTCTTTTTTGATGTCGAAACAAATTACGTGAAATGTATTGTGTTTAATTTTATAATAGTTATATGATTAAAGAAACTGTGAGTCAAGGGACTTGACAGAAACAGAGATTTTTGTATTCCATTGAATCAAGGAACAAATTTTTATCCTCTGCACAAGTTGCATAAAATACCAAAATAAGCTAGCTTATAGCTTTTAGCTCTGTTTGGTAACCGTTTTTAAAAAATAGCTTATAACTTATTTTACTAGCTTGTAGCTTATTTTTCAAATGTTATTTCAAGTAGCTTATATGAGCTTATAGCTTTTTATCTTTTCTTCCAATATACCCCTATAACATCTTATTTGAAAAAAATAATATTAATATAACATATCTTTTTTATGTCATTTCATACTTATAATTTAGTTCAACCGCTAATTTTACCAAACACTATAAATTCAATCAACTAGCTTATTCGCTATAAGCTAAAAGTTAGTTTATAAGCTATCCGCTATAAGTTCATCCGCTATAAACTAGCTTACCAACTATCCGTTATTTTTTACCAAACAGTGCCAATATAAAAATTTCGACATTCTTCTACAATATTTAATTTATGGCTTAAAGGACCTTTTGGTCCTTGTATGTTCCAAAATTTTTGATATTCGTCCCTGTATGCTGAAATCATGCAAAATAGTCCCTGTATGTGTTCAAACAGTTGAAATTAGTCCTTGCCGTCATATTCCGTCAAAAACACGCTGATGTGGCTAACAGAGTTACGCGTGGCAAGTTGGAGTTGGCAAATGGAAGCTGACTCAGTTAAAATGAAGGACCAAAACCAAAAAAAAAACAATGCATCAATTTTATAAATTGAAATCCCTAAATTCCCAATTCTTTCCCCACGTTCAATTCTCTCAATTCTCTTCTCTTCTCATCTCATCTTCTCAAGCATGTCATCTTCTTCTGTTGCCAACGTAGTGCCCTACAAAATTCCAACATGTGGTTGCAACAACCCAATGAAGTTCTTTATCTCAAACTCAAATGATAACCCAAAGAGAAGATATTGGAAATGTTCAAGATTGAGGGTAAGTAATGGTTTAACTTTCATTTCGTGTCTCATGTTTAAATTGATATGTAGTGTGTGGTTAATGATTTCGTGTGGTTAATGGTTTGAATCTGTTCACAATTTGGTGTGTGGTTATTGTTGAATTGAAACCTGTTGAATTGCTATGTAGGTACCAAGTTGTGATTTGTTCAAATGGGATGATGAAATTGAAGGTCATCCTCCATATGTTCGTCCCACTGCTAGTCAACACAGAAATCGTTTGAAAATTTCAAATGACAAAGCAACTTCGAGTGGGCAAATATCGTGTCAGTGCAACTGCCAAGAGCTTGTGAAGGACATCACTGCAATCATAACTGCAGTTGAAGGCAAAAAAATGGAGAAGATGAAGATGAAGTTGTCTAGTGAAAGGAAGAACTCCAAGTTTTATAAGACTTTGCTATTAGTGTCTTGGATTATGTTTTTTGCATGCTTTAAGTTGTTTGGTTGATTACTCTAATTTGTTCAATGAAGTTGTAATGTTGTTTTGATGGTACTATAACTTTGGGGTATTTAGTTTCAATGAAGTTGTAATGGTATTTTGATGGTTTAATGTAATGGTATTTTGTAACAATTTATGAATGAAAGTGTTGGATTATGGTATATGTTTTGATGGTACTATAATTTTTCTGTGCGCAAAATGGTGCTATAATAACAGAGAAAGCATGACCAACTAGTAGAAAATTTGGCCATAACTTACTTTAAAATTTGAGCTATAATAATTGCATTTTTTGCTATAATAACAGAGAAAGATGATGCATAATTGGTGCTAAATGAAGATGCATAATTGCACAAACTTGTTAAATTGTCTTACATAATCAAAATGCATATGACCATTAAGTCATATGACTTGTCTATAATACATAGTCAGGACAAGTGAGTTATAGATCCATAATACATAACCAAAATGCATATGACCAACAAGGCATATGAGCTTGTCTTAAAAGCCAAGAAATAACTAGGTACCATTACATATGTTTCAAAATAACTAAGTACTATTACATATGTCTCAAAATAACCATTACCATTAAATAGGTCTCAAAATACATAACTAAGTTAGTTCTGTTCCACTACTGAGTAAATCTCCTAGCAATTTCAGACCAATCCCTCAATGTTCCCAAGCATTCTCCAATTTTCTGTGGATCTTCTCCAAGCTTCTGTTGATCTTCAGTATCTTCATCATCAATAACCATAGGCTGACTTGAATCACTTCCAGGTCCCTTAATGTTTCTGCATCTTAGAGTCCTTGTCCTATCACTTCTCCTCAAGTCCTTCACATCCAGTTTTCTTGCAACTCTCTTTTTAATAATCTTTTTCTACATATCAAAAACAGATAATTAACAACTATGGCCAATGCAATGCTTGTTTAACATAAAAGTAACCAAATGCAAAAAAACTTAACTGGTTTGAGATTTGCATGAGGTTCAGATGTTGCTTTACAAGCAGAAACAGCTGCTACCTTAGTTTCAACAGGCTGAGATTGAGATTCAGTATGTGCATTAACCACTTGAGATGCAATTGGAGTTGCAGGTTGAGTATCAGCATTGGCATCTTCATTGGAAGTTTCATTGACCACTAAGGCTTGAGAAACAACATTGACACCATCATTTACATTACTTGCCAAGTTATTTGTTGTTTTATTCTTCATCTTCTGCAGGACAATTAATAAAGAAGTTAAGAATCAAAAATTACAATCAAAATCAGAAGCATAGTTAACAATTTAACTAGCAGAAGTTAAGTACCTTAACATGCTTAAGTCCTGTACTTGCAGCAGTTTCACTTTCACCCTTCTTTTTAGTTGCTTCAGGTTGTTTTGCTACAGATTGAGGAAGTACTCTTTTATTTGTCTACAAAACAATTAATCATGTATATGATCATGTTTCATTTGCAATTAATAATGTATTAAAATCAGAAAGATAACAAATACTTTATATACCTTCTTTTGAGATCCATCAGTATTACTCAAAACACTTGCAACTACACTTGCAGGTTAACTTGAAGCTACATTAGCCACAGTTCCCACCTTCTTTGTAATTGCAGAAGGTTGACTTAATGAAGCAACAACTGGTTTATCTTTTGGCTTTTTTGTTTTCTTTTTCTGCAATAAAAAATAATGTAAATAATAAATTGACTTAATTCAATAAGTATTGTCATTGATAATGTTTCACATTATATACCTTAGTAGATGGTTCAGCAGCCACATGAGTAGGAGCATCAACAGCAGTAGGAGCATGAGCAGCAGCAGGTGTAGGAGCATGAGCAGCAGCAGGAGCATGAACAACACTTGTAGCAGGAGGAACAACAGTAGTAGGAGGCTGGGTTAAAATTGTTGGTTGAGGTTGGGTTGCCTCAAATGCTGCTGCAAGCTCTGCAGCTAACATCTCATATTCTGCATCAATCTCTTCAAGTGGCTCTCCATTAGTATCAGGAGGCACAACATCAGTCTCAGCTTGAGAGGTTTGAGGTTCAACAGGTGCAGCAGTAGTGGCTCCCTTCTTTGGCTTTCTCTGCATTAACATGATTAAATAACAGTTACATACATCATTGATTAATATGTGATTAAATAATTCAATAACAATCAAATAACTTACCTTTCTCTTAGCTGCATCTGGATTAACCTCAACAGCTTTGCAAGTAGTACATTTATGACCCTCACCACCACATCTTGTACATTGGTAAGTTGTTTTTGTCTTCCTTTTACTAGGATCTTCATGAGGGGCCCTCACTCTTAACTTCTTAGGCCTTCCAGGCCCTCTTTTGTATGCAGGAGGTAACATTTCCTCAACTGCAACACTAGGACTAGGCCACATGTCTTGCCCATTTATAGCACTCACAGGAAAACTGTAGCATCTCTTATATGCTTCAACAGAGTAGTATTCATGAACAAATTCTTCAGGTTTTTGCCCCCTATACCCTAATGCAGCTACTGCATGTCTACAAGGGATCCCCACTAACTCCCAAAAATTACAGCTACAAGTCCTTTTCCCTACATCAACAATATAGCTTTTTTGGTTGCTAATATGTTCAACCTGAAACACATCACCCCCAGACCAGTGTGGCTCCCAATTACCACAATTAGCTATTTCCTTATCTAATCTAAACTTTGGCTTAGGACAGATAATTTGTTGCCACCTATTAACCTTTTCTCTTAAAGTTGAATTTCTATTCATCAAATATTTTCTTATCCATTCACACATGGTTAATATTGGCTTGTCTCTAGCAACTAATATAGTGGAATTAAAAGCCTCAGAAATATTGTTCATCAGTACATCACACTTAGGGTAAAATGAGAAAGCATGCTTACACCATAACTTTGTATCAATCTTCACAAGCCACTCCCAAGCCTTGATGTTAGCAATCTTTAACTCTGCCATCTTAGCCTCCCAAGCTTGGAAATAAGTAGCTTTTGCAGCTCCCATCATCAAGTCTCTAATCCTTGTTCCTCCACCAAATTTCTTTTTGTAATTGGCATATAAATGCCTCAGACAAAGCCTGTGTTCAACCCTTTCAAACATTTCTTCAAATACTTGGATCAATCCCTTCCAACAAAAAAAATGCAAACAAACAGAATTATAATCAACAACTAAGTTATATATACATAAGTAAATAAAACTGAATTAAATAAAAATATACCTTTTGTTGGTCAGAGATAAAAACCCATCTCTTATCTTGACCTATGTCCTCCAACAGCAATGTGAGAAACCATCTCCATGATTCTTTTGTCTCAGTTTCACAAACACCAAAGGCTAAGGGGAAATATTGATCATTTGGGTCCCTTCCAACAGCAATTAAAAGTGTTCCACCATATTTTGTTTTCAAATGACAACCATCTACACCTATAAATGGTCTACAACCTTGTACAAACCCTTTCTTAATTCCATCAAGGCAAAAGTAGAAACTCCCAAATCTTGGTTGAAGTGTAGATCCAATCCGGTTAATGTTGATCTTGCATGTGTTGCCCTCATTCACCCTTCTCAACTCCTCAGAATATTTCCATAACAAGTTGTATTGTTGTGCAGCATCACCATCAACAATATCAGATGCAATTTTCCTGGCTCTCCATGCTCTGTTCATGCTTATCCCCACAGAGTATGTGGATTTGATCTCAGACACAATCTCACGTACCTTAACTGTATCACTAATTGCCAACCTCTTTGCCACAGTCTTAGCAACCCATTTGGAAGATGCAGTTTTGTTGTTTGTTACCCTAGGACACGTGTGTGGACCCTTATATTTCTTTAGTCTATAGGTCTCTTTATTGCCAACTTTACTCACAAGAGCTAGAAAGTCACAATTACCCTTGCATCCTACCCTTACCCTTATTTTGTCATTTTTCAATAATTTATTTTGTCTTTGATTCAATAATGCCCAATGACCAATAGCATCCTTAAACTCAGTAAGTGATGCAAACTCTAGCCCTATTTTAAAAACATAATCTTTGTGCAAGTCCTCCACCCTAAACTTCTCATACCTTGTTCCCTTATTTCCATCTTCAGCATCAGGGTCACTACTGTTCAGCTCATCACTTTGATACGTTTTTTCCATCTCAACATCATCAACCACATCCTCACCAGTCTCAATAACATTGCCTTTCTTTGGTGTGTTCCTCTTTGCAACTGATTTTGTCCTAATGTTTCTTGAACAACTAACATCAACAGTTGGTGGAGGAGGTGGAGGCTCTAAATCTACATCAAAACCATCATCCAACCCAATACCCCTCTCATCCTCACTATCATCAAAATGGATACCAGCAGCCTCATCCTCACTACTATCATCTCCATAGTAGCTAGTATCAGAACCATCATGTTCACTTCCTCCTTGAACAGAATTCCCACCACCCCCAGTTACATCATCCACACTTTCTACCCTAGTTGCAGGATTTTTTATTGGGTCAGGAATAAGAATAGGGATTGTGTCAGGGATAGGGGTTGGGTTTGAAGCAACTATACCTTTACATGAATGGTCCACAAATAGTTCAACTTCAGTGTTCATTGCACAAGCATAGTTATAAACTTCATTAGCATCTTTGTCATCATATATGCTTATATACTTATCATCAGAATTCCTATACCACCATATCCTAAATTTGTCCTTAACATTACAGTCATCTTTCACAATTCCATGTATTTCAAACAAACTCCATTTATCAGGATCTTGATTAGCTATGTTATGTACCTTACCCCCTTGGTAATACAACACATAGTCATTAACAAATTGACCCCCATAGTGGATTTTAATTTTGAAAGTCATCCCTGTCAATTAATGTAGTATTATAAGATACAGATGTCAATCACCTATTGGTTTAAACCCTACCAAACAACATTAACTGATTTAACCTATTTGATTACTACAACAAAAAAAAAACGCAAAAAAAGGAATATCAAAAGCAAGCAAATAACAACAAAAATGGAGGTGAATATTCCATGTATACAGTTAACCCACATGCATAATGGTCCCCACCACCAACCTCAATCACAACCATACATCATTTATCATACTTCATTTACTATACAACAACTCAACAACAACCATTAAAAAACAAAGAAAGGAATAAACTTTACCTCAAAAGCAGTGTTACTTGTCTGATTCCCACGCAAAAATCTCAGTCGTTGATGTAAACCCTTTCTATCAATTTTAATCCTCGCCGTCAGTTACCCTTAAACCCTATCTTTGACGTTCTTCGTCGGGTCGGGTTCTAGATGAGAATGTGGCTTGATAATCGTCGTTGATTTCGCCGGAATCTTTGTTACAGAGAGAATCGCCGTCGCCAGAGCAATCGTTTTCGTTCTTTAAGGTTTCTGAGACTTTTGGTTTGTTTCTATTTTAACCCTAATTCCCAATTCATAAGGACCAAAATCAAAAAACAGTAGTTGTAATGTTTTATGTCCACGTATGTAATGCCAACCATGAGACTGAGTCAGCTTCCATTTGCCAACTCCAACTTGCCACGCGTAACTCTGTTAGCCACATCAGCGTGTTTTTGACGGAATATGACGGCAAGGACTAATTTCAACTGTTTGAACACATACAGGGACTATTTTGCATGATTTCAGCATACAGGGACGAATATCAAAAATTTTGGAACATACAGGGACCAAAAGGTCCTTTAAGCCTTAATTTATTAACGAGTGTCCAAAGAACATTAGTTTACATTTTCGATAAAGAAAACACATATAAACAATTAATAAATTTTTGAAGTAGGGTTTACTTATACAATGAATGACATTAATTTTTTTAGTTACTACAATATAAATGCCCTGAATGTTTCACTTTTAATTTAGGATAGTACTGCTAACGAATGTCTCTGGAGTACTCTTTAAACATTCCATTTATAGAAGTTTTTTATTAAAAATATTAAGCATTACAATTTTCAAAGAATTAACTTTACGCATTTCCGTAAAAATTCTATAAAAACCTTATTATTTAAGGTCTTAAAGAGTTTCCCGTAAGCACTCGTTAGCATTTGCCTTTAATTTATTTTGCTCTTGATTCAAACTAGTTGAGCTATCCATCTAATAAATTTATAATTAATTCTATTAAATTTGGAAAACCATAAATAAATAAGATTAATTAAAAAACCAGACAACAAAATTAACCGAGTAATTGCACCAAAAATAAATTATTTTTGATTTCTTAATTTTTGAAGAAGAAAAAAAGTAGGAGTATGCCAAATAAATATGACAACAGTAGTAGCTAGGACAGACAGGGATAAGAAAATCACGTGAGCATGTAATGATGAGGTTTTGGTCAGAAGTGAGAGGAATAACCGAGTGAGTGAGTACTACTGGTAAAAGTTACTAGCATTACATAGTACATACATCCATTTTCCAATAAACTTAAAAAGTAAAAGTTTTCTTATATATAAGACCGGAGGGAGGGAGTAGTAGGATAGGGAGAAAGTTTTGGTTTTAAGGCAGCTAGCTTCTGCTGTGTGGTTGTGCTAGTTATGGTAAAGAACACTTCACAAAGTGCAGTAACCCATTTACTACCATCATTACTCATTGGCAAAACCTATATCATCAATGGAGTGGGTGGATCACATCACATATACGAGGAGATTGTGAATTTTTCTTTTTATGTCAAGAGAGATCGTGCAACTTTAATTAGTACTTTCTTGTTGCCTAAATGAAATTAATTATATGGTGACACAATAATATATATTGCTAATATTTTAATGAGTGTGTGATTTGAGCTATATGGTTTGGCAAACAAAATCTTATTCAAAGGTGAAGATCTATGATGAGGTTGTGTTTCATATAAAGTCTTTGTCTTGAAGTAGTTGGTTTATTAGTAGGGAGAGTTATTGTTTTAATAATTAAAATTTCACTTTTATTTAAGGTGAATAAATAAAATGTTTAAATTTTAAATTATGACTTATTGTTTCTAGCTTGTAAAATGTGACTATTTTATTACTCCATTTGTTCTTATTAATAAGAGCTATTTTGACAAAACACAAGTTTTAAGAAAGTTGGTTTTAATATTAAATTAGTAAACAAATTATATTGATTTTTATGTTTATCCTTATTAATAACTTTATTATATATAACTAATAGAATACCCACTTAAGAAAACAATTAAATGCTATCCAAAAGAATACGTAAAGTAAATAAGGTAATTTTGGAAAAAAATAAATAATCAATGTCATCGATAATTGTAAAATGGTTTTATAAAAATGGATAATTTTTTTGTTAAACTAGCTCTTATAAAAAGGGACCAATCATTAGTTGATTCAGTGGTGATTGACACTGAAATTGGTTCGGAGAACCACGATTCGATCTCTTGCAACTGCGATCAGGATAAGGCTGGAACCACTCGATGTCAGAACTGACCCTCGAACCAGATTAAACTGATCGTGAAAGGTAAAAAACAAGGACAGAGGAAGTCATATTTTACAAATGTTTTTCAAAAAAATTAAACATTATCACTTAAAGGTTCAAATGTTCTGACATGTCATTGAGCTAATAGTTCACGAAAAAAAATCCAATTAATAAATTTTATTTTTATTAAATTGAGCTAAGAAAAAAATTCCTTTAAATAAATTTTATTTTTATTAAAAATAAACTTTTTGACTCATTAAAAATGAACTTAAATTGTCTATAAATTCCAACTCATAATACTATATCAAAATTGTTAAACAAATGTTATGACTAAAATATCAAAATTATTTTAACAAGTATTTCATTAGATTTTAAATATAAGAAATAAATTATTATGGGTTCATTTAACAACTAATATATTTAATTTATATTACAAATTAGATATATAAGTTGTTTAATAAACATAAAAAATATTTTATTTTTATATTTACATAGAAGGTGTATTTTTTTCTATCTAAAAATTTATGACCTTATTAGGGCAAAGGGACGTTGGTGCAGGAATTGGCCTGTGACAGGGACGTTGGTGCCTGGTGGTGCAGCGTCTCAAGGAGACAATATACGGAACAAGCAATCATTTTACATTTCATCGTATTTTAATTTTATGTTTGGATCTTCTTTGTACTATTACAGGGTATATTTCTCACCACGTGATCACCAAGCTCCAATCATTTTTTCTAGTACATCGTATTTTTATCATATTGTTATCAAATGTTCTATTTTATATTGTAAAATAAGAACAAGCCCATTTTTTATTTTATTTTAGTCCATAAAACTAAAATTTGCAGGAAATTTACAAATTTTCCTGCGAACGGATTTTAGCTTTAAACACTAAAATAAAAAAGATTTGAATATATAGGGATTAATTCGTTAGAAAAAAGATACATAGACTAAAACAAAAAATCACAAACTTACAGGAACGAAAATCATATTTAAGCCTTTAAAAATTATGAAGATATATTAATATTTTGGGAGCTTCTATGGTAAATTAGTAAAATTATAATGTACCGGTACACTAAATTTTTAAAATGATAAATAAACAATAATTTTTATAAATTAAAAAGTAATTTATTGACCATTGTATTTTAGAAAACATAATTTCATAAGAAAAATCACAATTTCATTTTTTATAAACATGATACTAATTTTTTTAATAAAAAATTCAATATTCACTATTATGAATAATAAAAGTTCAAAAAAAAATTTAAAAAATTAAATTTTATTTTTTTGACAACTTTGATGAATAATATTAGTTGTTATAATATTTTATAAGATAGAAAAAAAAATTCTTCTAAAATATACTCATTTTTCTATTAATTTAAAAACCTATTGTACCGATACATTAGGATTAGTCTATTGTATCGTAGAATTTGCCTAATATTTTTGTGTGTTAGTTTTCAGGTTTTTAAGAAATGAGGAGCACTTGGCCATAATGTAGATAAAGTTTGATCAATAATTATTTATTTCACAAATTGAATTCGAGTTTTCCGATCGATATATATATGTTTTTAGTTATTATCCACTTGAACTACCATTTTGTTATTAATTAATTATGATAATTATATTTATACTTAGACGGAAAAAAAAATCTAACAGTATGTTTGATCGGTTAAAAAATAAGAGATTTTTACGAGACAACTTTAATTTATGTGTATATTATGTTTGATTTTAAAGCTATTATTAGGCTGAACAAATTGAGGGTCAAAAGACTGAATAAAAACTGCAATTCCATCATAGAACCACATGACAATTTGTTTTCCGCTGTACGAGTTGTGTAAAATGCCAAAATAATTTTTTTCCAACAAACAAAATAATTTTTTGTACAAGTTAAACATAATTTATTCAATATCTTAAATATTTATCTTATGTTATTCTATACATTTTTATTCGGTATTTATATTTTGCAGATCAAACAAACTTCAAATATTCAAATATGCTAATATGATAATTTGAAAACGGATATGGAGTCTTTCAATTCAACATTAAGAAAAGAGAAAAAAAAAAAAAAGGTGATGATCTACAAGCAATGATAATGGCATGGTTCAACCACGCATGATTGCTAAGATGCGAGTGAGCAAAGCAATTTAATTAAGAGACAAGATAGGCATGCAATACTCCACACATAATGATCTTTGTTCTTAAACATCATTAAGAATATTATCATGTTTTTTAGTAGTAATATATTAATTATATCGAAATGATAATTATAACCATCACACCATCATTCTCGTCAAAATAAAAACCATCACCACCATCATCATTAATATAATCTTCATCTTCTTAAGCCTGAGATGCTGTGCTATGCTGGCAAAGTAAGGGACAAGTTACCCTAAAATATTTGCAACTGAGTGACTATTAATTAATTTGATGATGATTATTATAATGATAGTGATTAATTAGGAAAATGCTAAATAGTGTCTCCGGGGCATTGGCTAAGTATACCAAATATAATATGAATAATGTTGTTTTCAAGGCAAAAGTTACTCTTTTTAGTTCCTTAACTAGTGCCCCTGGGGCACTAGTTAGCACAACCCGATTAATTAAGCGATATATCTTTCTATTACAAGGGATTTAACCTTTTTGAAACCTTTATAATTTTCTTTTTATTTTTGTTTTATTTCACGAGGAGTTGGAATTTAATTTTATCAAATAACCGATTATCTCAAAAGTTTAAGCTATTATAATAGAGTCACATTAATAATTTTATATTATTTCTAACACGTAAGAGTCCACTTGGACTTGAAACATGGATAATGCATAAGCTCACCTACCATATATATTATATTATTCGTAACATATTTGGTTGATATAACTATATAAGGTTGAAAATAACAAAATAATTATTACAATATAATACTTCATCCGTTTCTTTTTATTTGTCTTTTATTGTCAGATTTAGCGTTTCTATTTAATTGTCATTTTTATATTTTACGGTTATGATTTGTCAATTATACCCTTTGTCAATTGTTGTTATCTATTTCAATAAAACAAATTAATGCTCTATATTTGGAAAACTAAATCTTTTTACTTTTTATTTTTTTGGTACATAACATATTAATTTTTTTTTACACAATATATTAAATTTATTGGAAAGAGAAAGTGTGTGCAAAAATATGAATTTATTGATGGATTAAAACGAAAGTATAATAGAAAGATAACATTCAAAAATATACTTCATTAATTTGATGTTACTAATCTAAAAAGATAAATAAAAAGAAACGGAGGGAGTATATAATAAGGTGGTGGCCCTATACACTTGTTCAACCAAAGACAGATTATAAGGAATTAGGAGGACTTACAAAAAAAAAAAAACTCAGGAGGTTGTCATTGTGAATTTTGAAGTAACAAAGTCGTGATTAAGAAGATAATTTTATCATCAAATTAATATAATAAATTCCGGGCATATGCATGCCTCAGTTTTCAAAGAGATTACTCCATGATGAAAAAATATGATGATTAAGATAATAATAGTAAATATGGTACTGGTCGAAAAAAAGTTTGCCCAAAAAAATAGTGTACTACTGTTATTGAAAGATTGTGGCATGGATGAAGATGGAATATGTTGACTCTCATCATAGATTAGAAGCATTGGGGCATAGAAACAAAGATGATGTTTGGTAATTATGACAAGAGTTGTTGACCAAAGACAAACATACAATGATTAAAAACCAAATGAGATGCCTTCAGAGACACCCTCACTCACTCACCCTTGCTTCCAATCATGCCCTCTCATTGCATCCATCATTTGGTTTTTGTTTTTTTTAAACGATAATTTAATTATTAGAAATTTACTCTTTGAAACGAATAAGTAGGGAATTTCTAATTTGAAACTATGACTTTTACAGTATAGTATTATAATGTTTCTATCAAAAATTTATTCTTTCTTTTTTCTAGAGCCAGGAGTTTAGTGCGGATCAATTTAGTGCTATCAAAATGAATTGGACCAGATCTATTATTCCATGAAAAATGTTATGTGAACATAAAGTTGCAAACAAAAATACGACAACCGGTCGGTTTGTGTAGGGATTGTTGGAAGAAAAATGGTTCTGACATGATCTAATTAAGTTTTGATGATAACAATAGTATTAATATACAATAGGGTACATTAATAATTTACTCTAAGTGTGCAGGTATATATGTTAAAATTTCATATGCACTAATGAATACTTGAGAAGTTCTGAAACGCCATCTAAAAATGTATGAGAAAATAACTCTAGCAAGTTATGATGACAAGCACAAGAAAATTGTTGCAATACAAAAGTAAGTATGTTTTTATCGTCTCCACAGGGACTGATGTGATATCAATGCCGTTCAACAATTTATATGATTTTAAGTTAAGGGTTTTGATGATTGACTAATTGACGAAAAGTTTACGAACATAAAACAAACAAAAGCAGTAAATGAGATTCAAATTCAGAGATATAAGATTTGCTAGGATTAAACTTCATCAACTCATTCACATGTATTTGCTCAACCAGTTATAGAGACTTTAGCTATTAACCAATATTATCACGTATTGCTAATCGTACGTTTTCGTTCCCAGATAACGACGAGAAATCTATTGTACCTATTAAGCCCCGATTCCTCGAGTGATTAATTAATACAATAGCATTAAGATTCAATACTATAAGTGAATGCTAAACCTAATCTATTCCTAGAGTTTAGAATTTAACAGATGATTATCTTAGTTCATGAATCCAAAGAGTATATTCTTATAACTAACAATTCAAATCCAAAGATTAAGCATTAAAAACAAAGATAACATCAACATTGATTAAAACCCAAAATCATCTATAACACCATGCTCAAGACAAATACATACTAGTAAAGTTAACTACATTTAATCCTAACAAAAGTGTCTTTAGCTACTCATTACCATAGTAGTGTTACACAAGTGAGAAGAAAGTAGACGAAATAACAACACCGCTCGATTCCTCGAACAGTTGGTGTGCATCCCACCTTTGTTTCCTCCGCCGTCGTTCCGTGCTCTTACTCTCTCCTTTGTTCTCTCTGTTTGTGTCGCGTGTGAGTGTTCAATTTATGTGCCTGAGAGAATTTTAATGAATGGAATGGCCGCTGCTTTTATATAGGCTTGGAATATTTAACCTTCCTTCACCGCAAGGGTTTGTTCATTTTAAGCACCGCCTGCTTTTGTTTCCAATTCATCCAATCAATTGTTCCACTTGACCACTTGCACCTCTGCTCTCATTTGATTACTTGCTTTTCATTCCCTTTTTCTATTAATTAATTTGCAAACAGAACCATTACTAATATAACACAATAATAATAATAATAATAATAATAATAATAATAATAATAATAAGTGAAAATAGTTAAAATACTAATTTGATAGTAAAGACTAATATTTACAAATAATTGAGGTTTTTACTTTAAATAACTTTGTAAAACAAGTCAATAAGTGCTTAAAATATATATCTAAATTTACTACTTTTTAGCACTTATCAAAAATGCAACTATCAGAAGCTACAAGTCAAAGCGTATCAGAAGATCTCCCATCAGAAGCTGTGTTGAAGACACAAGATTCTGATACGAGCAGTTATAGTCGTTTTGTCAGAAGAACAGTCTTTGTTTCATATGATTGAAATTCATCATCCTCTGACAAATTCGAATTGGAGAACCATCATAATACATCAACCTTATCATCAATGATAATGACGTTAACAGAGGCGGACCCAAGGGGGTGGCTGAGAGTGGCCGCGGCCACCCCCGATAAATAAAAAAAATACTAGTATACCCTTGATAGTGTTATAAAATTATAAATGTATATAGTATATATATTTACTGCGGCGTAAAATAACAGTATTGATAGGTTGGCCTGATGGTTCAAAGTTCTACCATCTACCAAGAGGTCACGGGTTCAACTCTTGGAGGAGGCATTTTCTTGTTTTTTTGGGCATTTTTCTTGTTTTGCTTTTGTTTTTTTAAAACAAAATCAATACTTGGTGACAAAACATTGTCTCAAACAATTAGCAATGATATTTTTCTAAATAAAGTTAATTTTTATATATATGTATCAATTCAAAAAATGAACAATTTTTATTTATTTTATTTTAAAAAACACAACTATATATTTTAAATTATAGACACCATTTTTTTTTACTATATGTGTAATATAATAACAAAACATATGATTTTTTAATGGTAAACTTTGTGCGAGTATTAGTTCAAAGTCAACTATTGATTATTTCAAGTCGCTTGCCACACATATGTATTACTTTAAAATATGCAATTTGATTCACTTGCCACACATATATATTACTTTAAAGTATTTAATTTGATTGTAAAAAAAAACGTATTTGATTTATTTTTTGTTAATCAAATTTTTATATTTAATTTATATACTACAGTATAATTTTTTTAGTGGCCCCCCAAAAAAAAAAAATCCTGGGTCCGCCACTGGACGTTAATACTATTGTTCGAACCATTACCTGATATGGACGAATCGTTTCTCACAAGAATGAAATTTTACAAACGTTACCTGATTTGGTTAAAATACCATGTGAAAGAAATTGTACGATCTCCAGCTGACTATTTCTCACTGCAACGATATCAATTCATACGCTCCACCCTCGTCTATAAATAGGAGGATGAATTGAAGTTTTTGTGCACAACAATTGAACAATTTGAAAAGAGCTGATACTCTGTCAAAATCATCTAAGCATAAAGACACTTGATGTAACGACCCAATTTTGATCATTAGGAATTAATTGTTTAATTGTATTTATTTAGTGTGGTAGTTTAATTTAATTAATTAATTATGTTTTTGAACATACTAATTAATTGTTACCTTTATGTTGTTAGTAGATAAACATTTATGAGTATTTGGCCTAATTAGAATGATAAGAGTTGGTAATAGAAATAAGGGCAATATAGTAATTTCGTATGAGTTAGTGGATTGTGTAGAGATAAAAATGACATTTTGGCCATTAGCTTAAAGGATATGGTATCTTGGAGAGGAGTTAATGGCAATTGTATAAATAGTACTAAAGTAGTGGTAAGTAAGGATAAGATGGTGAGTGGGATTTGTAGTGAAATTAAGGGTATTTGAAGAATTTCTTATAATCTAAGTTAAGGAATATATATATAAAGTGAGAGTTGTGAGAATTGAGAATAGGTTTTCATTGTCACAAAATAGTAGAGAAAGAGAGGTAGAGAGAGAGAGAAGAGAAAAGAAGAGAAAAAGGGTTTGAGAAAGAAATAAGAGAAAGAAGCTTAAAGGTGATGAGAGAAACAGAAGAAAAGCCAAGTTAGAATCAAGGGAGGAAAGGAGGACTAGAGAATCCATGGTATGAGAGTAGTATGGAGTTCTAGAGTTATCAAGAGAGGGGGAGAAATTCTATCTCTTTCCATCTCAATCCTCTCTCACTCTTTTCTTTTGGGTTTTGTGGGAAGTAATTGGAAATGTGTTTATCTAAGTGAATGATGTTGATTATATGTCTATTCATGCTTAATAAATAAATTGATATGAGTAGAATCACTTATTTATGAGTTAATTGTTTTATTGATGAGAAAAATGGGTTTTTATAGAAAGTGATAAGATTGATGATTTCTAGCATGAAATGTTGTTAATACTTGTTATAGATTGTACTCCTATATTTAGTATGCTTATATATGCCTAAAGTTATCACATTTATGAATTGGTATGTTGAATTTCGAGTTTTGAGGGTTTTTCATCAAAAACCAGAAAACAGGGTTTGTTGATTCTGTGCAACGCGCTGCAGCGAGTGATTGCTACCGGTGCAGCGAGTTGGATCTGTTGCTGTCTAGTTTTACTCGCTTTGAGCTCGCCCCAAGCTCGCCTGACAAGAAAATTGAGTCGTGGATGACGAATTGAGTTATGATATCATGCATGTTGATTAAATGATGATTATTATGAAATTGTATGATGATTATGTATGTTGAGATGATGTTATGATTCATGATATCCTATATGTGGATGAATTGTGATAATGGATTATGATGATGATATTTTTGTATATGTGTAATAACTTGAGAAGATTAACTTATGTGATTAATTAATATGGAAGATGTATTTCTAACTATGTTATTGAAATATATATATACATATATATGGATTATGTTATCCTTTTATGATGAGCAGATACTTTAGATGAGCCCTAAAGTATAGTAGATATTTTAGTAGCCGCGGTTGACTAAAATATATATAGACCATATGTTTGGTAATTATGAATTCATATGTTGAGCAGATACTTTAGATGAGCCCTAAAGTATAGCAGATATTCTAGTAGCTGCGGTTGAATAGAATATATAAACCATATGTTTGGTAATTTGACATTCATACATCCAATATGTATGTTGAGCAGATACTTTGGATGAGCCCCAAATTATAGCAGATGTTTTAGTAGCTACGGTTGACTAAAACATAATTGGAATAAGTTTTCCAAAGGTTGGATAAGGTACCTCATGCATTAGTAAATGCTAGGGAGCATTTCATGAATTTTTGCATTAGATTGCATTAGGAGATGAAGGTGGAATCATTATGTGAACTACTTGGTAACTGATACTATTGTTGTGCATTAATTGTTTTTTGTATATCAATTGTAAGTAACTTGATTTTGATGATACATGATTTCTATTTGTATGTCAATTATGATTAATTTGATGATACGTCGATTATATGATTTACTTGATACTTGGTTAATGAATTATAAATGTATCTTAATTGTATAATCTTGCATCTTTATGGTGTGAAAGTTAGTAGAATTTATTATGTACTATTAAGTGTATAGTATTCGATATGTGAAATACTCTCTGTTTTGTGTACTTGCTAGACCTTTGGGGGTCCAGGTTCTCAGGTTTGGGTTATGACCAAGTTGTCGGCGATGCTCTGCTCTGATTAGGAGACGGGGAAGGGTTTACATATTATGTATAGAGTCATTGTTGTTGCCTTTATTATTTAAAAGTGTATCTTTATAGAATTTGTAATTTTGCAAAAGATGTTATCTTACTAGTTAAGTTATTAGTAGTGCTTTTAAAATAATATGATACTCGAACCATCATTTTTATGATTCAAACTTTATTTTCCGTTGCGCATTTTCGAAAAAGATTTTATAAAACTAGAAATAGTTCAATGTCGGGTTTGGGTGTTACACTTGAAATACAACTTGAACTCATTTGAATATTCAAGACAATCATCTCAGCTTCTGATCATCTCAGTAGTTGAACCTTAGTATTCTATTGTTAGGATTCTAAGTTAGTCTTGTTAAAAGAGTTGTATTTGTTTTTACATTGAAGATTGATATTTGTATCAAGTGTTCATACACTTTGTTATTACTTTGTAAGTTGTAAGAAGTCTATTGTGCTTGAACATAGGAAGTCACTTGTAAGGATTTACTTGAGCATTGGAAATCTCTTGCTGTGTGCTTGAGCAAATTGTAATCTTTTGTGATTATATTGAACTCCCTTGGAAGTGCAAGGGGACTGTACGTAATCTCGGATTGTGAGAGGAACCAGTATAAATCTCTGTGTCTATCTCTTTCTTTATCTCTTTAGTTTGATTGTGTTATTTTATCCGCTGTATATTCTGATAAGTTGTGAAACTTAGAATATGTTTTTAAAACTACCAAAACACAATTCAACCCCCCTTGTGTTTTTGACACCTTCAAAATTTAAGAAATTTTGGTAACACACTCTCCATATTTAATTAACTAGAATTACAAGTTTTATTTATTTTAGTGATTTGTCTATTTTAATTGATCAAAATTTAGTGTGACTATAATAAGATATTAATCTTCTAAATGGTGTCTCTATTGTTGTTGAATAAGTAAATTATTTAGATTAGTCTTATTAGCACATTAAACTAGCCTACCATATTATGAAAATATTATGTTTGGATAATGCAGAGTTGTTGGGTGCCATATGTAAGTTATAATTGTGGTAATTCAATTTTTATATATAAATCATATAAAAATATATAATATGAAAGAAAAGTTAAAAAGTATATTTTCAATTGTTATAATAACTTTGTTAACTTTAAAAAAAAAATTGGTACTAAGTAAAATTTTGGTATCACGTGCGGTCACTTCTCTCGAACATCCTCCGAAATCCTCCTAGCACTCTTATTAGTAGTAGGGATCCTCCATGTTTTCTTAACCTCCTTTTTCCATATTTTTCTTCCTTCTCTTTATTGAATACAATGGGCAATTGTTTGTCACCTTCAAGCACAATGAAGTTACAAGTGCTTCAAGTGCAAGCAAACTTACTATAGAGAGCCGATAGGGATGTTGAAAGGAATAAATGTACTAAAAAATAAGTTAATATTATTTTATTTTATTTAAATCTAAGTTTATGTTTTTAGATTAAATGGTGTGTGTTTTTATTTTGTTTATTTTTGTGTGTTTAAGTTATATTTATGTAATTTAGTTGTGTGTTTTAAATTTTTAGTATATATTTTGTTAATTTTTAGTAGTAATGATGTAATTTTGGTAGTAATAATATTTATATTTAAATGTTGTGTATTTTATTATAGTTGTTCTCAGTTTGCAAGAATCAATCATATATATTTATATAAACAAGATACATGGTAATATACCAACATGCCCTCCAATAATAAATTGACACATCATGTATTTAAGGTCAATTTAAGTCTTTTTACTACATATTTTTTTTGTCTCATATGTGAATACTCTATTACATTCCGTGTAATCCATTTATCCAATTTAAACTTTAAAATTTGTGAAGGATTTTACAATTTTTTTGTATGTTGGGTATTGTCCACCGGACATATCTAAATTGTCAATAAACTTATTGTCACTTTACTGTCAAACCAGTAAACATCACTTTCACACATTTTTTACTCTCTCCTCTAAATTTGAATTTCACTCTACTTTTTCATTTCAAATCTCATTCACATCCACTTTCATATTTTTCTTTCATGTTGTTCTTCATTTCTCTCATTCTCATTTTTATTTTCAAATATCTAACTAATCATTTTTTCTCTTCAGGAAAATCAAATGTGTGTCTCCGGCGAAGAAAAAATAAGAACACGGGTAAAATAACAATGAGAGGAAATGAAGGTCGCATAAAAGGTATAAAGATTATGATTAATTTAACTTATTCATATCATCTTAAACAAACTTCAATGTTATTTTCCTCAAACTTCATCATTCTTAACTTGTGGTAGATGCTGCTATACAAAACTAAAATTGCAAAATGTTTTTATTTTTTTTTACTAATAAAATTGCAAAATGTTTTAGGTGCTGATCCTTTTATTTATCAACAAAATAACTAAAAAAACCCCTCTTTCCTCTTCTTAATAAATAGTATGAACACACCCAAAAAAAAATTCATCTAATGCAGTTAATTTTTTTTATCAACAAGTAGGTGAAGTAAAATATTTCAATCGAAAATTAATTTGGATAAGAAAAGATTGAGTGAAAATATAACTAAGATTTTTTCTAATTTTTGCATAAAAAAAGAAAGAAAGTAAAATTTCAAATATGATTAATGATTTTGTTTTCTTTGGATTTAGTTGATAGATCTGGAGAAAAAAATAAAATCAAATAGATGTATAGATGAAAGAAAGACAACAATAAAACACTTTTCCTTTACCAAGTAACAATTTCGTATTTTTTTTATTGAACCATAACACGAAAATCATTTCCTATTTAACATAAGCATAAATAAGATTACATATCTGGTTTCTTTGGTTTTTTCAATCTATCTGATTATATTTATTGTGCTTGCATGTATGAAAGAATTAGAGATGAAGAAGTCAACCTGAGATGTTGACATGGCTGGATATAAAAAGGTAATCGGAGAAGACATTTCTGCGGCGGTCATGTGGCGGAGATGATTCCCATTACAGTGAGTTTTAACGAGATTGGTCCATTTTAATGTTTCTATGTGATTTTCACAAAGGAAATAGAAGAGAGTATTTTTGAGTTCATAGTTTTTTCAAATAACACTTGTGATGATTTAGATCTAAAAAGCTGTGAAATTTTAAAATCTCTCCAATCTAAAAATAAATTTGACATGAAGGTGAAGAAGAAAGAAAGGATTAATATGGTAATATGGTGGTGGTAACCAGAACACTGTAACCCACGGGCCAAAGATTCATGGGGGCGGCTAGGGTTTGAGGAAGAACACTACAAGAAAAATGGGTTGTAGCTTCAAACAAATTAGCGTCAGCCCCGACTCAGACGCTAATAGCGTCTCATTTATGTCTGTTTGGCAGACGCTAGCCTATTTCTCAATTTAATTTTAATTTTTTAAATGTCAATAAACATAGCGTCTACGTTGACGGACACTATTGGGAAGGTATTGGAAAAAGCAATACAATACGTATCAAGCGTCTACCATTACTTGACTCAAGTTATTTTCAAGTTTTAAATTTTTTTTAAAATATATTTAGTAGAGTCTTCTTGAACGGATGCTAGTCAGTTTTTGAATAAAAAATTGAAAAAAACCCTCATTGTTATTTTTATTTCCCACTATTTTATTTTTCCATTCATAAGTTCCCATCCACAACTTTTTCCCCCTTTCTGAAACTCACGAACCCTAACTCACAATTGAATAGAAATAATTCCCCCTTTCAAAATCTCAAACATTTCCATTGGGTTGAACTCGTCGTCTCATTACCTCATTCGTGTTTTCGATGTCTGGTTATTCTTTCTTGACAGTACAAATTGAAGAAGACGAACCCTAGAAGGATGAATCAGCAGAAGAATCGAAGACAATACACCGCTGCGGCTCTCTCGCTCTCACTAAATCAGCGTTTTGTGGAATCCGCCATTCTGTGGTATCCCCTCTCGATTTTTTACTTGTTCTTTAATTGGATTTCCTTGATATCAATTTACATTGAAGAGTCAGTGATATTTGTGTGCTCGATTGTTGGCTCCACCTTCTTTGTAATGAAGGAAATGTTCAATTGGACTTGGGCTTGGGCTTGGACTTGGGCTTGGTGATATATTAATTTTTTAATACTTAGAAGTGAAAAAATAATTATTTTTTTGCTATTGCGTGTCGTTCCGATCGGTTTACAAATTTCGCAAATTTAATTTTGTCATTTTCAATATGGTATATTTATTAAAAATGGTAAAGACCCTTAATATGTAAAAAGGTGATTTGGTGAATGCAATTTTCCTTTATTGAAAATATAGTCTAATTTATATACCATATCAACATAATTAAAATATTTACTATATATATATTAAGAATTTTTCTATCATTTTTAGAATAATATGTTTGACCAAAAACTAAATAAAAATATGTTTGACCATAAAAGAAAAATATATTTAGAATAATATTTTGACAAAAAAAAAGAAGGATGGATTGTGGTGATATAATTATTTTTTAAATTAGAATTTTCACGTTGGCATACATGGATATTCCGCATTATTAAGATTAGCAACATCAGCACTATTTGGTGAAAATTGAACTATAAAATTTCTTTTTATAGTTCACATTTCTTTTTTTAAATTGTAAATAACATAAAAAAAATATAATTATAAATGGTTTTAATACTTAGAAGTGAAAAATAATTATTTTTTTGCTATTGCGTGTCGTTCCGATCGGTTTACAAATTTCGCACATTTATTTTGTGCTGCGAGACCAAGTCCTGGACGGAATATAACCGTTACTTGCTCTAGCTTAGTCAATAAAACCAAAGAAAGATGTCTTTCTGTCTGTTTTCTTCTGTGCAGTTGAAAATGGTATTATTTACTTGACTGTTTTATCCTGGGGACTTCACGGTTGTTTAGAACTACACTGCACAATTTCGAGTAGTTCCGTGAAACGTCTTAAAGAGAGCGTATTGATCCGCGACTCGGCCAATAATCTATTCGTTGCTGTTTTCAAAATCGATTTTTATTTTAATTCGAAAACTTCTGTTTTTAACAACTACTCATGAGAAAATTTTACTAACTTAATTTATATAATTTAAGATGCACACCTAAACATGAAAAAATTAAATTAAGTGTGTTCTTAGACAGAAATTAAATTATATATATATATATCACGGGTCTTGAATACTTCACTTGATTCGTTTTATTATAGCGTTTTGCAAAACCCTTGCACGGGAGACGACTAGTTTAAGTTAAATGTAAGGCCCGTTTAAATTATTTAGGGTAAACTTTGCTACAGTAGAATTAAGCATTTTCTAACATCTTGAGACAACTTTGAAATGAATTAGATTTGGCTTACGTCCTTATAAAAATAGTGAGAGTGCATAAGCTTGTGAGATAAATCTTTCAAAAAACGCTTCCTCATAACCAGCATATTAAAGAGAACATGTTCATAATTTCATAAAATAATCAAAATACAATGAATATAAAAGATTTGTAAACTAATAATCAGGAGATACTACATGATCCGGATGAATATCATAAAATAAAGAAAATTCAAAGTTCCAAAGACAACATGCAAACAAATGCCAAGAATCACAAAAGTGTACATGTATAGCGCCTAAATTAATTAAGATTGATATGAATCAGAAAGAGGAAACAAGATTTACTTCAAATTTCATTCATAACAAGACAAGATACTTCGGTCATAAAAAAAATCGAGTGATTTTTTTGTGCAAGGAAGTTGAGTACATGTAAATCATTTTTAAAAAAATTGGGTATTCTCCACACGCAACTGCAAATATTAATCTCTCAAATTTTATAAGATTCAAATGAATGACAAACCCTTCCTAAAATTTTTAGCGATGCGTATGGCCAAGTCAAGGAAGAATCTGAGACCTTAGTTAAGTTAGAAGAGACTCACGTGATCTCCATTTAAATGTTCTTGGTGTGTAAAATCATTCTTCATTATGCTGCTTAACTTATTAAACTCCTACTATTTGTTCTTTCTAGTAAAACTTAACCAACAAAAAAGCACAGACAATATCCAATTAGGAGGGGATTTAGAAATAGTCCAATGAAAAAAAAAATTATAATTTGTAATTTTTCGAAAAATTAGCAGAGGTTTTACAAAATATTAAAAATGATTTTATTAGATTGGTAAATTTTAAAAAATTATAAATTTGGTGATATAAATAAACGATAAAAGTGACAACACTATTTCTAGACATCAAAATGAGTTGTTACTTAAGTTGTTTTGGAAGATAAAATAACTAGAGAGGACAAGAGAGTGTGTGTTGTCATGGTGTCACGGTTGAGATGAACGACCCGTTCAAAACTTCAGTTTAACTAGTAATTTGTAACATTTTAATAAGTGACTAATATTTTGTCAATAACAAAAAAAAGTGACATTAACCGCAAACTCCAGTCTCTCTGATAATATTTCTTAATATATATTTTCCAATTAAACTACCTCTACGGGACATTTTATATATGCACAGATTTGTGATATTAACCAAAGTGCAATCAAACATATATAAAATTGTCATTAAGTATTCTAAATATGTAGCATAAAAAGAGAAATCGAGTCATACAAGCACAATATATATAGTTTGACATTCATAAGTACTAGCATTTGATGATAATAAGAAAATATCTAGATCCAAATAAAATTTAAATCCAAGATGATAGACACCGATGAAGTACAGACAAAATTCTGAAGATTTAAAGTGGAATCAACATTTATTTTGATGATGAACCTGCACAACAAACATCAATTTTAAAAATCGTTAAAATCGCTTTATTACATTGACGACTATGGCAAAATTAGGAAAAAAACTTATGAAGAATTGGTTTTTATAAATATGTAATTATAAATATACTTCAATGAACTTAATTAATATCTTAAATTTCTTTCAACAATATAAACAATTAGTGCAAATAACTTACATTAGAATAAGTAGAGATGAAAATCAGACTTATACTTAGTGGATACCCGCAAAAATTGTTCATATAAAGTAGGGTAAAAACTCGCATATGGGTATGAGCACAGACATGCGTAATTATCCACAATAATAAGTTGGTATAAGTATCAGGTATGAATCGAATTCTTCGTGAACATGAAAAGAGTCAAGTTGGAAATAAAAAATTGAATAAAGTCAAGCCGACCGAGTTTGGATTGAGTCAATTGTAATCGAATCAATCAGAGACAAATTTGAATAACTTCATTTCTATTTCTAACCTTGCCACAAATTTTAACAAGAATTTACGATGAAATTTATATATATGTTAACATGGTCGTGAGGGGATTCTGAATTTTAACTCAAGTCAATTGCAAAACTATTGAAAAAGAAAATGTTCTCTTCACTAAAGGAAGCTTGCAAAAAAGGAAAATGGGGGTGTGGGTGATTTTCCTTCAAGACACATGGAGCTATAGATTTTAGAGAAAATAAATCCTTGAAGAAAGCAAATTGTAAGGTTTGTATGTGTTGACTAATCTTCATTATGTGAAGACCACGTACTATCTTTTAAAAACAGATGATTTCTTTAAAAAAATACCGCTCTTACAGACCTTATTCTAGAGAAGTTGTTGACCATCATAGATTCTAGACAACCATAAATTATAAAGCATCTTGCCCTTACAATCATTGTATTTGGGGTGTTGTTAATTGTTATAGGACTCTAGTCAAACATAGCTAGAGAAACCTAAAAGTCCTTCTGGTCACCTTTTTCTCTAGTCGACTCACTTCCCATACTTAGGTCGCGTCCTTTGGGGATTTGTTAAGCTTTAGGGTACATGATTCGAACAATTAAGATGCAATATGATATTAGGTTTGTAAGGGTTAAGAGGTAGCCTATCCAATAGACCTTAATGATGTGAGACGGTGAGAGATCTCTGCCGAATTTGGGGAAAGGGGAAGATAATGAAGAAAATAAAAACCGGAGTATATATTTCTCTAAATCAAAATCACTGTGACCCCTTGAACATTGTATATGGTTGACACCGGTAACAAAGGTTCTACCCAAAAAAATACATTTCAAAAATTTAGTGATTGTTTAAAATAGCCATATAACTATTTAAATTCATAATTTATTTTCCTCAACAGCAAATCATATGATAAAACTTAACAAGAAAAACAAAGCAACATATTGAAGAATTCCATACTAACATTTGCCTGTTATTGTAGTGACACTCTTGGATACTAACTTAATTTCCTCTCAAACGCATTTCAAACATTTCCACCGCTCTAATAGATCGGCAAGTAAGTTTGGGTATATATTTATGAATATAGAGCTGTAAACAATAATTTTGTAAACATTAATTTGAGAAGAAAAATAAACTATATATACATTATTTTTTTTATTTTAACAAAATATATACATTTGTTTGAATTTGAAAAATATGAAATTGTACCAACAAGTGAAATTATAGCAAGTAGAAGAAAGAAATAAAATAATAAATGAAGATCTTACAAAATCCACCCGGCCATTTTTCCTTGTTATAGGTTGCTCAATCCATCTTAATTTGTATTCAGGACTAAGACCTCTTCTCTTTCTTCCCTATAAGATAAAGTGAATATATGATATATCAATATATTAATACATAATCTATACGAGGATATAAAATTAATTGTGCCAGTATATGATCTATATGATATTATTAAATTTTAATGGACTTTTTGTGATCAACAAAGAATGAGCATAGATACAAAATCTAAGGAGAAAAAGCATAACAAGTTGGATTTCGTGATGTAAATTGATCAAAAAGTATTTATACATCTGTGATGTATTAAAAGTTGACATGCATGCTTGACAAGAATGTTTTTTTTGTGCTACAAAAAATAAATCAAATAAAAATTTACTACTTTAAATACAATTATTAATTAATTGCCTAATAGTAGCTATTTATGAAGATTATATATTTTTAATTTAATTAGAAAATTAATTCTTAAAGAAAGAGTTGATCAACAAAGAAGAAAAGCTTTTCCCAAAAACTGCAAAACATATTGTAAAAAGAAAAAAATGGCTATCAAATTATAAGAATTTTTCTCTAAGTATAAAGAACCAAGTAGTTCTCTTAACTGAAAAATCCTAATCATGCATTATAAAGAACCAAGTAATAAGTTGTGACATTGGTATAAGAAAAATAACCTCCAAATTAGAAAGAATGTTCTTAAACTAGTTATCATCTTTAAAAGACTATAATTGTCAAAAATAAAATGTTGAACTTCAACTGAAACCCTTGATATGACTCGTGAGTGGATGATGATATTTAGAATGATGGGAAAATAAATTCAACTCAAAACAAGAATTATATGTATAAATGGAAAACAATAAAGAAAGATAAAAAATTAGATTATCGCAAGCATTTTTTAAGTCATTTGAAATGATTAAAGGAGAATATGCAAAACCTATGTTCTTATTTCTTAATAGTACAACTCATTTAAGGCATTGGAGTTATCCTTGAAGTATATATTTTTATCTGAATTTTCTACTAACAGTCATTGATTCAATTTTTTTGTTGTGTCTCAGATAACCCAATCTAAATCGGACAACCTTAGTTGAATAATGTGCAAGTCATTATCATGTACAAGGAAATAGAATCAATGACTCATTGACTAGCACGTGATAATGATTTGCACATGTATTCAACTAAGGCTATCTGATTTAGATTTGGTTATAAGAAACGCGACAATAAATAGAATCAAAGACTATTGTAGATCATTTATTGACTTTTAGTAGAAAATTCAGATGGAGATATACTTCATCGGTATTTTCAATATCTCGGATGAGTTGCACTATGAACATATAGGTTTTATATATTCTATTATTTCAAATGACTTAAAAAATGCTTGTGATTAATCTTTTTTTCTTCTTTCTTTCTAGGTGTTATCCATTTATAGATGTAATTCTTATTTTAGGCTGAATTTATTTTTCCATCGTTCTAAATATCATCATCTAGTTTTTTAATCCTAAAATGAGTCTTGACATGCATGCACAATTTTTTTTGGATAATAGTAATTGGCTTTGATAGAGCATAGAGAGCCCTAATTATCCGCCAAAAGCCTCTATTATTCAACATTGAAATTTAAGATCTTTATTCCACTTCCGGTAGAAAAATCTTTAATCTAAAATTTGCTTGAAAATAAATGAAGATCTAACATAATAATTGATATATCGTATTCCTCTTCTATCAGATTTCATAATATAGTTATTTTAAATCATTAAAACTTGTTGATTTAATACAAACCTACAATTATAAGTTGGATTGAGTGAGATTAAAATCAAAAAATAAGGGTACATAGATATTGACCCAAGTCTTATACATGCAAAGATCTATTACAATAGAACTTTAATTTCAATCATCTTTGCACTTGGGATCTTCAGAAAATTGAAAAAGGATAAATCACAATGTAGGGTAGTTAAAAACACAAAACTTTTATTAATAAGAATGCTGTCACTATTTCTAAGGTTACCAAAAAAAAAAGATCCACAACCCTTTATTTATGATTTCAGGAAAGATTTGAGTGTCTAACTCCAAATTCTTAGTAATTGTGGTTCGATCAAATAATAATTTCAAGAAAAAAAAGATAGCATACAAAATAGAATTAATTACCATTTTTCCTGCTGGAGATCTCTCAGTAGATGTGCCCAAGTTCTCAGTCATCGCTTCAGCTGGAGGGGAAACAAACAATGAAATATATAATGAAGTTGAGTGTAACACCCTAAACTCAATAATAATAATCTAATATTCATATATTTTTTCGAAAATTACTCTTCATTTTTTTTTGCAGGGTATAAAATATATATATATTACGCATCGCAGAAAAGAACTATAATAATATCAAATCATTAATGAAATTACTACGATTGGTTAAAGGCATCACATCCACCTTTATACATCACTAAAATAATAATAAAGTAAGGTAGTTAAAAACACACAACTTTTCATAAAGTAGGGTAGTTTAAAATATACATCATAACTTCTTTTCACTAAAGTAGGGTAGTTAAAAACACAAAACTCTAAGATTCGTTCCCAAGTATCACAAATCCGAACGAGACTTCTCCTAAACTTGAACCATGAGACTTAACATGTAGTTAGTGTCATTTCACAATCACAGAGGCAAACTAGACAAAACAACAAATAAACAGGGGTGATAATATATTCACTCAAGAAAACAATGCATTAAACAGTAAGAGTAGCCAGATAACTCGTAGCCAACCACATGAAGAAACACATCGTAAGAACATCATCACATGAATACAACAACAACCATGCAATTCAACAAGTTACACACATAAGGAACATTAAGATACATTGTATTCTTAGAATCCAAATGGTATCGAGGGTTGGATGTCAGAATTATTTTACTAAAAAAATCCTCAACGACAATTGGATTGACATGAGTGCATGAATGCAGCACAACAAATTGTGACGACACAATGACATATACAACAACTGCAATACGACGACATAGCAATAGCAAATACAATGGCATAACAACGGCATATTAGCAATTTAATAACAACGACATGATAGCAACAACTTATCAACAACAACTTATTAATGACGAAACAATGACAAATAACCACAATTGACATTTATGTTATGTTTAAAAGTAGTCAACTAAAGTATACACCACTATTGAAACTAAAACAGTATCATTAAGGTCAAAATAGAACTTTGGAACACCGAAAAAGGATTCAACCATCAAATTCGAAGGCATGACAAGAAAGATGTTGTTTTGCCAGGCTTGCTAGGCAAACCCTAGCCACGCTAGATGAGAACATTCATTCCACAAAAACCCAGGACATTAACTTCAAGCTCGCTGTGCGATTCTTCAATATCGCCAAGCGAGCGTTCAACCAAAAACCCTGTAAAATAGAATAAAGGGGGTCTCGCTAAGAGAGCCTCCACTCTCGTTAAGCGAAAATGCCCAAAACCACAATTGCAGAAATTGATTTTGGGACGGGAACTTCCCAGAAAGCTCCAATTTCCCTGTAAATCCAAAACTCACAGAAAAACGTTATATTTAATTCTGCAAACATTAATTAATGGCTTAGTTCAACATTTGGTCCGGTATGTTTATTATTACATCATTTACACTATGTTTTAATGGCTTACATCATTTACCCAAAACCCAAAACATTAATCAATATTTTTTACACTTTGTTTTAATCATTACATAATTCATTAATCCAATTTCATCACATAACAACAAAATACAAAACACCAATATCTTTCAATTCATAACACAAAATCACGTCAACGAATTACACGATTTTCATCAATAAAACAGTAACAAATTTATGGATTAGAAACATAAAACAATCAAAGGAATCACAAATTGTTTAAAAAAAACGGGGGGTGTGAAAGGGTGGTAGAAAGAAAACAAGGGTAAGGAATCCTCAACTCCCTTTAGTGTTCAAAGCACCCCCTTATGATGAAAAATCTCCCCATTTATCTTGATTATGCAAAAAGTTCTTGAAGCTAATCTAGATCTGGCTTGAACCTCTAAGTTTGTTTTTGCCTCTCCAAAACCTTAGTTCTTATTACATCATTAATTAATCCAATTTCATCGCATAACAAAAAAAATACAAAACATCAACATCTTTCAATTCAAAACACAGAATCTCATCAATGAATTAAACGATTTTGATCAATAAAGCAGTAACAAATTTATGGATTGAGAACATAAAACAATCAAAGGAATCACAAATTGATTCAAAACACACAGAAAATGTGAAACGAAAGAAAAAGAGGGTAAGGACTCCTCAACTACTCTTAGTGTTCAAAGCACCCGCTTATGATGAACAATCTCCCCCTTTACCTTGATTATGCAGAAAATTCCTGAAGCTCTAGCCTGAATCTCTAAGTTTGTTCTTGCCTCTCCAAAACCCTAGTTTTCCTTCAAGTCTTTCTTTTCCTCAAACTCTCTATATTTATAGTGATTTATTTGGGCTTATCTCTTAAGTAGTAATAATAAAAGCAAATTTGTTATTCACACCCCTTATTTTCTGATTTTTACTAACAAATATACATACTTGCTATTCACACTTCCTTACCTTCTAACATTTGAATTAACACATAAGCACACTATTTTTAATTAAATTCGAATAAAATGATAATTATAAAAATCAAGGTATATTGAGGATGTATATATTATTTGAAAATTTATTTTTGTCATTTTCAATATGGTATATTGATTAAAAATGGTAAAGACCCTTTAGAATATGTAAAAAGGTGATTTGGTCAATGCAATATAGTCTAATTTATATACCATATCAACATAATTAAAATATTTACTATATATATTAAGAATTTTTCTATCATTTTTAGAATAATATGTTTGACCAAAAAATAAATAAAAATATGTTTGACCATAAAATAAAAATATATTTAGAATAATATTTTGACAAAAAAAAAGAAGGATGGATTGTGGTGATATAATTATTTTTTAAATTAAAATTTTCACGATGGCGTACATGGAAATTCCACATCATTAAGATTACCTTCACCCATCCAATGCCTCTAGGTCTTAGTATCGGGCTATTCAGCCTCTAAGTGCTCAGTTCACACATAGTTCCTGATTCCTCCTCTAACCGCTCAGCTCGCGACTAGTTCAGGATGTTACCGTCTCAATTCGCCTAGCATGTTTACTACTAGTTCCGGACTAATATTAGGTGTCCCTAATATCAATTCTATGAGCGCTCCCGCTTATCCGGCCAGATTACGAGAATACGTTATTAAAATGCAAAAAAGTAAATAACAAACATAATACTGAATAACATTTATTATAACTTTGACTCAATCACAGACTCTAAATATTCATAGGGGAGTTCATCTTCTGCACAAAAACCTAAGGCATCTATTACAAACGACTACATATTTAAATTACAAAAATTATAACCTAAACATAAAAGCCTAAAGAAAACATACCTTGTTGAGTTAGTTTTCCCGTAAGGGGAGAAAACTATGCCCTTAGAGCTCCTCTGAACACCTCCTTTATAGTAGAGAGTGTTCTACTATTTCTGAATGATTTAAACAATGAGAGGAGAGCTCTATTTATAGTTTTCGTAATGGGCCTCAGCAAGCCATCGTACTGCGATAGGTCCATCGCAGTACGATGAGAAGATTCAGTACAATTTTATAACTGATCATGTGCATTTCATCAGCTTGTTCACCAAGTAATCCCATCGTGCTACGATATAGATCATTGTGCTGCGATGAACAGATATTTTCCAGATTTATTTCTTCTGTTTTCTTGGCCAGCAAGCAGCTCCCATCGTGGCACGATGGGAGCCATCGTGCTACGATGATCAACACATTTTCTTCACTTTTTGGGCTTTTTCTTGTCTTTTTGTATTCTTGACTTTGTCTTGATGCTTTTCTTGGATTCTGTAGGTTTTCATTCGTATTTGGGTCTGTCTTGGTCATTTTACTACTAATACTAATACTAAAAATACTGCAGAAATTCATGTCATCACAACCCCAAACTTAAACTATTGCTTATCCGCAAGTAACATGCTGTCAGACAAGATCGTTAGCAAGATAAGAGATAAATAAAGATGATAGGAATTTCACAACCTTGCATATTATTTCAGCAATGGTACCGCTGATTCTTACCGTCGCGATCATGCCCAGTCCTACTAGGCTCAAGAGACGTTGATAGTAGCAAATCGGACAAATGCCTGCAAGAGTCCGTGTTCAACCTTTTCTCTCTCTCATTTTTTTTTTCACTCGAAATTGAAATGGTTACTCTCAATCATCGTACAACCTGCCATTTTACCATAGGCTTGAAAGAACTCTAAGCAACCAGTCAAAATTTAATAACATGCATTTTTGGAGGTCTTTTTCAGGGTTATAACGTGGCTTAGGTCAAAGTAGGACATTTTTGGGATAAGTAGGCTACACATCGGATGTGTCTTTGTATGGTTCTTTTCTATCACTATTTTTGCCCTTTGGCTCTTTCTTTTGCCCTTTGGCTCTTTCTTTTTTCATTCATTTTTTTTAAGAGACTATTTTTTTAGGGATTTTTTATGTTTCCCATTTCTTTTCATTAATTTTTTTTTCTTTTATAGTGATAGTTCTCTGTACACCCACCTCAAACTTAGAATGTTGCTAGTTCCATGAGAAACCCCAAACTTTGTTGTTGCCAAGACTAGAGAACTATTACCTTAACTCCAAAGAGGGTAATTAATTGTTTTTCTGGTCTATAGGCTTATATTGTGGTTTGTCACCGAAACAAAAGGGATAATATTTTTTTACGGCTCAAAATTGGCTAGCAAAGGATATAATATAATAAAGGGTGGCTTGCAAAGGCTCTGGGTTATAACAAGCAATTGCCTCAATGCATAAAAATTAAATTAACCAGTCAGCAGAGAATTAAAGCAAGTTCTAGAAAATAAACAAGTGCACGGTACTCTCATAGTAGATCGAAAGAAAGTGGTAACACCGTTTGAAAATATTTGGCCTAAATCCTCACATGGCTTAGGTATATCTGAAAGTTGAACATTTGTTTCACCGACACCAGCTTCATCACTCGTCTCATTGTCTCCCGAACTTCGCACTTCGGAGCAATCACCTTTGGTATTTGTGTGAAGGCGTGAAATTCGGATCATCAAAATTTATAACTCACTTTGCTGCAATCTTACCTATAACAATTTCTCATGCACATGATAATAAACAGCAAACAGTTATTCAATTTTTTTTATAAGTTTGAAAAGGGGTTAAATAGATGAAAATGACATGCGGAATTCTTTAGTATACTTTATTGAATTGAAAAACAATACTGAAATGAAAATTACTGAAATTATAAATATTTATCCTTGGGTTGCCTCCCAAGCGGCGCTTGTTTAGCCTCTCATTATCTTAAGGCATTTCCTCCATTACAGAGGATAGGTTCGCATATTTCTCTATTGCGCTTCCTTGTTCCAGCTTGAAGCACTAGCTATCTTCATTAATATTTATCACAATCGGAATAGACCAGGTCTGTTTCACCACACCCTCAACTATCTTGTTGGCGACTTATTTTCCGGTGCAGTTTCATAAAACGTGGTGACTTCACCCCAAACTTATACTTGTGCATGTCTCTCTGTCTGATGCTTTCTTCTCAAGGAAGAAGTTGTTCTCCTGAGGTGACTTGGCAGATTGGTTCTCCTGAATGTAACAGTTCATTCCTGATGGCTTCTCTCTTCTCTTGTTATTTTCGCCAATGGTTCCTGTGTCTCCGAACCATTGCTGTAAACAGCCCTATTTTCTCTTACTTCCGGTAATGTGTTTCTGGAAGTTTTGGTCTAATGATCCTCCTGATCATTGACTATCAGTTGCAGCCTTCTCTTTTGCACTTTGTTCTATCTCCCATCCTCTTCCTTGGGAGTTTTCCTGTGCGAAACGCTGCCTTTAGTTGGTTGTTGCCAGCCTTTGTGATCCTTAGTGCCTTGAGTACCTGTCTGCATGCACTTAAACAAATACCTCAGTAGAGCACTGGAAAAAACTATTTTTATATTTTTTTTTGGTTTGTCTCATGTGTCTTTGTCACTATGAAAATTCTCAGGTAAGTGAGGTGGATCACAGCGGATCGCTCGGAGACCTAAACTTATCCTTAGCCAGAACTTTCACATATCGAAATTCACAATCATCAACAAGATTTTTAATTTTTTAATTTTTTTGTATTTTTTAATTTTTTTGACAAACTTAAATAAATCTAACAATGCTTTGTAAACACAATCCCCGGCAACGGCGCCAAAAACTTGACTACGGTCTGGCAAGTGCATCAGTCTGTTGTCGAGTAATAATTCACACTCTAGGTGTGTAGAATGAGTTCGTATCCACAGGGATCGTGCCGCAGCGTCGCTAGCGTTATTTAAGTTCGTAGATTTTGCATTCGCTTTGGGTTTTTGGAAAAAGATTTTATAAAAATAAGCGTAATGCTGTGCAGAAAATATAAAAATAGTTGATTCAAGAAATATAGATGATAGGTATGGTGGTTGGACTCACTCCCTTCTTCATATTTGGCATGAACGGTGTATAACATAGTTAATCAGATTATTATTCGGCGGTGATTTTTCCTTTGTTGTAGTAACACCTTAGTGTTACTCTATGTATTTTGAAGTTTTCCTACATTAATTACTAAGGTACCTACGAGAGCCTAACATCGCTGTGTCACATACCCTAGTTACTAGGTAAGTTGTTCATTACACATGCATTATTACCTTCACCCATCCAATGCCTCTAGGTCCTAGTATCGGGCTATTCAGCCTCTAAGTGCTCAGTTCACACCTAGTTCCTGATTCCTCCTCTAACCGCTCAGCTCGCGACTAGTTCAGGTGTTACCGTCTCTATTCACCTAGCATGTTTACTACTAGTTCCGGACTAATATTAGGTGTCCCTAATATCAATTCTATGAGCGCTCCCGCTTATCCGGCCAGATTACGAGAATACGTTATTAAAGTGCAAAAAAGTAAATAACAAACATAATACTGAATAACATTTATTATAACTTTGACTCAATCACAGACTCTAAATATTCATAGGGGAGTTCATCTTCTCCACAACAACCTAAGGCATCTATTACAAACGACTACATATTTAAATTACAAAAATTATAACCTAAACATAAAAGCCTAAAGAAAACACACCTTGGTGAGTTAGTTTTCCCATAAGGGGAGAAACCTATGCCCTTGTAGCTCCTCTGAACACCTCCTTTATAGTAGAGAGTGTTCTACTATTTCTGAATGATTTAAACAATGAGAGGAGAGCTCTATTTATAGTTTTCGTAATGGGCCTCAGCAAGTCATTGTACTGCGATAGGTCCATCGCAGTACGATGGGAAGATTTCGTTCAATTTTATAATTGATCATGTGCATTTCATCAGCTTGGTCGCCAAGTAATCCCATCGTGCTACGATATAGGTCATCGTGCTACGATGATCAGCACATTTTCTTCACTTTTTGGGCTTTTTTTGTCTTTTTGTATTCTTAACTTTGTCTTGATGCTTTTCTTGGATTTTGTAGGTTTTCCTTCGTATTTGGGTCTGTCTTGGTCATTTTACTACTAATACTAAAAATACTGCAGAAATTCCTGTCATCACTCTCCTAGTCTCTCTTGCCACCGAACACAAAACACACCAGTCAGCACCTCGCCACTGGAATACGCCGATGCCGCCACTGACTCACCTACATCTCCCCTCGACGCGACCCTCGCGACTCCCCGTCGCAGCCACGCTTTCCCTCTTCCCTGACATACACTATTTTGTGTTTCAATTATAAAATTAATGAAGTGAAAACAATGTTGTCTACTGTATATGTAAAATATAGAGATAATTGATATCAATTTCATATTTTATTTATATCGCATAATCTGTGGATTGGAATATTGTATCAGTAAGTGTAAATTACAGTGATATAGCTATATATAAAAGAAGTATTAAGATTAGTAAAAACAAAGAAGTATTAAGATTAATTAACTAACTATGAACTCATGGGTTTTCCGAGATTTCAAGCATATGTGTAGGAATGTTGCTAACAATTAATACACATTCATGAAGTTTACCCATTCTTCCACTTGCAAGAGCAGCAACAACATCATTTTGAACAAATAATCTCACATCACTTGGAAATATATCCCTGTTAAAGTAGCAGAGAAACAATAATTGAGCTCAAAGAACAAAACATTTATAAAGATTGAACCACAAAAATGCACACAAACAATTCACTATCTAACCAAAGTTTCAATTCTTTAGAGTAACATTAGCAGGAAAAAATATCTAATTTTTCAATTTGATTCTTGTTGCTAATTTTGCAAACTTGAAGAAAAAAATGTTGATGATATGGTTATATGTAAACAATGGAAGTAGTTGCATTGGTATTGGGAATGGAAGTAAATGTTAGAAGCCATTAGAAACAATTCTATAAACAATAGAAGGAGATGCTTGTACCAAAATTTAGGGTAAACAGATGCATGTCATGGACTTTGAAATATGTGGGACTTCAGCCTCTGCCTCTTGTCTCAAGTTCAAATCCCCTTCCACACTGCCTGCTGAAAATGTTCATCATCATAATAGTAATGTGAAAAGTATACCTTTGTAAGTTTCTGAACATCAAGATGCAGTGCAGCTTCTTTCTTCTTCCATGCCGTTTCTTTCTTGCACCAACTACCATCCTAAGAACATAATTGACAAATTTTCTTAACCAAGACTGATGAAAACACAGTAAATGCAATAAAAAAGAAGCATCAAACAGCGAAATAGTTTTCCTAAATACATAAACGACATCCTATCTTACTTTCAAGAGACGCACATTGGCTCTCAGGTGACCGAATTCTCTGTCAACAGAAAAACGTTAGAAGCCATTAGAAGCATGCAAAAAAAGTGCTTGTAATTAAGATCTTCGCAAATTTCATCAATGATCCTCTTTGAAAATATGGTAATCATCAAAAGATAAAATAAGTCATCAATAAAGTTAAATTACATTTGAATACTAATAGGACACCTTTGGCCATTACATAGTTTTTTTTTTAAAAAAAAGATAGTTCTAAATATAAACAAAATCACTTAGACTTTTCAATATTCACACATGAAATATTTGAATTTTCTCGCTTTTCTAATAACAACTACTATAGAGGAGCAAAATCCATAGTTCCTTACTAATTACTTACTATCAAAGTGTTTCGTCTTTCATCTATACTGTAGTTCTGCTTCAGTTCTCTTTCATTGTGAGTTTTATATTCAGTCCATCGTCAAATTCTTCAAAGCTTTGGTCATAGCAGCTGTGACATGGATCCTTTATGTATCTGAAACAAAAGAAATAGTCACAACCAACAATAGAAGCTTGGTTAAAACTCAGATATTGGACTAATCAATATTTCATAATAGGCAAATAACACATAGATTTATCTTAAAAGAATATCTAATTAGCATGAGAGCTAAGATCAGTGCCCATTCCGTCAGCATCCTTTTTCTCTCCCACTTAGGAAACCCAATCATTAACATTATATTTGCATCAATGTTAATGAAACCAATTGTCCTATTAATTCTCTTCAAAAAGGGGAACAAAAGGCACCATCTTTTTAAACTTATATCTCATTCTACTCAGTTTTTAAAATGCACCATATATGGTTTAAAAATAGAGCACATGTTACATGTTGTCTTGTAATTTAATTACACACACCCTATAGAACTCACATAAATAAAAACAAGGCTTAATCATTATTTTTGCCCCTATAAGTTCAAAAAAAGTTGATTTTAGTCCCTGTATTTTTTTTGTTGCAAATTCGTCCCTACATGTGCAAATCTTTTTTATTTTAGTCCCTAAAGCTAAAATCAGCAGGAAAATCCAATGGTTTCTTGCAGATTTTTCTGCGAATTTTAGTTTTAAGGGACTAAAACCAAAATAATAGAACATATAGGGACTAATTTGCAACAGAAAAAGACACGGGGATTAAAACCAAAAAATCGTGAACTTACAGGGACGAAAATGATGATTAAACAATTAGAAGTAAAAAATTCAAGTGCATTAACACAAATCACAAATGGTACTCCTAATCTATTACTATATATAAAAAGGATACAAATTTTTGGGATGACTTTTTCATTATTCCTATTTTACCTTTAAAAAATAACTGACGCATAAAAATAAATTTTCAGTTTTTTTTTAGTAAATAATTTTTTTTTCTTCTTAATAACTAAACACAACTTCCACATAAAAGTAGGTTTTCAGTTTTTTTAAAGTAAGTCTAATAAAAAAAGAGATTAAATAGTTATTTATATTTGCACAATAGAGAATATCGATCACAAAAAAAAAGAAAATATCGATCACACAAACGGGCAGGTGCCCGTTTGGCGGCTAGTATCAACATAAAAAATCCAAAGCAAACACATAAATAACAATTAAAAATTATAACAAATGCACTTACAACCAATATAATTATAAATTTACAGCTTTTAAAAATTTGAACGATGAACAAAAATGAATTATGCAGAAAATTTTCATTACATTTTCAAGGCTTTAATCTCCATTCTCCCATTCCTCTTTAATTGACTGGAAACAGAGATTGTTCCTTCCACACTTCAATTTCTGCATTCAAAATTGGCTCAGTTTGCCCAGGAAATTGAAATTTGGGAAATTGAAAAATTAAAAGCATGAAATTAAAATTTGAGTAAATTGAAATTTAGAGGTTAGGGTTGATGAGGAAGAAGAGTGTGTGCAACAGATTTGTGAGCGAGTGAGTGAGTGCGTGAGTGAGTAGTGTGAGTGAGAGAAGAACAAAAATGCATGAGTGAGTGAGTGAGAAAGCAAATCAGGAGAGTTTGAGAGAGAGAGAGAGAGAGAGAGAGAGGCGGAAGAGAGAAAGAGTCACTGCGATTAGAGGTCCGGTCGGAGGTAGAGGGTTGCATACGGCGGTGGTGAGTCCCTGTTTTATCTTTTCCTTCTTCTGCTTGTTCCGTTCCTTCTCCTATTTCCTTGTTCTTGATATGTTTGTTTTTGTTTTGGTTATGTGAAGTTTTTTTTATTATGGGTGGTGAGAGAAAGAAGAAAGGAATTTGGAAACCAATAGAATTTCTTGCAGACTCAAATTCTTTCAATATTCTTTTTCTGTTTGCTTGTTGTTTTGGGTTTATGGTTTGTTTGAAAGTGGTGGTGTTGATTTGAGGTTGAAAATTGAGAGAGAGTAGCAATGTGAATGAGAGAGGGAGACAGAGAAGAGCACAAGAGAGAGAGAGAGAGAGAGAGAGAGAGAGAAAGAGAAAATGTGTAAAATGAAAGTGAGTAGTTGGCAGCAATAAATGGATGGATGAATTGGACCAATGCATGTATATATGAAACTTTCATTGCATAATTTATAAGTGTAGTGCAAGGATAGAAAGAGAGCAAGTGTCACTCAAAGAGAGTATATAAACATATAAACAACACATGTGTCACTAATTGATAGAATGAATGTGGTAGACGAGGATTGGAGTGTGCAAGATATGTGTGTATCATTGATAGGCCAATAAAACATCATCGCTGACATCATTCTCTAGGGTTGGAGAGCATGGATTAGGGTTACCATGCTTTCCTTTTAGTATAGTAAATGATGTTGCATTTCAGAAGTGAGACAGAATGTTGCAGGGAGGAAGTATGTAACTACATTTATAAGTGTAGTGCAATGATAGAAAGAGAGCAAGTGTCACTCAAAGAGAGTATATAAACATATAAACAACACATATGTGTCACTAAGTGATAGAATGAATGTGGTAGACGAGGATTGGAGCGTGCAAGATATGTGTGTATCATTGATAGGCCAATAAAACATCATCGCTGACATCATTCTCTAGGGTTGGAGAGCATGGATTAGGGTTACCATGCTCTCCTTTTAGTATAGTAAATGATTTTCACCATTGTTTAGGTTTTTTTTTTTCTTCCATTATTTTACAAAATCGATTCTTATTTTTTCCATTCCCTTTTTTTAGTTCATTCCAATTTTCAATTTATATATTTTGTTAATGATTGAATCTATATTACTTATTAAATTTCTATTAAAATTTCAGGTGTTTCAACAATTGATTGGGAAACGAGATGTCGGATTGGTGTAAACTCTAGAGTTTAATCTGTTCTTTCCGTTTAGTTTCCCTTTATCTTTTTTTTTCTTTGTTTTGGAATCTATGTATCACGATTATTTTGATGTTTGAGAATATCATATTCAAGTCATGAAACTCCTATTATTATATACACGACTTTTAAAGTATTTATTTTTATTTGATAGATTATTTGAGTATTTGACATTTTTATCATGTTATTTTATCAAGTTTTTAGTTTTTACTTGTGTGGTTTAACTTAAAAGACATTATCATTTATCATATATTTTCCCACTAATTAATAAGAAAATGAATAGTCGAAAATTTCAACATTATGGAATATCATCACCAGATTTCTCAAACCAATGTATGTCATATAAGATTATTACACACATAGAAAGAAAGGGAAAAAAGCTAGAAATTCCAATTGTGATCATTATCAATTTAATTTGTCCATTTTATTTTATTTTTATAAGGAAAATGGGTTTGTTTATGATTCACATAGAAAAAATTTTATAAAAAAAAAACATAGAAAAATGGCTCGCATGAGCTATTTATGGCTGAAAGTTTAAATTCAAAATTAATTGAAAGTTTATTTTTGTTACAAGAAACAATTATTGCATATAGGAGGAATATAAATATTAAATGATACAATTATAACAATTTTATAAAAATAAAGCATTTTTTTAGTTAAATTTCACGAAATAAGTATAAAAATATGAAAAGTAATTTTATTAACTAAATAATTCACGAAATTATTTTTTATTTAACTTAATCACGAATTTTTTTTAATTTAGTAAATAATTCAACAAATTAATATTTATTCACAAAATTAGAGCTTTTTTTTTTGTAATTCATCCATCTCAAAGCCTTTTTACAAAACCTCAAAGTCTCTTCCATATATCCCATAGAAAAATTATTTTCTATCACTTTTATAATTCTTTTAGTGGAGAATAATAGAAACAACAACTATGATACATTTTTAATTTGATAAAAGAAATAGAACTATATGAATCTTCCCTAGAAAATCTTTGACACCATACATAAATTTTACAATTAGTTTTTATCACATAATATTATTTTAATTATTAAATTATATAAGATTGTAAACATTTACGTAGTTGTTATTAATTATCTTCCAAAAAATTTAAAAATTTCAGTTTAAAGTAAAATATATTAAAATATATTATTTATAAGTCAATAAATCTACAAATGTATCTGGATACTAGTTAAGTTAGAAAGGAAAAACATGTTTCCCAAAAAGTTGATGAGTGAGTGTAGGGATGTTCTGACTGAGAGGGAACTCAGGAAAGAGACATTTCCTCAAAAGGGAAGCATGGGGAGCGAGAGGGAAAAGATTCTGTTGTACAGAGTATCCAAACAAATCGAGCTTTTTCGCCTTCAATCAATTTTGGCCTATGAAAAATTTAGTTTTGGTAGACTCGTTATCAACATCTAAATTTGATTTTTGAAAAAATAATATTAATAAAAACTAAGCTTAAATTCAATTTTAACTCCTTATTTTGAATAAATCTGAATTTTATCCCCTCTATTTTATAATTCTTTGGATTTTAAATGGATGACATGGTGATCAAGAAAGAGAAATGTGTCCAAAGAACAAATCTTAGTGTGGTGGAGTCACCCCCCTACTTCCTTCTGCATCTTAAGTTAGGATTCTCTCCATTGTTATTCTCCAATTTTCTTCTTCATTACTATAGTTTTGAGGAGTTTTGACATATATTAAATTATTGGACCCACAAAATGTCATATCATTATATTTATATTTCCAAAACTTTAGTAATTATAGAAATGGAAAAAACAAACAGTGGATAGGATCCTAGCTCCTGCATCTATCCTATACAAGCAAGGCAGTGGTCAATTAGAAATATCCACTTTTGACCAAATACACAAAAAAGCACCAAGACCTTATTATAAGCGGATCAGAAAAATCCAATTGAACCGATGATCTAAACTAACCTAAACCGAAAAAAATGATTTTTATGGCTCTGATAAAAAACCGAACCAATAGAAAACTGAGGTTTGGTTCGGTTCTCAGTTCCAGTTTTCAGATCCAATGGACAAACCGAACCAAACCAATATATAGTATATATGTTAACTTATTTTTTTAGGTAGCCCATATTCATCAAAAACTACAACTGGCCCAACTATTTCTAAAATATAAATAAAATATGTCTCACTTAGAAGCTCTAACTTAAAAACGCAAACTTAGAAACACTCACAGCTGCAAACACAAACTCAGAAACGCTGCTCTTATCTCACTTCACCCTCATCCTCAAGCTGCTCTCATCTCACTTCACCCTCATCCTCAAGCTGCTCTCAACACTACATAAACAACACTCTCACGTCACGATGTTGTTCTCATCTCAAACCCTCTGAACAATATCTTCTCAAGCATTGTTTTATTTTTTTTCCGATCTAAGTGGGAATATATATGAAGTTTTATTTTTATTGCACTTTATTATTTAAAGAGCTTATGAACTTAATTTCAATATGGTTGTATTTTGTATTTGATGAACTTATGAACTTAATTTCAATATGGTTGTATTATGTATTTGATGAACTTAAGCGAAAAGAATTGTATTTTGTATTTGTTTTCAATATGGTTGTATTATTATGTATATGTATTTGATAAACTTTTGGAAAAATAGAGGATATATCAAATGAAAATGACTAACTTATATGAGAATGATTAGTAGCCATTAGATTAAAATGTGTGGCCGAGATTAGAACAACTTAAGTGACTCATCTGCCACTCAATCCTCATGCCCTCTCTCTCTGCGTTTGCTGATAACGCTTCTTCTTCCTCTGTTTTGACTTCTTTGTTTTCCAATTATGTGCATTCCTTTTCCTTTTTCAATTTCAAAATTCTAAATTTCAATCTTTTTGGAATTTAGGGACTTGTTTATGAGATTTAGGGCTGTTATCTCAACCTTTAAATTTGGGTTCCAATTTCATTTTTGAAGGCATTGATGTCTCTAAAAATTAAAATTGACGTTGAAATTCTCATTTTCAAATGAAATAAAAAATTCATTACTTAAAGGATCTTATTGGTTTTATCGATTTCATTTTTTAGAAACATGGTATGAAATGAATTGTTGGTTGTGATACTGTTCTTTTAGAAAGAAGGAAATGGCGATGACGTGGAGTAGCTGAAAACGGCGGCGATAGCAGCCGGAGATTACAACGGTGGTGGGTTGGTGTCGAAGAAGAATTTGTCAAAGTGACTAGTTGCGGTTTGATTGCAATTTGTTTTATGGATTGTATAATGATATTTAAGAGAGAAGAATCATGCTTTGAAATTGAAATGGAGGAAGCAGAGAATTGAAATGGGTTTTATGCGATTTGCAAATTCATTTAACTGAAAAAACAATGAAAAATAAAAACAAAAAGGTTTAAGGTTTTTGATTTGTTCAGATGTGAAAAAGCTTCTGCTCTCTTTGAGAATCAATTTTGCAGATTATGTTAGATCAGAGAAGAAGAGAATACGAACAGTTCACATTGGATTGAGTGTGGAGAGACATGTATTGTTTAAAATAGGACTTTTAATCTAGACCATCTATTTTTGATCAAATGGTTAATAACTATTCTCACATAAAATAGCTTTCTCATAGGATATGTCCTCTGGAAAAATAATGTATTTTATATTTGATGAGTTTATGGGAAAAAAATATATCGGAAAAAAAATAATAGCATGGAATACATTAGAAAAAACCGATTAAAGTATCTGAACCAAACCGATGAGTTTGGTTCGGATTCCTTTTAAAAAAACACAAAAAACCAAACCAATCGAGGATTCATTGGTTCGAACATCGGATTCACTCCAAACCGGTCCAATTATACCCACCTTATATTTTGTACATAGCGTTTAGAGGACCAAGTTTGGAGTATCAAAAAAAAATTATATTGGGAAAAAGCTCAGGTAAAATGCTGTAGATATTATTCGTACAGGTTTACACTGAAGATTTATCAAAACTGCCTAAACTGGCTAATTTCTTCTATTTTCAAAGAAGAGAGTTTTGATGATATTTGTATTGGTAATTAAGAAAGCACAATATGGAAGGTACATATGATATGGTACTGTGCCTAACTTTGATATTTTTATATTGCCTAGCCTAATTAGTTAACCTCAAGATTCAATGAACATTTTTTGTTCTGCTAAAAAATGGAAAAATTAATTGTTTAAGAAAAGAAATTGGTTAAAATTCAATAACTTATAGTCATTCTATCTAGTCATAAAATTATGTTACGAAAAAAAGTAGTAAGAATTTGATTAATTGACTAGCACAAAAAAGAAAAAAGAGAATGAAAAGGAAAAAGCATGGGCCAAAGCCCTTCAATCCGTCCAGTGGATCAATTTCTGAAGGAAAGGGGCTGACCTTGTGGAAGCTTTCTCTCCCCCCCACCCACACCCACACACACACACCCCAATATTCCAATTTTGCCCTTGGTTAAAAAATTCGGGATCTATTTTCCGAACTTTTTTTTTCTTGAATACGAACTTCGAAATGTGTTTCCCGAAAATTTTGCCGAATTTACACTAGAAAAAGTTTGAAAAATAGATCCCGAAGTTATGGTTTCAAGGGCAAAAATGGAAAATGGAGGGGTGGGGGGGAGTTCCGGGGGAGGGGAAGAGAAAATTCATGGAGAGTTGGGTCAAAAGATATCTTTTAGTAGAATTGGAGAAATTCAAAGCAAAGTGGAAGGAAGAAGAGCAATTGTCTAAATCAATACTCCATCTTTGATATTATAGTTCAAATACATTAATTATACAATAAACCTAAAAAAATAAAATTTGCTTATAAAATGTCACGGAGGAAGTATTATCCAAAACTCGTCTCAGCTCACTCTCTTCTTAATTTCATCAATGTACTCTCCCACTTCATTTGATGTTAAATATTTGTTATCTCTCAAATTCCAAAACTTTTGCAAGAATTTCATTTTATCATTAAAGTGTTTGTTACAACCTTCACCGATACAAAATGTTGTGTGGAAAGACATCAACATGGAGTTCATTATCATGATATCATATAAATCGAAGGGATAAGATGCAGGTTGAGGATAGTTTGTATTTGAAGTCTCCTCCTCAAAGACAAGTATCTAATAGGCATATGTTGCATTCTAAATTGACAACATGAGATACTACACCCATTTTGAGGTACTCAAGCAAGTCGGGATTGTGACATTCCAGTTACGACCAAGCACTTGTTCACTCGATTTCATGTGTCACAATTGAAGAAGGCCGTAAGCCAACACACTGTATGACAAACTTTGCCACCAAAACTGCAATGAATTGACTGTGATACCAAAGCATCTTTTGAGCAAGAGGCATATTCAAAGGGATAGTGACCATGTGAGCCAAGGATGAAACAACATGGTATGATGTTCAGATAATACGCGACCAATGAGAAAGTTCCTATGATGGAGGAAGATGTTGTAAGGAAACTAGAAGTACCAAAACTTAATGTCCACACTAGAAGGAAGTTAGTTAGAGAATTGTTAGTTGATGCTTATTGAGAAGAGGTTTGTTAGGAATATATTGTTATAACTAACTATATACCTTATGTAGTAAGTATATAGAGGAAGGGTATGAGTCTTATGCAGGCATGATTTGTTGAATATACTGAAAATTTGTTTTTAGTTGGAAGGGGAATATTCTTCTTGGTGTCTTTATTTGATTCCTCTTTCTCTTCTCTTATTTCTGTTCAAAATGACTTCTCAAAAGTTACCAAGAACACCTTAACTAAGAAGTGATAAGATGAAACCAAACACTTTACCACAAGAGGGTATATATCCTGGGAAGCACGGCAAAGAAATATTAAATGCAATATTAGCAGAATTTGGACCATTGAACATTCAAATCACACTATTCTTAGACTGCTAAACAAAAGAGTAACTACTAGGCTTACTATATCTATAATTGTTCACTGCTATCTATTATAAATAACTGTCTACAACAACTTCGCCGAAAGCATAACTTGCAATGCATGTTGAGAATGAAAATAAGGAGCCTGAATTGCCATTGACCTTCCATGAAATATGTCTGTATAAGATAATCCACAAGTGAATAACAATAAGTAATAAAACAACTTGATAAACCAACCACCAATACAGGGAGAGATGCATTACTAACAGTCTAACTCAGATTTAGATATCAACCAAAAAGGGCATTTTAAGTTAAGTGAATTAAAAAAAAAAAAATTCAAAGCCAAATCCAAATCCAAATCCAAGCATACAAAAATGGTGCTACAAGAAGATAAGCATTCTTAGAAGAATTGGTTCACTATAAATGGATTCTGCTAATGACAAGTGCACATCTCTACGATTTTTTAGTTATGATGAACAATGGAGATCCCTTACAAATCCCCCTTAAGTTTTTTCCCCTATATTAAATCATCTTACTATATTGTATAGGTACGAGAATTAGATACCTGGGAAATTCCTAACACCAATCATCATAAAAGATGGGATAAAACGACATGCAACATGGTAACAACCAGACTATGTCAACTCAAATTAGAGTTAGTAATGATATCTGTTTCTATCGCTGCACAGTTCGTTGTGGCTGAGGCAAAATATAGGCAAGTATTGTAACAATATTATTAAAACACTATCTAGTATCAACAAAGAAAATGCCATAATGCTTTCGTGTTATATAAACTTGCCAGATTGATTATATAGTGATAAGAATAAAAAAAAATTAACATGCGCTCATGCACAGTAGAAGTTCCCACCATTGCGAGGGTGTGATGAATTCAGGATTTGTAAATTTGCATGCAGCAGCAGATAAATTGGTCTGTTTGACTACAAGGCATGGCCTTAAGGTCAAGTAATATAAACAGATAATAAATGTCTTTAAATAACTGAAATTCTACAGTAAAATTTAGTTTTTGGATAATTAGATTCTAAATAGCTGAATCCTTTAAGGACATTCTTATACTTTAAGTGAACATAATCTGAAATTATCTTAAATCTATCAAAACTTGTAAAAGGTGAATGCATCAAATTACAAGACCATAACAAAGCAAGGAGAACTTACATAGATGTTGGAAAATTATTATGATGTGTTACATGATATGTAGAATAGTAATAACTTGATCTAGAATACTTTTATTAGTTCAAACGCCTGCGCCTTGGAGCACGAGAATCTCCACTGTCCACATCAGACAATCTTGAAGCATCGGTTCTCCTCCTAGAAGAGGTTACCATGGAATCAATTTCTACAGCAGTGTCCACTTGACTCTCTGAATTTATTACAGCAGCAATGCTTGAAAAGGAATCTCTGTCATCAACTGAAGAAGGTGGTTGTTCTTGGTTTCTGCCTAATGGATTGCTACGGAAATATGCCTCAACCAACCTTTCAGCAGAAGTAAGTGCTGATGAAAGAGTAGAAAGTGTTGCTCTATGTGATTGTGATCTTCTAAGTAAAAGGGATTGCACCCTGCGGTTATCCCCTCCCAACTCAGAACCATTAACATTGTTCTGATTCAAGTCAGCAACATCATCTGCGGGTGGTACAGGATTCTGCTCTCTACGCATGCCTCGAGATGTCAAAAACCTACTTAGCAAGGAAGTAGTTCTATCTGCTGTTCCACGAGCATTTTCTGGTTCATTTGGCTGAACTAAATCCCTAGTGAAATCAATTCTGCTTCCAAGACGCCGCATCATCTCTTCCACAGGGAGTCCAAATGCATTTCTATGAATGGTTTGTCTCAGACTCTCAACACGCTTTGCTTGTGGCCTAGGAGGGATTTTAAGAGCCGAATCCTCCTCAAGAACTCGGGCATTGTTCCCACGGCCATATATAGGGGTAACATTCTTAATTGTCACCTCTCCCTTGCAAACTGGACACTCCTTAGCATCTGAATGCAGATGCAGCCATCGATATAAGCATTGCCAACAAAACAGATGACCACAGCAAGTCAAAACAGGTTCCTTGGCAAGGTCCAAACAGATATTGCAATCAAAAAAGTCTCCATCATTGCCACTAGCCTTTTCAACATCATCCTTCTTCTGCGATGTCTCATCTTCCGTAACACCATTGTTGTTCTCACACGCTTTCGGTGCAGGCACCTCCTCTTCCTCCATTCTCTCCACAGCCGCTACACTTCCTTCCCCAGCCTGTAATCCAGTTCCATTACCCGAATTGACCAAAAAATTGTTCAATTCGATAGAGATATTGCGAGCTTCGGGTGGGATATAAATATGGCGTGAAGGTTCCGGTAGAATTTGATGAACTTGACGATAATCGGGTTGAGGTAGAACGCGGTGAACTGGTTGATATGTTGGAAGCTGCCTCCATCTCCACCTCTGTCTCCCCCTAAGCCTCGCAGCAGCTTCGCTAATTCGCTGAAGAGGCTCCTCAATCCAATCATCCAAATTCAAAGCTTCATTAGCTAAAGACCCAGTTTGTGGTTCCGGGTCAGGACCCAGATTCAAATCAAGGTTCATTGCATCAGAATTTTCTTCCCCCATCACAGAACTCAAAGCTTCCTTTTATTACAAAATTTCAAACAACTAAAATTACAAAGAAAAAAGAAAAACACAACAATCAAATGTAAAAATCAAAACTTTAATACAAATCAAAGAAACCCAAGTTTGAAATGGGATATTTATTCAACAAAAGCATGTTTGTTGAGAGAATTGAACAATCAGAAAAGAAAATTGAAAAAAATTGGGGAAAATAAAAAACCCTAATTTAAAAGCAAAAATGAACAAACCCAGATCCAGTAAAGAAGGTTGACCATATAATCAGAAATGAATTACTATAATTAAACTCAAACTGAAGAGGATTTAGGTTAATGGTCACCGATTAGGGTTTGGTAATTACGAGTTTAGGAACAAATTAAAGAAAATAGAAAAGGGGAAAAGGGTTTAGGTGATAGTGGATTGTACCATTATTGTTGGCGAGGTTCGATCTGGTGAAGAAGGAAAGAGAAAAGGGTTTAGAGAGAAAAAGAGAAATTGAAGAAGAAGAAGAAGAAAGAGGTACAAGAAGGATTGAGGAAGCACCTGGTGGTGTACTATGCGTGTTGGTTCGGTGGTGTAAGATGAACGGCTAGGATGAGAGTATTGGATTTTGTCTAAACAGAGTTTACGTTATCACTGCCGTTCATGGGATGACAAACATGGAAGGATCAACAGTACAATACAATACTATGATAATCCATCATCGGTTCATTTTGGATTTATCAGTTACTTTAATGCAAAATAAAATGAATATGTATACGAAATATTCAGAGTTCGACAGGAATATAAATAAAGTCAGATTATAAATTAATTTTATCTTAAATTAAATGTCAGTTTTTTTTAACAATTTATCTTAAAAGAGTTTATTATTCATTAAGCACAAATGGAAAACTATAAATTAGTCCTTTTTTCTTTTGTAAGGAAGTAAAAGAAAGAAAAAACCTAAAGAGAAAAACTATTCATAAAGATTACCATTGCATAATTCATAATCCTTCTAATAACAATGACATTGAGAGATTGAATTGAATTTAGATAAAAATATTAAAAATTAATTTAATATTATTATTTTTAGAAGTTAATGTAAGTAGAGATAAATTGATTAGCAATGACATTGAGAGTTTTTTTTAACAAGTCTTAATTTATTACTTCTTCCGTTCCTTTTTGTTTTTGTTTTAGAAAAAAAAAATTGTTTTAAATTGTTTATTGTTTTGATAATTTAATGTTATATTTTGTCTATTATATCCTCCTTTCTAATTTTTTTATTAACTAAATTTTATATAATTTTTTTATTCTATTTTTTTACTAAACTTCTCCGCGTATAATCTTTTTATTATATCTTTTTTTACTAAACTTATTCACATAAAGTGTGTACAAAAATAGAAATTTTTTGGTTGATTAAAATTCGAGTATAATATATTCCAAAAAAAAAAGATATATAAGAAAATAAAGTGCAAAAATATACTTTCTTAATTTGGTATTTTTTTCTCAAACAACAAACAAAAAGAAACAGAGGAGTAATTATTAATATCTCTTTTGATAATGGTTGGTTTTCATTGGATTTTGTGGATGCATAATTAACTTCCTCGAGAGGTTTAATAATATTTAATTCCCGGTTTAAACTCCTATATCTTAAGCCATTTAAGCATAATAGAGTTTAAAGAATGGTTAATTGATTAATTGTGATATTAATTTTAAGGTGTAGGGTGCATTGTTTAAGCTTTAAAAAAATTGATTTTATATCAAAAAAATTTAGAGATTTTTTTTAGAGATTTTAAAAAAAAAAACCTAAAACTACTTTTCGTTTGTTTATTACTATAAAAAATTATCATTTTTAAAATAGGATATTTCTCCGCTTAGATTCTTTAATTTTTAAAAATAGTCAATGTATTACTCAAAGAAAGTTGTTAGTTTTTTTTATTATTTTTTATAAAGCACTCAAAGTTAGTAGTTTTTAGTTGTTTCGTTGTTTCATGTACTTCTCTTCACTTCACGTGATTTTCAAAAACTCAAAGTTGTTAGTTGTTAGTAGTAGTTTTTAGATGTTTTATGTACTTTATTTCATTTCACATGATTTTTTTCAAACATAAATTTTTCTCAAAGTTGTTCTAACAAAAGAAAAATGTATTGTAAATTGGTAGATATTAAAAAACATTGATAAAAGGGAATTCTTTACTTTTTTTTTTTTTACATTTATAGGATGTGAGTTTAACCTCTTTTTTGTGTGACTAAATATGAGTCTAACTCTTAAACTATTAAAAAAAAGTATTCTAAATAAAAAATTGCCAACAAAAAAAAAAAAAAAAAAAACTTAAAATACACCCAAGCTCTATCACTTTTTCTATGACTCTATCCTTCATCATTTACTATTTCTTTTATCACCCGATTTGATTATAATTTGCCCATCAAACTATTTATTTAACATCATAGAAGATGAGAGAGCCATGATAAAAGGAAGACGGAGAAAATATTTAGTTTTCTGTTTATTTTTTTTCAATATATTTTAGTGTTGTGTTTCTATGAAGTGTTGTGTTTCTATAATCGATCAAATTTATTAAGTTGGTGCAAATATCAAATGATTTTACATTCATAATGAAATATCATTCGGATCACAAGTAAAAATGATCCATTTTATGATTGTAAATTGCTCTGGTTTGTAAAAAATCGCGGAGAAGGCGACATCACATCGAAGGTGAAAAACCGGAACACTTTCTAATAAGAATTTCAAATTTTCTGGTAAATTATGACAAACCGGAATAATATTTGCTTATTGGAACACTGTCGTTGATGGGTATGCACGGATCCCAAAAAGGTTGAAAAAAATATCATTAACAACAACAATTTTATATGTTGGGGTAAAGAGATAAATGTTGGGGTAGAAAAAAAATTATTTTTATCTTCCTCTTGTGTAAAGTGTTTCACACGATATCTTTCTATTTACACTCTTTAATTTTTATGGGATTTAGATCCTCTCAATTCTATTTTTTGCTTTTCTTTTTTTTATTACTCCCCTTTTAATATTTACAATTTAACTTTTTACTTCAACATCAACTAATATTTACAATTTAAATTTTTACTTCAACATCAACCCACGGAAAATAGCCCTGGGTAAAAAATCCGTGGGTATACACAATTTTTCTTGTAGTGGACAATTGTAAATTTGTCAGAGGTGATTTTTTTTTGTGTTATAAAAAAAGTTATTAGATATATTCATTTAATTTTGCTAGCAAACAAGCATTATTTATAAACAATGAATTGGTACAAGTGAAAAGAGATTTGAACATTTTAAGCAAGTTGTTTGAGGTTCAACTCCCAACTCATACGTATAAAGAAAATTTGGATGTTAGAGAAAAAATCACCTAGTGTGACAAACAAGTTCTCCAACAAAAATTATGTTAAACGGCAGTAAAAATTTGATATCTATATATAATACATTACCTAAAAAAATTAAACATCGTCTAAAAAATATTTTCATTAGTTGTAATATTTATTTTTCTAACCTCCACTAAAGAAAATTTATGAATTCACCACTACATATATGCCTAATTCATAACATAGAGAAGAGATTTTAGAACCAAATTGTCTTTTTTATCCTTATAATCTTACAATATTATTATTATAAAGTGTATGCAAGTCAAAAAAATCAATGATACAACTTATAGAGACATTTAGTAAAATAAATAAAAAAATTTACAAGACATATTAATTAACAATTTTGACGTATATTATTAAATCAAGATCACACAAACAAGCTCTTTATAGTTTGAGTATACGTTGATGGTAATTGAGTACAGTTTCTATTAATTAAGAACTAAGAACATCTTGTGCATATGCATGGTGATCCTTCCCTTTTCAACTTCCATTAACTCTTTTACAGTCAGATCTAATTTCTCCTTGATTTCCCGTTAATGGACTAATATTTCCCATATTAATCATGGACTGAACAAAGGCTTCAAAAAAAGCTGTTTGATTGTTAGCAAATAAGTTCACTATAGAGATTGTGGCAGCACCATTGGTGGAAAATAATTCTTGATCAGTTTGAAGAAGGCCTTGATTGTTGAGAAGATTTTTGAAATAGTTGTTGTCAAAATTATTTGGTGACGAAGGGTCAAGATTGTTTATTGTGTTTCCACTTCCATTTTGTGGACAATTTTGTTGTAGAGTAGCTAGATATTGCGAATTCAGTGTTGGATCAGGATTGCCAGTGTTACTAAAGTTGAATAGTCTTTGGTTGAAAAATCTACACTGGGCACGTCCAAAAGTATGTGCACCTAATTCAAGTTGATCCATTTGAGTCCGTGAATAGTTAAATAAAATATTTATGATCATACACATAATCAAATCGATAATTTCTATAAAACTTATTTACTCCGAATCTCTTTAATCATCTTGTTATACAGTCAAATTTCAACAATTAAAAACAATTGTCGAAATTTAACTGCATTAACTAGACGACTAAGTCATTAAAAATTGTTATTCAGACTTAGTTTAAGGGACACTCTAGACACCAAAAAGAGTTTTAAAATTGAGGTTGAAGATTTAAACTTTGAAAAAGAATATAATAAGTAACTTACTAATATTTGTCTATGAAAGAATTATACAAACTGAGTCTAAAGAGAAGTGTGATTACCGGATAATGCAACTAGATCAGTTGTGTTTAAGCCAACAGCCGCAAATTTGGCAGTGATATTGGCTAGGCTTTCGGTTGGAGCGGGGATGGAGGCGTTGGCACCGGATTGGTTTGCAATTAGACCATCCCTTCTGCCAAGTAGAACATTCCACGATGGACCTCCTGACTGCAAATATATATCATCATGACTATATGCATCCTTTTATTGATATTGTAGTGTATTGTGGAGGATGAGAGGATTCAATTTGATATGTTATAGAGAGATAAAAGACATTGATGTCGCACTTACCAAATACACCGAAGCTTCAGAAGCAAGAGCAAGAATATCAGCACAAGACACGGCATTAGGACATGAATTTTCGACAGAGGTTTTGATGTTGTCAACAACGTTAAATCCACGAGCTGAATTATTGTTCGGAACAGCATTTTTCTCGCTTAGTGTTATGTTTCCACCTTGATCTAATAAAATAGATGCATCACATCCCTGAAACAAACAAACTAAGAAGATTAATTATCAACTAATCACCTAATTAGATTTTAATTTGATTGATCAAAATGTGTTTGGAATTACATTAACAAAACAATCATGAAAATGAAGACGGATTAGGCTCGCGGCAATACGAGAATCATTTTGAAGAGCTTGCTGAATAACATTTCTAACTATGGTAGAAACATTGGGGCATGTATTTGTGTAGAAGGTTGAATTCAATTGAGCATTTGATGGATTAAGAAGGATTAATATTATCACTGTGAAAATGGAATAAACAGTAGAACAAAACATGATTCTTCTTTGTTAATGTTGGTTTTAGATTTTGATCTTTTGATGATATATATCTGGGTAAGTGGTAACATATATATAATGAAGAATGTGTGTCTTCAATTACTTTAGACTAATTAATTTGCTTCAAGATAAAGTTTTCATGGGGTTATTACTTAGAACTTTAAGCAAACTATATAGTAAAAAAGCTTAAGATAAGATTTTAATACTCATCATTAGGTGCACAAGGGACGTGGAAAGGAAAATTCAAACCATAATGATTGCTACATACTTAGTAACATTCTCGTGCTACAATTATAGTCATTTCATCATAAAATAATCAGGAACGTATATAAAGATCATCTCCATATTTTTATTAAAAAAGAAGTTGATAATTATAATTTCAATTCTAATGTTTTGAGTGTATAAAGGTCAAATTATACACAAGGTGCCACCACAATTTTAAGCACAAGCAATTCGTAACCCATCTAAAAGTAAAACTCTCCAAAGTTCTGCTATGTATAAGCATTACACCTCCCCAAATTATTAGAAAAACCACACCCAAAAACCTGTATAATAAACTCATCCGTCAATTTATTATGAGAAACGGAGGATACCTACTCAAAATGTTATACCATTAGGTAACTAACAATTGTTGAGCCCAGGTTTCCTGTATAGGCCAAGCTTTGCCTATACCATTATGTTTTTTTTTTTGTTTTTCACCCTCTAGATCCTAAGGGAAGGGGCCCCTAGTAGTCCAGAGCTCGGGGCGAGTTCTGGTATCAAATACTTTCGGTGCCCTTCCAAATGCAGTTGTGGGGATCGAACCGTGGTCCTCTCTTCTAAATTTAGCGTCAATCACCACTTGACCAACTAACATTTAGTAATCTACGAACTTATTCAGTAGTTTAAGTTTATTAGCCTACATTAAATGTTCACATATATAAATGTATTATTATAAATTAAAATTGAAAAAATGATGTCATATATAGGGCCCATTTAAATTGGCTTACTTTTGAACACTTATGCGAAACAACTTATGCAAATAAATAAACTTTTATGTATTATTATAAACTTTTCGAGATAGTTTATGAAAAAACAACTTATAAAAATATATTTTTTGTTAGTGAAAATTTATAAATCAGTATAAAAATTTATTCATATGCATAAGCTATTTTCATAAGCTCGAGAATAAGTGATATCCAAACGGGCCCATTGTCAAATTCTCTAAAATATCATGTCAAAGTTTAATCTCATTGGTTTTTTTTTTTGTAAGGATCTCATTGGTTTATTTGTTCATTAGTATATTTAAAATTAATATAACTATTTATTTAAATATGTTAAATAAACTTTTGAATAGTCTAACAAGTTATACCATGCAGATCTTATTTTTTTGACAAGCCAAATTTAATTTGGCAAAGTTTAATTCGACTTAGTCTATTCTTAACATTTAAATGATTGTATGTTGGACATTTTACCCCAGGAAACTTTAGAATATTTCGAATATTAGTTCAACAAAATTCTAGGGTACCAAAACAATTTCGTATAAAATATCATAATTTTTACTATAGATGGAATAACAATTTTTTTTTATAATTCACTGATATTGAATTATATATATTTTTTCACTCAAATGATATTCAATTTTAGATCAACGAAAATTCTTCTTTTCTTACCAAAAAACAAAGAGTAAAAGGATTAAAAAAATTCACATCTATGACTGATTGCAATCATTCGGTAAGACTTACTTTGTCCATCTATAATGAGAGATATGGAGTAAATTAACATGACAGTGACTATGATCCTACTTAAAGCAACATTTCAGCACAAAACATAGAGTAAAAGCATAAAAACATTGACTAATGACTAATTGACTAATCATTCAGTAATATTGTATCTGAATTAACTATGATCCTCCATTAGAAAAACAAAAATTTCCATTTATAGTTGTTATCCCTGCCTCAAGCAATGTAAATTATGTAATAATATATATCACGTTGCTAACAAAGCAGAGTCATATTGTAATGAAATAAGTTGCAATTTAGTTTTCAGAAAATGAGGGAGGTGACATTTAAATAAAGTACTTATAAGTTGGAGAATAAACATTACATTACCAACGAGGCAATGATTGCTCGCCGTCATGCATGTTTCTTACGTTTATGGTCTATTTTTAATTTTCCTTTTCACACGTGGGATTGGTTCCGACCATTTGGAGGTCTGGCCAAAATATTAAAATTTAACCGTAAAATAAAAAGTCAAAAATTTTGTCATCCAATCGGATACTCACGTGCCCTATGATGGATATGTCTTGAAATCTCAGTCATATAAAAGTCAAAAAATTCTAGGTACAGTGCTGGTGGCTGCGCAGGGCGCAATTGTCTTGCGTTGTGTTGGGTTTAGCTTTGCCTCCTGTGCGGGGCGCAGGGCAGGCTGCGTGTAGTGCAACACGTAGCTGGCAGAATTTGTTTTGCAGTATATGTGGCCTGGGTTCTATTTGATTTTAAAGCGCGTAACTTGTTGTCTGTTTACCTTTCACTCATGTGTAATTATTATATATTATAGCAGATTTGTTTCTATTATTTAGGCATTTTTTTCTATAAATAGAGAGTATACTTTATTTATAGAAAAATAAGGTTGAAAGCAATTAGGATTAGGGTTTGCCACACCAAATAGGGATTGCTCTTGGTATAATTCTAGGGGTTTCGACGAGTCATCCATGGTTCACTTAGGGTAACTAGATCAAATTGAGTCTTTTGGCCACGAGAAAGATTCGGGACTTGAGTAGAATTATGATTAATTCTTGTAACCCAATTGAGAATTTCTTGTAAAGTGTTAAATATAGTGGAGCAGATTGGCTAGGTTGTTTTGACATAACTGGATAAACAAACTATTGTGTTCTTCTTTTTCGCTTGGTTATTTTCTTTTGGATTATTTACTTTCATCATCTCTATCAACTTTATTTTGGTTGCTTGATTAATTTGTTCCACACATTAAGTTTCGTATTGGTGTGAGTTTTTGTAGAATTCACAATTCACTGCGCTTTTCTATTTTATCATTCCGCTATTTAAGTAACATATGACATAAAATGAGTAATTTTTGAAAATTATCGTCCGCTACTTAAGTAGCAGACGCTATACTGAAAGGGTATTTTTGGGATATTCGCTATTGAGCAATGCTATGCAGTGCGAACCACTAACTCACGAAATGAACGACAGACACTGGGAAAAGTAAACCATACATGGGGGTAGTGGTGGTAAAATAGAAGACAAATGATGGGCAAAAAAGTAATGACAAATTAATAACAGTGTAATTCTTGTATTTCTTCAAATTTTGTTTCGTACCATTTGACATTTATCTTATTTTAGTAAATTATAGGGCACACGAAAAAATGTGTAGCATGGCAAAATGAATTGTCCTAAAATAAAACGAAAATTTCTCTTCCGACCCCCTGTATCTTTTATACCCCCCTTAAATCCAATTTTGACCCTGAAAACGGTACACATTTTGCAACAATCACCATGGTTTTTACGAACCGAAATTTCAAGAGACCGCGGTTTATAGAAACCATGAAATTAGTATAACAAACTAGTTCGGTTTCTAGAAACCATGATTTTTGTAAATATTTATGCGTCATGGTTTCTGCGAACCGAAATGGGTTTTTTTATTGAAAATTTAACATGGGGTATAAAAAGAGTCACGAGGGGAAAAAGAGAAAGGTAGTTATTCAATGAATTTTTTTTTTCGACTATACAACGATACTTTTTTTTTTGCTGAGGTTGCACCGACACTTTTTTGTGGACGAGATTGCATTGAAACTCACATGTGGTTAACATTGCACCCTCTACCTTTTTTTTTTCTGTGGTTGAGATAAAATCGACAAATTTTTGTGGCTATAATTTATCGGATCCGTGTATAAATACACAACCCTAACTCATATTCTCATACATCCAAAAACAATTTTAGAATGATGTTTACGGTAAGTATCAGTTATGTAATCGTTGTTTAGTTTATTTCCGGTAAGAATGATGTTTCTTAATGTTTGTTTTTATTGTTTCAATCAAGGAATTTGCTTCCAACTTTCACCAAGTTTAATTTATAATGTTTCTAATTTTGCAAAGCACATCTTCCAGCGTCATGGTTTTTGCGAACCGAAACACATAAAGGAAGACCATGGTTTCTAAAACCGAAACGTATTTTACAGAAGACAGGGGGTATAAACCCGTCGCGGTTTCTATAAACCGTGATATCCTAAAATTTCGGTTCGTAAAAACCATGATACCGTGCAAGGACAAAAGCGTACGTTAGGGGGGTATAAAAGAAACACGGGGGTTCAGAAGAGAAATTTTCAAATAAAACTGAAAGACGTAACAGGCCCAGTTTCATGTAGTACGAAAAATTGTTAACGGGCCAAATGTTTATCTGGGCTAAGTTTCTTGTATGAATATTAAAGATTGCTTCTCACCACTCAATACGTTACACGTATGGGAGAAGACAAGTTAAATAAATAAACAAATAAAAAAATAAAGAGATAAAGAAAATAAAATAAAATATAATATGATATGAGAAAAAATAACATAAAAAGTTTGTCAAAGATTCAGTTGGTTTTCAACTCATCTTCCCTTTTTGCTTCAAGCAATTATGCCAAAAAAATTCCCTCAGTTTTCATAACTCCTTTAAAGAGTGTTATTCACATGTGCACCACTACCATTTTTGTTCCATGTTTCAATTGAAAGCTATAAGACTTTGTTGATGTTTTTAGTATATAGAAACTAAAAACATGGAACATTTGTCTTATAGCTGAACTATAACACCCCGATTTTCAAAGGCCCAAAAGTAGACACTTTTTTTTTTTTTTTAAAAAACAAAACAGAGCGCGCATACAAACTTGTGAGAGCCGGCATTAAACATACAAAAGAACTCATTACCATAAGGTGCTTCGACAAGCAAAGTGTGTTCCTGAATAATTACAGTCCAAGTCTAAGTATTCAAATTACTCCAAGCACTACAACCCAAAACAAACCAAGATAGAAACCTATGCCTAACCCAAAGGCACGATGTACCACCACACCGGCACAGAGTCTAATTCTAAACTATAGATCCGGCACGAGTTCACTGGGGCCCTGAGCAGCCGCCGCCCTCGCGACCTACAGCATCATCTGGGGTGGGAGGAGCCCGCAAATGAAATGTTGCAAGGGTCACCACACATAACACAACAGCAAATAGCATGTATATATAAAAGCGAATAAACACTTAGCAGTTCATGTACTTGCACACAGTATTGAAATGCACACCAGCCTATCAATGCAGACTCTAAATGATTGTGATCACCCTACCCGGGTCTTTTTCACATGCATGAATTCCGGAATTTTACCTCTCCGCAGAGAGTCGTAGGTCCAACCCCTACTAAAATCAATACAATCCCGAAGGATTAGAGTGGATCCATTCCCGTTAATCACACTCCGTGGTCCATTCCCGTTAACCACATATTGGACTCAATAAATCCCGAAGGATTAAGGTGGATCCATTCCCGTTAATCACACCCCGTGGTCCGTTCCCGATAACCACTTACAATGAATGCATGAGCATACAATTCCCCATATATGCTAATGCAACAAATACATACCTCTCAAGTGTATGTAAACCAATCATAATATGTACATATATTTTCAAAATCATATGCACGCCAATCACATATTCATACATATTTTCTCAAACATATGTAAACCACACATGCGATACAAAACACATTCTCATCACGAGAATACATAATATAATCATGCCAAACATTCACACAATCCAAAACCAGGCATACACATATAAGACGGAAAAATAAAGGTGCCCTTACCTCAGCAAGCTTTCCTTAATCTCTTTCTCGTCTAAACTATTATACGCGCTACCTTAAGTTAAGCAGCGTATCATCAGTAAAATACTCCTCGATTATCCTATCGAAACGAAACTTGCTCTCAAAGCTCCAGAGGGGTCTAAAGTACTTTCTAAAGCTATCCCTCAATGATTTCAGGTTATTCCCATAGTGTTTAAAAATTCACGCAGTTAATTGTACTATTTTTATAACACGAAAATCATTTTGTTTTCAAATCATAAACTAAAACCATTTTGGATTTTCCACTTCAAGGACTTGTTTCACACACAACAAAACCATTTGAAACCCAACTAAAACTTTTCAAAAATATTATTTTATGAAAAATCGAAGTTTTCTTGCGTTACAAGTTACACATTTTTTTCTTCCTAATAACCTTTCCTATACTCATTTTTCCTCAAAACTAAGATTATCCAACACATACACAATTTTCACACAATTGTGGACTTAGAAAAAATTTTGGAATTTCCCCCTCACCACTAAAAAGGCCACGGCCAACATTTTGAAAAACACCCTCCCACACAAAATTTTTCACTTCTAAATGCATGGTAATATCCCATAATACCTAACTAGCACTTATCAAAACGATTTAAAAATTTTAGAGTCGAATCGCAAATTTCGAGAAATCTCAAATAAGGTTTTTCTTAAGGCAAGTGATCATTTTCTTTTCAAAACATCCCATAACCAATCAAGCAATTAAACAATGATCATGGGAAGCTATTTGCCTCTAAACAATTTTCGAAATTCGATTCCTCGAACCTTATATGGGTGCCACGGCCATTTGAGGCAAAAAGGGCAACCCTACACATTTTTTTCATTTGAAACCCTAGCCCACTTTCATTAGTTTGTAACGATATTCGATCGTGTACCCGACTCCTTTTGAAACTCGAAATAAATTTTTCTAAATTATGTTCTTCGAGTCGTTCAAGAACACGAGAATAATTTTTTTCTTATTTTTCAAAACAAATTTCATAATCACCAATCCATTTTGTCACAAAGCTTAAAACTAACTTCAAAAACCAAAATCATACAACACAATCATAGATATGATCATTTTAAGAATTTTTCTTCAAACCCTTACCAACAAAATTGTGAAATTTGAAATCACCATGAGAATCACTTACATGCTTCACTAATGTATCCTACATAACACTCTTAAACACTAATATGGAATCAAAACTAATTAAAACTAAATTCTAAATTTTTTTCTCTCAAGAACATAATCATACAACTCAAAATTCAAGAGGTTTTTCATGGAGAATAAGGAAGAGAAGGGTTAGTTACCTTGAGGAGATGATGATTCCTTAACAAGCAAATGATCCAAGCTTGATAGGATGAGAAAAATGAAATTTTGAAATGGATGAGTGAAGGGAGAGGGAGTTCGGCCGAGAGAGTAAGGAGAGGAGGGAGTAGTTTTTGTGATTTCTTCTAAGTCCACATATTGCTAAACCTCCTTACTATTTAAAAGGGTCTTGCTCCATCTAAGCCCTTGGATCAAAACCAAACTTGCAAGACTAAACCCTAGCCTTTAGATCAAAATAACTCATGATTGCTTTTTGAACAAATATCCACTTTACGCTACTCAGCTCATCGCGTTTGCTCTCGGCGAGTCGCACCTCGCTAACGGACGGAAATCTCAAAAATATAAAATCTAACCAATAAACGTCCGTCGTAAACCGTTTCCAAATATTATCGCTAAACTTTATTCTCCGACTGAAATTTATTTCCTTAGCTCCCAAAAATATTCTGAAACTAGATTCCAACTCGCGCCGATATATAAAGTCTCCAATTAAAATTTGACGGAAAACAGAAACCGTAAAATTTAACATCAGCGGGTAAAATTCCTACTTGTTTTTCCAAAAGCGAGAATAATCCAAAACTCGTTATTCTGACTACACATAAACCTTCTTATACTCAAAAGAAGACTACGACCCAAAAGTCTGTGCCTTTCCAGCGCACGAGCACAAAACAGGCTCCATTTCAGCAAAAATTCCATTAATGCGACGATACTCACAAGACCGCTCCACCAAAAACCCTAAAAACTTAGCCGACACTAAAGTTCCTTAGAAAAACTGTACAGTGGAATCTTGGGTCTTACATGAACGGAGTTAATAAAAAAGTTTTATAGTTGAATTGTCAAGTTTAATGTGCATCTAATTGGTTCCGAAATTCCTACTATCTTTATTAGACTGTTTGAACTTGAAAAAGATTTGACTAACTTACATTTGAGTGTTTTTTGTTTGATAGACTTCATTCGGCTATCTAAACATCAAATCGGCCTAACTTGGTTGCTTTCATTTTGGTAAATTTTTTAAAATACAACATGGTTAAAAGTTATATATTTGATGATATATGATCTAAATAGTATTTGTTTATAAGGGCTAACTTACCCTTATTGGACCATTCAAGTCACAAATCATATGTTTATATTATATTTGGATGTAAAAAGTAGAGCTGGGTATACGGGCTGCCGGGCCCCGTTTAACCCGCCCCGCATAAGTCCGTGTATTAAATGGGGCGAGCAATCCCGTCAATAAATCTAATCGAGTTAATATATATAAGTCCGAGTTCGGTCCGCATAAGTCCGCGGGTTAAACGGTTAACCCGCAGAGTATTATAAAAAAAATTAAAAATCACTTTTTTTAAAGAAAAAACAAAAATATTGATATAATAAATGTTAAAAAAAACTATATTGTTAACAATTTTATGTTACATCATATAAATCGTAAGTAACAAATTAAAAAATAAAGTTTGTGACATTTTTTGGTTTATCTATTTTCTTTAGCTAAGTAATACAATCAAAGAGATAAAATTTGTAATTAATTATATATATAAAAAATAAAATAAAACGGGTCACGGGCCAAACCCACGAAACCGCGGATTTAATCCGCATAACCCACGGTTTTAACGGTCCAACTCACATGGGTAAAAATATAAACGAGCCAAAAAATTGAACTTAAGCCCGTCAAAACTGTGCGTTAAACGGACCGGCCGGCAGACCTTGGCCCGTATACCCAGCTCTAGTAAAAAGGTGTGTTAAGAGTCTTATATTAGATCAATTAAATATGACATGAATATTTATTTATATGTGGAGATAATCACCATTGTATAAATCAATTTTGTAAGAATTGAGTTAGACACAAGTTAGTTATTGAGTACAATACATACCATTACAGAAGTTTTGTTTTTAATAGGAAATGATAGTGTTGTGTGGATGGAGATGAAATCTCCAATCTTCTTGTCACTCTACTTTTGACTTTTTGATTTTAACCATCAAATCAACTTAATGAGATGCGATTAACTTGTTCCAAGAGTAATTCTACCCAATAGTAATTCTACTCACCCAGTAGTTGTTCTAAGAGTAACTCATTTTACAACATTAAATTTCACCACCAATTCAATAAAAAGGTCTTTTCAAGTAGAACAACTCTACAATTTTTTTTTATAAAATTACAAATTTCACCAATTCATACACTATTTCAATTGATTAACGTATGATATGCCTTTCAAAAATACTATTAATGCCGATTATTTTATTACATAACTACAATTGACAAATTTTTATAAAAACTTGGTAGAATTGATCAAATCAATAAGAATTTTTAATGAGTTATTAAGTGGAATAATTCTACATAATAAGTTAATCCCTCCTCAACACATAGTATAGACTCATAAATCAATTGAAAATCTTGAATACTTAGAAAATCAATTGTAAAATGAAGAAACAGTATTTTTATATTAAAAAACAAAGAGAATAAATAAAGTACTCCTTTTTTCTTATCTTATCAACAAAATAACACATAATAAAAGTTACTATGTTTTGAGTCGTGATGGAATATGCTTTGAGTTTTACTACTAGAGGAACATAGGATCCAAATTTTCAGTGGCATGCAGAATCTTCTATTTCCTAGAGAGGGATTGATACAAACACATACTCTATCATGTTGTCTTCTTCAAGTCAATGTGCCTTTTAGTTACCTAGAAAAAATGCTACTAAACTGGGCTTGTTGTGTCCCCCTTTATTCTCTATTTTTTTTTTATTAAGTATTTTAGTGGTTAAAAATTTCACTATTAAAATAGATAAGTAGAATTATTGGGATTTAAACTACAACTTCTTACATATATAATGTAATATCCCTATCAACTGAGCTAAGCTCATAAAGTACACTTCATAAAATCCAACAATGAGGCGCACCACCAAAAAACTAGAACCCCTCGAAAGCATCACCACAAGTGGAAGAATACCCGATAAAAAAAAGAGGCAGAGGTCAACCAGAGATAGGACAAAACAATTAAATGGTGCTCCACCAGTTTTTGGTTGGCCTCAAGACCCCTGATGGATTGGACAGAGGTCTCACTCAACTGACTAACCTTCTTCTCAACTTTTTCTAGCTCCGCGAGAAGGTCGTAGATCTCGTCCTTGGAGCCAGGGGAGGTTGAGATCAATATGCACCGGGCAGGGTTCCAAACCCCTGACCCATTGAGACCCAAATAAACATAACTCATTCTCTATATTATATTCAAACTCAAAATTGTCCACTTATCTATCTCATGTCAATGGTACACTTCTAGCCTGTGTAGTGTGGACTACTGCAATTCATATACTTTTTTACACGATATCATATTGTTTGTTAAAGCTGTTATGAAGGGCATAAAGGGAAAAGCTGACAAGAATGATGACTCAGCAAATACAATCCCAACTAACTTGGATGGAAGAAGGAAAGGAAATAGGACACGTATTGCAAGCACTAGGCTAGATGGTTATATAACTAGCATGTGAGGGAGGAGGAATATTAGGCTATTGTTGATTGTGCTCTCATTTCTCTCTCTGATTATTCTCTTCCCTTTTCAGTTATTCTGTTGCATCTGATCCATTAGTGATCCTATAATAATACTATACACTCTCCTTTCCATTACTCAATTACTGTGATTCATATACTGTTACATTGGTGCTTTCACTTATACCATGGCAGAACATTCTCCGGTGATCAAAGAGCTCCAAGAAGGCATCCGATCCAACGCTGAAGCGATCGCACAGATGTAGTCCGAATTCCTCACTCAATTTCGTCGTCGGAGGTAGACACGGCGGAGCGCTTCAATCTCCTTCATGAAGCCATTGCAGCCTTCGTGAAGAAAGTCGATCCAGATTCTTCTTCCCATGGTACGATGAACTCAAACCGACCACCGTTTCAGGTCAGATCTGTCAAACTCGATTTTCCCCGATTCGATGGACAGAATGTGTTGAACTGGATTTTTAAAGCGGAACAGTTTTTCGACTATCATAACACTCCCGATGCAGATCGGTTGGTAATTTCATCGGTTCATTTGGATCAAGACGTCGTTCCTTGGTTCCAAATGATTCAGCGTTCGAATCCTTTTAGATCCTGGCAGGAATTTACGCGCGCGCTGGAATTGGATTTTGGCCCATCGGCGTATGATTGTCCTCGTGCTACTCTGTTTAAACTTGCACAGACAACTTCTGTTACTGAGTATTATCGAGAATTCAATGCTCTAGCTAACAGTCTATGGCATCAGCAATGAAGCTTTTCTCGATTGCTTCTTAAGTGGGTTGCAAGCTGACATAAGCAGAGACGTTATTGCCCTCTCACCCTCTAATTTACCAAAAGTGTTTGCTCTGGCCAAACTGTTTGAAGAAAAATACACGGCCCAATCCAAGCCCAAATACAGCCCAAACACATACAAAAATACCAATAACTACCAAACAAAAAGCCCCATCACCAACAAACCCGACCCAATATCCACACAAAACCCACAAAAAAACCAATTACCACCATTACTACCCACCCCAAATCAAAAACCATAATCCATCAGAAACATCTCACCGGCGGAGATGCAGCTTCGCCGGGACAAAGGACTCTGTTATTTTTGTGATGACAAGTTTTCACATACGCACCGCTGCCCAAATCGCCGGTTAATGACGCTGCAGTTATCGGACGGGGAAGAGGAAACCCTCGATCCAGATGCAGAAGACACTCCCAATTCCACTGATGGTGACGAAATCCAACACCATCTGTCGATGAACGCTATGAAGGGGAATGGTGGTATGGGAATCATACGATTTACAGGTATGATTGGTAATATTGCGGTCCAAGTTCTGGTTGATGATGGAAGCTCAGATACCTACCTCCAACCACGAATTGCACAGTTCCTTAAAGTACCAATTGAAGCAACACCCAAATTCCAGGTACTTGTGGGGAATGGTCAGTGTTTGACGGTGGAAGGAATTGTGCGTCAACTGCACCTACAGGTGCAAGGCCATGAACTCATTATACCGGCGTATCTGTTACCTGTTGCCGGCGCCAATTTAATTCTGGGGTCGTCATGGTTAGCCACGCTGGGACCTCACATAGCTGACTATGCCAGTTTAACTCTTAAGTTTCATCATATGGGGAAGTTCATTACACTGCAAGGCGAGAAGATAGCGAGTCCACAACAGTCCCAACTGCATCAGCTCAGAAGAATGCAGAATACCAATGCCATTGATCAGTACTTCACTATTCAGCTGATGGACTCAGTCATTCCTCAAGATACGTTGGCTGATTTACCAGATAATATTGAACCGGAGTTGGCAATTTTGCTGCATACTTATAGGGAGGTTTTCAACACACCTTCAGGGTTGCCACCACCAAGAGATCACAGTCATGAAATTCATTTGAAAGAAGGAACTCAGCCAGTGAAGGTCAAGCCATATAGGTACCCTCATAGTCAAAAAGAAGAGATTAAGAAGATGATGCAAGACATGCTTCAGCAGGGTATCATTAAGCCTAGCAATAGCCTTTTCTCGTCCCCTATTATCCTTGTGAAGAAAAAGGATGGTAGCTGGCGTTTCTGTACGGATTATAGAGCTCTCAACAATGTTACAATCAAAGACAGTTTCCCTATGCCCACTGTGGACGAGCTGCTAGATGAGTTACATGGAGCACAATATTTCTCAAAATTGGATTTGCGCTCAGGGTACCATCAAATTCTGATCAAACCAGAGGACTGTTATAAAACTGCATTTTGCACACATCATGGTCATTATGAATGGTTAGTAATGTCATTTGGCCTTACCAATGCCCCTGCTACTTTTCAAGCCCTTATGATTAAAATTTTTCAAAGTGCTTTGAGACGATTCGTTTTGGTATTTTTTGATGATATACTAGTTTATAGCCCTTCCTGGCAACATCATCTACAGCATCGAAAATGGGTATTGCAGGTTCTGGCCCAAAATGAGTTGTTTGCCAAATTGTCCAAATGTTCTTTTGGTCAAAAAGAGGTGGATTATTTAGGTCATATAGTCTCAGGCAGTGGAATCTCTATGGATGCTAACAAAGTGAAAGATGTGTTAGCATGGCCTACACCTACAAGCGTGAAGCAATTAAGATGCTTCTTGGGACTGACTAGCTACTACAGACGTTTTGTGAAAGGGTATGCTCAGATTGCTAGTCCCTTGACTGAATTATTGAAGAAAGATGCCTTTGTGTGGAACCCTGCAGCTGAAACATCATTTCAGCAACTCAAACAAGCCATCACCACTACACCAGTGCTCAAACTTCCAAATTTTGCTGAGCCTTTTACATTGGAAACTGATGCGTCAGGGACCGGTGTAGGGGCAGTACTAGGGCAGGGGGGACACCCTATTGCTTACTTCTCCAAAAAGTTGTCCTTAAGGAGACAAAAGCAGTCAGCATACATCCGGGAATTGTTGGCAATCACGGAAGCTCTAGCCAAATTTAGACACTATTTACTAGGTCATAAATTTGTGCTTAAAACGGATCAGAAAAGTTTGAGAAGCTTGTTAGATCAATCCTTGCAGACACCAGAACAACAAGCATGGTTACACAAGTTTATTGGGTTTGATTTTCAAATCGAATACAAACCGGGAAAGGAGAATATCCCTGCTGATGCGTTATCCAGGATGTATATGTTGGCATGGTCAGAACCCAAACTGCAGTTTCTACAAGATTTACAAAGAGCAGTACTACAGGATACAGAATTACAATTAATTGTGAAAGCTTGTCAAGAGAAGGATGAGGCTTATAGTTTGTATTCTGTCAAAGATGGATTGATCTTGTGGAAGAACAAACTAGTAATTCCCAACAATCAGGATATCATCACTCAGATTCTGAAAGAATTTCACACATCACATATTGGGGGTCATGCAGGAATTACTAGAACTTTAGCCAGGATACAGGCTCAGTTTTATTGGAAAAATATGAGGGAAGACATTAAAACTTATGTGCAACAATGTGTCATTTGTCAGCAGGCCAAGACATTGAACTCAGCCCCAGCACGGTTACTACAACCTCTGCCGATTCCAGATCAAGTATGGGAGGATGTAGCAATGGATTTCATCACAGGACTTCCTAATTCCTGTGGCTACACTGTTATTATGGTAGTTATTGACAGATTGACAAAGTATAGTCACTTCATGGCTCAAAAAACTGATTATACCAGCAAGTCAGTGGCAGAAACATTCATGAATCAAGTGGTGAAACTACATGGCATACCTAAGTCCATCGTATCTGATAGGGACAAGGTCTTCACTAGCTCATTTTGGCAGAATTTGTTCAAATTACAGGGCACCTCACTGGCTATGAGCACTGCATATCACCCTCAGACGGATGGCCAATCTGAAGCACTCAACAAATGTTTGGAGATGTATTTAAGATGTTTTACATTTGAGAACCCAAAAGGCTGGTATAAGTTACTACCAATGGCTGAGTATTGGTACAACACCGCATTCCATACTAGTGCTGGAATGACTCCTTTCAAGGCAGCATATGGCAGAGAAACCCCAACCATCATCAGATACAGTGCACAACCAACTGATCTTCCAGCTGTCAGGGATGAACTGCTGCAGAGAGAGGCAATATTGGACCAGTTAAAGGGCAATTTGCGAAGGGCTCAACAGATCATGAAAAGCAAGGCTGATAAGAAGCGAAAACAAGCAGAATTTAAGGTAGGTGATATGGTATTGGTGAGGCTCCAACCTTATAGACAACATTCTGTCAGTTTAAGAAAACATCAGAAACTTTCTATGCGCTATTTTGGACCTTTCAAAGTCCAGGCTAAGGTAGGATTGGTAGCTTACAAACTGGATCTACCTAGCCATGCCAAAATTCATCCAGTTTTTCACATTGCTCAGTTAAAGGAATTTAAGGGTGGCAGTGATGAACCTTACATTCCTTTACCTTTAACTACTGCTGACATAGGTCCTACACTTGTGCCCTATGATGTCCTAGATTGCAGAATGATTATGCAGGCCAACAAACTAGTACCACAAGTGCTCATCCAATTGGGTGATGACAGTAATGCTGAGATCAAATGGGAAAATTTCCAGGAGATCAAGGACAACTATCCTCTTTACAACCTTGAGGACAAAGGTTATCTTTAAAGGGGGAAGCATTGTTATGAAGGGCGTAAAGGGAAAAGCTGACAAGAATGATGACTCAGCAAATACAATCCCAACTAACTTGGATGGAAGAAGGAAAGGAAATAGGACACGTATTGCAAGCACTAGGCTAGATGGTTATATAACTAGCATGTGAGGGAGGAGGAATATTAGGCTATTGTTGATTGTGCTCTCATTTCTCTCTCTGATTATTCTCTTCCCTTTTCTGTTATTCTGTTGCATCTGATCCATTAGTGATCCTATAATAATACTATACACTCTCCTTTCCATTACTCAATTACTGTGATTCATATATTGTTACATTGGTTCTTTCACTTATACCATGGCAGAACATTCTCCGGTGATCAAAGAGCTCCAAGAAGGCATCTGATCCAACGCTGAAGCGATCGCACAGATGCAGTCCGAATTCCTCACTCAATTTCGTCGTCGGAGGTAGACACGGCGGAGCGCTTCAATCTCCTTCATGAAGCCATTGCAGCCTTCGTGAAGAAAGCCGATCCAGATTCTTCTTCCCATGGTACGATGAACTCAAACCGACCACCGTTTCAGGTCAAATCTGTCAAACTCGATTTTCCCCGATTCGATGGACAGAATGTGTTGAACTGGATTTTTAAAGCGGAACAGTTTTTCGACTATCATAACACTCCCGATGCAGATCGGTTGGTAATTTCATCGGTTCATTTGGATCAAGACGTCGTTCCTTGGTTCCAAATGATTCAGCGTTCGAATCCTTTTAGATCCTGGCAGGAATTTACGCGCGCGCTGGAATTGGATTTTGGCCCATCGGCGTATGATTGTCCTCGTGCTACTCTGTTTAAACTTGCACAGACAACTTCTGTTACTGAGTATTATCGAGAATTCAATGCTCTAGCTAACAGTCTATGGCATCAGCAATGAAGCTTTTCTCGATTGCTTCTTAAGTGGGTTGCAAGCTGACATAAGCAGAGACGTTATTGCCCTCTCACCCTCTAATTTACCAAAAGTGTTTGCTCTGGCCAAACTGTTTGAAGAAAAATACACGGCCCAATCCAAGCCCAAATACAGCCCAAACACATACAAAAATACCAATAACTACCAAACAAAAAGCCCCATCACCAACAAACCCGACCCAATATCCACACAAAACCCACAAAAAAACCAATTACCACCATTACTACCCACCCCAAATCAAAAACCATAATCCATCAGAAACATCTCACCGGCGGAGATGCAGCTTCGCCGGGACAAAGGACTCTGTTATTTTTGTGATGACAAGTTTTCACATACGCACCGCTGCCCAAATCGCCGGTTAATGACGCTGCAGTTATCGGACGGGGAAGAGGAAACCCTCGATCCAGATGCAGAAGACACTCCCAATTCCACTGATGGTGACGAAATCCAACACCATCTGTCGATGAACGCTATGAAGGGGAATGGTGGTATGGGAATCATACGATTTACAGGTATGATTGGTAATATTGCGGTCCAAGTTCTGGTTGATGATGGAAGCTCAGATACCTACCTCCAACCACGAATTGCACAGTTCCTTAAAGTACCAATTGAAGCAACACCCAAATTCCAGGTACTTGTGGGGAATGGTCAGTGTTTGACGGTGGAAGGAATTGTGCGTCAACTGCACCTACAGGTGCAAGGCCATGAACTCATTATACCGGCGTATCTGTTACCTGTTGCCGGCGCCAATTTAATTCTGGGGTCGTCATGGTTAGCCACGCTGGGACCTCACATAGCTGACTATGCCAGTTTAACTCTTAAGTTTCATCATATGGGGAAGTTCATTACACTGCAAGGCGAGAAGATAGCGAGTCCACAACAGTCCCAACTGCATCAGCTCAGAAGAATGCAGAATACCAATGCCATTGATCAGTACTTCACTATTCAGCTGATGGACTCAGTCATTCCTCAAGATACGTTGGCTGATTTACCAGATAATATTGAACCGGAGTTGGCAATTTTGCTGCATACTTATAGGGAGGTTTTCAACACACCTTCAGGGTTGCCACCACCAAGAGATCACAGTCATGAAATTCATTTGAAAGAAGGAACTCAGCCAGTGAAGGTCAAGCCATATAGGTACCCTCATAGTCAAAAAGAAGAGATTAAGAAGATGATGCAAGACATGCTTCAGCAGGGTATCATTAAGCCTAGCAATAGCCTTTTCTCGTCCCCTATTATCCTTGTGAAGAAAAAGGATGGTAGCTGGCGTTTCTGTACGGATTATAGAGCTCTCAACAATGTTACAATCAAAGACAGTTTCCCTATGCCCACTGTGGACGAGCTGCTAGATGAGTTACATGGAGCACAATATTTCTCAAAATTGGATTTGCGCTCAGGGTACCATCAAATTCTGATCAAACCAGAGGACTGTTATAAAACTGCATTTTGCACACATCATGGTCATTATGAATGGTTAGTAATGTCATTTGGCCTTACCAATGCCCCTGCTACTTTTCAAGCCCTTATGATTAAAATTTTTCAAAGTGCTTTGAGACGATTCGTTTTGGTATTTTTTGATGATATACTAGTTTATAGCCCTTCTTGGCAACATCATCTACAGCATCTAGAATGGGTATTGCAGGTTCTGGCCCAAAATGAGTTGTTTGCCAAATTGTCCAAATGTTCTTTTGGTCAAAAAAAGGTGGATTATTTAGGTCATATAGTCTCAGGCAGTGGAATCTCTATGGATGCTAACAAAGTGAAAGATGTGTTAGCATGGCCTACACCTACAAGCGTGAAGCAATTGAGAGGCTTCTTGGGACTGACTGGCTACTACAGACGTTTTGTGAAAGGGTATGCTCAGATTGCTAGTCCCTTGACTGAATTATTGAAGAAAGATGCCTTTGTGTGGAACCCTGCAGCTGAAACATCATTTCAGCAACTCAAACAAGCCATCACCACTACACCAGTGCTCAAACTTCCAAATTTTGCTGAGCCTTTTACATTGGAAACTGATGCGTCAGGGACTTGTGTAGGGGCAGTACTAGGGCAGGGGGGACACCCTATTGCTTACTTCTCCAAAAAGTTGTCCTTAAGGAGACAAAAGCAGTCAGCATACATCCGGGAATTGTTGGCAATCACGGAAGCTCTAGCCAAATTTAGACACTATTTACTAGGTCATAAATTTGTGCTTAAAACGGATCAGAAAAGTTTGAGAAGCTTGTTAGATCAATCCTTGCAGACACCAGAACAACAAGCATGGTTACACAAGTTTATTGGGTTTGATTTTCAAATCGAATACAAACCGGGAAAGGAGAATATCCCTGCTGATGCGTTATCCAGGATGTATATGTTGGCATGGTCAGAACCCAAACTGCAGTTTCTACAAGATTTACAAAGAGCAGTACTACAGGATACAGAATTACAATTAATTGTGAAAGCTTGTCAAGAGAAGGATGAGGCTTATAGTTTGTATTCTGTCAAAGATGGATTGATCTTGTGGAAGAACAAACTAGTAATTCCCAACAATCAGGATATCATCACTCAGATTCTGAAAGAATTTCACACATCACATATTGGGGGTCATGCAGGAATTACTAGAACTTTAGCCAGGATACAGGCTCAGTTTTATTGGAAAAATATGAGGGAAGACATTAAAACTTATGTGCAACAATGTGTCATTTGTCAGCAGGCCAAGACATTGAACTCAGCCCCAGCAGGGTTACTACAACCTCTGCCAATTCCAGATCAAGTATGGGAGGATGTAGCAATGGATTTCATCACAGGACTTCCTAATTCCTGTGGCTACACTGTTATTATGGTAGTTATTGACAGATTGACAAAGTATAGTCACTTCATGGCTCAAAAAACTGATTATACCGGCAAGTCAGTGGCAGAAACATTCATGAATCAAGTGGTGAAACTACATGGCATACCTAAGTCCATCGTATCTGATAGGGACAAGGTCTTCACTAGCTCATTTTGGCAGAATTTGTTCAAATTACAGGGCACCTCACTGGCTATGAGCACTGCATATCACCCTCAGACGGATGGCCAATCTGAAGCACTCAACAAATGTTTGGAGATGTATTTAAGATGCTTTACATTTGAGAACCCAAAAGGCTGGTATAAGTTACTACCAATGGCTGAGTATTGGTACAACACCGCATTCCATACTAGTGCTGGAATGACTCCTTTCAAGGCAGTATATGGCAGAGAAACCCCAACCATCATCAGATACAGTGCACAACCAACTGATCTTCCAGCTGTCAGGGATGAACTGCTGCAGAGAGAGGCAATATTGGACCAGTTAAAGGGCAATTTGCGAAGGGCTCAACAGATCATGAAAAGCAAGGCTGATAAGAAGCGAAAACAAGCAGAATTTAAGGTAGGTGATATGGTATTGGTGAGGCTCCAACCTTATAGACAACATTCTGTCAGTTTAAGAAAACATCAGAAACTTTCTATGCGCTATTTTGGACCTTTCAAAGTCCTGGCTAAGGTAGGATTGGTAGCTTACAAACTGGATCTACCTAGCCATGCCAAAATTCATCCAGTTTTTCACATTGCTCAGTTAAAGGAATTTAAGGGTGGCAGTGATGAACCTTACATTCCTTTACCTTTAACTACTGCTGACATAGGTCCTACACTTGTGCCCTATGATGTCCTAGATTGCAGAATGATTATGCAGGCCAACAAACTAGTACCACAAGTGCTCATCCAATGGGGTGATGACAGTAATGCTGAGATCAAATGGGAAAATTTCCAGGAGATCAAGGACAACTATCCTCTTTACAACCTTGAGGACAAGGTTATCTTTAAAGGGGGAAGCATTGTTATGAAGGGCATAAAGGGAAAAGCTGACAAGAATGATGACTCAGCAAATACAATCCCAACTAACTTGGATGGAAGAAGGAAAGGAAATAGGACACGTATTGCAAGCACTAGGCTAGATGGTTATATAACTAGCATGTGAGGGAGGAGGAATATTAGGCTATTGTTGATTGTGCTCTCATTTCTCTCTCTGATTATTCTCTTCCCTTTTCTGTTATTCTGTTGCATCTGATCCATTAGTGATCCTATAATAATACTATACACTCTCCTTTCCATTACTCAATTACTGTGATTCATATACTGTTACAAAAGCATAGTAATTAGTGTGTTATAATAATGTACTCTTAAAATGGAGAGACTTTTTCTCATGCATTTTTATTATTGCTAGGAATCACTGTGCGGCACTCTAGTCTCTAGAGTTTGCAACACTAACACATACTGTATTACATACCAATTATTTACGTTAGACCTAATATTTGTGTATATTTTTGTTGATATTTTCTCAAATCAGCCATAGAGAAAAAATATAGTAACTAAGATTGATTTTTTGTATGTTAACTTAATTTAGTAGTATTAATTAGAGTTGTGGTTAAAATATAATAATAGAAGTAGTATTAATTTTTTTTGGATACACAATGGATCTAACAATTTAAAAGAAGTAATATTTTATTTAATCTTTAATTTGATAGAATGTGGATATTTTATTTTTGCTTAAAAATGAAGACATATAATATTTTTCTTACTATATATATATATATATATATATATATATATATTTTCTTTGAATAGTGATTATAATTAAGGAGGAAAATACTGATCAAAATATTCAAGTTGGCATATGGAATACGAGTAATCTTCAGTTTTAAGAGGAAAGAGATTTGAAAGTTTGGAGTTTTCTGGCAAGGTAAATAAAATATGATTAATAATTTTTCTTTAAGAGTCGAACTCAGATACTCTCAAATAATTCGTTCTAAGAAAAGTTCAATAACCACTAAAATTTAATTATATTGAATTCTTTTGCAAGACAAATAGAAATCAAAAGAACCAAATTGCCTGCTGCAACTGATTCGCGCAATTACATACAGTAAACAATCTTAACAGTTCAAAATTCATTATCAGTGTAGTTTGAACACAATTTTATTCTCAATTATTTACTTTTTATCAGATAGTCAATAATAATTACTACATCAATTCAGCTACAATGTGTGTAATCCACTTTTCGGTAAACAAGAAATTTTAATCAAGGGGAGGGAAGGGATGATTACCATAATAATATATGTACAAATTTTCTATTATTGCTAGTGATAACTAATTTCTTTCAAAAAACATGTGAATTCTTCTCAATCGAAATTTTATCTCAAAAATATATAAAGGCACTACTAGAAATTTCGGTTTTAGCAACCGATTTAGCAACCGAAAAATTTTGGTCGCTATAGCAACCGATTTAGAGACCGATATTTTGAGCTTTAGAGTAAAAAAAAAATCGGTTGCTAAATCGGTCGCTACGTAATTTTAGCAACCGAATTAGAGACCGATATTTAGCAACCAATATTTCGGTCGCTGTAGAGACCGATTTAGAGACCGTTATTTGAGCTTCAAATTTAGAAATATTTCGGTTGCTAAATCGGTTGCTATAGAGACCGAATTGGAGACCGACAAATAGCGATAAATGATCCGACGCAAAAAAAATGTCTCATAAAAAAACCTTTTAGTTTAACTGAATGCATGCAACATTTCTTTCATCAATCTTATTCTCGCATTCTTCTCCACGATCCTTTTTCTCTCTACAATGTCTTCTTCTCTCACTCTTCCATCTTTTTCCCCAATCGATCCCTCTCCGTTAAAACCCACAATTTCCCTAAATCTAGGGTTTTCGCCACAATCTCCACCGGATCTCAACCTTCTATCCATGAAGCTTCTTTAGCTGATTATAAAGTTTCCAATGCATTCCTCTTCCCCGGCCAGGTACATTTTTCAATACGATGTTGTTAAGGAGTTCATTTTGATTGAAATTGAAAGGGAAAATATTTGATTGAATTGATTTGATTGTAGGGTTCACAAGCTGTTGGAATGGGAAAAGAAGCTCAGAATGTTCCTTCTGTTGTTGTTGGAATGGGTAGTTAGTTACTATTTAGTAGTTATTATGACTTTAGTTTTCAACCATTTTTGGTCAATTTTTTAATTTTTTTTTTCCCTTTCATATTTACGTGTTAATTGTTATTTTTTGATTCAGGTTTGATCTTCTTGATGTATGCATTAATGGGCCAAAGGAAAAGCTGAATTCAACAGTTATCAGTCAGGTATGTTTCACGGCTTTTGTTATGTTTATTATAATTGAAAATCAAGTTATATTTGATTGGTCCTAGGTTATGTTTTATTGAGGTAGAAGGGTTGAATGGAGTGAAATTGAGTGGAATGACATTAGGTGCCATTGTTTAGATTGTTTATAATATGATGGTATGGTATGATATTAGATGAAATATATTTCATCTGTTTTTTATGAAGGCTGTGATTGAATCAACTTATTATTTAGTGATTTATTTACCGTGCAGTTCACTTCCCAAACAACTGAAATCTAGTTTTTGTCAGTCCATAATAAGTATCTAAACAACGTATGATAATACTCTATTGCATTCCATCCATCAATCACTTACATTGATTCATTGCCTCAGTGTTCAATTACATTGATTCATAGCCTCAGTGTTCATACTGAGGTTCTGCATCATGTTGGTGTTAAAGCCTAATACTACTTTTTTTTTACCTAAGCTACTTTATATTCTTATAATCTTATTACTTGCACTAAGTTTCTTGGTTGATTTCATATGAAACCTCTTGATTTTCAGTGGATTTCAAATCAAGTAGGCATATGCAGCCTACTTGAAAATTTAGCACATGTGTATGTGTAAGTGTGTAACAAGTTGGGATAGCTTGAAGAGAGCCTAAAAGAGTAATGTCCATGAAAAATGGTAACACAGTTAGGTTCGAAACCGATATAGCTTAACATAGATTTCCTACTGAAAAATTAAATTTTCAGTTTATACCAGCTTTGTCAGATGGTTCTGTCGAGGAAATTTGATATGATTTGATCATTTGACTGTATATCTTTTGTTCTTTCAGGAGGATACAATATCTATAAACCACAATTGGTTCAATGCCTATAACCTTTCTTGGGTGGTAAATTGAGCAATGCAATCAAGTACATATTTGCGATTCAGTCAGACTCGAGGACAAATATAATTGAACTAAGTTTATCTCATGAATTTTCATGCTATGACAGTGGAATTTAATTTTAAGGGACTACAATGAGGCCAAGGAATACATAGAAGACATCAAGGATATATGTGATGATTTTGAAGGTCTCTGCCAGCGCAATCTTGCTGCTAACACAGGTACATTACCATGTATTACGAAATTTCAATATGCTGTTGGGGCAAACTATCTTAAATTTAAGATATATATTAATAATAACATAATCAGTAGTCATCCTATATTCATCATACATTTATTACTTAAGGATTTTGTGATAATCAACTATGTATAGAGGTCGCGTTAAATTTTATTAATATTGATGTCACTAGTTTGTGTAATCTGAATTACATTTTTTAATATTAATTCTTGCTAAAGCAATTGACCTAACCACATAAAACAACTTTTGTAGCAAGTTTAATAGAAACTACATTTGCATAACATACTATATCAGATTCAGGATGCTTTGAGTGATAACATCAGGTGAACTGACTTTACTCTTAAAACAGGGATGAATTTTTATGACTTCTTCACATTCATTTCATACTTCTCCTTGGCCAACTTGGTGCTGCTCTGAGGTAATTCTGTTTTGTGGAGTTTTAAAACAGTTTATAAAATTGTATATGTGCCACTGAATTCTGAGGTAATTTTGCTAAATATATGTCTGAACTATAGTATTTTTATTTCGGTTCAAGGTAATATAGAACTGCAAAATTCATGCCAGATTCAGTTCAAGGTAATTTCTTTTCCATATTGAGTACATATTATTTTTGTGTGTATGTGTAAGTGTGTAACAAGTTGGGATAGCTTGAAGAGACCCTAAAAGAGTAATGTCATTGTCAGGTTACTTTCCAAAAATAAAGAATATCCCTTATTCATAAGTAGTATGGATCAGTTTGGGTTAGTTTCTATCTTATAGGAACTTGTCAAGTGAGTTAAGCATTTAGTTGCTAATGAAAAAGTCCACATAAGTTTAGAGCTGCTTGTGAATAAGTTAGATAAGACAATTTCAATTTTATACAATAAGTAATCAGTTAACATAAGTGTTGATTATTTCCAGCACAATTCAGCAGTATTAATAAGTGAAAAATAAAAAATCAAACCAATAAGTGTTGATTATTTCAGGGCAATTCTGCAGTTCCAAATTACAAAACTTTCAATCTAAGATGCATACTCGGTTGTTGTCAATCTGGTAAACTCCTTCGGGATTAAAAGTACAAGTACAAGTCACACCAAAATGAGTAAAATACTTATCAACTAGCAACAATTCACCGTCGCTCTACACCAATATTTTTGTATCTCCCCCAAACACAGCCTCCGCCACCAAATCCAAACTTAAATCTGGTCCAACCGCAACAGTCCGGCCAGTACTATCAACAGCGATAGGCTGCCCATCGAAAACACAGACATCAGTGTAAGGCATCGGCGGTATTTCAGGCAACATCGTCCAGTTCTCATCACCGCTTCGAAAAATGGCAAGTTTCCCTGAAATACGTATAGTGAGAAGGAAACAAGCATCATTTCCATTGTGCAATGTGTTGTAAACAACAACCTTTTTCATCAAGATTGTGTTGAGAATGCAACATTTATGAGATTTGGAAGGGAAGTCACCGATGACGAACTCATGGCGGAGATCAAGTACATAGAGTTCGTTGATATCGATGATGAATTTAGGGAAATGAAGACGGATATTCTTTATTTTTGTATGTGTAAGTGTGTAACAAAGTTGGTATTTCTCATTTGGTGATTCTAGGGTTGTGTATTTACCGCATATGGTTGATTTTACAGTCAAGAGGTTTCGTTTAAGGTCGAATATCTACAATTATGTTTTGGGGATTTTGGCTGCATATTCTGTGGCGGAGCCTTTATACAGATTGATCATGGGAGTATCAATTCTAAATTTAGACGGGCAGACTCAACTTGCTCCGTTTGAGGTGAGCTATGACTCTGATCACTGAACATATGTTTCTAATGATTTGATTGTTGAAATGTGAAATTGCAATTGCTAAAGCTTATCAATTTTGCACGCAATACCTTTTATTTCTTCTGGTTAGACCTGTTTCGGAAGATGTTGACTATGCTAATTAAAGCTTTAATATCATCTATTGACAGATAGTTTCACTGATTGTTGAGGCTATTGCTTGGTGCTCTATGCTGATTTTGGTTGCGATTGAAACTAAAGTCTACGTCTATGAATTCCGATGGTTTGTCCGGTTTGGTTTATGCTGCTGTAGGGGGTGCTGTTATGTTCACTTTCATCATTTCTATCCAGGAACTTTATAGCAGGTTTGACCATATCACATATGTTATGTGGCTTCTTGGCTAATAGTGTTTTGACGACATTTTTTTTCTCAGTCTAATGCTCTTGTTTACTTTACAGATCGGTGTTGTATTTGTACATCAGTGAGGTGGTCTGCCAGGTATTTTTTACTCCTCAAATTTAGTGAGATTTGTTGGTTGTGTTTTTATTGTTAAACCAACTGGGTGATTGGTACTTAATGTTCTGTTTGCAAATCCAAAATACACTTTTGAAGCTAGCATCAGGCTCCTGATGACTCTTGTGGCCCTTGCAAAGCTTTCAAAAAGAAAGCTACTTTATGTCTAAAGTTGGCAGTGGTTGTCTTAATTGGTTCAGATTCAGAGCGGACCTTTGTTGAAATACAAGCTTTCTCCTTTGAATTGTTTTGTTGCATAAACCTGTAATGTGTTTTAAAAAGGAATATATAGGGATAGCAAAAATCATAGATAGAGTCCGTGGATTGTTGGCTACTAGGACATTGTAACTTGATATACAGTTCTGCTCCATATGTGTGCATTTATACTATCTAAGCATGTGTGGTACAATTTGTACAAGCCTGTCTAAAAAATTCCATTACACATACACATTAACCTGACAATGACATTACTCTTTTAGGCTCTCTTCAAGCTATCCCAACTTGTTACACACTTACACATACACATGTTTGGACAAGTCTAGCTAAATCAATTCAGGGTGTAGAGAAAATGAAGAATATCACCACCATTTTAGTGTTCTCATCTCAAATTGTTTGGAAGATATTCAGAGCCTCTATCAAAGTGAGTATTCTAATCATGTTGGTTAAGTTTTAATGTTGATTAACTATTTTTTTTGAAATTAGAGCTTATTTCTACATAGATTTTGATTAGAGACCCAATTATTGTGGGACAATGACAGTTCCCTGTTTGCTTGGCAACTTTTCCATGATAGGATACCGACTCGGGTTAACCTTCGCCGTAGACAAATCATAAATGTGACGGGGGACTTTTCCTGTGCCCTTTGTGGAGGTGTGATGGAGGATTCCCAACACTTGTTCATCTACTGTGATGTCGCATTGAAAGTTTGGTTTGCAATGTTTGATTGGTTGCAACTGCCATTCTTACTTCCCCATAATGTTCTCTCAATCTTTAATTTTTTAACTCAAAACAGGGGAAAGAAACTGAGGAAGGGGCTGTGTATGATTTGGAATGGGGTTGTATGGGCTATTTGGCGGCATCGAAATGTGGTTATTTTTTACAATGGTAGAAGGGATGCAGCGGAGATAATTGAAGAAATTAAAGTAACGACATGGAAGTGGTGGATTAGCCAATCAAAGGTGTCGAACTCATTACTTTATGAATGGCAAATGGAGCTGATCTTATGTATGGTGAGATAATCGGGTAGTGTGTAGCGGTGTTTGATTGGGTTGCCTCTGGTTTTTTGGGTCTGCTGTGCTGGTCTTTTGGTTTTGGCTTGGCAGCACCTGTTTTTTAGTCTTGTGGTTGTAGTTTTTAGGCTTCTGGTGTATAGTTTTTTCTTTCCTTTGGCCTTGGCTGCTGTTGTATTTGTAGTGGCCTAGCATTCCTTATGCTAGTTCCCTTTTCTTTTCTTTCATTAATAAAACTTTAGCCTTTATTAAAAAACAAGTAGATTCATCAAGTCAAGTCCATTGCTTTGTCTGAAAGTAAGAGCACTTGATTTTATGTAATTCGACCAATTACCTCTTTTAATGTCTGCCATAATGGAAGTTCTATATTATGGAAGGTAATTTGTAATATACTAATATCATTTTTGGAACTAAAGAAAAAGAGCATGTTTGATTAGTTAAATCCAAATGGAAATAGATAGCTTTTCCCTGAAAAGTTGTGTTAAATTTCATGACTGAACATGTGGTTACTCGATGGTACCGAGCTTCATAATTGCTTTTTTTTTAAACAATTAACATGTGTTAAATTTCATAATTACTTCTTAGTTCTTAAGAATATACTGCATAACATTTTTTACCAAGAAATGATTGTTTAATTTCAGGGTCTATTCAATAAGAACCTTGACTTCCTAGTTTAATTTGCTTTTTATAATTGCGAATTTCAGGGTCTGGTACATTCGATACTAAATAGAGTATCATTTATTATCATTTAACATCTATAGTCTCCCACTTGGTTATGAGTTTACACTGATTATGTATACCAACTTTGGAATGTTGTATTGTTATGCAGTTTCAGTACTTTTCTTTGAAAAAGATGCATATATTGTGCATGAGGTTGCAACTCATAGACAAGTATAGCTAAATCAATTCAGGGGTAGAGAAAATGAAGAATATCACCACCATTATAGGCGCACGAGTACCAGGTTATTATACCAAATTTTGTTTCTACTTATTGAACGATAAAAAATATATTAAAGAAGGAACAAGCCGAAGTAAAACTAGACGGAAAAATAAGCCAAAATATGGAGACTTCTTTACACAATAAACCACGTCTAATTCCAAAAAGTGAAACACGAATAAGCAAAGTTAAGGCTAAGCAAAATACGTAAAGACACAATTGTTAATATAAAGTTGAAATCAATGATTTATAGTTTTATATTATAAATTCAAAATAAAAAGTAACAAAATTTTCAATCAAATTTAGGAAGAATGATTTTTAACATCATTCTAATTACTCGTTGAATCTCAATATGTTGGGAAGATTCTTCTTCTTCAGGAAATTTATTCAAATCAAATTCATAATTTGCATCTTCATTTAAATCAAAATTCTTCGGTATTTTTTATGAAACTTCTGCTTCTCCATTGTATTCTTGTTCTTGTATCTTCTCAAACGAGTCTTCAATTATTTCTCCCATAAAATTAGGAAGAATGATTTTTAACATCATTCTAATCACCCGTTGAATCTCAATATGTTGGGAAGATTCTTCTTCTTCTTCTGGAAATTTGTTCAAATCAAATTCATAATCTGCATCTTCATTCAAACCAGGATTCTTTGGTATTTTTGATGAAACTTCATCTTCTCTAATGTATTCTTGTTCTTGTATCTTCTCAAACGAGTCTTCAACTATTTCTCCCATCAGCAGTTCCAATGAGTCTTCCACTCTTTCTTCCTTTTCAACCTTCATGGAGTCTTCTATTTTTTTTTCTTTTATTTTGCACTAAGACATTCTTAACTTACTACTCATCTTATTTATAGAATTTTAAAGAAACAAACTTTGTTTAAATTTGAATATATCAAAATAATTTTTTTTTTGTTGGAAGAGATATATATGAAAATAGAAAGAAGATTAGAAGAAACAAAATTTAGTTGAAATATTTAAACCAAATTAATTTATATTTTTTTTTTACCCAATAAAATGTTAGTTTTTATTATACTGAATGTTTATCTTCTTAATTAATGAGCTTTTATAAGTTTGTACCCATAAGAATAAGATTATCTTTTAATAAAAAAAAAAAAAAAGGTTTCTCTCAAACATAAAACACTGATCAAAAAGAAAAGGAAAACCACAAAACACTGAAAACCTTTCTCTTCCTCTACACAACAACCTACTATTTTCTTCTCTTTAGTTTGTTGTTGAAAAAGGAACTAATTCAAGCTTCTTCTTCCACTATTTTCTCACGCCGGCATCACTCCACCGTGAATCCTCCGCTTCCGGCCACTGTTCAGCCATCTACAACCTTCCTCCGGTCTCAAAGCAACTAATTGCAGCCTCCAAGAACATTATAGCAACACCAAGGTAATCAATAAAAAAACACATACGGTTTAGGGTTTTAGAATTGGGATTTTTCTTGGGTTAACAGGGACGGAACTAGGTATATCTATTTAGGGGCAGTCGCCACCCCTAAAGTTCATAAGTTTCTTATACATGTATACTAAGGTTATATAACCGCCCCCTAAAAGAGATAGAACCTCTAGAGTTGTTTTGTCGGCAGAGGTATTGTTTGCAGGTGAAACATTATTTGAGTAATGAGTATTTATAGTAAATAATTCTATGAAGGTGCTACTTGTAACATTTCTAATTAGTACAAGTAGTAATTTGAGTAAAATTAAATAATTTTCTTGCTGCATATCATTTAAATCGAAGCACTTTTATTGGTTTTGCAGCCCCCTATATCCACATTAGTTGCATTTAAATTTATTCTAAGTTTTTGGTTAGAGCTTAAATTTAAATCGAAGCACTTGTTATAGCTACCAGTTTATCCATGTCTGTGATGTTGTTTTGACTTTATCAATATTGCTGCATTTGTATTTTTAGAGTATCTTCTTTATATTTATGTGAATTCAAATCCCTCTTACTAATCATTTATCCCAAAGCATATTCTCTCACTCCTTGTGATGGAAGATCCAGAAATTATAGCTATACTATGTTCATTTGCTTGGTGTTTGTCTATGCGGTTAGGAATTGGTTCAACAAACTTCTAAGTTGAGGTTATTGCGATGTTATATTGCTGGAACATACTTTACTGACATAGAACTTGTGCTTATATTTGATTTGGATAAATTGTTTTTATTATCTTCATTTTTCGTTCATTATATTAGTTCTCGTGAATTTTGGTACTTCCGAAAATGTTTTTATCTTTACCCTTTTGATCATACTGCAAATTTTGAGATTATTTTAGTTACTTTTGATCATCATTTGTACTAATATGCAATGTTGTCAAATAGCGGTGATAGCGGTGTTATAGCGCTGTAGTATAACATATGAATTCAACTATTGATTAGGCACATAGATAATTATTCATTGTATGCTTTCTGTCAACTGTTTACAGGTGATTACAGGCTTTTTCATCGCTTGTTCTCGTGCTCCATCACTTGGTTTTTCAAATAATTCCAGCCACCTTTTACTATCTACAAGGTATGTTCTTTATTTTGTATTTGATAATCTTGAATGCCCATCAAATGAATACTTATGTTCAAGTAAAGGAATAATAGAGTGCCCTTAAGACACCTGTTAGCAAATGCCACTAATTTTAAACATTTTCAATTTTGATATAAATTTAACAAGACATAAAATTTTCCATCAGATGGTAATGTAAATTGTGTTCCAAGAGTGAACTTAAAATATCATTAATAGGTAATACTGTATTGACAAAAAATGAAGCTAACTAATAATGATTACCATTTGCAAATGCAGAACCATTTGCAAATGCAGAATGTCTTCTACTGGTTTTGCAGTAACCTTTGTAGTAGTGTTCTTTGCACATGTTGTGCATAATTCACTATTTAATAAATTTTGCTTTTAAAAAAAAAGTTTCTTTTTTGTTTAATGATGTAAATTAAATTTGTTTGGCTTCTAGTTCTAATTTATATATTCTTTGTTTTGTTATAGACGGAAGAGAATGGCACTCCCCCCGCTCCTTCAGATTTGTTTCTTCACACACACCAACATCGCAAGAATAAGTCTTGGGTTGATCGAAAATCAGAACATGTCTATGTAATGAGTTCTCAACTTTAAATAATATTTCTACTTCAAGTTGATTTCATTTTATTTTACTTATTTTTAAAATATTAATTCGCCTTATATTTGTGTCAATATATAGGGAAAGTATAAACGTAGACGGGAAGAATTAACTCAACAAGCATCTTTAGAAGGAACTCAGCCACCAAATGACATAGATGTGTGGACTGAGGTTGCAGGAATAAGGAAAGGACATATATATGGTCTTGGGAGTGAATCATCTGCATTTGTAGGCCGGCGAAATTATCGTGGTTCAAGCTCCGCTTCAACTGAATGGGTGCAAAGACATGAATTTGAAGAACTGAAACTTGAAAGGGAAGAAATGAGAATTGAAAGGGAAGAAATGAAAAAGGAAAGGGACGAACTACGTGCTATGGTAAAACAATTGATGAAAAAATTTAATTTTCGGCCCAAGTCATATACTAGAGATCAAGTTCATGAAGATGATGTGGTTGATGATAATGATGATATGGTTGATGATAATGAGGATGTGGCTAATGATAATGATGATATGGTTGATGAGGATGTGGCTAATGATACTGATGATTTGTCTGATGATTATAATGTCGTGTTTGATGATGAAGACTTAGAGCAAGAATGACAAATATAGTAGTGTGACTTACTTTAGTATGCAAGAATTGAAAGGAATTTATTCCATCTTTTTTGTGTGTCCGATGATACTTGCTAGATAGTGATAATTTAGTCTTGATTATGTTTTGGATTGATATTTTTCTCTAAGTATTTGATAATATTTAAACATATTATGCTTATATTGTTGTGTTCATGTCTAATTGTTTGGTGTTTACGAAATAGTTGATTAGATTTGAAAAATTGCTTTATTGAGAATGTAAATCAATAATAATAATAATTGTTAAAAAAAATATTAGAGACTGAAATAGAGACCGAAATTATTACAAAGTGTTTTTCAATCGGTTGCAAAATTGGTTGCAATGAGTAAAGAAAGTAATGCAAATCAGTCACAAAATCGGTTGCTATAGCGTCGGACAAAGCATCGCAAACATCGTCGCAAATTCAGTCTTTAAATCAGTTGCTATTTCGGTTGCTATTTCAGTCGCTAATTCGGTTGCTGAAATCAGTCGCTAATTCGGTTGCTATGAAATCGGTTGCTAATTTGGTTGCTACAGATTAGCGACCAAGGCTTTAGCTACTTCTTTAAATCGGTTGCTATATCGGTCGCTAATGTGATTAGCGACCGATTTTGGATTAAAATCGGTTGCCAAATCGGTTGCTAAACGCAACTTTTTTAGTAGTGAGGATATATGATTATTATCTTATTCCATACGAATGTTTTATTTGACAATCTTTAATATACTATATTACTTACTATTCATCATGGTAACCGGTTATTGCAAGAAGAAAAACGGTAGGATGGAATTATACAAGTTGGAAAAGTCATCATCGTGTGAGGGCAACTTGAATTAAGGTTAATGTTGGCATTAAGGAGAGTCCAGTTTGCGGGACCCACAATCCCCATCTTCTTAAAAGTTTATAAACGATAACATAACATCACCTAGGGGTGTACGTGGGCCAGATTGGATTGGGTTTGGCCAAAATCGAAATCCGAATCACATAAGTTATTATGGGTTGGGTCTAATAAAATAACCACCCGTTATAACATTGGGCCGGGTTGGATAAACCCACTAATTTCTAGGTTGGATTGGGTTGGGTAGTGGGTTACCCGAACTATTTTTTTATTTTTTTATATTAAAAATATAAATATCGAATCATCATATTTTTTCATAAAAATAACTCAACTATTGTATTTTTTTGAAAAATAGTGTTACTTTTTTTCACTATAAAAAATAATCACCTATTTTTTATGTATACCCACTAATTTATGGGTTGAATAGTGTGTTATCCAAATGATTTTTTTTCCTTTTTTATAATATCAAATGACTAAACGAAGAATCATCATATTTGTTTATGAAAATTATTCAATAATTTTATTTTTAAAATAGTGCGATGAATTATCATATTTGTTTATAAAAATTATTCGATCTTTTTATTTTCTTAAAAAATAGTATAACTTATTTTCAATATAAAAATATTTATTGATCAAATGGCAAAATCTTTAGTATTTTCATAAAACTATTTCAAAAAACATAACACTAGTGGGTCGGTGGGTTTTTTGGGTTGTGTCTGATTTTACCCGAAACCCAAACTTTTTTTATGGGTTTTTCATTTTTGAAATCCATATCCACCCACTTGCCCGACCCAACCCACTTTTTTGGGTTGGATTGGGCGGGTTTGACCGGATCGAGTGGGTTTGCCCAATCCATGTACACCCCTAACATCACCCACTCCCTTCACTTACATTTTTCCTTTTTCCCCCTTTTTTATCTTAAAATATTAAAATATGTGGTTAAAATATTAAAATATGAGGTCAAATTTATACACGATAACATTTTTTCTTTCTTTGTCAAAAAAAAAAATTTCCTTTCTTAATAAATAATAAAATTTATATCAAATTTATATTTAAAATAATAACTTAAATTCATTAATGTAATATATTCATTGTATATTATTATTAAATTAATTTTTAACTTTTAGAATTTAATTTCAAATTAATTTTAATGTCTGTATTTATTTTTTTGGTTATCATAATACCGCTATGAAGCTTTTGTTGGGGATAACCCACAAAGATGAACAACAAAGAACACTAAGAAAGAAAAAAGAAAACTATGAATTGAAACTTTGAAGAGAATGAATTAAAGAAAAAAAGGTTATCTTTATTAATCACAAAAGTCACCATTATATAGGTGAAGGAATGTTACAATTGGATAGACTTGAACTTCTAGTTACTAACTAACTAACTCCTATCAACAGAATTAACTAACTAATAACACATATATATTTGACAAAAGAAAAAAACAATCGTAACTGAACCAGGAGGTTCAGAACCTACGTTGGCGTCAGAGGCTCTTAAAGATCAGAGTCTTGTTGGCCATCAGAAGTCGTTTGCTTCAGAAGCTGCAGAGGTTGAATTACAAATTCAACAGCTTTTACCACCTTTAGCGATGATTAATCTCTGCTGAGAAATATGTGGAATACACAAAGTATGAGTATGTAATGTAATATATATTTTTGCGTCAAAGTATACATATACGCTAATAAATATAATAAAAAAGTACAAACAATAACATATATTGAAGTATAGCAAAAACCAATTGAAGAGAAATGAAAAAACTTGAAGACGGAGCGTGAAAGGAGGTTGAGAAATGAAACACCGGAGACTCAAGAGGTAACATAATGTCTTCACATATCGTAGATATATGATACATGTGATGGTTGGTATTCTAACCAGGGGCGGACCTGTTCAAGGCATGGTGTGGCTATAACCACACCAGCCTAGCCTAATTTTTTTTGAAAAAAAAATAAAAAATATTTTATAAATAATTTTAAGTAATTTTATACACATATTTATACAAATATTAATATAAATATTAATTTATAGTTTATTATTGATGATAGTAAGTCTCTCATACACTTATTAATTTAAACATTAATGCAAATATTAATTCATAGTCTATTATTAATAATTTAAAGTCTTTCACTATACGTAAAATATTATTTTAAGTTATAGGATACATTTGATCTGCTAAAAATAAGGGACTGAACAAGACAATTTCAGTTGTCCTGTGTTTGATTTCAAAATTGTTACCGGGACTAGACAAACTGAGTGTCAAAAAAAGTAGAAAACTAATTGAGTGTGTCATATTGGGTAAAATTACGAATTGAACAAACAATGACAAAAATATGTTTAATTAATATTTAATTTTTTGAAGTAAGATAATCTAGACAAATTGGAATAAAAATTAATAAGTTATAAGCTAGTATAATTTTGAGTTCTATATATTTTGGTTCAAAGTATGATATTGTGAAGCATCAAACAATAGTGATATGCATGATTTAATAGTTATAGTCTTTTTTTTTAATAGAAATTTTGTGATTTTTTTGATATAGTTTGTTGGCTTCTTTTTTTTAATAGAATTTTTTTTTGATTTGTTGGTTTTTTTAATATACATATTGTATTAGTAGTAATTTCATATATTATTTGTTGCTTAACTGAACTGTCAAAATGAAGAATTTTTTTTTCAATAACGCTTAAGATTTTTAGCCCCACCAATTATTTGAAGTCAGGTTCGCCCCTGATTCTAAAACATGATTACATTAATCAAAATTGCTAATTGAGCTCGTTTACCTTTTTGGACATTGGATTAATTAATCATGTTATTTTACATTTTTTAAAAAAATTGTAATCTTTTATAGTCTTCTTAGCATACATTAATTGTGCTGATAAATATTTTTTGATTAATATATGCATTCCTGCTTTTTCCAAAAACAATTATAAATAATAATATTGTCAAAAAGAAAAAAATTATAAATAATAATAAAAAAGTCTGCATATGCTTCTTTGCACACATGTTAACAATTTTTCAAATTAAATACAAGTTTGAGTTTGCCAAAATTAAATTAACATTATTAAGTGTAATTTTGTATTGTAACGCTTTCTTCCACAACACCACACACACAGCACACACACCCTCCCATCTTCGTCGTACTCTGTCACTTTCTGTTTCAATCTTTCTCTCTCTTCCACCGGTTACCGTCTCACCAAGTACCCCACCCTTACACGTGCTTCCTCCTCTCAAAAACTCTCTCACACGTGCCATTTCTCACCCATACAACTCCCTTCCTTTCTGTGGTGCAACAAATAAAAAGTTAGAGAGAGAAAAACTCTCCTAACTCACTCTTGTGGAATCAATATATAATAGTCACAAAAAAAAAATGAAAGATAAAACTTAAAAGCATCAATTTTTTTCTTTCTTAGTCTTGCCCATGTAGTAAGACCAAATGGGTTTACTCTTCAAAAACAAAATTTTCAATCTTTTGGCTTTTTCTTCACTCTTTATAAAAACTTGATAATCCAAAAGATCATTTCTTTATATTTATTTTTTGAGAGTGAATCTCGTGAGTTTTCTTTATTGTTTCAATCTTGCACCGATGAGGATCCGTAAAAGACAGGCTATTTTCTCTTCTTCTGAATCTATTTCATCTTTGCATCTCTCAGATCCCCACCAGTTTAACCGGTCACCGGTCATGGTGCAACTCGGTGAAGAACAACCTACTCATGTTTCAGCTGGTTCTAACTTAGATCGTTATCAACCGTCTGATCAAACACTCCCACTGATTGGGAAACTAAACAACGGTCACGATTATCTCTCCGACATCGAGGAAAGTGGGGTACACAAACACCACAACAAGCAAGAACAAGAACAAGATCCTTTGGTAAGTGAAAAAATTAAAATAACGTTTTTGATTTTTGTTTATGTTTTTATTTTTTATTTTTAAAAAATTTAATGATTTGGGATTTTACAATTGCATTTTTATCCAATCTCTTGAAAGTGGTTGTCCCTTGGTGTCAAATTTTATTTATTTATTTTTTCTCTAAAAAAATAAAATAAAAATTATTTCTTCACACCCAGAAAGGGTTGTGAACTCTTACATCTATGAATTTTTTTATATGGTTTGATTTGATTTTGTAGGATGATGATAAAGTTAGAGAACAAGGCAAAGAGAGTGGAGACTTTGGAGATAACAAAAGTAATCATATCAGGTGAGAATAGAATGAAGCTCAAACTTTTTTTTTTCATCTTATTTATTCTTTCATGAAATAGTAAAAAGTTCAAGTTTTTTTTTTTTAACCAGCTTCCAAAAAGAATTTTTATTTATTTATTTAACATTAGTATTGAAAAATATTAATACTGTTGAAGTTGTTTTAATTAAGAATTTTTGTATATTAATATATTATATTATATATATAATATATATAACCAAATTAAGCCCATCCTTTCTTTTCTCTAAATTGGGTAGCTACCATTTTGCACTTGAGGTGCACTACTAGCTATAACTGGTCCCCATCTATATATTGCACTTTGTTCCTCAACAATAATATTGCACTCCTATTTATTATCTTCTTCATGTCACTTATTATTAATAATATTCTTCTATATATGCTGTAAATTTCATTATGTATGTGTGATTTTTGGTCTTAGCAAAGGAGACATCTTGGTTGTTCCTCAAGTCTTGCCATCATCATCAAGTACTTTTGCTCAAGGTAACAATGATTACTATAGCAAATACTTGGTTAATGGTTATTATTCTATGTGTATATTTACATTGTTTGTGAGAATGGTTTGTTTGATTAGAATTAGAGTTTGGTTATAATGTAGATGGGAGATGGTGTGAGGGAGAGAAAGCTATTCCTTTGAAGAAAAGGAAAGGAAGGTTAGAGAATGTTGGGATGGAGACTAATGATGGTACTAGTAAGAAAATGAAGACTAAGATGAAGACGAAGATGAATAAGAATTGTTCTATGGGAAAAGATGACGAAGATGAAGAAAGCGAAACGAAAGTGAATATTAAGAAGCGGGCGACAAAAAGGGGAAGTGCATTGATGGAAGGTTCGAGGTGCAGTCGTGTTAACGGAAGAGGATGGAGATGTTGTCAACAAACACTAGTTGGTTATTCACTTTGTGAGCATCATTTAGGGAAAGGAAGGTTGAGAAGTATGAGTAGTGTTAGAAGTAGATCTAATATTGGATTTTCTACTAATGTTGCACCAAATAATGTTGTTGATCATAGTGTTTCTAATTGTGATCTTGAAAAGAAAATCATGTTTGGAAATGATGTTGTTGATGATGATCATTTGGACAATGATGATGAGAAGAAACCGGTTGTGATGATTGCAAAGAAGAGAATGAAGCTTGGAATGGTTAAAGCTCGATCCATGAGCAGCTTATTGGGACAGACAGACAACAAAGTTGCTTCAGTTGATGAGAACAATAACAAGTAAGACTGAAAAATTACTACAAGATTATTAATATTATTACATGTATTTTATGTTAATTTAAAGAAATTTTAATGCTATAATTTGTATTATTTTGGTGCTAGTACTATATATTATGTCCTATAAGCTTATGTTTTATTTTGGTACGTTGTTATGCGGTGTAATATATAAATTATGATTTTCTTAATATGAAAATATGCTATTTTGGCAAAATAATTAAATGTGAATGATGCTAGATTAGTTTTGTGTGTTTTCGTATGTGCACATTTTTTTGTTACATTTTCCAACGGATATTTTAGTTTACCTAAGATGATTTCAAGATCATGAATGTTATAATGTGTCCTTTTTTTTTATTTACCATAACTTTATCATGATAAATTTCATGTGAAGATTTGTAGTAATTGTCAGAGAGACAAGAAACCGGACAATAATTTTACATGTATGAAATATGAATGATTAACCGTTTCATGTGGACTTTGGTCAAGTCACCCCATGCATATATAATGAATGATTTTCAACGATTTAGTTCACGAAATTTGTTGAAAATTTTCACACGTGATAGGAGAATATCGTATCTCTTTGATGATATTTGCAATGGGGATTGAAAATTTGTTACTTACAAAGTTGTAGTTTTCGACATGCGCATTGTATTTCTGTTGCTGTTTAATGGATAGATATCTACATGCATATATGTGTAGAATTTATTAAGTATTTTTTTAAATATTTATATTAAGTATTTTAAACATCATCTTTTTGGTGTTTTATAGAATTAAATAATCTACATGCATTTAAGTGAAATTTACTAATATATGTATAGTCAGCAATTATGGGAATATTCTACACTATGATAAATTGGAGTTCGGTTATGAATCAAATAAAGCGACTAAAAAATTAATTTGATCATAGATAAATTTAGATGATTTCAATTGATTGAATTATTATATATCACTTGATTAAAACATATATTGAGGATATATAAAGCATATTGTTATAATAGAATTTGCAAAAGTTTTAGATTAATCAAGGTAAATGCCTTGTTTTAGATTGACAGTGGAGAGAAAAATCATCATAAGTATGTGGCATTGTTGAGAGTAATCTATGTGTATTATGAGCAAACACTAATGGTTAAATTCAGAGTGATAATTATCAAAAATTTAAATTTTTCCTAGCAGTATAGTTTGGAGTATAATTTTTTTTTTGAATTGGATTAAGTGTAGTTTGGCTGCAATACATATGGACCGTTCAATCTATTTATTTCTATATTTAAAATTTAAGTTTAAAATCTTGAGACTATCCAATCAAAATTGAACGATTCAAATATAGTTGATTGAAGTGCAGCCACAACCTTCTCCCTGCCCACAAATTAAATTCATGAATATTTAATAAGATAGAATATTGTATTATTATGTATGCTCTTATTATTATTTTATACCTATTAAAAGTGTACATATTTTTAGACTGGATGCATATTAAAAAGCTTATAATTTTAAAAAAATTATGTCAAACAATGCATTTGGTGTTCTTGTTAAGCATACTAAAAATATAAGTAAAATACAATTTGTGAGTTAGTTCAGTGGTGATTGACGCTGAACTTGGTAGGGAGGACCACAGTTCGATCCCCGCAACTGCAATCGGGAGGAGGCTGGAACCACTTGATATCAGAACTGACCTCCGAACCATATTAAACTGATGATACAAATAAAAAAAAATAAAAATAGAAGTAAAATATAAATTTAATATTGATAAAGACAACTTTTTACACTTTCAATATATTAAATGCACGAATTTCAAGATAAAATTTATGTGCTTAACTATTTAGAAAATGCTTGCGTCTCTTTGTTAAAGGAGACTCGATCCTCTGCAATACATTTTCTTCTGCGGTTAAATCTTAGCCACAACTTTATTTTTCTTTACTATTTTAATATTTTTATTAAAAAAATGAATGGATGGATGGAGCACTGAACCTCCTGCAGTGGAAACTATAGGGAATTCAGTCTCGTGTCAAAGGGAGACCGGATGCAATATAAGGCAGAACAAAAATGGTGGAAATACAAGGTCATCCAAAAACTAGTACAACCTGAGTTAAGGTTTAATGAAGTGTGTCTCTAAATGATACTCCCTCCGTCTCAAAAATATAAGTAAAAAATAGTCAACAAAAATTAATGTATTTGGTGCAAAATTAATTTAGTCCAAATATATTAACTTTTATTGATCTGTTTTTGCTTATATTTTAGAACGAAGAGAATACTATATACTAAATAATTTTCTTCTAACTATGGCACGTAATTGCAGAAATTTATTTTTTAACTAGACTTAATTAGATATATGCAAGAAGTTGGCATTTTTCTTTACATATTTTTCATACAGATCAATTAGAGATCAAACTCTAGATCAAATATAATCAAAAACTAAAATGTCTATTGTCACACACATTGTTGGTAATATATTATATTCAATATATTATAAACACACACTTGATTTCTAATATACTAAAAGTCTGATGAATGTATCCCATTTTTAATTCTTTAAAACGGCTTTGGTTTGAATTAATTATAAGATTGGTACTATCCAATTGAAATTCTTGAGAGTTCCAATCAGTACAAATCCTAGAAAGAAAAGCACTTGGAATCTTGTGATTGATTACGGTCTCTTCAAGTATAATTTCTCAACTTGAGACTCTCTTTAAACATTTTGTGGAGAAGAATATATCCAACATTGATTCTTTGAGTGCTTCTATTTTATAGGAATCATATGGTTGGGTATTCAAATAGCTTGCATATAATCACCTACAATTCAATATTACCTCAAATTATTTGTAAAAATTAGTCGATAAAAGTTGATGTATTGGATTTAAATTTTAAATTAAATACATCAATTTTTATTAATTTTTTTCTTTAAATTGTATAATAAAAGTTCTATGTGTCAAATATATATGATCAATTTATATACTTACAATTTAGAACGTGAGAGTATGCAGTTTATTTATTATGTGGAAGTTGCTGGGGAGTCTAGGGGAGCTCTGGAGAAACCATGAGGCATGATCACAGGTAGGGGTGTAATTGGACCGGTTTGGATCAGTTTTGAGTGAATCCGATATCCGAACCAATGAATTCTCGATTGGTTCGGTTTGGTTCGGTTTTTAGTGTTTTTTAAAAATGAATCCGAACCAAACTCATCGGTTTGGTTCGGTTTGGTTCGGATACTTTAATCGGTTTTTTCGATGTATTTCATGCTATTATTTTTTTCTCAATATTTTTTTTCATAAGCTCATCAAATACAAAATTCAATTTTTCGCTTAAGTTCATCAAATACATAATAAAACCATATTGAAATTAAGTTCATAAGTTCATCAAATACAAAATACAACCATATTGAAATTAAGTTTATAAGTTCTTCAAATAATATAGTGCAATAAAAATAAAACTTCAAGTCTATTCTCACTTAAATCGAAAAATAAAATAAAACAATGCTTGAGAAGTTATCGTTCTGAGAGTTTAAGATGAGAGGAGCAGCGTGACGTGAAAGTGTTGATTGCATAGTGTTGAGATCAGCTTTAGGATGAGGGTGAGGTGAGATGAGAGTAGCGTTTCTGAGTTTGCATGTGCGGTTGTGAGTGTTTCTAAGTTTGCGTTTTTAAGTTAGGGTTTCTAAGTGAGACATGTTTTATTTTATTTTTTAGAAGTTGTTGGGCCAGTTGTAATTTTTGATGGATATGAGCTACCTAAAAAAATAATTTAACATATATATTATATATTGGTTTGGTTCGGTTTGTCCATTGGATCTGAAAATTGGAACCAAGAACCAAACCAAACCACTTCGGTTTACTATTGGTTCGGTTCGGTTTTTGATCCGAACCATAAAATTCGATTTTTTTTTCGGTTTGGATTGGTTTAGATCATCGGTTTCATTGGATTTTTCTGATCCGCTTACACCCCTAATCACAGGAGACTTTGACATCACATCTCCACCCAAAACCTAAAAGAGTTAGGTTAATAGGTCATCACCTATCTTATTAATTCAACATTCTTCCCATACATAATCAATGTGGAACTTAATCATTCAACACTTGAAACCCAACAGAATTTACTAGAGTGAAATACACTCGACTTTTTATTACTATTTGATTTACAGTTTTTTTAATAAGATTATTTGATTTATAGATCTAGATCATCTCAAGTTTGTTGTCTCCTAGTTTTTTTATTCTGTGCAATCTTAATTTTTCAATTAATCTATGATTGAGAATTATATATATCAAACCATTTTCTGCTAGTCAACAATTCGATCAAATCTAATAACCGAGAATTGCACCGGCAAGAATTAGCACAAAAGAGAGGATTTGATCCTTGATTTACATGACATATATAAGGTGAATTGAAACAATGTTGCATGTGTACAACAATTTGATGGTTTATGTGTGGAAGTAGCTAGGGACAATTTTGAAGTGAGGTTAACTAAGGTTAAGGGGGGTGAGTGAGGCTATTTAGAATTGGAGCCAGCTGTGTTTGTGGTGCAGCAAAATATTGGTAGGCCATAGTGGTATTTTAAAATGGTTTAATAGTGGAAAGGTTTAAATAAAGGTCATACATATAATGCTTGAAAAAGCTAATAAGGTTAAACAGAAGTGATTTCTTGATATGCCTGACTGGGGTGGGGGCATGAAAAATGCCTTAACACAAAGCTTAAAATTGCATTTTCTTTTTAATCTACTACACAGTTTTCTAATATTGGAACTTTGTGGTTGAGTTTTGAGGTGCACGATCAAATTTCTGAAGTGTTGATTTTTTTTTAATACAGATAGTTCCTTTTTTTTTCTTAAAAACTACTCCATCCGTACTAAGGGGGGTGTATTGGATTATGATTTTGAAAGATTTTTTAAGCAAAATAAATCTTGAAGATTTTAAAAGATTTTGTGGGATTATATTGATTTTATGAGATTTCATAAGATTTTTTTAAAAGGACTTTTTACAATCAGGATTCTTAATGCAGGATTGTAATGAATTTTTAAAAGGACTTTATGGATTTTTAAGATTCCGAAAAATAGTTATAATAATAAATTAAATAGTAATTAATGTTATAAAAATAGTAAAAAAAATTAATGTTGAAAAAAAACACAAGTTGAAGAAACTGGAAAAAAATGTGAATCAATTAGGGAAAAAAAACAATGAATCATTTAAAAAAATAGTTCTAATCGACTGCTTATATAATCAATTGCCATTCAAAAGAATGTGTATATGTAATGTATGAACAATATACTGAGATAGAGTGAGAGTATAATTTCGTTTTTTCTATGTTTTTCTGTCAAATAGTTATTTGTTGTTGAAGAGCAAAAATATAATATAACCAATTAAAATCATTGAATAAGAAAAACAAAAAAAAAAACGTAACCAATTCAAGTTTGTGTATAATGGATTATTGCCATTCAAAATAATAACGTAAAATTGATCGAAAAGTATATGTATGAATATGAACAATATAGCAATTTGATTTTTAAATAATCGAATTGTATGATGAAGTCATCAATAATTGTTGATAGAAATAATTTGTTCCCAATCAAGCACAAAAAATTGTAGAGAACAAGATCTTCAGTTTTGCTCTTCACTCTCATTCAGCAAAAACATAGAAAGAACATAGTATATTTCAAGAAAAAAAAAAGTCTTGATGAGAGTATGAACAATCTCAGGGTTTTGAGTGGGATTGTTGGAAGAGTCTAGTATTTATACTTTCAACTAAAAAGTCTCACAAAATCCATTCCATAAAAGAATCTTTCAAAATCAATGGACTTTTGAATACCAATTGACATATTATAAATGACAGAAAATCTCAATTGAATACCAAAAGATTTCATTGCCCTGAAAAAAAAATCACAATTGTCTTAATTGAATACCACAAGATTTACTTATATTTTATAAAAGTCTTGATTGAATACCACATGATTTTTTTGTCATAAAAATGTCTTTTAAAATCCCTTGAAATCTCAATTGAATACATCCCCCTAAAATATAAATTGTTTTGGCCATATTACATAAATTAAAAAATATAATTAATTTTGTATGGAAAAGAGAAATTATGTGTTAATTTACAAAATTGTCCTTCATTAATTGCATGAGAAAGATATATAAACATGAAGAAAAGAAAAAAGAGAAATAAATAGTTAAAGGTATAATAGGAAAAATAACATTAAATGTTTCATCGGTAATGTAAAGCGGTTTATAATTTGATACAAGTTGTCTCAAAACGACTTATATTTTGGTACGGAGAGAGTAATTATAATTTTTTTTTAAGAAGCCTTAGTGGTTAAAAATTCACTTTTTAAAATGAAAAAGTGGAAGTAAGTTTGAATCTCGATCTCTGCATATATTATGCAGTGTTCCTTACCACCTGAACTATACTCACGAGGACATTAATTATAATATTTTATTATTAAAAAAATAATAAATTAGAGTAGATTGAAAAAAATTTACTGTAACTAATTTTTTGTGCTTCATGAAATCAACTTTTTTCATCTTATGTTTAACTAATTTTTTCAAAAATATGGTGCTTTATTGTGGTTGAGTATTGATAAATAAAAAAAAAAAAGCATATTGTATCCTATTTAAACAAGTAAGTCGATTTTTAAAAAAGTAATTGGACAAAAAAAAGGATCATATATTATAGAAGCTCCCATAATGCATATGAGGGGGGTCTAATATTTATGAAGTCAATATTTTTAATAATTTTTGTATTAATTTCTCAATTTTGATTATTATAAAATTTATTTTTTATTAAAAATGATAAAGATCCACCATTAAATATTAATGTAGAGATTCATATTTGACGCACCTCTAACATGAATCACGAAATTAATAGTTAAAGTCCAACTTTAGACACTTCTTAGGATGACCAATATTAGACAAATCCTCAGGTTTTTTATTTTTAAAATTTTTTTTTCATGAAAAAAGTTATTTTATCCAAAGTTTAAAATAATATAATATTCTTGTGAGTTTAATTTAGTTGGTGGAAATATCACGATTAATATATAAGAGTGGTTGGGGTTCAAATTATTCAGTTTGCTATTCCAAAATCTGATGCAATGAAACCTGAATAAGAGTTTTATTTTTAATAAGTGAATAAGATTTCTTTGAATTAAATGTGTTATATGGATTTTTATTATTTAGGGAGTACTTATATTATGTCATATTACAACACAATTCAATAAATATTATGCCTTCATCCTAATATATAAAATCTATTTACCAAAAACACAAAAAAATATTAAAAAAAAGCAGTGTTTGCACTAATTTGTCAATAAATTACATTTTTCTAACAGTAAATATATTACTATTAATAAACAAGTCTCGGCACAAGATGTACAGATGTCAATAAATTATATTATCTATTTGATGACTTCATGTCATTACTGTGTTACTAACCACTTTGCAGGACATTTTATCCAGTATTTGCTACATTTTCCGTATTAAATAAAGAGGAAAAGAATCATGACAAGTTGGCTCTAAACGCAAGAATTTGAAGAGAAAAACATGAGAAACAAGAGCAACTGGCGCACCGGCGCAAGAAGTTGGCGCACCGGCGCAGGGAGTGCGCGCCGCGCCCAGAAGCTACTGGAAATGCCTGTGCATTCTGTCGAGATGCGCGCGGCGCGATCGGGTTGGCGCGCGGCGCCAGGTCGTAACATTAGGTCTATAAATTGATTTTTTGCCACAATTAGGATTACAGAATTTTACCGGCGAAAAAGGCAACTTTTGAGATCAAGTCCAGAGATTAGTATTCCTTCTTGTAATGAATTCTTTCACTCTTATTATTGTTTATGCTTTAATTATGAGTAACTAAACTCCTTGATTGGATCCTAGGGGATTCTAATTGTTATTGTCTTGAACTATGTATTTCTTATGATTTGTTAATCGAATTACGAAGTTAGTATTCATTCAATTGTCTCTTATTCTTAATGCTTTATACAAAGTCATGAATTGTATGATGATTATAATTGTTTGTTTACTAAGACATTAGAAACAAATTGATTGACCTAGGGGTAGTTGTTCAATTAACTCGTACTTTAGACATATTGATTTGTTAATTGAGAATTCAAGGATTAAAGGGCAAAAACCTAAATTGATTATAGGTCATCCTAAGACATTAGGGATTGATAATCAAGTTAGAGGATTATGTACCAAGACATTGGACATAGTTATTTAATTTAATCGAATCATGAAACTAAGTTCGTAGTTTGTTAACAAGCGAGGAATACCAAGACAATAGTAATTAGATGAACCGAAAAGGTCCAATCTCCTTCTCATCTTGAAAGAAACCCTTATTTTCTTGCCGTTATTTTCTTAAAGTCTCAAACCTAAAAATCTCCCCCCAATTTATTTCAATGCAAATTTACTTTCGTATGATACCAATTACTCGCATTTGACTCAAAACAATCCCTGCGGATACGATAATTTACATACTTACTTTGACACTTCGTCACTATTCAAAATTGTCCTTCAATTATTATGAGAGAGAGAAATAATAATCTTTTATTTTTCTTCAATTAATTAGAAGTATTTTTATGAAAATTTAATGAATTCACTTTGAACTTTGAAATAATCTTATAAAATAGAACAACAAATTTTTATTAACTGATACGAATGTAGTAATAAATATCAATTATATATGCTTAAAACCTAAAAAATAGTATAAAAAAATGCATCAAGCGAATATATATCTTTTAAAAACTTAAATCAATCGTGTCAAAAAAAAAACTTAAATCAATAAGTAGTATAGGTTTAAATATACTTTGGACCATTACATCTCGAGATTTGACTGTTACTACACTTTTTTTAATGGTAAATATATATATATATATATATATATATATATATATATATATATATATATATATATATATATATATATATATATATATATAAAAATACTTCTAATTAATTGAGTGAAAATATAAATCAGGAGTACCAGAAGTACTCAACGACTAAATAAGAACAAAGATACAAATAAAAAACAATATAAAAGAACTCTGAAATGCTAGAGACCACCACAACCGCCCAAAATAGCCAACAAAAGAGGGAGAAGGAAAATCAGCTATAAGAGAGCACCCATAGAGATACCACTAAACCAGAACCGGAACAATCCAAGCACCACATCCTCACCTTCCCTTATAGGACCAGCACAATAGAGGTTGCACCTCCCACTCGTAGAGGGAGCAGGGGCTATCAGGTTTTTTACCTAAAAACCATTTCCAGGAGGAAAGTTTCACCATATCCATGAGATTCTCAATCGTTGAAGACCCACCACCAAAGATCGTATCATTTCGGGAGGTCCAGATAGTCCACACAACAACATGCCACACTAGAATCATACCTAAGCGAACCCAACGCCCCACACCCATCCCAATGAAACTCTCAGAAACTTGCATAATACTATTTTGGGGCACATAATCAAACCCTAACCACCTAGAAACACGGTACCAAACAGGGGAAATCTGATCACAAGAAACAAAAAGGTGGTCTACTGACTCCTCAACCGCCCCGCAAAACACACAAGTATCAGTAGCTCCTACCATCACTCTCCTCTTACAAAGATTTTGCGAGTTGGAATTCTATCCTGAAGGAGTTGCCGCGAATGAAAAGACAATCACTTTGGACGTGCCCCAAGAATCCCAAACCCTTGCAAGATTTACGAAGTCGATCCCCGAGAGAGTTCTTTGAAGCCTAGCTCTATCTTCAAGAACCAAATAGGCTAATTTACCCGAAAACCTAGTTGTAAGTTGGAATACTATTTTTGTTTCAATTATAAGTAAAAATTCATTGATCATAGTTGTAAATTGGTTGAATTCAAAGTCAAAACCGAACATAAAACTGAAAAAAGAAATGTATACCATCGTATCTAAATGCTATTGAAATTTGAAATGTACTACTATACATTGACATTGTCATTCAATATCAGTGTTCTTTGTTTTACGAAATACTATGTTGGTGTCAATTATAAGTAAAAATTTATCGGTTATAGATCAAATATATTAGTTATTTAAGTAAATATGCTTACATACTAATACTATGGTAGAGTTTGCATTCTATTTAAAACCTTAGTATAGTTCTACACTTCTATATCTATATATCTCTTTCAAGTAGTTGTAGTGAAAAGAACCTTATACTCTATAGCTGGTTATTGGCAGTATAGCTATAACTACTTGATAGGAAGTAGGTTTTCAGTATGGATATCTTTTTTGTTAGTAAGTCCTACTTGTCCTCATGCATTCTGCTTGCATTCACTTCATTTAAGTATCTCCTCATTTATATTCAAAATACTAATAAATTAATTATAATGAACTATTCTTTACATATACCTTTGGTTTGGGAATTATTACTTCTCACTATTGCTTCCACTTCACTATAATAAGAATTAACAATTATAATTTTTGTGAACAGAATTAACGACTACTCTTTCTGGTCCTTAACAAAAGAGAAAATTGTTTTTTAGATTTATCAAGTTTTTAATATATCTAATCTATTACATTAAAAATTCAATGAATCTAAAAAACAAACTTCATCTTAAATTAAAGATCGGAGGTAGTAATTCATCAACCTTTAATTTGTCAGTCAAAAAAAGAACAAATATTTTGCACACGTCTAAAATTACTATAGGTTAAAATTATTGTGCCTTTCAATTTATATAAAATTACCTTGTCATGCTTATTAGAAAGACACTAGAATGTTGTTCTTTACTAAAAACATTATGTAAATCAAAATACAAATCATTTATTTTACAAAATAAAATAAAAAATAGGAATTGTTTGTCTTTTTGTGATAAAAATGTACCGTTGTTATACGGTATGGTTTCTGTGCTTTTACCCAATAAATATGATAGAGATTGTTTTGGATGGAGACCCTATACCAACAATTTTCCACACAAATAGCCATGCCCTCCACCCAATTGTCTCAAAGAGAGCATGATGAGTGCAGTGCTAGGATAAATACATATAGGGTCGTGTTAACTTATACCCTAAAGGCATATGACAAACTATCTAAAAATAAAAATGTAGCATTTAATAATACAAAAAATTTAATACTTATATAATTGAATAGTATTATAATACTAACAACTAACATTGCTTATCAAAAAAAAAAAAATACATGGTTTAATAAAAATATTTTCCACATTTATCTTCTTAACATGTGTCTTAAGAGCACATGTTAACATTCTCCGTACATATATTAATCTTGACACATTACTTATGTATCATCGCTCATAATACAACTCAAGGCAACCAACGTCAGGATATATAGATGGAGAGATCCAAATTATTAATTAGACTTTATAATATTATTGTACCATATAAAAAATTTCAAATAATTTTTAACATTCTTTTTCTTATTATACTAATTTTCTTTGTATTTTTTTTTTTAATTGAGGAAGGAGGAATTGATATCAATAACTAAGACACAACTACCGAATTTATAGTTATTCATGGTATCACCTTGAATTTACAAAGTCTCTTGCAATTAAGTTGACACCTCATAGTGGTTTATATTCTTAATTTCAAATAATACATTCTTCAAAATCCTTTTTTTTAAGATTAATTAAGTTTATATTCTTAATTTCAAATAATACATTCTTCAAAATCCTTTTTTTTAAGATAAATTAAGTTTATATTCTTAATTTCAAATAATACATTCTTCAAAATCCTTTTTTTTAAGATAAATTAAGAGCAATATAAGACATCAGAGTGACTAGTAGACATCGGAGGGATATCTCTTCAAAACTCTGTAATTGTTCACCAATTACTTAATAACATTCCATCTCATTTTGTATTGTTTTAGGCAAATATTTTATCTAATTATAGTTTTAATATAATTACGAAACTTAGTTTATTTTAGTCTATTAGAGGGTGTGAAAGACTAATATAAAAAAAATTAAAGAATAGTAAAATACAGTATTAAATAAAATTTCTTTTTAATAAAAAAATTACTTAAAAAGAATTAAAAAATTACTTAAAAAGAATAATAAAGTATAGCATTGAAAATGTACTTTGTTGACTACATTTTTCCGGAAGTAGTTATGGTGCATAAGCTTTTTCCTTATACAATGTGCATAAATAATGAAAATTGCTTAATGCACCCTCCAGATTTCTTAATGCACCCCAAAATTTCTAGCGCACTCCCTAAAAATTTGGAATTCTAAACAATCTGAGGGGTGCACTAGAAATTTGGGGGGTGCGCTAAGCAATTTTAGGTATTTATGCACGGTGTATAAACATGACTTATGCACCCTAACTTGTGCCTATTTTTCCTTTGCTCTATAAATTAAAATTGATGTAAATCTTGTGGCATTATGCATACAATGGCAACTCTAAATTCAACGATCTTAAAATTTTCAACACTCCTAATTATACTAACTACTTGTATTTGAGTATACTACAAGCAGTAGCTAGCTGCAATAGTAATATTAGTGCTAATTTATCAAATGAGTTTATCATTGAAAAATGAACATAAATAGTACAAACACAATGTTTAGGAAGAAGTACAAGTAAAGAACCTCACTTAAATTAAAGCTCTTGAAGTACTCATCAATACATACTATGCGCTAATGTATCAGTTGCCTAGCATTGTAAGAGATTGAATATCTCTTATACTTCCTTATAATAATACATTTTACTTATAAAAATAGAAATATTATGTGCTAATGTAATTTTCAGTTAAGTAGAAAAAAAAGTCAATTATGTAATATATAAAAGTGTTTTTTTTTTCCCGAAATATATAAGTATCATGACTTAAATTATATGGCATTGATGAATAATTGCAATTCACATGCAACAAAATGTTTGTTATATTGGTACGTAATGGGTGAAGGTAACTTTTCTTTTGTATACAAAGGAGAGGCCACTTGTAAAGATATAAAGATATAAATAAAGAAAGGGCAAAATGTACTTAAGCTTTATGTGATGAAAGAGGGGCCAAGTGAGGTAATGTATTCAAATAGCATGTGGCTAGACGGCCCACCATAGAGACACCAAAAGTGACATGTTTCAATTTTAAATACCATATGCTTAGTGCAAATTAATCATCTAATTAAGCTCAAACTCAAGGTACAAAATGTGGGTTGCTCCCTCTTAAATAGTTCTTTCTTTTATAAGAGTTGTAATTTTTTACAAAGTATATAAATCTTTATTGAGTGTCACTTTAATAAAAAAAATAATTTTAAAATAAATTTTATTTTAAATTCCCCGCTACTTGACTTTTGATAGCGCCTATTTAATAGTATTTTTGGTTGTGCTGTTAAAAAAATTGACACGGACACTTATAATAGCGCTTTTAGTCGGGTGTTATCATGTGTTATTCTATAATAGAAATTTTGGAATAAGCGATATAATAGACTATGAACAAAAAAAAAAAAATCAAGGTATGATAGCGGCTTACCTAAAGCGGTATTATAGGGTACTTATCTATGATATATAGTGCTTTATATAAAACGTTATTATATGTGTTTCACGAAGAAAAAAAATGTGTTCCATAATATTTTTGTTCTGGACTGGGCCTAGAGCTGACTCAATCCATATCCTGCTCAACATATGGAGTTTATGGATCTTGCTCGACTTATGGAGCTTGTGGATCTTGCTCGACATATGGAGCTTATGGATCCTGCTCGACAGTATGGACTACAAGCTCCTCCTCGACAGTTAGCAAGCTCCCCTGCTCGGGATCGTTACGCCGCCATAACTCCCACGTGTTCCTATTTACTAGGACACGATACGCATGAGGTAACCGCCTCTCCGCACGATGAGGGATAGCTCGTTACCAGGATAAGGGCTAAATGCTGGTTCCTTGCTCCAACAACGAAGAAATTCAGACAGTCTTTCCTATTGGGTCGCTATGCACAGTCCATTAGGGAGACCTTGGCCCAGCGTCGGCGATCTATAAATACCCTCCTTCATTGGAGGGTCAGGTATTCAATTCTCATTCCTTACTTTCACTCTCAGTACTTGTATACTCTTCTGACTTAAGCATCGGAGCGCCTGCAGGTACAACTCTCTCTCTGGTGGTGATAGCTGCTCAACGTTACAGAATTCATAAAGTGGAAGATTCAGTGACCTAGCAATCTTTCTGATCATCAGGTTAGATCAGTTTTTAATTCACACTCTCTCACTACTTTCTTTCCGCTACTCTGTGAACTTCATCAACACATTCGCTCTGAACCTTAAAACCCCACATTGTTTCAATTGAAACTTCAGATACTTTGTTTTATATTTCTTTCTAGATGTGATTTAAATGTTGTATATCCCTTAATGGTTTATTTTCAATTGTATCCTCTAATTAATAATATATACACTATTCACAAAACATTACTTTTACTTTGCATTGATAATAGTGAAAAATATATCAATAGTTAATTAGAATAATTTGGTAAAATAATTATTCATTTTCCTTTTAATCATTTCCTTTTCCCTAAATGATTTTTTTTCGATTATTTAGAATATTCAATCTTCTGCCGAATTACCCTGTTTGATATTAATATTTTGAATTAGATTAATATTTTCACAAAGTGTGTTATTTTCTTAAAAGCTTTTATCTTGGTTAAATTCTAACAAATATGGTTAAATGTTGTCTTGATGACTCGTAAGTCTTATTAGACTAAGGTTCTGTTTGGCCCAGTTTTTTTTAACTTTTTATTCTCTTAAGAATGAGAAGTTGGGCCAAACACATTTTTAATAAAACTCTTAGCCAAAAAAATAATTTTTTTTAATGTGTAAAATTGAATAAAAGGAGCTTTTAAGGGAAGAGGTTAAAACTTACTTTTGAGAAAAAATTCGGAGCTTTTTTTGTTTGTTATTATCTTTAGTAAATTTAGTTTAATCTAGTTTGTTATTAATCTAGTTTAATTAGGATTGATATATTTTTAAGTTTTTTTAATAAAAGTATATATTTTAACAAATAAATTTTAGCTTAAAAATTACCGTAAAAAAAAACTTTTAGCTTAAACATAACTTTGAAGCTAAACAAAAACAGTAATTACCAAACAACTTTAGCTTTTTTCTAAAAGTTTTTATTTTCACTTTTAGCTTAAGATAGCTTCTAAGACTTAAAAAAGTCAGGTCAAACGGACCCTAAGTACCCTATATTTAATATATTGGGGTGATATATTCACCCAAAAAAAATTTGATGCTAACGACTCTAAATTATTTTGAGATGATTATATATTGCTTCGATGACTCTTAAGTTCAATTTCTATTGACTATACAAATTCTCGTATGGTTAATTTTTGCCTCGACGACGCTTAAGTCTAAATCCTAGTGGCTTGATAAATTCGATTAAATATTGTCTCAATTACCGTTAAGTCCAAATTCTTAGTGGCTATATATATTTGGTTATGTGTTGCTCTAATCAGGGACGGATCTAGGACTTCTTTTTTAGTGTGGCCAAAATTTATTAGCATCAAACAATTTAAATGATAATATTGAATTTAAGCATAAAACATATATTCTATCTGTTACAAATAGTATGCTATTTTTTACTTTAATTTTTATTTAAAAAAATTATTTAATAGATGTTTTTTGTTTTTATAAGGAAACAAAGGATAAAATATCATTAACTGTATTTTGGTGTTTTAAAAGACCTAAAATTTTATGACAAAAATAAAAGTTAAAAAAGTTTAATATTCTCTTCACCATATTTATTTAACATTAAACTTATGCAAGTAAAAATTTACAAAACTAAATAATTGTACTTCTCTTTTATTTATCATTTTTTGACTTGATATGTATCTAAATATGACTTTTTAAAATGACAATAGTTCAAGATAAAAGTAATGAAAATTATGACCCAAAAATCAAATATTTTGTGTTCTTTTTTTTTCTTTCTAGCTGAATTATTTTGTAAATATACCTACGAAATAATCATTCAAGAATACAAGTTTTATTAACATTAAAGGTCAAAATTTAGTGCATGATAATATTTTAGGGATTAAAAATTTAATAAAAATTAAGTGAAAACTAAATTTAAAATGTCACTATTTTATAGAGACCAAAAACATATTTAACTTTTTTTTTGTCTATTAGCCTAGTGACTAAAAATTTCACCTTAAAAATGAATAAGTAGAGTGTCCGGAGTTTTAAACCCCAACTCCTATATAATATATACAATATCATAATCAACTGAGTTAAACTCACGATGATCAAATATATTTAACTATACATTTTATGTATGTATAAAAAAAAGTTAAAAGTTTTGGTGTGGCCATGGCCACACTAGGCCTACACATGGATCCGTCCCTGGCTCTAATGACCCTTATTAAATGATGTCTCGATGAACCTTTAGCCCAATTCTTATTTCTTGCTTCCTCCGTTTCTTTTTAATTGTCCTTTTAGAATGATAACACCAAATTAAGGAAGTGTATTTTTACAAGTTATCTTCCTATTATACCCTCGTTTTAATCCATCAATAAATTCCTATTTTTTTGCCCACACTTTCTCTTTCCAATAAATTTTATAGTATATATTATGTAAAAAAACAAAATTTAATATGTTATGTATCAGCAAAAATTTAGTTTTCCAAATATATAGCATTATTGGTTTTATGGAAAAAGATAATAGCAATTGACAAAGGGTATAATTGACAAATCATACCCATAAAATACAAAAAGGACAATTAAATAGAAACATTAAATATGCTAATAAAAGACAATTAAAAAGAGACAGAGGGAGTATTAAATAACTATTTTTAAATTTTATAAAATTTAGCTGGATATATATTAAGATTGTTTTTTAATAAGTTGGATATGAAAGAATTAGGAGAACGTAAAATTTGTTTTTTGTATTTTAAGGGGAAAAGTGACATTTGTCAATACAAATATAACCAAATAAAATTTGAATCCGAAGATCAAAATATCAATCTATATTTCTTGAAAATAAAAAACAAGATAGATATGAAAAAGATTTGACAGTAAGTTTCAAGTGATATTTGTTATTAAAAAAAAGAAGATAGATATGAAAAGATTTAATAAATTAGATTTAACAGTTGTTAAAAAAATAGATTAGATTTAACCATAACTTACGAAGCAAGAAACTTATCCATTCAACAGTGCTCTCTCTATTTAAGAACTAAAGATCAAAGCAAGATTAACCAAAACCCTAATACTCAATTCACTTTCACACCTTGTTTTTGTTTTCTTCTTCCATCATCACTGCCATGTCTCCGATCACAGTTTCCGATAAATCAAAGCAGAATGTATCTGATTTGAACGCGATTTCACCTTCTAAAGCGGTTCATAATCAAAACGTTTGCATTCCACCTTTTAAATCGGTTAAACCGATTCAAAAAGTTCAGGACAAGACTACACCATTCTATCAGATTAATACTTGGGACTCTTTGAGTAACAGCATTACCAGAATCATCAACAAGGTCTCCGGACTCCCCACTCCAAATCTCGTAGATATAATTCGGGAGTTGTTGGACTTAAACTTGATCCGCGGAAGAGGAATCTTTTGCAGATCGGTTTTGACATCGCAGATGGCTTATCCGGAGATGAGCGATGTGTTTTCCGCGCTTGTTGCGGTCATAAATTCTATGTTTTCTGATGTTGGTCAACTTTTTGTCAGAAGAATTGTTTGGCAATTCAAAAGTGCTTATAAGAGGAGTGATAAGGCTCAATTAATTAATACTGTTAAGTTTATAGCACATTTGGTGAATCAAAAAGTTGCTGATGAGAATATTGCTAAAGAGATAGTCAATTTTTTGCTTGAAAATTCTAGTGATGATAATGTCGAAGTCGCTGTTCGTTTTGTTATAGAATGTGGTTCAATGTTGCAGGATGTTTCACCTGAAGTACTTTCTGAAGTATTTGTTCATTTCCGCGTAATTCTTTATCTAGGTAGAATCGATAAACACGTTCAAGTCATGGTTAAAAAGTTATTTGCTATAAGAACAGCCGAGTTTCAAGGTTATCCTGCGGTTCGGCCTGAGTTAGACCTTGTGGAAGAGAAAGAAGATATGTTAACTCATAATGTCTTGTTGGATGAGGAAATAGATCCAGAGTTTTCGCTTGATGTGTTTAAACTTGACCCGTATTTTGAATTGAACGAAAAGCTTTATGAATGGGAGAAGAAAGTCGTAATGGGCGATGATGAAGAAAGCGAGGAAGATCAAGAAAGTGGCTCAGACGTTGAATCAGATGAAGATAACGAATCTATGCAGATAAAAGTTTCAAAGTCCGACTCTAGGAGCTCTCCTTCATCAGATTCAGCTAATACCGATGAAAGTGGTAGAAATCGTAAAAGAAAGTTATAATCGTGTTCTCTCCTTATGTAGAGGGATGTTGAGTTTGTTTTCGATTTAGTTTTTATGCTCGAATTGTCATATCTATCTGGTTTTGTTTAATTTCGTTCTCGAGATCGTATTTTCATTTAATTAGTTCTGCCTTTGAATTTTTGTTTCAAACAACTCTAGTCTAAAGAAGTTTAATTTTTTTGAATATAAGATTTACAACTACTAAGTTTAGTAGTCAATGTTGCAATATGTTCAGAATATAAAATCAACACAGTCGTCGATTACTTCAATAAATCGAAAACAGCTAGCTAGTATATGTTCTGTAAATGCATTCAATATAACAATAAAATTTACAAAGTAGTACTTTGTAGATACAAATTAAACATGTATCAATGTATCTTTCAATTCTGATTAAATTTGCAAACCAATTTGTTCACAATTCTCATATATTTTGTGTCTCATAAATAGAATGTACCTTCCAAATATATGTCCTATTGCTAAAGGCAACAATTTAGCAACTTTCTCCAACCTGAATGGTTGTTACTTTCCTGCAAGAATTAACAATATGACATAAATATATTTTTGTGTGTACCAAAAACATGCAGTCTCATGAATTTAAGAAGTGAAAAGTCCTAAATACAAAGCACTAGTGTAGTTGAACTTACTGTCTCTACTCTTCTGGCTTTTTGATCTTTAATAGGCCACTTGGCCAATCTTTCTTTAGGATTTTTCGCTACGACTTTCTGACTTGATTCTTGAAAATCACTACCTCCTTTGGAAAATGCTGCATTCACCTTATCCTTGTGTGGATGATTGTTTAGCCAATAATTAACTACACCAATTGATTCTTCTTCACCTTGCCTTGAATTGCTCGATATAATACTTCGACTAATATACTCGCTGTTAACTTCTTTTCGTACTTGACTTCTATGATCATGATTTGTTGAATAAGACTTGTTCAAATCTATTGAAAAATATGAGTCACTAAATTGTTGACTTGAGCATGATAATGGACTTCTATCATCAGAAAGAGGAGTCATTTTATCGCGAAGCGGAGTTATTCCTTCCAAAATTTCTGACGAAAACGAATGAGTACTTGTAATTTTTTCTGTTTCTTGCAATTCAAGTTCCACAATCATACTTTTTCCATTACTTGTGCTATGTTTTTTCAATGGACTTAACAATTTTTTATTCCATCCAGAAACTGCACTCTCATTTCTAATTCCACCACCAATTTCCTTTGCCATCAAATTCATAATCTTATACTTATAATCACTCTCTTTTTGCCTTAACAAATAAGGTTCTATGTTCTTAACTGCACAAGCAATATGTATATCAAATTCACACATGCTACACCTATAGAGCCACCCTTTATAACCAAGTTTATTATTGTTACACAAGTCACAAAAGAAATCATAAGGTGGAGAAAATTCAAGCTTTAATTTATGAGAATGTTTTGTGATTGAAAGTGAAAGAGGAAGTGTAACACATAGAGAATGAAAGAACATGTTACATTCAGCACAATGATAACAAAAACCAATGACATGTTTTTTACAAGCCATGCAGTTGAAAGTGGTTTTTGTAACAGGTGATGAAGGTATAACAAAGAGGAATAGATCATGTTTTGGATGTGAAATGTGGTTTGTGATTAAAGGTGTTTTGTAACAAACATTGTGAAGAAAAAAAGGACAAGTTTTACACATGTAGTAATCATCTTCATGTGTGATTCTTAGGTTACAACCATAACACTTTATGTTTGTTTTGGAAGGTGTTTTATTGTTAGTGTGTTCTAAAAGATGTGGATGGCTAAAGTGGGAAACTACTAGTGAGTCTTTTTGTGCAGATTCCATTTTTCTTTTTGAAAAAGTGCTTCAACAATTGAGTAAAAGTGCTTCAAGAAGAGAATAAGTTCCCCTTTTCTATTGTTTTTTTCTTCTTTTACTTTTATGTGTGGGATGATGATAATTGATTATTGAACATTCCTAAGTTTTTTACAGTCCAACTTTTTTAATATTCATTTTGTCTTTTTTTGTTTAAAATATATAATTTTATTATTATTTGTCACTTGTGATTGATGCTTTTCGGAGCTACCTAAAACTATAATGTATGTTAGGGACATATGGCTGATTCTTGGGAAGTCCGGAATATGATGTTAAATTTGTCATTTGTCAAATTGAGTTTAGAGAGTTAATAATATTCCTCATAGCCGGTGGATATAGATGCTGTGTTATAGGCTTATTAGTTCACAAAGCAATTACATTTGTTTTTTTCACCACCAGTTGAATCTGGTTCGGGAATCAGTTCTGGCATCAAGTGGTTTCAGCCCCCTCCCGATCGCAGTTGCGGGGATCGAACTGTGGTCCTCCCTACCAAGTTCAGCGTCAATCACCACTGAACCAACTAACGATTGGTAAAGCAATTACATTTTGCATATTCGAGATGTTATCCGGAATCGGGACTAAATGTAGATACTTTTTTAGCTCAAATTTGAACATTGATTTGCTATGTTATGAGAGACTAGTCAATTTCATTTAAAAAAAAAAAATGATTCTAGTAATTCATAATGTGACTGATATATACGAGTATAATCTTCAATAACATTTATTATTGTACTTTTTCCTTTTTCATTTTTCTATTACATCAAGAAGAAAAAAGATTGTGACAAACAGATAAATTGAACTGCTTGAAAATTTAAATTTAGCTGAATAAATTTAATAACTTGATTGGTTAAGTCTTGTCTTGTCTCTTCATAAGGTTTGAAATATGAACATTCTCATTGGTTTCTATATTTTTAAGTGACTAATGATAACCCTTAATGTGTATAGTACTGTTAATTGTTTACCAAAACAACAGATAATATTAAAATAAATTTAACATAACTTTCATCATTGTTTCTTCATATTGTTATAGTTTTAACTTTTAACACCTTTTCATTGATGTGCTGTAATAGTTAAGACTTGGTAAAAAAGATACTCATGTTGGTCTTGTTTGTTCAGAGTCATGAAATGCAAGTCAACTAGGAAAAAGATAAAAACACAGCAAATAATACAGATCCTTTCCAGTTACAACTTCTACCAATCATGTAATAGAATCAAATATTATTGATAAAAATGAAAAAGAAAACAAAGAAACCATGGGAGCATAAACCAAACTCATGGAAGAAGCTATTTAACTTTACACATAATTACTAAAATTGATTGAAATATTATTCAAAATTGTCTCTTTATCCCTTTTAAAAAAAAAACTTACACTATGTTGTATACAACGATTTCTTAAATAAGTTGTGCTGCTATCCTTTGAGCAGTAACAAACAATGACATTAGTGTGTATACAACCCCTTGGAAATAATCATTAGGATGAAACTGTGTTGAGTAAACCTCATCATCAAGCATGATCAATCTGCACCGTGAGGTCTTGCACACCAAAATCATGGTATAGACGATGCACAAATTCTAGTATTGGCCGATCATCCACCCCTTTTTTTACCTGACAGCAAGCATGATGCACTGCGGGTCAGCATCTACAGTACAGTTTACTCGATACAAAAGAAAAGGAAACATGCTGAACTAAAAATAATACAAATAAATTGAAAATCATATTCGGTTAATGTGGATTAATTCTGGGTGATGAGAAGCTGTGACTCAGTGTCAACAGAATGAATATCAGAACCCTAAATGAGGTGATCCTTTTGATTTTATCAAGCCATCTTTGATTTTATCTAGAACCAAACCCTTCCCCATAATAACTTGTTCAAGAAATTCAAGCTCCCCGACGACATTGTCAAGGAAACCAACCAGCAGGGGAATGATATGACTTTCCATAAGGAAGGCCTCCTTTGCATAGTTTTTTATGGTCATTGTCAAGCAGTCTTCGAACAGTCAGCAATTTGCTTCTTGGTCATGTCATTTTGTCCTCTCTTCTATATATTGTTTTCAAGATTGTAGCTCATAATATACACAACATTATACATAGCTCAGTGAGTCCATGAAGTACAATCGGGGACCATGATTGTGGTAGAGTAAGGGCTGGTAATGGAGATGCTAGGAAAGTGGCCAAGTCTCATATTTCAGTAAAACTCATGGGTGTTATTATTATTAATTATTGTCTAATGTATTGTGCATCACCTACTATATGCACCATATACAAAGCCATATTATTTTTAAGATTTGTCTACAGACATATATTGTATCCTAATATAAAACCACATGTACCACTAGTCAAGTTTGAGATTCTGCTCTGTCCAGTTGTTATATTAGCAGCGAAGAGAAGGCGAGCAAATGATAAATTACCTGTATTGAAAGTGACCCAACCACATGACCAGGCACCAATTCCCAAAAGCGAGCCTGGGAGACTTCCAGTATATCTTCGCGAGCAGAAATCTGAACAAAATATAATACACCATACTTTAAAAATGAAGCACCAGAAATCTGAACAAAATATAATACATTATACTTTAAAAATGAAGCACCGAAACATTAACAGGTATCAAATTAGAAATGCTGCATTTAAATACACTAAATCAAACAAATGCGCCTGTAACTCTCATTCCCAAGAGTGGATTAGTGATAAAAACACAAGTTGCCAAAAAATTTGTGAAACTTAAAACATAGTGTAGTTGATGAAAAATATCAGGAATTTCAAAATAAAGTTTATGTGCAACTACAGTGCTAGTGATCCCTGGTAAGTGGTTATGTAGCTTGTCAACAATTTTACAGCCCAAAAAAACAAATTAGAATCTGAGAACAGCAATACAGTAATATTTGCCAAACTCTGAACAAACTTGAAAAATGTATTTTTAGCCGATTTGTGAAAGAAACAGAAATTGTAAAGAAAAAGGGCGATTACTTCATTAACAGCCCATTGTACATTACATGTTAGTCTCTCTGCATAATAAGCCGGTTCCAAACAAATTGCAGAGCAGGGATCAACATCCCTGAGCCACATAGAGGTAAAAGCACATTTTTCCCAATAAAAAAGTAATAACCTGTCTCAAGCATTTGCTAAAAGCAGTTGTTGGGATGCTGGGAGGTGCCATTTGGAGCAAGATACCACCAGTTGCCCTAAAGAGGGGCAAAACTAGAGTAAAAACTGCAACAGAAACAAGCCCCAAACACAATACTTCTGCATTCTCAACCCTATAAAAAAAAGGAAACAGAAACAAGTTAAATTACAATAACTGAAGAAATCGGGACAGGAGACTGACAAATTCATTTTTCCTCGAATGCTTTTTTATTTTCGTCTTTCTCAAGACCAAATGGACATAAAATGAAAAGGTGTTTACCCGATGGACAATAACCAGGATGCCAATATCAAACCTGCACTGAGAAACCATTTAAGTATATAAGCTTGATATGAATTTGTATAGAGATAAAAGAAATGCATCAAAATTCATTAATTGAAGGTGTGTTAGTATGTTATTGTCATGCATATGGACAAATATAGTTAAATTCAAGCACATCTACCTGCGAATGGAATCTGTAAGAACATGCAAGAAAACAGAATGGCAATTCATATCTTCTGCATTTCGGTAAGCTGCAAGATAAATTCCAGATGAGAAAGATAAAAGGTCAAGGCTCAAAAGGAAGTATCAAAACACGCATCCCATTTGAAACAAGGGCAAGGTTAAATCAAGTGAATCTTAAACATTCAACAGCTACTGACCAAGATTTATCCGAGCATAGTTCCTGAAGAACCACACACCAATGAGATTCACAAATAAATTGGTCACTGCAGAAACATTCAAGTAATGCCTGCACACAGAACACAGTCATCAGGAATAATAACTTCAAACAAAATTTACATATACGTGATGAAGACTAAGCAGAATCTAGAAATTATAATTTCAAAGAACCATAGATCTAGAAACCACTCGTTGAAAATCCTAGTCATATATAACAGGCACCTTAAATCCATTTCCTTTCTTTTGTGGGTTGTAGTTTTTGTGGCTTTATCCAGAAGTTAATTTTGTTATTTAATATTTTCTTTTTCTATTTGGTGTGGTCTCTTTCTTTTGGGGGTGATGCCTAGGCTAGGAATCTTAGGTGTCTAGGTTCATATGCTTTGCTACTTATTTTTCATCTTCTATTGCTTTCTTATTATTTTCACCAACAAAGATTGACCCCTTTGGCAGAAAGCATTTTGCTCGTCAAATCTCCAATCATCTATTGATTAAATTTGCTCTAAATCCATCAAATCAAGAATGGAACGAAAGATCACTGATCACATCAACAATGTAAATGGGAATGAAGAAAAGAATGGAACGAAAGATCACATCAACAATGTAAAAACAAGAGGCAAATATAGCTGACTGACATGTGTGCAACACATAGTTTTAGAACAAAATAACAAGTACTCCCTCTGTCTCTAAACAAAAGGCCTCTTAACTAATTTGCAAGAATTAAGAAAGTTTGTTAATTTAGTTAGTTGCATTAAATTTATCAAGAAACTGGTATTTTTCCAAAACCGCCCTTTAAAATTACTGAGAGAACCAACTAGTTTTTTGCACCTAATTAACTTGCATTAAGACTCATCTCCCCCACAGCCCCACTCTTCCCCAATCTTTACAAGAGAGGGATGGTGAAGTAATTAGGGGTTTTTTAAGAAATTATTGAATACAAGAGATAATTTACAATGAATTTTATAAAGAAGGAAAAACAAATTAATCAAACGAGTCTTAATATTTAGGGATGGAAGGAGTATAACTTTAAAATTGATAGTGATCAAATATCAGAGAGAAGAAGACTATAGCAACCATCTTGGCATATTATTGGACCAAGGGGTAACAACCTACATGGCCTAGGATAGTAAAACTATATACTAAAAAAAGAAAAATAAAGGACAAGTGTCACGTAGCAGCAAGGTGAGAGGAGGTTGGCGCATGTGAGGTTGCGGGAAGTTGGTTCAAGGAGAGAAGTGTTATAGTAAGTTAGTAGGAGGTAACAATGAGCATGTTAAGCTGCAGAACATTGGAAGTGGCAGTTTATTTTGGGCAGAGGGGTGGACCTCTCTCTAGAGCTCTAAGTACTAGAAACATTGTAGTTAAATTTGTTTTGCTGCTTAATACAATTTCTTGTATCCATTCTGTCTATTCTCTAAGAATTATCTCTTTTCTTTGTTTTAGCTATCAAGCTCCCTAACACAATTCTTAATATCTAAAACACTATGTCAAATCTTTTGTTGCCGGATATGTATAAATACTTCAAAAAAGTACGTAATACAAACAATCATTGTGAGTACAAACTTACTTGTGTTCTGATTCATCTTGTATAAATGCATGAAGTGCTTCAACTGCTAGGGAGAATGACATAAACAAAAGAAACAGCTGTCTACACATGGAACCGAACAAGGAAATTCAATATGTTAGTGCATATAATATAATGTACTGATTGAGAGAGAGAGAGAGAGAGAGAGAGAGAGAGAGAGAGAGAGAGAATAATGATGATGGAATGCACCAAACAGGATAGATAAGAGTGGATGAAGTTCACCGCAGTTTACTTAAATCAAAATCACACCAAATTCTTTTGATCCCAACCCATGCAAGTGATCCCTTCAGGACACAATACACATTGTAATATCCAAACAACAATAGGATTTGTTATCTGTTCTTTACAGAAACTCAATTCGGGGTTACATATATTATTTTGTTTTCCATTTATCAAATGGTACCAATAAGATTTGAGTATATAAATCCTGTAACAACTAACAACAGTACCAGAGATTTTAAGAAAATACCAATCTCTAAATTACTATTAAGAAATTGTTTTATAGATATTTTAGTGAGGGATTAAAAATTATAGGTGAACACGTCAACAACATTAAGGAGGCAAATCGATAAATAGTTTAATCAAAGAGTTATTGCATGAGAGCTTGTGTATATGTTCTCTCCATAATCAAAATGGGAATGAGGGTAAATTCCACATAAGTTCGGCATAAGCTATGATGGAGAGATCATGAACATAAGCTACAACAAGTTAAGAATAACCAAGCCTTATCGGCTTATCCCACTAAGTGGGGTTGGCTACATGGATCAAACGACACCATAATGTTCTATCATAAACCATATTCCTATCCAACTCATTATTCTCTGGAGTTTTCTTAAAAAGTTTCTCTTATAGTTTTCTAGGTCTTCATTTGCCACTAGTGATTTGCCTCCATCTGATCTACTCTCCTGACTACATAATCTAATGAGAGCTCACTATTTTAAAAGGGCATGCACTTTCCGGATAAACTATTTTTACACCAGCGTCCAATGAGAGCTCACTATTTTTCATTTCATATCATTAATTCCTAGATGCAGTTACGAAAGTAGACTGACGTAGCAAACTAATGGGTTCTCATTGACGTCAGTGTAAAATAGTTCACATTGTATTGTATGTCCATTACACTAAACTTTTTCATAAGCTCTTCCAAATACTGACATGAGTACTCATGTCATAAAATAAGTTCAATTAAACTCTTTCAAACACCCCATAAGCCTCATGAAAGATTTAGAAGACCTGGTTTGAGACTTAAACCAATCATCTCTTCAGCTTGAAATACACATGCATCGTAGGAGGTAAATGGATATGGATATTGACATTGTTTACATGGTTATTAAAAATTATACATTTTTAGCCACACATCAAAATGTAAATTGACGACAGACAGCATCAGGCAACCAATTCACAATGATAAAATGTAACAAATGCAGCAGATAATGAAATGTGGAATACTTACAGCATTTGTAAATGCAGACAAGACTTCTAATCTTTTATACCTGAAATTGAAGTGCATAAATAAAACCATTAACAGGATTGAAATGATTAATCAAACAGTAAATAACAGTTTCAATATTATCACTAGTAACAAACATACAACAGTAGAAATACACATTCATATTCTTGCATGCAAAACATACGTATTGACATACAGACAATGGGGGGAAAAAAACTTATAGTACATGGCATAGAAGACAGCAGACACATAAGTAAGTTTGCAAAAAAGTAATTGCACTATTCATGATAAGTTGATAACTATTGGATTATTTCCAGAAGAAGTATCCAATCAAACATATCCCCTCTAGCACACTGCCTAATACAGTACTTTCAATCAAAATTCAGTCACTAAGTAAATATGTTCATGTAATTGTACCTACAAATTGTCCTGCATTGTACAATACACGAAACAAAAATCTCACCCGTAAGTATAATCTCCATCAGGTTTTTTCCTAGACGCACCCATAACAAACAACGAAAATGTGAGAAGACCACATCCAAATGTCAAGTGAACTGCATCAGACACCAGACCTGAAAAGGCATAGTTATAAATTGAAAAGTCAGCAAGAGATTCAATTTTCATCTTAGAATCATCTTATGCATAAACCCATAAGTAATTTTGAAAAAAACTTGTACATATTTGCATAGATTATTTTGATTAACTTGTAGAGCTCAAAACCAGCTTATTCAGAGTTTATATGCAATTTACTCATCTTTCTTCATGGTAGGAACAGCTTATGGGAGGTAAGCTCTTAAATGATAAGCACTTATTGGAAAGTACCTTTTTTTTACTAAAGCATCATTTTTTAACAATGAATCATATTACCCTATTTGGATAAACAACTTAATTAAATGCTTATCATATACAAGTGCATATGAAAATAAGCTGAAAACAACTTATAGACACCTCATAAGTTATATTTTATAAGCTCTTTCAAACAGTCTAAACGCCACTAGATAAACTCAAATAATTCAATCCAAAAAAATGAAAACTAAAATTGAAAATTTATTGAATGATGAATCTTACCAACACGACCAGTGAAGAGACCAATGAGCAATTCAACAGTAGAATAAGCAACATTAAGCGAAATCATAAAAAACAATCTCTTCATATATCTATGACCAGACCTAATATTTCGAAAAACCGACAAAACAAAAGACGAAAAATTCGATCTTTGCAATGACCCAGAAGGTTTATCATCATAACAAGACCAGTAATGGTGATGATGGGGTACAGAAGGAGGGATATCTATACTTGAATCGGTTCGTGAAAGAAAGGGTTTTCTGAGACCTAAATCGGTTGAATCAGTAGAAATTGGTGTGCGGGGTTGTTGGAAAGAAGCTTGACGTGAAAAAGCGAATCTTCGATCACTTCCGGTGAAGCCGAAATCGCCGTTGAGAGTTTGTATGGGTTCCATGGTCATGGAAAAGGGTAAGATTGGAATGAGAATTTGTGTGATATGATTGTTGGAGAATGAAATGAAGATTTGATGATGATGATGATTGTGTTGTTGACGATACTGAAACTGAAACTGAAAGCTTCACTGTCAAAGGAGGTGCCGTGATTGAATGGGGGTGTATACTGAAAATGTAATACTACAGCACAAGTCAAAGTAAACTCCTACTATTTGAGGATTCTATACAAAATTAATACTAGTATGTTTTCATTATTTAAGAGGTTTAAAAAGTGTTTTAAGAGCACTTTCTTAGCATCTTTTTATTATTATTTTGTTTAGAGAAAAAAACTATTGTGGAGAAAATTAAAAGTACTTACAAAATTCGAACATAGAAATTTAATTGTTTCCGTAAATTTAGTTTAGTTAGTAGAGATATTATATTATATAGTATATGTAGAGGTTAGAGTTTGAAATTCGTACATTTTATTTATTTATTTTAAAGAATTCTAATCATTAAACTACTTATTGATTAAAAAAATTGATTGATTCAATCAAATTAGAAATTTAGGGGAAAAAACAGAACTTAGATTTTTGGTTGGTTTTAGTGGTTTGATAGAGTTGATAGTGAAATTGCGAATTTTCTATAAAAAAAATAAATAAATAAAAAGATATTTATATTTATCCATGTCTTTTTATTTGTAGGTAAAATTGTTGAAGTTAAAAAAGAATTGCTTAGTTATTTTTGTTGAAAACAAAACTTTTTAGATTTTTTAAAGGTTAGACTACACAATTTTCAATAACTACTATATGACACTAGTTAGTAACCTCTCTTTTGGTTTCTTTGATAGTGTTTTTGCATGTAACTACCGAGAAAGTCTAACTTAGACATAAACCCAACACTTTATTGTTAGGCACACTCACAATAAAGGGTAAAAGTTAAATAAAAATTGAATAAAATGATAGTGATTGATGTGACCATTTTATTTTTCTTTTAATTTTTTTTTAATTTATGTGTGTGTGTCTAAATTTGTGCCTAAATATTGTGTGTCTATCTAAAACTTTCTCTGTACCTACCTCCCCTTAGATTTAGATGATTTAGATCGACACCACCATCGTTACAATAAATAATAGTTCAAAATTAGATTGTATTTATGTCTATAGAAGTGTTTCTCTAGTTTTAAAGTGTCTTTTAGATCTCTAAATTTATTGGGTCTGCCTATCCACCAACCTTCCTCAAGTCAAGGTTGATTTATGTTTTAGACTAGAATATTAAACTATGCTAAATAATCTAGAACTTTATTTGTCAAAATAGACTAACAAAGTGTTTGCTCCCAACAAATAACAGTGATGGCACCATAAGTCCCACATCGGTTATATTGGAAAGGATTTTGCTCTCCATCTAGTATAATAACAGCGATGAGATCAATGATGTAACATAGCAAACAATACATTTGGTTTGCATTCAGTTTTATTTTTCTTATGTTTTCTTTTTAGCTTTTTGTTTTAATTTATTTGATTTGAAACCATGTGATGAATATGGATTTACATTTTCTCACGACGGTCGTCTGAGTTCACTATGATGTAATGATCCTATATTTCTGATGGTTAACACCCAATAACTTATTAGTGTTGGGTGACAAATTATTTCCTTAACATGATTTATGTAATCTAAAAAACTTAAGAAAACTTCATTTTATAAACACAACAGTAATTTTCAAAAACCAAATGCATCATGCATGTCAATGGGTGAAGTTAGAATTCCACCGGTCCTAGAAGTTTTGTTAGAGTAAAGATCACTTTAGTGAACTTGTTTGGTTGAGAGTGTCACATTATTGTCACAGACTGCACTACAGCTTTCAAACTTGCATTCAAATTTTTTTATAATAGTCTTAGAAATACAAAATATGCATTATTGATTTCGTCCGAAAACTTGTTCATCTGCATCTGACACGATGCACTCATTTATCTTGAAATTACCATGAACTAGTTTTGGTAAATAGGAAACAATTTCAGGAAAAAATGAATTTCATTTATCTTTGTCAATGTTCATGTTTACAATTTTGGCGAAGTCTCAGTCTCCTACAAAAGCAACAGCCTATCGAAATAAGAACCCTCGAGGAATTTGCTGGCCATCATGAATTGCATAATGCTCTAGTGACCTAATGTGTTCTGGTTGTTTCTTGAACTGGAACATTGTCTATCTTTTGACAATGGTATATTTAAGCCAGGAATGCTCGGGTCTTTGCAGAAGATACAGCAATCTTCAGGCGCAGAATTTAAATTTCTTCTAATAACAATCTTCAAATCTCCAGACTTCATTGCAACCTGCAAAAAATGTTTTGAAAGATCATGATAATAGGCATATTATTGGCCAATCCATAAGCAACATGCTTGAGGAATTCTTGGTCTTTAGGGGTAACAATTAATGGTAACTTTATACTAATTGTAATATAACATGGGGAACAAACCTGTTTAGATGCCATGCCTCATGTGTGCATGTGATGATCCAGTGTGTAGGCACGAATATCAGAAGGACTTGTACCAGGCCTAACAACAAATATCAAGACACCCAAACAACATGAATAGGAATAGAAGTCTAGGTAGCGAAGCATCAGAAATCTTCAATGAAACTACTAACATACAGGATTAAGTTCATAAGAAAACATATTGATTTCGTCAGTTTGCATTTGCGAAAAAATGTGAAAGCTGATAGCCAAAACACATCTAAAGATAATCTATATTTGTCTTAATTTATATAGTATGCATTTAGCTAACATTAACCAGGACCATAAGCCAAGTAGCTAACCAAATCAAACTAGTTGAGATGTACTGTGTCTCATTAACCAGGCTAATAGATTTCAGTCCTAAATTGATTTATTTTTTTCCAAAACTTAAATAATCCTTCCCATCAACCCTTTTAATTAGTACACTTAAAAGGTTTACTATGTTTCTTATATCTATGACCTACAAACTTTTTTAATTGCCTCTTATAAACAAGAACCAGAGGGCATAGTTTCTTCCCTTGAACCGAACCATATATAAAATTAAGGGAAAATACGTATTTAGGAAGAAAAAAACCTTTTGTTAATGGTTCCATAATGAAATTTGGGCTTGCCGGCCTTGATATCCTCAACATACTGTGGCCATGAGAAATAACATGAAACACAATATGAGTAGGTACTAGGTAATATAAAAAATAAAAATGTAAAGTTCATATATATGGACCTAACCAAACTCAAGGTAACCACCATTGATGAAAAGGATAGAGAATTAAAAGGTATATCATCAAGTGAAAAAAGTTGGCATTCTGATGATTCTGGACCGGGTGAAAAATGGGGCTTCTTCAGCTTTGCTAAGAATATCAAGTAAGTCTGCCATAAACATGTGATAATCAAGGTAAAGAACCTAGTCAAGAGAATCAACAAATAGAAAATAAATCAAAGTTTATTCCTCAGTTCTCACTTGTCCAATTAAAGGAATGTCCAATTGAGCAAAGGGAGAAATTACTTCTACATCTGCATTTGCTTCCTCCATTGTTTCTCTCATGGCACCTTCCAGAGCTGACTCTCCAATTTCCAAATAACCAGCAGGAAGCGTCCTTTTTTATACCAAAATATGAAATTAACATAGCTCACTGATGAAAAGAGATGCAATATTCATCATTATGATAAATTTATTAGCATTTAGATTATAATAGTTCCGGGAAAGAAACTAAATCTGTACATAACCAGATACAATGAGAATAAGCAGTTTAATAAAATGTTGAGTCATACCAAAGACCGTGAGATGGTTGGATATTCCTCTTGCAAAGGAGGACCTTATTATCGTGTTCAATGAGGCAACCAACTACCTACTTTGCCAGCCAAAATCATGCCATGTTTAGAACAAAGTAATAAGTCATATAGTCTAGTACAAAATGAATGAAAAAAAAAAAAGTGCTGTAACAAACAGTGTACAAATACCACAGAGTTATTTTCATTAACAAGTCAGAGAATACATCCCAAACATATGATACTCTCTAGATCCTTATTTGTTTTGCATTATCAGTAAGTGTTTTATGAAAATGATTACTTCAGAGAACAAGAGTGATAGGCAGACCAATGTAAAGCATGTTATATGCAGATACCTAACCCCAAAATCCATTTCAGTACCACCAACTATCAAATATGTGCTTCATGCTCTAATTTTATTTTTATTTAAAAAATCCTAAAGGTGAAGCAATAAACACTGAGAAGAAAAAAATCAAAGATCACGCTTCCTTTTCTCAGAGGGTCCAGTCCTTCCCTGAACCTTGACATGATGGGAACTTTGCAATACTAGGCATAACAAAAGGCATAACATTTAATATAACAAAAAACACCTGTGTCTAAAATAATTTTCTATATGTTCTATTGTGTGCAGTATACCACAGTGCAACCAAAAACATTTAGATGTTGGGTTGAAGTTTAGGTTATCCACAGGGCTCTTCTACTCTTTAGCTACTTAAAACAGCAGCCACAAACTCCTTGAGATTGAGAAAACAATATTATGTATATGGCAAAAAAACATTGAGAACAACCAAAATCAATTTCATGGTGCAGCAATGTGTAATAAGCTTTTGGCATAGCAACCGATGATCTTGCAAGTTTGGAATAAAATAGGCCGGACAGCCCACAAAGTCCCTATGGTTTGATCTATATCAGCCTATCAGACATCAACTAGATCATACTTATTTACACTACATAAGCTAGGTTTAGACTTGCTTATTTAAAAGTCCGTTTAGCTAAAATAGCCATACTTAAGGTCATAAAAATAAAAAGTATTTTGAGCCTAGTAATATTGTGCTAAAATCATATGTTTTACCTTTTTTTTTTTGAATCGGCAAAATTTTATTAAATGACAAATCTCTTTAACAAGAAGTATAAGAGATTGTCGGAAAAAACATACAACGAAATGCAAGGTAAGAAAACACCTTAATCATATGTTTTACCTATTTAAAGATTTAAGCATATTATTCTACATTTAGTGTTGAACCTATAAGCTTTTTCAAAAAGGTCAGATTATTATGTCTTAAAAAAAGGCTTACATAAAGTTAACTGGTGAGACTCATTATCTCTAGATTGGTGGCATAAGGTAAAATTGGGTTGAAATAGAATTGAATAACATCCATTTTCAAAATCTAACTAGTTTATTCCATTCCACTTCATTCTACCCTATACCACCAATCCAAACATTCCCTTAAGTTTGGATACGGAAGGACTCGAATCATAGACTCTTCAACCCAACCTATGCTTTCTTCGACTCTACTTGCACATCACACACATATCTAAAACTCCAGAAGTTTATACAGCAATACTTTTTCTTAAACCAATTCGCGCACATTCAAGCCGAAACACAAAAAACATCAACTAAATTCACACAAACACTAAATTGAATCAACTAGAACCTACAAAAAGCTATTTTTAGGAAGTTACCATTTTGGGATTCTGATAAGCAATCCTCCCACAAAGTGTACATATAGCTCTCAGCTTTTCTTCTCCATCAGGTATATCATGTTTGGTAGAACCACCACACCATTGACAGAATTTGATACTTCGAACATTCCCCTACATACATTGTCAATTACCAATCAATTATTTACTAAATTGATCTAAAATTCTGATGATGTTTTGTAAACAACACAAGATTGTAATTGAGAACTTACAGAAGATTGAAGCGATGATGAAGCGCGAAAAGGTGCGAATCGAGTGGTGCGAGGGGTGGGAAGGAAGAGTTTGAGAGAAGGGTTAGGGTTAGGGTTAGGGTATGAGATTAGGGAAATCGATGAGAATGAAAGAGAGGTTGTTATTGGTTTTAGATTCCAGCGTTGGCTGACAAACCCGCATAGCTGAAGTTGGATACCTTTGACCATCATTCTTCTTCTTCTTTCCTTCTCTCTGATTGGAATTGGAATTTCTTAGTAGGAAATGTTGTAGTACCAAATAAATCTATTTATTTTATTTTAATTTATCTTTTAATCTTTTTTATTCACTAAATTTATCTCTTAATTTGAATAAGTAAAATGTGCGGAATTTAAATTTCAGCCTCTAGCCCTTTACATATAAAATGTGAGCTCTTACTGCTTAAGAAACAATTCTGCATTGTTTGAGGAATTGTTTGTTTGTTTAGAGCTTTTGGAATTCTATTGGATTCACAGACCAAGCATTTTTTCAGGAAGTTAACTTATACGCTTGGTTGCGACATGGTATGGATGGACCAACTAGTTTTTTCCTTTTTGGCAGTTGTTTGGTGGATTTGGAGAGCGAGGAATTCTTTGTGCATGGATAATGAGGTGACTTACTATTTTACCCTTCTACTTAAAAATTGCTTCGTTAAGCACTACGAGAATCCAACCACTAGAATGGTGCGGTGGAATGCTCAGGGTGACACTGGTATGATTCTGAATGTTGATGGGAATAGCATCGACAATCCTGGAGTCCCCGGATTTGGCGGGTTGATTCGTAATTCTGATGGTGTGTGTGTGCATGGTTTTTCTGACAATATAGGTTTTTCAAATATCCTTCACGCGGAGTTACTAGCTGTTTACCATGGCTTAGTTTTGGCTTGGGGGTTGGAAATTAAAGAGCTTTGGTGTTATACTGACTCTAGGATCGCTACCAAGTTGATTATTGATTCTGTTAATGACTGGCACCAATATGCGACAATCATTCACAACATAAAGAATCTCCTTGCGAGAGATTGGAGAGTTAAAGTTGTTCATACCCTTCGTAAAGGTAATGCATGCGTAGATTATTTAGCTAAGCTTGGTGCTCACAACCTTGTGCCTTATGCCCCTATATCTACTCCGCCTGCTGAAATGAGTCTTCTCCTACTAAATGATGCTAGTGGAACCTTATTTTCTAGATAGTTTTTTCTTTGTTTTCCCTCATTGTACCAAATATATATATAAAATGTGAGCCCTTGTATATAAAATGTATATTATATCATCTTCGGTTACATATATAAGCAATTTTCATTTTTTAGATTCAGGATCCATTTGATTTTGGCTTATTTTTGAACTTATGAAAATAGTTTATACAAATAAATAAACTTTTATGTTAATTTATAAGTTTTTACCAATAAAAATTATATCTTTATAAGTTTTTTATCATAAACTATCTAAAAAAAGTTATAATAATACATAAAAATTTATTTATTTGTATAAGTTGTTTCGCATAAGCTTAAAAATAAGCCAATCCAAACGGACTCTTATTGAATAATTGATGTATATGGTCTAAAATGTGAATCAATTACATCAATTATTCAATGATTCTAAAAAGTGAAAGTTGTTTATACACCAATTATATCAATTATTCAATATATATGATACTTAAGGCAATGAGATTATTTAACAAATAATTATTTTTGTAATATTTTGGTCATTTATCTTTTATTTGTAACACTTTGGTCCTTTATCTTATATAGTTGTAACATTTTAGTCTTTTATCTTTTATCTGTAACACTTTGGTCCTTTAAAAAAGATGAAAATATGAAATAATTGATGAAGATGATGAACATATTCTTCAAAATTATGAGTTTTAATTAATTTTAATAAAAAAAAAATTTAAAAAAAATTCAGCATTTTTTGAATAAAAAAATAATATGAGAAAAATGGTTTATATGTGAATGTTATAAAAGATAAAGGATCAAAGTGTTACAAATAAAAGATAAAGGACCAAATTGTTACAAATATATAAGATAAAGAACCAAAGTGTTACAAATAAAAGATAAATAAAAATTTATTTATGTGTATAAGTTGTTTCGCATAAGCTTAAAAATAAGTCAATCCAAACAGACTCTTATTGAATAATTGATGTATATGGTCTAAAATGTGAACCAATTACATCAATTATTCAATGATTTTTTTTTTGACAGAAGAATTATTCAATGATTCTAAAAAGTGAAAGTTGTGTATACACCAATTATATCAATTATTCAATATATGATACTCAAGGCAATGAGATTATTTAACAAATAATTATTTTTGTAACATTTTGGTCATTTATCTTTTATTTGTAACACTTTGGTCCTTTATCTTATATATTTGTAACATTTCAGTTCTTTATGTTTTATTTGTAACACTTTGGTCCTTTAAAAAAGATGAAAATATGAAATAATTGATGAAGATGATGAGCATATTCTTCAAAATTATGAGTTTTAATTAATTTTAATAAAAAAAATTTAAAAAATAAAATTCAGCATTTTTTGAATAAAAAAATAATATGAGAAAAATGATTTATGTGTGAATGTTATAAAAGATAAAAGATCAAAGTGTTATAAATAAAAGATAAAGGACCAAATTGTTACAAATATATAAGATAAAAGACTAAAGTGTTACAAATAAAAGATAAAGGACTAAAATGTTACAAAAAAATAAGATAAATGATCAATAGTGTAATTTTACCGCAAAAATATTACTGTATCATTATTCTCTCATCTTTTGGCGACTTAAATTATTTTTTAATTTGTTCCCGTCAATTTTTGTTTTTACTAAATTATCTTATTTACAAGGGTTTGGAAAACTCAAATCTCACATTAAAATGATAGTATCGCTTAGACTCAAACAGAATTTATAAAACTTTTTTTTTTTTTTTATCTTGAGAATTTATAAAGCTTATGTGAACATAATACACAATATCACATATTTAAGCCTATTAATTAAGATTTATAATTGTAGGCTTAGTTCACTTTTAATTCTCTATTTTATCAAACTCACGAAAATTGTTCTCTTATTTTAAAATAATTTTTTTTTTATCTCTCTATTTTTATATTTATTACAATTTTGGTCCCAACCCATATTTTTCTCTAAAAAATTATGATTTTTGGCGTCCTAAAATGTAATTTATTGTATTTAACAATGAATCTAAAAATGATATATCATGTTTGAGACCAAAATTCATCAAAACCACTTTTAAGCTTATAAAAAAAAAAAAATAAATAAAAAAAATAAAAAAAATAAAACCACTTTTAAGACAAAAATACGAGTTGGAACCAAAATTACAACAAGTGTAAAAATAGAGAAGCCAACAAATTCAATTTTAAAATAGATAAACTGTTTTCGTAAGTTTAATAAAATAGATGAACCAAAATACGATTAAATCATAATTGTATCACTCTTCAACACAAGTTTAATTGTTCATGAAGCTTAGAAAATCAACACCAAGACTCTATTTGTATCACTCTTGTTCGTGAATCTTAGTATTTGTACACATAATTTTTTTTTAATTCATGGTATTAATTTACTAAAAATTTGAATAATTTTTCAAATCTCTCTCTCTCTTCTTACTAATCCAAAGAGAATTCAAGATGATTATGTGTACGTGCAAGCTTATAATTTTTTTTGACCAGGCGTGCAAGCTTATAATGAAAGGTGGTGCATTACTCTCTAAACTGAGAAGATTATTATAATCAAGAATACTATTAGACAGTATTGTATCAAGCTATTCTTTATACATATTTTTATTTATAGAATAGTCGTTAGTCGTTCCATAAGTCGTAGTTCAACTGGCAAAATTTTCCGAAATTGATAGGCCGAATGTCATGACTCGGGTTCGAACCCGGGATCTCACAATTATGTGAGTTTAATTTTCAGTGGTTTACCACTTCAACTAAGACAAAAAAAAAAGTCGTTAGTCATAATAGTATATGAGGTAAATTCTAATATTATAAATAATATTACAATGAATATAAATTTTACAAAATCCACCGTTGGATTGAAAGTTTATATCATATAGATCATCTATAGAAAACTTTAGAAAAATTGAAAATCATTTTATATGTTATTGAGACCCATCAAGATTAACGGTTTTTTTTTTGTTGACAAAAGCAAAACTAAGCAATTTCATTAATAATAATCAAACCCATCATACATATCGGAACATCATTACAAACTTGGAAAATAGTAATATATGTAATTACCCCTATAAGAGCCACTACATAGACTTTTTTCCTTTGAAACTCCACCGAAGAGTTGTGAAAATATGAAGATAAAATACTCCTAAAATTTATAATAATAGACCCATCATCATGTTTATCCTCCTCTTTAAATTCTGTGTCATCCACCAAATTATTTGAGTCAACCATGAACATCACGTTAGTTTTCTTGAGCTCAATTGTGAAATGAATAACATATAAGAGGATCAGGGCTTCCACTTTAAGCAATTGGAGTATCTGAGAGCGAACATAAGGTTTATCTTTGAAGAAATGTCCTCTCTTATCAAACAAACTTTTACCTAAGTCAATTGACAATTCATCAAATTTTTGTGCAACCTGCAGAAAAAACTCAATGATCTGCCAATAGTTTTCCACTATATTATTTGATTGAATTAAAATTGCAAAAATAAAAAAGAAAAAACTAAAAAGTGTTTTATTTAACCGGATTAGGCACTTTAGCATAGGAACTGCACACAAATTATCCAAGCCTCGACAGTTCCAACTGAGAATTATCACTTCTCCTGGGAGGCTTGGGTACCAGGACTCATCCTTAAAAAAGGAACAACATCACTATGAGCAAAATCCATTGGGTCATGTCTTGCTCGCACGTGAGATTCATTAGGTGTAACATCTTCCTTGCTTAATGCATGCTCATGAGTAGCTTCCACATTAGTCTTAGATTAACGGTTTATTAAATACTGTAAATCTTGATAAATTTCAATAAAATATCAAATAATTTTCAATTTTTCTAAATTTTTTTATGAATAATCTATACGATATAACTTTTCAATCTACCAGTAAATTTTGTAAATTTCGTACTCGGTAGATCACTTATTCACGGTAGACCACTTGTGAAAGTGGTTCACCGTAACATTAGCCTAGTATAGCAATGAAAATACTCATAAACCGTGGAAAAGGAGATGCCTATATTATTCTAAGTCTAACAAATACGATTCTCTCAATTTCTTAGAATAATAGAGTTTTTTTTTTAAGCAATATAGAGTATTTTTTTTTTCTCCTAAAATGAAACTATCAATTTCTTCTAAAAAATAGAAAGAATCATGAGACATTTTAGATAAGGAATTGAATGATTGAATGAATCTTCTAAAATGAGTAAAATGTAAAATATGAAAATTAAGGATTGTAATTGTAACAATTTCATGATTTATTACGATATATTTATAATATCTATTTTTAATTTATTAATTAACTGCTAATATATACTCCCTCCGGTCTCATATATAAGAAACAAAACAAAAAAATTTAAAGTCTTAAATATAAGCAAAAGATTACTTCAATTATTAAGTTTTATGACATTATTTCAATTTCAACCAATAAATACAATGTTTTACATTTTTCAAAAAGGTATAATGTGTTTTTTCTGCTCGATTAATGTATTTTAACTACTTTCTTAGAGGAAGAGCTTTTTTAAAAATTTTCTTATATACAAGACTAGAGGAGTATGTTCAAAACAAAAAGAGTGGTGGACAGGGGACAACGATTGTCCAAAATGTGACACCATGTTGTTGTATGCTAGGTTGGCAGTTACCCGTTGCACGTCTTTGAGACATGGCAATGAAAATGCTCATCAACCGTTCGATCTGATAGAAGATTTCAAAGAGTCAACAAAGAATCCAATCGAAGGGACAAAAAGGAATGTGGAGTATTCTATTTCTACCACAGCAAACAAAACACCCCAACATGTTCTTTCGACAGTTGCAAACTGAATGCTGAGTTGGTAATGGCACGCACTATCACTTTTTGCACCGTCCCATGTATGATTACTTCCACTCCTACCCCATTTGCCAACAAAAAGTTTGAGTGAAAATTACACACCTCAAAATTAAGAAAAGCTGCTTCTTCTCTCAAATAACTAGCCTCGTAACTTTTATGGTGGGGTCTTTTTCCTTTCTCTTAAGGCTTTGTTTGCGAGTTTGGAGGGGAGGGGAAGAGAGGGCTTTGGAGGGAGGGAGGGAAATAGAGAGAAAATTAGAGAAATCTTTTACATTTTTTGAAAAAGTATTTTTTATAGAGAATGACAAATAAATACTTATGATTAATATATTATGAATTTAAGAATATTATAACAACATTAATTAAATTTGAAGAATTCATATAATCTCTCCAAACCCTCATCTAATACAATTTTTGAGTTCCCCCAAATTGGGGGATTTTTGTGTTATGAAGAAAAAATAACCTTTCAAACTCCTTCCCTCTCAAACTTCTCTACTCCTTCCACTTGTTTCTTCCTTTTTAGCCTTTCCTTCCCTTCCCTTCCCCTCCAAACTCGCAAACAAAGCCTAAGTTGTTTATCACTTTTCATTAGATCTAGCTCAATTACTGCACAATATTATGTTGATGTTGATATTATCCTTGCACAAAATAGTTACTAGCGTTCAACTCATATATCAAGCTCAAATAATTAATAAGTTTTATTAAAAAGGATAAGGTAGATAGCTAAATTGGTGCGAGTTAAATGTCAAAGAAATTAAAGAGCGTATGATCGAACTGTGTCATCTCTATCAAATTCAGTATCAATCACCACTAAATTAACTAACGATTGTTGTACATATGTTTTATGTGACGTTGAGATATGCCATTTATGTTTTTGAAAAATTAAAATAGACATTGATTTTAAAAAAAAGTTTGGCATTCAATAATTCACACAAAAAAGAGTAACTACCTATTATAAAAAGGGGTTGTATGAATTATTAAGAGTACCAATCAGGAAATAAAGAAGGAAAAAGTTGTTTATTATAAAAGTGTAACTTTTTGAAATTTTTGGCACTTTAATAAATATTGTAATTTTTAATAATAACAATGATGAGTAGTGCTAGTTAGTAATACTAATATTGTTCTCGTCTGAAAACATAATTAACCTTGAGAAAGTTGATGGTGATCGGTGAAGAATGTCATATGATGGCGGTGAATGTCATCTGCAATAGTAGTTGGTCGAATGGAAGGTACTTACGAAAGATATTCCGATGTCATAGTCAATTTTGGCTTGACATAGTAAAAATGTAAAAAGACGATGGATATGTGATTAGGGCAAATTATGCTCTTTGTATAGGAAGTGAGCTAAGTTCCTTCATAGGTCATGTGGTTATTAGCCTCGAAAAAATTAAATATTCATTCGATTCGCCCAACATCCTATTGTGTGGCTTTGAACCTTAAAGAAAAGTGGTTACATACTTACATATTCATTCAATCTATCCAATATCCTAAATATAGTTGACCCATCAATCTATTTATACACATTCAACTATTTTTACACAGTATCAGCTTGGTCTTATAGACTAACATAATTGATGTCAAACAATAAAGACTAAACGTGGTGAGATTCAAATGAATTTCACTTAATATAAGAGAGTAAATGATGAAAAAAAGAATGTTAAGTGTGTGTAATAGATTTAAACATTTCAAATAATTAATTATGAATTCGATCATTGACACTTGTGTATTAAAAAATTTGATTGCCACAAAAAAAAATCTATCTTATACGTCACACAAATCTTTAATAAAAAATAATTACCACTAAACAATTATAGAAACTCACACTTATATTATAGTAACACAAACAATATATATACCAACCAATCGTTAGTTGGTTCAATGATGATTGACGTTGAACTTGGTAAGGAGGACCGCGGTTCGATCCCCGCAACTGCGATTGGGAGGGGGTTCAAACCACTTGATGTCAAAACTGACCCCCGAACCAGATTAAACTGGTGGTGAAAAATCAAAAAAATAAAATAAAATATATATATACTAAAAATTTAGTAAAAAAATGTGTCAACTCTATAATAAAAACTTTATAATTTCTAAATTTAGCAATTATTAATGATTTAATTTGACTTGATGAGATGGTAAATTAGGAGATGACAGAGAGAAAGAAGGTGCGGAACTGGAAAGCAAGTAAAAGATGATCATTGCCAGCTATTTCCAACATGAAACATGGCCCGTAGATTACACATTCCAATCAAACGGCCACGAGTTTCATTTGATACGAATTTACATTTCCGAACCTTCCCTTTTTAAAACAACATAACGGGTACTACTAGTAGCTAGCTTAACCCTCACTTCAAACATTCACATTCCTCATTTCAATTTCATTTTCCATCTCTCTTCACCAAATCATCAACAATGGCAGAATCTGAAGAAATTCAACCCTTGGTTTGCGATAATGGAACCGGCATGGTCAAGGTATATCAATCAACTTATTCAATTTCGCTTATATTTATATCTGGTATCACGGTGGATATGCCATGAATTTGCACAAGCTACACAGTTTATGTTTGGTATCACGATGGATGAGTATCACAGATCATCGTGATTTTGGTATATTCATCGTGAATCGTGACACCAATCATATACTGGTGTAACTTTTGCAAAATCACAGTGAATCACCTTGATTCTAACATACCACTGTAATACCAAACATCACTGGTGTAACTTCTGCAAAATCACGGTGGATCACTATAATTCCAACATATCACCGTGATACCAAACATGCACTAGTGTAGCTTCTACAAAATTACGGTGGATCACCGTGGTTCTGGCATAATAGCAAACATATGAGTGTTCTTATTAATTTGAGTAAACTGAATTTGTTTGTTTGTTATAGGCTGGTTTTGCAGGAGATGATGCACCAAGGGCAGTGTTCCCTAGCATAGTAGGGCGTCCACGACATACAGGGGTAATGGTTGGGATGGGACAAAAAGATGCATATGTAGGTGATGAAGCACAATCAAAGAGAGGTATATTGACATTGAAATATCCAATTGAGCATGGAATTGTTAGTAATTGGGATGATATGGAGAAGATCTGGCATCATACTTTCTACAATGAACTTCGTGTTGCTCCTGAAGAACATCCTGTTCTTCTTACTGAAGCACCTCTTAATCCGAAGGCTAATCGTGAGAAAATGACTCAGATCATGTTCGAGACATTCAATACTCCTGCTATGTATGTTGCTATTCAAGCTGTGCTTTCTCTTTATGCTAGTGGCCGTACAACTGGTAAATTACTTCATCTTTCATGTTACATTCTTGTAATGTTCATTTCATTTGGAGTTTTGTATGAATTATAATATTAGAATAGAATGATCTGAGTACAATTACTGAAGAGTTTAATATACCTAATGAGCCTAACTAACAGGCTAAGTAAACCTGGATAAAATCTATAATAATAATTATACAATATTTACAACACACACGACACTAAGATTGACGGATAAACATTGATAATAATTTTAAAAAATAGAAGTGATTGAATGTAACCACATGCGCCAGTCAATGTCATGTTGGTGTCAGGTACCGACATATTTCAGACACAACACTGAGATTGATGGATAAACACGGGTAAGAATTTTAAAAATAGAAGTGATTGAATGTAACCACATGGGTGAGTCAGTGTCATGTTGGTGTCAGTCACAAGCACGTATTAGACATCAGATGTCTTCAATATTAGGTGTTGATGCAGCATACTTTTGTGTAATGAATGATGGATATGATTTGAAGGAGTAGCTTTGTCATGGTATATACATATGTCTTGGGATTGAAATGATTTTTTATTTTATTTTGAAGCGGGGGATTGAAATGAATTGATGTGGTTTTCTATGTTTTTTGTAGGTATTGTTCTCGATTCTGGGGATGGTGTTAGTCACACGGTTCCCATTTATGAGGGTTATGCACTTCCACATGCAATCCTTCGTTTGGATCTTGCAGGTCGCGATCTAACCGATGCGTTGATGAAGATTTTAACCGAGCGTGGTTACACTTTCACTACTTCTGCAGAGCGTGAAATTGTGAGGGATGTGAAGGAGAAATTGGCTTATATTGCTCTTGATTATGAGCAGGAGTTGGAAACTGCTAAGACTAGCTCAGCTGTTGAGAAGACCTATGAGTTGCCTGATGGGCAGGTGATCACAATCGGTGCTGAAAGGTTCCGATGCCCTGAAGTTTTGTTCCAGCCATCCATGATAGGGATGGAATCTCCTGGTATCCATGAGACGACGTTTAACTCAATCATGAAGTGTGACGTCGACATTAGGAAGGATCTCTATGGTAACATTGTCTTGAGTGGTGGTTCGACAATGTTCCCTGGTATTGCTGATAGGATGAGTAAGGAGATTACCGCATTGGCACCTAGTAGCATGAAAATCAAGGTTGTAGCACCACCAGAGAGGAAGTACAGTGTCTGGATTGGAGGTTCCATTTTGGCATCCCTCAGCACTTTCCAACAGGTAAAGTTGATGGATTTTGAAATGTTAATTCAGCAAATTAATCATATGAGATTTCATTTCTAATTTCTAATAATAAGTACAAGTTATAAAAAGTAGGAGGAAATAACAAATGTGTTTTAATGAGAAGCTTAGTTGAGTCATTTCTAATGTGTTCCTCTCTGATATAGTGATATGTTTGATTTTCCTTGTGCAGATGTGGATTTCAAAGGCAGAATATGATGAATCTGGGCCATCAATAGTACACAGGAAATGCTTCTAAGTTCAAATCATGGAGCACGAGAGCTCGATCAAGGAAATTACATATACTTTGTACTACAGAAATACCATCTAGTTTGTTGAGGAACTTCTATTTCCTATTCTTTTATCTTTTATCACGTTTCTTTGTGTTTTACTTTCTTGGTATGTTGGGATATAAGAGCATTAAGGCTAGCAAGATATGTGAGATTCAATTTTCCCCTCATTTTGTTGTAGAGATGTGTATTATTACTGATTTGGTTTGTTTGAATCAACAAATCTTTTCATTTAAGTGTTCCGATTGACATAGTGATATGTGTTTGATTTATAATAATTATTATATGATACGAAAAAGCCATTGCTAATCACTTTGCATTCTTCTATCTTGATAATTTATGAAGCCCTACTTAGTAAACAAGAGAGATTAAATATCTCTTAAAAAGCTCATTTATTGATATGTTTGCAATTATTTACAAGACATCTCATGATTCATGTGATATAATGAGCAAATTTATTTTCTTAAAAACGATAATTCTGCTTAGGAAAAAAAAGTACCATGAACTTTCAAATTAAGAAATAGGCAGCAATCTAATAGTTTTAAGATTAGAGTAAATCTCTGGTTCTGCTGATAGTAAAGGTCATGTAAAAGTTTACGTCATGCGTTCCTATGGCTGGATTTCGAATGAGTTCCTTGTAGTGAACGGTGCCCTCTTCATATATGCATATCCTATGCATTTTGCTTGTCTGTCAAGTCAACAAGTAATGTGTAGCTTAGAAGTGAATCATCGAAATCAAACATTGCCGCCTGACGACTCCAGTTCTGTCACCTGGTGAGATTAGGCAGAAGCAACAAACTGTATGCAGTTCAATGTTGCACTCAAACAATCTGCCTACTTATAGCTGAAGCAATGATCAAAACAAAATTATGGAAAATGTCTGGTTAAAGAAGAAATTGAAAACAACACCTAATTGAATTCAAGAACTACAAAGTAACAACTAATTCAAAGAACTTCTAAAATGAGATGTATCATTCTGATATGAAAAGTAATAACATAGTTGGCAATATTTAAAAGCTGTGGCATTTAAACAATAAGGACTCATCAATTAAATATTGTTAAAAGGGAAGGGAACCACATGAAATGCATCATAATCTCACTAACAATGTTCATCTACCTCTTAGATTTTAACAAAGCATGCCAAAACCTTTTAATATGCTTAGCAGCCAAACCTTTACAAACCCTATACCAATAATTCTCAGGCTCAGCTTAGGGGAATCAAATTGCCTCCAAATGATGTTGCTCTTATATTTCAAATTGCCTAAAAAAACTCATCCTCCTCCACAATAGAAGCTACCTACAATTGACGCTGCTTCTTTTTTTTTGAAACACGTCTGAAATTACAAATGCAGCTATGATTTGTGATTTGCTTGTGTGGAAAATCAAGATTTTCTTCATGTAAAAGAGACAGGATGCTTTGATTTATAGCAGGTTTACTTGCAAGACGATCTTGGTGCTCATTATTTATTTAGTTGATTAGGACATGGTAGGAAAATATTTAAACTACATCAAAAACCATTTTTGTTTTTGTTTCAGCTTTGGCATCCCTTGATCTTCTGCATATATGTTTGTGTAGAATGCAGTGCATGTTCAGTTCAACAACGCAGTCGATCTTTCTAGAGAGGGACATCTGCTCTTCAAAATGCTAAGAAACTCTGAAAGAACTGTTGAAAAGGTAGCTACTATTTCCATCTTAGAGCAGGATTTTTAAGAATTTTTCTTGTCTATGCTTGATTCATGTGGTGTGTCTGTACGATTTGTAGCAAATATTGCATTGCTGCTGTATCTGACCTTATAAATCTTTACCCTTAAATGTTTCCTTAAATTTATTGATATCTTGTGATAATATTAATTTAAAGTTGGTTTCTCCCTACTTGTCTAACCTTAATCTATGATGGATGTCAAAAAGATTTGACAATATTTTACATTGGTTCTTGACCATCTAACACAATCCTCTCATTTTATATTAAGACGTCATTTGATCCATTAGCCAACCTTGTCTTGCGGAATATGACTAGGTTGTTGCTAATATCGCAGAACCTTCACTTTGCTGTAAATGTTGTTTAATATAACTATAATAGATATACATTATAGAGAAAAGAGAAGAATAATAGACACACTTCAACATCCACTAAGCCAAAAAATGAAGAGGAATTAACTATGATTCACAGAGATTGCAGCAGTTTCATACTCAATCCCAACCAAATGGTTACTCATGTGAAAGGTGTTATTTGATGACCTGTTCCTTCAACTTCGAACGTGTAACCATTAATATCTTGGAATTTAACATGTTCATATCTTATTTTCTTTATTATTTCTGCACTTCTATCATTGTTTTCTGTTTTAGTTACTGAGGATATAACTCATATTGTAAGGAGCAGACCTCAACACATTTTTTCCCCTATCCTATTTGAACATATATAATAATTACTTACTCCATACTCTAGTTCAGATAATAAACAACTGAGTACTGTAAAACTGTATGTATGCAGTGTAACAGAAATGTTTTCAAACTTCTATTTAGAAAATTAAGGCAGAGACATAATCATTGTGACACTTACAACCGAAATGAGGAAATGAAAAAACTATGGCATCTTATTTCCTAGCTATACATGTGTCACGCATTCGCATTATTATAGAAATTTCTAAACTCTGACCGTCGAACTGTGTCATCGTAGCCTATATAGGAGTTGATCTTTGGCTTCACACCCTCCCTATTTCGCCCCTGGTCCAAATATACAACGACCACAGTTATATCATCATGATAAGCCGGTCGAAATGCCAAATTTTGATTGCCATTGTTCCCACTAACACAATTACTCGCAGGAATCTCTAGAAGCTCGGCATATTTTTTCCCTCTTTCACGAGCCCCCTTCTCTAGAGCAAGCTTGGCAAGTGTTTCCGCGATTCCATCTCGAGGACTGGTGTCAACAACTTCAGCAGCCTCTTCATTTGACATCAATTTCCAAAATCCACTAGATCCAAGTATAATGAATATATCAGTGTCTCTTAAGGCTCTTGAAGTAACATCTGGCTCTGATAATAGCAAAGGTCTTGTTAAAGTTGGAGTCACTACTTCAGACAATGGGATTTCGAATGATCTCCTTTTGGTGAACTTTGCATTTTTCAGATATGCATATCCTATACATCTACTTGTCTCGATTAAGCCTTTAACTTCAATACTTTGGTAGGGATAACGATTATTCTGATCTGATTGCAATTCCGCGAGTTCTTGTTGAATATCTGGATTTAGAAAATTGTGATCTCTAACAATCTGTTCAGGAACCAATATATTATATGGACCATCTCTCTTCTTAGAACCGACTATAGCGCGTGAGTCTCCAACGTTGGCGACAAATAACCTCTCTTTCCATATGATACAAATCAAACAACCTGAACTAACAAAACTATTCTGTACCTCATGCTGTTGCTCAAAACTATTTCTAGCAAACTCAATAAAATCTCTCTCCATTTGGTGAACAACTTGCCTCAGAATAAGCTCAGTCATTAAGTTATTATTCTGCTGAATACGACCTGCAAGTAATAACCAGATTATTTCTTCATCAAATAGCATCCATGTTAAAACAGTGCTACTGCTACACTACACATGGCAATATAACACTAACTTTATGTTAACTCATTCAAAAATATATCTATACACATTGATTTAGATCAGAAGTACAACAATAAGGAACAAGAAAGATTAGTTTTCTTGATTTCTTCATTGTTTATAAATAAGAAAACATTTTCCATCTCCTCAATTCTTGGATATAGAATCACTTAATAAGTTCTTTTAAATTTCAGTTCATGTTTCAATTCCATATCCACACTCAAAGAACACATTCAAAGAATTAAAGGTAAGAAACAAAATAGGCAATGTTAATATGATAATAACACACACACATGAATGAAAATGCGAAAGAAACAAAGAATAAAAATGACAGAAGAATCAATAAATTAATGAAATGAAGACTCACTCAATAGTTCCCTGAAGAAATGATTTCTAAGATAGATGGCAGCGGTGTCGCCTTTATGGCCATCATAAACTCCAACAAAGAGTGCATCGGTGCCAACTTCAACTTGGCTCTGATCTTCCATATCCATATTCGCCTGAACTGCAGCCATGGAGAATTCGCCATAGTGATGCCTAATCAGTGGCCTAGACCAAGCCAGAGGAAGCATGATCTTGGGTTTTGACTTCTTGAAGACAACATCGAGATATCTAAAAGGTGAGGGATGAATCGCGTCAGAGAAGTTTCTGAAGGAACCAATTGCTGGCACCGAGGTCACCACTGGCATCACAGTCGGATTCAGTTCCGGTTTTTTGTCGAAGAATACAACAATCACAGAGATATCATCATGATAAGCCCGCCTAGTCCCTTCAACAGAAACACTAGGACCCCTAATAACACCATGTCCCGCAGGAATCTGCCGAAGCTCACTATAGGTTATATTATTTCTTCTAGCTGCAATCTCTAGAGCAGTCGTCAAAAGCCTTTTCGCGATTCCCTGCAACAAATTAAAAGGCCAACATATTATACCATAAACAAACAAACCAAGAGCTAGCTAACAGAGATAATAGTAGTAAATAATAATAGGAAAAACAAGTAGCTAGAAAGAACAAGCCATGCATACATCTCGTGGATTGGTGTGAACAATTTCAGCTGCTTTCCGTTTTGTCAACAATTTCCAAAGTCCACCAGATCCAAATATAATGAATTTATTATGGTCATATAAGACTCTTGAAGATGTCGCAGGTTCTGCTGATAGCAAAGGTCGAGTAAAATCAGAAGGTGCAAGTTCCGACTGTGGGACTTGGAAGGATGGGGTAAAAGTGAACGGTCTCCGCTTCAAATATGCATTTCCTACACATCTGCTTACTTCACTTACGCCTCCTACACGCCATGCATCAAAATTATACGTAACAATAGTCGGATCTTTTGGATGCAACTTCTTGAGTTCTTTTTTAATATGCCTGTTACGAGCACTGTGATCTTTGACCAACGGCTGAGAATCGAGTTTATTAAATGGATCCAAATAACCCATTACAGCAAGGGAGTCTCCAAGGTTAGCGATATATAGCTTCCCTCTCCATACAATACAAAACAGACAACTCGAACCAACTATAGCTAGCTCTGGCTGTTGTTGATTACTCTCTTCAACATCAGTCATAAACGATTCCTCCATTTCAGCAACAACTTGCCTCAGAATATTTTCAGACATATTATTATTATTATTCTGCTGAATACGCCCTGTAACAATAAACATCCATTATTTCTTAAACCCGTGATATCGATACACATGACAATGTAACATTAGAAAAGCTATGAGAATAGATATTGCAGGTCTGATATTTTGCTATCATCCATATTAGTAGCACAACATACACAAGAACTTCTGGTAAGCTTAATTTCTTGATTTCTATATCGATTTTAACTAAGCCATCTAGTAAATTCTATGATGTACAACTATACAATCAATCAATACATAAAAGTTCATTTAAATTTTGGTTCTTGTTTCAATTCCATTCAAACTCGTTCATTCAAAGAATTAATCAAACTTAGGTGTGAACTAGAATATACTAATTTTTTGGCTGTTACAACTGCAATAAAATGCAGTAATGACAGAAGGAACATCCACATAATAATAACACATTAAAGCATGCAAACAAGAAAGAAAGAAAGAAAGAAAGAAAGAATGAATGTTGCAGACTCACTGATTAGATCCTCACAGAGATTAGTACTCAAGAAGTTGGAAGCCTCAGGACCATTTTGGCCATGATAAATTCCAACAAAGAGTGCTTTATTGCCAACATCAAGCTGGCTGCGATCCTCCGTAACACCATTTGCCTGAACCGCAGCCATGGAGAATTCGCCCAATTGATGTTCTAGCAGGTCCCGCGACCACCCTAAAGGATCTTGATCAAATTCATTAATGTCGACAGTTATTTTGCTTGTGTTGGTTGTGAAAGCAAATAGTAAATTATGAAGCCACTGAAACATGATGATATTATGGTTTCACTTCTTGGGGAGAAGAAAAGAATTCAGCGGTTGTAGCAGTGACTCAAACTTAGAGAAGAAAATATGACTAACTGAAAATGATGAAAGGAAGTTTGAATGTGAAAGAATGAATGAATGAGTATTGTTTATGTATCAATGTCTTGGAATGAGAATTAAAACTAACTGAAAACAGAAAAATAACAAGAATTTAACTAAACTAACAGATATATAACTGAATTTGACTAACAACAGTAACAGATATATAACTAACTAAACTAACTTCATTGTGAAAGGAAGAATTGTAAAATAGTTTCTGCACACAATTAATGTAATGTAGAATTTTCTCAAAAATAAACTAAATATTACTTTTTTCTGTCAAAAAAAAAATTAATATTACTTTTTTCTGTCAAAAAAAAAATTAATATTACTTTTTGACAATAATAAGTAAACTAATTAACTAAACATTAATATATCCATGGATCTACATAGTATAGTTATAAATAAGTAAATGAGTGTATATTTTAGTCGGTATATCTAATTGGTGCATGATCTATGTATTGAGGTACCTTACTTGTGTGTACTCGTGTTCAATAGTAGTTTTTTGAAGGGATTTAGTAGGGTTATAAATGTACCCTACTAAATCCCGTCAAAAAACTACTTTCCATCCCTCTGCCGCGCATCTCCATCCCGATATCTCATAGACGACGTGGAAATCCTGAATGTTATGTTCATAATGTTATTTTATCATGTAATCCTACAACTAGGCCACATGATTATGTTGTTGTAGTGAGTTATGGTATGCGGACATGTCTTGCTTTCATAAAAGCGGGACAAAAGTCTTGGACCTTTGTTGATACTAAATATCTGTGCTGTTGGACGATATAAAAACATCATCTCTTTTATTATTTGTAACTCGAAAGATTCTTTTGATGATGAGATCATTCCTAATGTTCTTAAGTCTATGGAGGATGTTTATTATTATTGTGATAGAGCATAACAAAATATAGAAGCAGTCTGCAGCAGCAACAACAAGAATTGTCCCATGAGGCGTGTTTACGACAAGAACATAATGCCATTGTGTTTTGCAAAATGTAAATTTCCAATAGGACATTTTTTTTACTTAATCAACTAGTTCTCAGGGGAACGGGTGCACTAAAATCTATATTTCGGCCAAGAGGTAAGTAAAATCCGGAGCATATTGTTCCAATCAAGGTTCAAACTCGGGTATAATAAACTACAAACTAACCCCGAAGCATATTGTTCTTTATCTATATTTTGTTTCTTCTATGAAAATACTTTGTCTATCCTCATTTTACAAAAATCCTAAGTAGTTTATACCTCAATCTTGGATTTCATTATTGGGTTAAAAACTTTTGAAAATTCACCTAAATTCATAAATTCTTATCGTCAAAGAAACTTAGCACAATTGATCATAAAAACTTTCCTTATTTTGGTACAACTTTCAGTTGTGTCACTTCAAGACATACATTGATTGAAGTAGACAATCAAAATGGTCACATCAATGATCCAACTCTCACCACCTCAAAATTTCAAGTTGAATCAGATGTATGGCCTTGATCTGAGGTGTACATCTTTCTATATAAGAAAATTTTAGATTTAATAAGAAAATTTTGATTTCGTATTAGATAATGGATTCGAGCTTTGTATGAAGGTTTTAGCTTCTATAGGTCCCAATTCCTAGTCTTGCTTCTATAGCTTCTATAACAAAAGATAAAATAAAGAAAATTGTTTTCAATAAGCTTTAAATTGAACTCAGTTTTACGGACATATCATAAATTGTTTCCGTAAGCTTTTCTAAATAGCCTCACAAGTGGTTATACCAATAGATAAACTCAAATAATCCAATCCAAAATATGAGTAACAATTAAAGCATGTTATGAAGTTCAAATGAAGTTGGATGGCCTAAATGACTATTAAGATGATATAAAGGTCCCATGACTCATCCTACACACCAATCAACTATCCTATAATGCAATGCTGAATATAAACATAACTATGAGTGAAAGTCACTAAACAATGCTGAAAGTCACTAAATATTTTCATGAGACTATTGAAAATAAATAATGTCAGTGCACTGGCTGAGTAGAGTTACCTAAATGCTAAATCTCATTTTGGTAGTTGCTTAATATTCTGCATGTATGTATAGATTTCACATTCAAATCAGGTAAAATCTTGGACGAGGATAACTATTGTGATGCTCAATACCTTGGACAAGAAGAAACTTTACAATAGAAGCAGAAGTGAGGTTTGTAACAGTTGAAGATGCTAAGGAACTTGTAGCAGTAGATGGATATAATGTTATTGTAAGAATTCTTGCGCTTGCACATAATGTCTCGGCTTGAGACCATCCTAGAAGAACCTAGATACACAACTCCTCTTCCTAGTCTGTTAATGAGTTCATAACATTGTTTGATCTCTTTAACCTGTGTGTGTAATTGTGTTATAATTTCAGTTATTCATCTCACTTCTGAAGTGATTGTATGCAGAGTAACGTAAAAGCTAAAGCAACAACTGGTGGAGCTAGCAGCAGGACCAATTTTGTCCTCGATGTGTTCGGTTCACTACAAAAGATAAATCTTGGTGACTATGGAATACAAGAAAAGACAATTGCATGGAGTCACAATGACAACAATGAAACGGTGGCTGGCAGCCAAGTGGTTTGATGCCAGGATCAAAGAACGAGTCATTCAATTTATATAATAACCACGAATTTGAGAGTTATATATCCCTACTCACTCGGATGTAGGTTGTTTGCAGGCAAGACATAGGTGGTATCAATACATAGGTGTCAAGTCAACAAGTAATGTGTAGCTTAGAAGTGAATCATCGAAATCAAACATTGCCGCCTGACGACCCCAGTTCTCTCACCTGGTGAGATTACTTATAGCTGAAGCAATGTCTGGTTAAAAAAGAAATTGAAAACAACACCTAATTGAATTCAAGAACTAAAAAGTAACAACTAATTCAAATAACTCCTAAACTGATGATGTATTATTCTGATATGGAAATGTGGCATTGAAACAATACGGACTTATGAATTAAATATTGTTAAAAGGGAAGGGAACCACATGAAATACATCAAAATATCAGTAACAATGTTCATCTACCTCTTAGATTTCCAAAAAGCATTCCAAAGCCTTTTAATATACTTAGCAGCCTAACCTTTACAAAGCCTATACCAATAATTCTCAGGCTCAACTTAGGGGAATCAAATTGCCTCCAAATGATGTTAGCTGCATGGAATACCGTATAACTTTAATACATTGTGCTTGAGCAGTAGGTAGTTGGTGAAAAAATGGACTTCGAAAACGGTGATCCCAAACCATCTGTTCAGCAACCAATTTTTTAAATGGACCAATGCCCTTCTGAGAACCGAGTATAGCGCGTGAGCCTCCAACATTGGCGAAAAATAACTGAATATTAACTAACTTGTAACAGAAAATGAAAAGCCTCAACAGAAATACATATAAATTAACTTGTCCACTTTATAATTTAACTGAAAATCAACTAACTGAAGAATGACATCAGTGCACTGGCTGAGTATAAATTTGTCTTAGAAGACACCAGTCTCACTATTGGGAAGATTATATCTGAGTTTTCTAGACAGACAATAATATACAGTCTTTTAAGGAACAAGATAAGGAAAAGAAAAATGCTTAATGTCATCACTAAATTAGGTGCCAATTATGCTGCTTGGTTTTTAGGAATTACGAGGAAAAAATACTTGTTCAAAATAATTCTCAGTCTTGCTTGGACAGTTAATTAAATAGCATAAGAGCTTATCATATACATGTGTATCATATAAGCAATTCTATTAAATATTTGAATTTTAGTAGAATTATGAAATTATCCTTGTGAGAAAATTGTGTATATATTTAAATAATCAATTACTTTATTTTTAATTCAATATAAAATTATATTATTATTTACATTTTATTAATTTCATTTTTATTATAAAATAAATTTTATAGAATAAATCAATAGATTATTTTTAATCCTATCATGTTAGTAATCCGACTTAAATTCAGGATACAATTTTTAATTAGAAAAAAACAAGATAAAATAAATTTTAATATTAACTTATCATATTATGCTGCCGCTAAAAAATGATATATGATATATTTATCATTTCATGTTTCTTATCTTAGGTACCAAACAATCCATTGAAGAGGATGATTTTAGGTCAGTTTTGGTCTAAAATCATCCTTCCAGATTATTTTTTATTTCTCGTTATAATAAATAAGTGTGATTTTCACATATTTGTTAGTTTTAATTTCTCGTCTTTGTACGATGTATTTGGTTGTACCGTCTTTGTGCAGTGTAGTTGTTTTCCCGTTTTTGTGCGGTGTTCATTTGTTTGAGGTTGAAGAAGTAGATCCGATCTAGTGCAGATCCAATCAATGTCGACTTTGGTGTTATAAACGCTACCGATATGGAGGCATGGATATTCCGAACACTTCAATATAGTCATATTTGTAGGCATATGTAATTTGCCGTTTGGTGCTATTAACAAATCTAATGAGTAGAAAACCTAAATTTTTGTTGCTGTAAGAAAAAAAAAAACCTAAAATTTTAATACTTCAACAAAGATAATTTAGGGGTGTGCATGGTCGGTTATTTTGCCAAACCAAATTATATCCAAACCAAAATCAGATATATGGATTTGGATACATGACCATAACCATTATTTTTTATAAACCGATTATATAACCAGTTATAAATTTGGATACGGATACATAACCATATATTTTTATAAAACCGGTTTAAAAGCGGTTAATTTTTAAATCCAGTTTTAAACCGGTTATTTTTAAAACTGGATTAAAAAACGGTTAATTTGGTCTGTTTTTTTTTTTTTACGCATACGGAAAACATATTAAAAATCGTAAAAAATTACACTTTTCTTTTTTTATTCTTTGCATGTGTTTGAAAAAGATGGAAAAAAAAGCATGTGAAGAAGATCATTCACATTCCTTCTTATAGATTTCTTTTTTTCAATTCCAACGAGATAAGGGTAATCAAATTATTAGTGTAAAGATAAGGGGCTGTTTATTTTCTAAAAATATTTTATGTTTTTTATCTGGAAACAATTAGAGAGAATGAGTGTGGTTCGATTGGAAGAGAATATCGTCGATTAACGTTCAATTGGAGAGATTATTGTAGATTTGGGGTTTAGGGTTTATCGCAAATCACAATTGCAGAGATCACACGCATATGGTGAACCGATGATGGTGTGTGCGTGAATTAATTTTTTTTTTGTAAAAAAAAAGGATATTTGTTTGTTTTGTAAAAAAAAAAATGGATATTTGTTAATTTTGTAAAAAAAAAAAGGACATTGTTTGTTTTTTTTTGTTGTTGAAAAAAACAAATTTGAAAAAGATATAATAACCAATTTAAACCAAATCCGAAAATATAATTTGGATGGATAACCGAACAGATGAAAATGGTTTGGTTAATAATCATATACCAAAATCCGAATTTTTTATAACGGATTTGGATCCGGTTATGAGTTTGGGCCTTCTAACCGGATATTTTGCACACCTTAGAATTTTAATAAAAAAGTGAGGATAATTTTGTCAACATAATAAATTACTAGCCGCCGTTTGTGTGATCAAAATTTTTTTTAGTTTGTTGTGATCGACATTCTATTTAATCTCATTTTTTATTGGATTTAGCTAATTGATAACTACTTAATCTCCTTTTTTGTTGTGGCTATTTATTAAGAAGATTTGTATCCCCTTTATATATTAGTATAGATATTTTACCTCCCCTCAGTTGAACCAAACAAACCCTAAAAAAACAAAAACTATGAACAGAGGAGAAAAGCAAACGGTGGATGACATGGTGATGCCGCCGTATCTTCCTCATGAATTGATCATCGAAATCCTTCTAAGATTACCAGTGAAGTCTCTTATACGCTTCAAATGTGTTTCTAAGTATTGGTTTTCTCTTATCTCTGATTCTGATTTTGCAAATTCACAATTCCAACTTAACGCTGGAAAACACACTCATAGAGCTTTGTTTATAGCAACTGAATCACCTCACGAAACTCAATCTATAGATTTAGAAGCTTCACTTGAAGATGATAGCTCCATTGTTTCACTCAACCCTAATTTTATACCCTCCCAACCTTCTTCTTGTATTGAAATTGAAGCTTCATGTAGAGGTTTTATACTTTTGCAATTTAAATCAAGCATCTATATACGGGATCCATTGGCTGAAATTTATTCAACATTCTATTTATGGAATCCATCCACTGGACTTCACAGACAAATACCTTTGTCTCCTTTCATTGTAGATGCACAATATTTCTATGGTTTTGGGTATGATCACTCAACAGATGATTACTTGATTGTTTCAATCTCATCTGGTATAAACTCATCCTATTTGGAGTTTTTCTCATTGAGAGCTAATACGTGGAAACAAATTGATGATGGTACTCACATTCATTATGGGAATGCGTCACACTTTAATGGGGCTATTCATTGGTTTGCTTATCGTCATGAATTAGAAAAGAATGTTATTCCGGGCTTATGCCCTCCTTTGTATAAAAGAATAAAAGAAAAGAATGTTATTGTTGCCTTTGATTTAATGAAAAGGAAACTTTTAGAGATGCCTTTTCCAGATCAGTTTGACCTTGAAATTGCCTACTATAGAGGTTTGTGGGTATTTAAAGAATATCTTAGTCTATGGGCTATGAATAAAATTAATGATCCAGTTGAAATATGGGTGATGAAAGAATACAAAGTGCATTCGTCTTGGACAAAGACTCATGTTCTTCCTACTGATGGCATTCCTAATAATTCCTTTTTCCCTTTATGCTCTACAAAAAGCGGTGATATTGTTGGAGTAGATTATCATATTAGATTGGTGAAGTATAATGATGAAAGACCATTGTTAGGGCATCGCTCCTACCGTAACAATCCGGATGTATTCCAAATGGCCGTTTATACAGAGTGTTTGCTTTCACTCCCCGGCGACAATGTAGGGTAATGTAATATTCTCCTTCATCTTTTTTTTTTTATATTTATAATTATATTGTATTATCTACTCTTGGGTGGCTGCATTTGTAGGGTATTGTGTTTGACTACGGTTGTAACATGAGTTGATCCAATATGTTATAAAAATTTTATTGCCTAACTATTTGTATTACACTTATTTGAAAAATTGACAGCTTTGTGTAATTGGATTGAATTTTGATGTATGTTGTTGTGGTCACTGGTGAGTACTTGAAAATTGTTCTATATTGTAAATAAGTCTCACAAGTTTATGAACCATCAAGAACGAAATCACAATTACACAACTTTGACTCAAAGTAATTCATTATAAATTTGATCCTAGCCACATATGTAATTGAAGGAAAAGGAAGGTTATGTTCTCTTATTTTGGTGAACTAACTTTGGCTGTTGCAATTTCTCTGTTTCAAACCAGAAAAAAAGAAAGAATTTTTTTTTTAATTTTTTTTATTTCAAATTAACGTTCTAATCACGAAAAATTAAATGAAATTTTAACACTTTAGAAAGGTCATTAAATACATCAAAACTGAATCACCTCATTCGCTTAAATAGTACTGCAGTTACAACTTAAGAGTTTTCAAAGAAAGGGGTTTAAGTTAAGAAAAAAGAAATTCAGTTTGCAAGAGATATTAATAAGCTTCATAGGAGGGTGTTAATTGTTAAACAGTTAGCCATAGACATAAGGCAAAGAAGCTTTTTATTGGAATTTGATTAGAATGGTGGTATATCAATGACTAGCATACTGTTTTTACCTTTGTTTTATTAAAAGTAGTTTCTTTTCCTTGCATATTCAAATCCAAATAGTTCGAATTTTGTGTACCTAGTTTGGTTGAAATTATATTTCACTAACCAAATGCTTTTATAGATGTCCAAAAAGAGTACATGTTTGACTTTGGCTTGACCTGTTTTTATTAGGGATGAGATGAGATGATGAAAGGAAAGCAGAAATTATCCCGTGTTAAACAATAATGTGTGAAGGAATAGGAGTTGTGACTCATGAGCATGCATAAAGAGAAGAAAAAAGGAGGAACAAATGAAGAAGTTTGTGATAGAGCTCATAGGGGAACCACGAGTTGTGACTAATACAGCGGGCAACACCTACTAAGGTTGTTTTCATGATTCTCATCTTGGAGTAGTGGCCAAGGAATTGATAACAATTGCAGTGAAGTTTACATTATATGGCTGATTGGTTGCAAGTTGATTTGTTCATTGTGTTTGTGTTGTTTGCTAACTCAAAGTTTAGGATTTTAATTCAGTGTGTACGTTTCTGTCAATTATGCAGATTTTAAGTTTAAATCTATATCAAGTTTTCTATGTATTTCATGATTAAATTCTTAAATCAGATAATGATATATACATAGTTTTTTAAAAGTTCAGCAAATATTAATTAATTCTATAATATTATTTCTTTTCAAAATAAAATAAAATTCAGGTCATAATATTGACATAAAATACAAAACCAGAGACACCATATTGATTTAAGAACTTATAATAGGAAGGATATAAAAAATATACCAAATTTTGATACAATTTTGTCTAGTTCAGATATATTGATTCTACTTAGCCAATACAATTTACATCTGGTTGATTTTTGTTTGTTTGTTTGTTTGTTTGTTTCTATTTAGTGTTTCAATACTAATAAACTTAGTTTGTATGATAATGAAGAAGTCCAATGCCCTTTGCATAAAAAGACATTCGTGTACAATATATAGCTTCTATAACAAAAGATAAAATAAAGAAAATTGTTTTCAATAAGCTTTAAATTGAACTCAGTTTTACGGACATATGATAAATTGTTTCCGTAAGCTTTTCTAAATAGCCTCACAAGTGTTTATACCAATAGATAAACTCAAATAAACCAATCCAAACAGGCCCAGGTATTCTTGTATTAAGTTTCTCAGTTATGTTGTCCGCAAGAATTTCTGAGTTCAATAGGCTTATAAACCCACAAACTATGAGTCACACTTAACTATGAGTGAAAGTGACTAAACAATTTAAGATTACCCAACACATAATCCAATAGATAAAGGTTTTGTGCTACCTATAGCTATAACTGACCCGTTTAGCGCCGCCATTGGCCAATGTTATAGGAGATAAGGAGTTTTACTTAGAAACATGGGAAAGTAAAATAGTTATACCATAAATGTCATAATATGATCAAGAACCAAGACTCAAAAACTGGCAACTTCGTAAGAACAATGAATGAGGATAGCTATTGTGATGCTCAATACCTTAGATCATCATAATTAGTGATTTGATGCCAGCTAGAGTTATAGAATGGTACGACGGAGGGATACATTGGTTGAACTTAATTAGTTGATGTATTGGACTGGTAAATCTCTTCTGAACATAGTGTTCTGCATAAATCTGTAAGTTGAATTTTTACAAACAAGCATAAAATTCTATGAATTTGTACTTGCTCATGAGATTTGACGTACCTTACTCATGTTCAATAGTAAAATTTTGTTCTGATGCTACATGACATCAAAACTGGTTATGTATAAATGTGGGGATAAAAATCTGAATATGAAAGAAATGAATGAATATGTACAAATATAAAAATCTGGTTATGTATAATGTATGAGTTTAATTATAAAGGTGCAAATAAATGACCAAAATAAAGGACAATTGGGTTATATATTAAACGATGTTTAGTGTTACAATTGGACTAGTTTTTTCCAAAACTATGCAGAGCCACCCTTGTTTATTTCCTATATACAGTTCTAGACATAATATTCCTTGTCTTAAAACTGAGTGAATGAACCAACTCTATTTATGTGCTTCAAAGACAACATCGAGATATCTAAAAGGTAATGATGGATGAATTGTGTCAGACAATCCTCTGAAGGTATTGATGTGCTGTAGAGACCACATCGAGATCGAGATATCTTAAAGGTGATGGATGAATCGCATCAGAGAAGTCTCTGAAGGAATTGATTCCTGGCATCACAGTCGGATTCAGATAGGGCTTTCTGTCGAAGAATACAACAATCACAGAGATATCATCATGATAAGCCCGCCTAGTCCCTTCAACAGAAACACTAGGACCTCTAATAACACCATGTCCCGTAGGAATCTGCCGAAGCTCCCTATAGCTTATATTATTTCTTCTAGCTGCAATCTCTAGAGCAGTCGTCAAAAGCCTTTTCGCGATTCCCTGCAACAAAAGGCCAACATACCATACCATAAACAAACAAACCAAGAGCTAGCTAGCAGAGATAATAGTAGTAAATAATAATAGGAAAAACAAGTAGCTAGAAAGAACAAGCCATGCATACATCTCGTGGATTGGCGTGAACAATTTTTGCTGCTTGCCGATTTGTCAGAAATTTCCAAAGTCCACCAGATCCAAATATAATGAATTTATCATTTACATTTAAGACTCTTGAAGATGTCGCAGGTTCTGCTGATAGAAAAGGTCGAGAAAAATCAGAAGGTGCAAGTTCCGACTGTGGGACTTGGAAGGATGGGGTTAAAGTGAACGGTCTCCGCTATATGCATTTCCTATACATCTGCTTACTTCACTTACGCCTCTAACACGCCATGCGCCAAAATTATACGTCACAATAGTCGGATCTTTTGGATGCAACTTCTTGAGTTCTTTTTTAATATGCCTGTTACGAGCACTGTGATCTTTGACCAACTTTCGATCCCTGAGTCTATTAAATGGATCCAAATAACCCAATACAGCACGCGAGTCTCCAAGGTTAGCGATATATAGCCTCCCTCTCCATACGATACAAAACAGACAACTCGAACCAACTATAGCTAGCTCTGGCTGTTGTTGATTACTCTCTTTAACACCAGTCATAAACCTTTCCTCCATTTCAGCAACAAGTTGCCTCAGAATATTTTCAGACATATTATTATTTCTTAAACTTGCCACACAAACAATATTCCCTGTAACATTAGAAAAGCTAAGAAAACAGATATTGCAAAATGGTTTTCCCTCCCTAATTTTGCTATCATTCATATTACTAGTACAACATACACAAGAACTTTTGGTAAGCTTAATTTCTTAATTTCTATATCGATTTTAACTATAAAATCAACCAATACATAAAAATTCATTTAAATTTTGGTTCTTGTTTCAACTCCATCCAAACTTGTTCAAAAAATGGATCAAACTTAGGTGTGAACTAGAATATACTAATATTTTCGCTGCTACAACTGCAATAAAATGCAGTAATGACAGAAGGAACATCGACCTAAAGTATAGAATGATGATAAGATAATAATAACACATACAAGCATGCAAACAAGAAAGAAATAAAGAAAAAAAGAAAGAAAGAAAGAATGTTGCAGACTCACTGATTAGATCCTCACAGAGATTAGTACTCAAGAAGTTGGAAGCCTCGGGACCATTTTGGCCATGATAAATTCCAACAAAGAGTGCTTTATTGCCAACATGAAGCTGGCTCCGATCCTCGGTAACATTATTTGCCTTAACCGCAGCCATGGAGAATTCGCCCAATTGATGTTCTAGCAGGTCATGAGACCACCCTAAAGGATCTTGATCAAATTGATTAATGTCAGCAATGATTTTGCTTGTGTTGCTTGTGCAAGCACATAGTATATTTGAAAGCCATAATAGGTTAAAACCGCAGCTAAATAACACTCGTGGAAGTATCAAGCGAGGAGACATTTATTTTGCCAGCAAAAAATAGGTAATAATGGACTATATATATTTCAAGTGGCCTTAATATTTCCAAGTGCCAACTCACATGTAAATTTCACATTGGCCTTAATATTTCTAGTGAAGATAAATACAATTGTCTTCTTGCAGTAATGTATATGGTGCATTTGAATCACAACATTTTGTATAAAGAATATCAACCATCCTTGTCTAGTAACGATGATAGATTTGGGAAACAATTGACCTGTTATTTTGGAACTATCATTTCTCATCGTGTCCAAGATTTTCTAGGACATGATTGTGAGCTATTAAGGTTGTGTTTTCAGCAACTTAGGGAGATGTAGGTTGGTATTAAAACTCACAATGGAAGGAGAATGCATCCAGGGCTTTACAATAAAATTCAAGTTAGTTTCTTTGTTAGCCTCGCAATTCTTGGGATCTTGGTTCAGGTGAAAACCGGAAAATCGAATACGATGCAAAAAAAAAAAGCAACAATTTCAAAACTGATATCAAACGGACAAGGATAATGAGATTCAACTAAGTAGGTGTGAATAACCAATCGCTTCCTCTACTAAGAAAAAGTCAACTCAACCTGAACAACATTGATAAAAAACCAGACAGATGAAATAGATAAAATTGATTGATACACTTGTAATTAGCTGAAGGAACCAGAACAAGAGATTAAACCACTAGAGTTGTATGCCAGGTCTCACAGCAGCAATGCATACGAACTGAGACGATCTGATTTTAAAGTTCGTGATATGTGCAAAAATATAAGAAATAAATGAAGTTTGTTTCAACATGATTGGCGTTTTTAAATATAGAAGCTGACATGGAAAAAAAGGAAAGATCTGACACAATAAAGAATTATGCATACATCACTTGTATTTATACAATGAACAAACTAATTCAATGTGATGGTTTTAACTAACTAGCTAACCAGCTAACCACTTTAACTAACAGCTTGATAAAAGACTAACCCCATGGATCACGTCTCAACTTCCAAGACAAAATGGCGTACGCAAAAATACTGAGGCTGTGCAAACTTCTGGTATGCCCTCATCAGGTGATGGCTGCACTTTATCTTCGGGTGATGGATCCCTTTTCATCTTAGATGATGGTTACATTTAAAGTTCAGGTAATGGCTCCATTTTTACTTCACTCAATGGCCATTGTACATTTGGTCTTGATCCAAGGATAGGTCTCTCTTGCTCCGCTCGATTGACTACTTATGCAGATTTTCTACTTATGCAGATTTTCTAATGGTTACTTGTAACTAAAGTAATTGAGTATTTCTTTTAGTCAGTAGCTAACTGGTGCATGATCAAGTATTGAGGTACCTTAACTGTGTATATTTGTACATCATATTGAGCTATCTTCATAAATTAAATATAAAATATTTTTCTTGTGTTTTCTTATATATAAATCAAGTACTTGGAGCTTGAGGGCATAAAAAAAAAGAATATGTAGATAACATCAAATTGAAATATTCTGCAAGAAAAAAAGACAAATTTTCCTGATGTGTTTTGCTGGGAAGAAACACCTTTTGTATTAATAGAAATACACTTTAAAAGAATGCCAAAAAATAAATACACTTTAAAAAAATTCATACTGCAGATACTTGTGAATATTAATAGATTAAAACCCCAGCTAAATAATACTCGTGGAAGATTAAATTCAAAATAACTTACAATAGTCTCACGACATGATACAATAGTGGACTTTCATTCAACTTTATGTCATTCAACCAGACATTGTGGCCTTTTAATATCTAAAGTTTCAACATCACAAAGGAAGATTATATTGCATAGAACAAACTGAGAATAAATATCCACAAAAATAAAGGTAAATGACATATTATTATCATTTCTAGTTACAAATTATTATATTCAGAAGAAATATATGAAAATTTCCTAGTCACAATGGATTCTGACACAAAGGGATAGCAACCAAATAATTGGACTGGAATTAGGGGCTAATAAGAATTGAGCTTGAAAGTACAGAAAGAAGTAAAATAGTGCATTCATGGGTTGGGATGATTATAATACTGAGGATAATAATAATACTGAGTAGAAGGTGCAGTGAGAAGAGTTGGATAAGGAGATGCAGCATATAGTGCAGTAGTTCGGAGGTATGGATAAGGAGACGCGGAATATCGTGCACCTGCTTGGGCGTATGGATAAGGTGGTGGTGCAGCATGTGATGCATCAGTTTGGGGGTATGGATAAGGAGACGCGGCATATGGTGCACCTGTTTGGGGGTATGGATAAGGAGGCGCAGCATTCGGTGCAACATATTCTGGAGGCATAGATAAGGCTTCTGTTGGATAAGGAGGTGCATTAGCATTCAGTGCATTAGCATTCGGTGCATTAGCATTCGGTGCAACTCTTGCAGGAACAGATGGCTGACCACCTTCAACATTGTGCAAATCATATTTTACAGTTATAGTTCTTCCCTGCAATCAAACGAGAATAATATGAATTACATTTTTGTACATCATCTATGAAATTTCAAACATTTGCTTAATTACCCTAAAAGTGCTTTGATCTAGGTCTTTTATGGCATTCTTTGCAGCCTCCGCTGTCTTGTATGTAACGAAACCAGATCGACTACAATTAAAAATAAAACAATTGAGCAGGTACAAAAATTAAAAACAATAACTATTGTATCCAATTAAAGCGTGTTACTACTTTTACCTTGATATATTTAAATCCTTGTTATATTGATGTACAAGTACACATTCCTCTATATCACCATGCCCCTCAAAATAGTTGAGCAGCCTTTCTCCTGTTACTTGTCGTGATAAGTTTCCAATATAAAGATTTCTCTGCGAAAGATCAGTAGCACTACTGGTTGTTTTGGTTAGGCCCTCATCATCAGATAACTTACTTACTCCCTGAAAGCAAAATACCATAAAATAAACTAACGAAACAGAAAAAAGATCGCTGCATATATTTGTACATCATTCTTTGTCCTGAATTGTGCCGAAAATGTCAGCCTCAACTTGGTGAGTACTGGAGCATGATTTCTCACATCAAGCATATATCCATCAAGGAAAAATGAAGCGATTGACCTTGAAGGTAAACATTAAAATGAAATGTTTGGGCTAATTTATCATTCATTTGAGTTTTAATTTGCACCCCAAAACATCTATTGTTTTGTTAAAATGGTTTGCGTTTGGCGTTATTTATGTGTTTGTGTTTTATTCATTTATTTGGTTTTCCTTTTCTTTATATCTTATATTATTTCAATTTTTAAATAGATGTTTATTGCACCTCCTAAACTTCTTACTACTTGAAATTGGAAATGTATATTTGATTTGATCATCAAATTAGAGGTAACCAACCATCTACCATGGTAATCCATGACATCATTATAAAAAAGTTCACTGATTAGTATTAGTAGCTGCTAACTTGCTAGTATTGTTTGTTGGTTCAAAGCTTCAAGTAATACTACCTCTTCTATGTAACTTTAACCCTTTCTTTTAAATTGTCATATTTACCAATTGATTGTGATCACAAAATTCCAGCAGTAAAATTGTGTGAAAATTTATATAGTGATATTATTGTTTAATGAAAAAGTAAATATATGCTTAAGGTATATCAGTAATTTTAAGAATAATGTTTGCAGGATAAGGCGTGCAAGATGACGCCGGAGTGGAAAATGGATATGTTGCTTGAAAGGAGACAGGAAGTGAATTGGTTGATGCGGCTGGAGAAAAAGATTCAACAATCAGCGAAAGAGAGCAGAAAATTCGTTGATGCAGATGCAGTACTTGGAGAAGAAGAATATTAATATGAAGCTTTAGATTCTGTAAACTAGAATACCTCTTAAATAAACGTTCAAAATAATTTTTCAGCCATACCATTCATTTAAAAAAATAAATATTAGTAGCTGTTCTTTCAAGAATTATTTCATGGTCTTGATAAAATTCATTAAATAGGTGGAAGTCATGCAATGCCTCGATCAATGAACTTCAAAGCATATATTAATATAACTCATCACTCAATTTTTCCCTTACAAGCTTTCTAACACCAAAGTTTCCTCAATATCTTTAATAATCTCATATTATTTCATGGTTAAGCTTGAAAACTATATTGCTAATGCTAGCTGCCAGTTTAATTTTAACGGATTAAAATTGGTATGTGAAAGGGAATTAAGATTGAAGGAGCTTATTTTTCTTTGTTTCTTATTGTACATGTACTAGACTACTAGTAATATGTGTGCTCAACATATCAAATCATTTCTATTGTTTCCAAACAAGGTACCATCATGCACACATTTATAGTTTTTATTCACAGTGTGTTTCTGATTCTTCAATAGTTTGTCAGTAAGCTTCAGAACATAACCTGTGAATTTCTTTCTATTGTTGTTGTTCTTTGAGACAACAGACACTTGAAGGAAATATTATTAAGATGAAGTGAGCAGAGAAGGAAGATAGAGATTTCGAAAGTTCAGAAATATGCTTACGGCCAATTGCATTAACTAACTTCAAGTTCAAGCTAATTTCAAAAATCTTAGCTGATAGAATTGGGGATATTATGCCTGGGATAATATCTAAAGAGCAAAGAGGATTTATCCATGGAAGACAGATGAAAGATTGTATTTGTGTAACGTCTGAGAATATTTACTTGACGCACAAGAAATCTTTTGGTGGCAATCTGGCTTTAAAAATTGATATCTCTAAAGCATTTGATACTCTAGATTGGGGTTTCCTATTGATGGTTTTTCATGCTTTTGGTTTTAACTCCACTTTTTGTAACTGGATCAACACAATATTGAGCTCAACAAGGCTGTCAATCTCTATAAATGGTAATCAGGAAGTTTATTTTAAGTGTAAAAGGGGTGTTAGACAAGGTGACCCTCTTTCACCTCTCCTTTTTTCTTTAGCAGAAGAGGTTTGTCAAAGTTGGTTTCTGATGGAAAGTTAGATCTTATTAGAGGCACCAGATCAGTTAATGTGCCTTCTCACACTCTTGATGCAGATGATACTATGAAATCTTCTTGCAAAGCTTCTTTGCTATCAATTGCAGGAAGAGTGCAATTAGTGAAATAAATAGTCTTAGGCATGATTCAACACACCATAGCTTTATATTATTGGCCTGCTAGTTCGATCAAGTCGTTAGAGTGTTCGATTAGAAATTTCATTTGGAGTGTGTAAGCCTTTATTTGTTAGCTTAGCAACAAAGCTAACAAATAAAGGCTTAAAATATTAGAGAGAAAGGAGAAGAGAAATAGACAGACTTCAACATCCACAGGCATAAAATCAAGACGAAATTAACTATGAAAAACTGAACTGAGTAAAAGAAAAACAACTATAGCATCCATTTGGAAAATTAAGGCAGAGGCATAATCAAAGTGACACTTACAACTGAACTGAGTAAATGAAAAAACTATGGCATCTTATTTCCTAGCTTTACATAGAAATTTCTAAACTCCGACTGCCGAACTTCATTATCGCGGCCTATATAGGAGTTCATCTCTGGCCTCATACCCTCCCCATTTGGCCTTTTGTTCCCACTCACACAATTACTCGCAGGAATCTCTAAGCTCAGCATATCTTTCCCCCTTTCATTAGCCCCCTTCTCTAGAGCAAGCGTGACAAGTCTTTCAGCGTTTGTATCACGTGGACTGGTGTTAACAACTCTAGCAGTATAGCACGTGACTTTCCAACATTGGCGAAAATAACCTCCCTCTCCATATGATACAAATCAAACAACCTGAGATAAGGGACAACATTAGTTGATTGAGCTGGTAAATCTCCTCTGAACCAACATAGGTTTCTGCATAAATCTGTCAGACTATTAGAGTTCACATTAGCCAATTAAGATGACTAAGAAACAAGGTTAAAAGGCCAATTAAGATTAGACAACACATAATCCAATAGAAAATTAAGGCAGAGACATATTAATTGTTGATTTTTAATTTTTCTCATTAATACTTATTAGTTCAATTTATGCTATTTCTTTTTACAATTTCATAGGTTTTAAATAAAATTGGTAATTGTCAAAAAAATAATAATTTGATAATTGTCATCGCAAAATATTAATTTATAACGTATTATATGTTATATTTTACATCAAATGTAGATTGACTTGCCACACATGCCGGTAGATAAACGTCTAATACTAATCTACCATTTGTGTTACATTTTACCGTTATCAAATTAAACTAAGACACTGGTTTTGAATTGTGCAAAAGAAAGTATCGTGTTTTGTTGCATAATGAATTTTGGATGTTTACATGGTAGTTGATGCCATGGTGTTGCCATGATTCAAATATGACAATTGGCTACTATTTTCTGCTAACTTATTCTGACTGATTTATGCACACACTTGGATAGGAAGTATGCATATAGATTTATCAGTATTCTGTTAGTCCTCCTGATGTTAATATCAGTTGTTAATTTTTGTTAGTTCTCTGGATGTTAATATCAATAATCAATAATATAAAAAGAGTAGAAGGATTTATGGTTCTTAATTGCGGTCGTGGTTATGCTGGGAATTAGTTTATTGCTGCTGATGCGGCCGCAGTTGCAGTAGAGATTGAATGCGGTCTAAAACCTTTATATTCTGGCTGCAACTGTAGTAGCGGATCGCAATTTAGAACTATTGTGTAACATAAACTTGATTGCATTGTTTGGCTATCAAAGCTTATTTACAGCTTAACTCAGCAAGATTGAATGAAAATTTTAACAACACAAAATTAGGACTACAATTTGTGTTAAGCTGAATGACTTGCCACACATGTGGTAGATTAGAATTTATGTTAAATTCTTTAAGGCAAGTGTGGCAAGTCATTCTGCGATTCCATCTCGTGGACTGATGTTAACAACTCAATCCAAATATAATGAATCTATCAGAGTCTCGTGGACTTGAATAAACATTTGGTTGACGAAGATGCACTCTTTCCCAAAGTGGGATTTCAAATGATCCACTTTCAATGATCTCCTCCTCCTTATAATATGCATATCCGATACATCTAGTTGTCTCGATTAAACTTTTGTCTGCAATCATTACCAAGAAACGATAATTAGCATGAGTATCTGGCTGTATGTGCCCTCTTCATATATGCATATCCTATACATTTGCTTGTCTGTCAAGTCAACAAGTAATGTGTCACCTGACGACCCCAGTTCTCTCACCTGGTGAGATTACTTATAGCTGAAGCAATTGAAAACAACACCTAATTGAATTCAAGAACTACAAAGTAACAACTAATTCAAATAACTCCTAAAATGATAATAACTTAGTTGGCAGTATTTAAACAATACGGACTTATGAATTAAATATTGTTTAAAGGGAAGGGAACCACATGAAATACATCATAATCTCAGTAACAAACCCTATACCAATAATTCTCTGGTTCAGCTTAGGGGAATCAACTTGCCTCCAAATGATGTTGCTATTATCTTTCAAATTTCCTAAAAAAACTCACCCTCCTCCACAATAGAAGCTACCTACAAATGATGCTGCTTTTTTTTTTTTAAACTAGTCTGAAATTGCAAATGCAACTATGATTTGTGATTTGCTTCTGTGGAAAATCAAAATTGTCTTCATGTAAAAGAGACAAGATGCTTTGATTTATATCAGGTTTACTTGCAAAAAAATCTTGGTGTTCGTTATTTATTTAGTTGACTATAAAAATTAATAATAATGAGTATATCTCAGAATTATTCAGTTGATTAGGACACGGTAAGAGAAATTTTAGACAACATCCGAAACCATATTTGTTTTTGTTTCGGCTTTGGCATCCCTTGGTGATGTTTAGTTCAACAATGCAGTCGATCATGTCTAGAGAGGGACATCTGCACTTCAAATTGCTAAGAAGCTCCGGAAGAACTGTCGAAAAGGTAGCTACCAATGCCATCTTAGAGCAGGATTTCAAGACTTTTTCTTGTCTGTATGATGCTTGATTTTTGTGGTGTGTCTGTATGATTTGTTTACTTTTTATGTTGGCTGTTGACCGGTATAGGTTTGCAACAAAGCTAACAAATAAAGGTTTAATGTATTAAGATATCGTTTGATCCATTAGCAAACCCCATCTTGTGAAATAAGGCTTGGTTGTTTGTTGCTAATGCTGTAAATGTTGTTAGACTTACTCTATAGTTCAGATAATAAACAACTGAGTAATGTAAAACTATAATTGATATACATTAGAGAGATAGGAGAAGCGAGGTAGATAGAGGAGCAGATCATATATGAATTTATTGAATTACTTACTCGATCGATACTCTATAGTTCAGATAATAAACAACTGAGTAATGTAAAACTGTAAATATGCAGTGTAACAGAAATGTTTTCAAACTTCTATTTAGAAAATTAAGGCAGAGGCATAATCATTGTGACACTTACAATCAAACTGAGTAAATGAAAAACTATGGAATCTTATTTCTTAGCTATACATGTGTCACGCATTCGCATTATTATAGAAATTTCTAAACTCTGACTGTCGAACTGTATCATCGTAGCCTATATAGGAGTTGATCTTTGGCTTCACACCCTCCCTATTTCGCCCCTGGTCCAAATATACAACGACCACAGTTATATCATCATGATAAGCCGGTCGAAATGCCAAATTTTGATTGCCATTGTTCCCACTAACACAATTACTCGCAGGAATCTCTAGAAGCTCGGCATATTTTTTCCCTCTTTCACGAGCCCCCTTCTCTAGAGCAAGCTTGGCAAGTGTTTCCGCGATTCCATCTCGAGGACTGGTGTTAACAACTCCAGCAGCCTCTTCATTTGACATCAATTTCCAAAATCCACTAGATCCAAGTATAATGAATATATCAGTGTCTCTTAAGGCTCTTGAAGTAACATCTGGCTCTGATAATAGCAAAGGTCTTGTTAATGGTGGAGTCACTACTTCAGACAATGGGATTTCGAATGATCTCCTTTCGGTTAACTGTGCTTTTTTCAGATATGCATATCCTATACATCTACTTGTCTCGATTAAGCCTTTAACTTCAAATGATGCTCCACAATAGAATTGCCTCCAAATGATGTTGCTCTTATATTTCAAATTGCCTAAAAAAACTCATCCTCCTCCACAATAGAAGCTACCTACAATTGACGCTGCTTCTTTTTTTTTGAAACACGTCTGAAATTACAAATGCAGCTATGATTTGTGATTTGCTTGTGTGGAAAATCAAGATTTTCTTCATGTAAAAGAGACAGGATGCTTTGATTTATAGCAGGTTTACTTGCAAGACGATCTTGGTGCTCATTATTTATTTAGTTGATTAGGACATGGTAGGAAAATATTTAAACTACATCAAAAACCATTTTTGTTTTTGTTTCAGCTTTGGCATCCCTTGATCTTCTGCATATATGTTTGTGTAGAATGCAGTGCATGTTCAGTTCAACAACGCAGTCGATCTTTCTAGAGAGGGACATCTGCACTTCAAAATGCTAAGAAACTCTGAAAGAACTGTTGAAAAGGTAGCTACTATTTCCATCTTAGAGCAGGATTTTTAAGAATTTTTCTTGTCTATGCTTGATTCATGTGGTGTGTCTGTACGATTTGTAGCAAATATTGCATTGCTGCTGTATCTGACCTTATAAATCTTTACCCTTAAATGTTTCCTTAAATTTATTGATATCTTGTGATAATATTAATTTAAAGTTGGTTTCTCCCTACTTGTCTAACCTTAATCTATGATGGATGTCAAAAAGATTTGACAATATTTTACATTGGTTCTTGACCATCTAACACAATCCTCTCATTTTATATTAAGACGTCATTTGATCCATTAGCCAACCTTGTCTTGCGGAATATGACTAGGTTGTTGCTAATATCGCAGAACCTTCACTTTGCTGTAAATGTTGTTTAATATAACTATAATAGATATACATTATAGAGAAAAGAGAAGAATAATAGACACACTTCAACATCCACTAAGCCAAAAAATGAAGAGGAATTAACTATGATTCACAGAGATTGCAGCAGTTTCATACTCAATCCCAACCAAATGGTTACTCATGTGAAAGGTGTTATTTGATGACCTGTTCCTTCAACTTCGAACGTGTAACCATTAATATCTTGGAATTTAACATGTTCATATCTTATTTTCTTTATTATTTCTGCACTTCTATCATTGTTTTCTGTTTTAGTTACTGAGGATATAACTCATATTGTAAGGAGCAGACCTCAACACATTTTTTCCCCTATCCTATTTGAACATATATAATAATTACTTACTCCATACTCTAGTTCAGATAATAAACAACTGAGTACTGTAAAACTGTATGTATGCAGTGTAACAGAAATGTTTTCAAACTTCTATTTAGAAAATTAAGGCAGAGACATAATCATTGTGACACTTACAACCGAAATGAGGAAATGAAAAAACTATGGCATCTTATTTCCTAGCTATACATGTGTCACGCATTCGCATTATTATAGAAATTTCTAAACTCTGACCGTCGAACTGTGTCATCGTAGCCTATATAGGAGTTGATCTTTGGCTTCACACCCTCCCTATTTCGCCCCTGGTCCAAATATACAACGACCACAGTTATATCATCATGATAAGCCGGTCGAAATGCCAAATTTTGATTGCCATTGTTCCCACTAACACAATTACTCGCAGGAATCTCTAGAAGCTCGGCATATTTTTTCCCTCTTTCACGAGCCCCCTTCTCTAGAGCAAGCTTGGCAAGTGTTTCCGCGATTCCATCTCGAGGACTGGTGTCAACAACTTCAGCAGCCTCTTCATTTGACATCAATTTCCAAAATCCACTAGATCCAAGTATAATGAATATATCAGTGTCTCTTAAGGCTCTTGAAGTAACATCTGGCTCTGATAATAGCAAAGGTCTTGTTAAAGTTGGAGTCACTACTTCAGACAATGGGATTTCGAATGATCTCCTTTTGGTGAACTTTGCATTTTTCAGATATGCATATCCTATACATCTACTTGTCTCGATTAAGCCTTTAACTTCAATACTTTGGTAGGGATAACGATTATTCTGATCTGATTGCAATTCCGCGAGTTCTTGTTGAATATCTGGATTTAGAAAATTGTGATCTCTAACAATCTGTTCAGGAACCAATATATTATATGGACCATCTCTCTTCTTAGAACCGACTATAGCGCGTGAGTCTCCAACGTTGGCGACAAATAACCTCTCTTTCCATATGATACAAATCAAACAACCTGAACTAACAAAACTATTCTGTACCTCATGCTGTTGCTCAAAACTATTTCTAGCAAACTCAATAAAATCTCTCTCCATTTGGTGAACAACTTGCCTCAGAATAAGCTCAGTCATTAAGTTATTATTCTGCTGAATACGACCTGCAAGTAATAACCAGATTATTTCTTCATCAAATAGCATCCATGTTAAAACAGTGCTACTGCTACACTACACATGGCAATATAACACTAACTTTATGTTAACTCATTCAAAAATATATCTATACACATTGATTTAGATCAGAAGTACAACAATAAGGAACAAGAAAGATTAGTTTTCTTGATTTCTTCATTGTTTATAAATAAGAAAACATTTTCCATCTCCTCAATTCTTGGATATAGAATCACTTAATAAGTTCTTTTAAATTTCAGTTCATGTTTCAATTCCATATCCACACTCAAAGAACACATTCAAAGAATTAAAGGTAAGAAACAAAATAGGCAATGTTAATATGATAATAACACACACACATGAATGAAAATGCGAAAGAAACAAAGAATAAAAATGACAGAAGAATCAATAAATTAATGAAATGAAGACTCACTCAATAGTTCCCTGAAGAAATGATTTCTAAGATAGATGGCAGCGGTGTCGCCTTTATGGCCATCATAAACTCCAACAAAGAGTGCATCGGTGCCAACTTCAACTTGGCTCTGATCTTCCATATCCATATTCGCCTGAACTGCAGCCATGGAGAATTCGCCATAGTGATGCCTAATCAGTGGCCTAGACCAAGCCAGAGGAAGCATGATCTTGGGTTTTGACTTCTTGAAGACAACATCGAGATATCTAAAAGGTGAGGGATGAATCGCGTCAGAGAAGTTTCTGAAGGAACCAATTGCTGGCACCGAGGTCACCACTGGCATCACAGTCGGATTCAGTTCCGGTTTTTTGTCGAAGAATACAACAATCACAGAGATATCATCATGATAAGCCCGCCTAGTCCCTTCAACAGAAACACTAGGACCCCTAATAACACCATGTCCCGCAGGAATCTGCCGAAGCTCACTATAGGTTATATTATTTCTTCTAGCTGCAATCTCTAGAGCAGTCGTCAAAAGCCTTTTCGCGATTCCCTGCAACAAATTAAAAGGCCAACATATTATACCATAAACAAACAAACCAAGAGCTAGCTAACAGAGATAATAGTAGTAAATAATAATAGGAAAAACAAGTAGCTAGAAAGAACAAGCCATGCATACATCTCGTGGATTGGTGTGAACAATTTCAGCTGCTTTCCGTTTTGTCAACAATTTCCAAAGTCCACCAGATCCAAATATAATGAATTTATTATGGTCATATAAGACTCTTGAAGATGTCGCAGGTTCTGCTGATAGCAAAGGTCGAGTAAAATCAGAAGGTGCAAGTTCCGACTGTGGGACTTGGAAGGATGGGGTAAAAGTGAACGGTCTCCGCTTCAAATATGCATTTCCTACACATCTGCTTACTTCACTTACGCCTCCTACACGCCATGCATCAAAATTATACGTAACAATAGTCGGATCTTTTGGATGCAACTTCTTGAGTTCTTTTTTAATATGCCTGTTACGAGCACTGTGATCTTTGACCAACGGCTGAGAATCGAGTTTATTAAATGGATCCAAATAACCCATTACAGCAAGGGAGTCTCCAAGGTTAGCGATATATAGCTTCCCTCTCCATACAATACAAAACAGACAACTCGAACCAACTATAGCTAGCTCTGGCTGTTGTTGATTACTCTCTTCAACATCAGTCATAAACGATTCCTCCATTTCAGCAACAACTTGCCTCAGAATATTTTCAGACATATTATTATTATTATTCTGCTGAATACGCCCTGTAACAATAAACATCCATTATTTCTTAAACCCGTGATATCGATACACATGACAATGTAACATTAGAAAAGCTATGAGAATAGATATTGCAGGTCTGATATTTTGCTATCATCCATATTAGTAGCACAACATACACAAGAACTTCTGGTAAGCTTAATTTCTTGATTTCTATATCGATTTTAACTAAGCCATCTAGTAAATTCTATGATGTACAACTATACAATCAATCAATACATAAAAGTTCATTTAAATTTTGGTTCTTGTTTCAATTCCATTCAAACTCGTTCATTCAAAGAATTAATCAAACTTAGGTGTGAACTAGAATATACTAATTTTTTGGCTGTTACAACTGCAATAAAATGCAGTAATGACAGAAGGAACATCCACATAATAATAACACATTAAAGCATGCAAACAAGAAAGAAAGAAAGAAAGAAAGAAAGAAAGAATGAATGTTGCAGACTCACTGATTAGATCCTCACAGAGATTAGTACTCAAGAAGTTGGAAGCCTCAGGACCATTTTGGCCATGATAAATTCCAACAAAGAGTGCTTTATTGCCAACATCAAGCTGGCTGCGATCCTCCGTAACACCATTTGCCTGAACCGCAGCCATGGAGAATTCGCCCAATTGATGTTCTAGCAGGTCCCGCGACCACCCTAAAGGATCTTGATCAAATTCATTAATGTCGACAGTTATTTTGCTTGTGTTGGTTGTGAAAGCAAATAGTAAATTATGAAGCCACTGAAACATGATGATATTATGGTTTCACTTCTTGGGGAGAAGAAAAGAATTCAGCGGTTGTAGCAGTGACTCAAACTTAGAGAAGAAAATATGACTAACTGAAAATGATGAAAGGAAGTTTGAATGTGAAAGAATGAATGAATGAGTATTGTTTATGTATCAATGTCTTGGAATGAGAATTAAAACTAACTGAAAACAGAAAAATAACAAGAATTTAACTAAACTAACAGATATATAACTGAATTTGACTAACAACAGTAACAGATATATAACTAACTAAACTAACTTCATTGTGAAAGGAAGAATTGTAAAATAGTTTCTGCACACAATTAATGTAATGTAGAATTTTCTCAAAAATAAACTAAATATTACTTTTTTCTGTCAAAAAAAAAATTAATATTACTTTTTTCTGTCAAAAAAAAAATTAATATTACTTTTTGACAATAATAAGTAAACTAATTAACTAAACATTAATATATCCATGGATCTACATAGTATAGTTATAAATAAGTAAATGAGTGTATATTTTAGTCGGTATATCTAATTGGTGCATGATCTATGTATTGAGGTACCTTACTTGTGTGTACTCGTGTTCAATAGTAGTTTTTTGAAGGGATTTAGTAGGGTTATAAATGTACCCTACTAAATCCCGTCAAAAAACTAACTTGTAACAGAAAATAAAAAGCCTCGACAGAAATTGTTTTTCTATTATCTTTTCTGCCATAAACATGATATTTTCAAGCCACAAAAACATGATACTGTTTTGAAATAAACTGATTTCAATTTATCCTAAAACCATAAAATCTCAAGTGATCCCTGTGTCGCAAGAATAAAATGTGATTGGAGAGAAAACAAGAACGTGAGTGAGTGTTGAGTTAAACGCGGGGATAGAAATCTGAATATGAAAGAATGAATCAATATGTACAAATATAAAAATCTGTTAATGTTTGTACACATTCTAAGAAGTCACCCAAGTTTATTTCCTATATACAGTTCTAGACATAACATTCTTTAGTCAGAGAAGCTTCTGAAGGAATTGATTCCTCGCACCGAGGTCATCACTATCAGAGTTTGATTCAGATGTGGCTTTTGTCGAAGAATACAACAATCACAGAGATATCAACATGATAGGCCCGCCTAGTTCCTTCAACAGAAACACTAGGACCCCTACTAACTGAAAACAGAAAAATGACAAAGAATTTAACTAACTAAACTAACAGATATAACTGAATTTAACTAACAGTAACAGATATAACTAACTAAACTAACTTGAGAAAGGAAGAATTGTAAAATAGTTTCTGCACACAACTAAAGTAATGAAAAAAAATACAAGTTTCTGTCAATAATTAACTAAATATTACTTTTTCTGTCAAAAAATAAAATTGATTTTTGACGATAAAAAGTAAAAACTAAACATACAAGTTTTTTTTTTAAATCAAAATTTTGGAGCTACTCTCTGCATAATTTATAAAAACCACTCCCGTCTAGATATTTATCCATCCGAAATGGAAAAAAAAATACTTTTTTTTTCTTTGTACACATTCAAGGCTCTCAGATTGCAAGAAGCAGTCATCAATTGTTCCAGTATGTTCTACTCAAAGTGACATCCTATATATATATATATATATATATATATCTATGGATCTACATAGTATAGTTGATAAATAATTGCTGTCAGGTTATAAAACATGTTGATGGATTCAAGCTTCAAAACATATACAGAGAAAACAGAAAATCAATTAATCATCATTTTATTTTAACTTAAAAAGGACAGAAACAACAATGAGCTAATAAATAGATGACATTATTTTGATGGCAGTGAGTTATCTCTTAACTTGTTGATTCTATTGGAATTTAATGAAGGGAAGGTCAAACTGATATTTTTAACATGACTAATAAATTCCTTTCTTAGGATTAACTCACAAACCTACAGACCAATTCTAGATTATTTATACAAGCAAACTTTGCTAGAATTAAGTGTTGTTTTTGTGTTGTAGAATCTATTTGTTTTGTAATTCATGGTGCTTCCAAGTAAGATATGATTATATGACAACATAGCTGCCATGCCAATTTGAAAAGGCTATGTTCTGTTACATGATTTTGGAGATTGTGTCTTTCATTTTAACTATTCTTCCTCCTCTTTCATTTTAAGAATTGACAGGAACACAAGTTACTATTATCGAATCTAAAATTTTCTATTCTAAATAGGACTTTTCATTGAGCTTTCATTGACAAAAGAAATAGCAGTTTCAATTTGAAAAGGAGGAAAAAGAAATTCTAAACTAAAATCCAACCAAGTAAAGACTAAAGACATTGTACAAGTAAATAAAGACCAGGAAAAATGTAGCAATAAAATACTTATACAACCATGTCATGCTATTATTTCATGGGACATTGACAAGCTTTGGACGCCTAGTTTTTGGATCAACGTCGACTCGAAGACCAAGTGCAGAAATTTGGGGCACATCAGCAGATCCCTGCAGCTCCAACTCAGAAACTACCTTTTGATTTTCCTCATTGCCCTCCAATACATTCCTAACACACCATAAGCCCCATTCTCTCAGGTAAGGATTGTCGTCATCGGTAACACACTGCTGCAATAGCAGTAGAATTCCATTCCTACTCCTAATTTCATCTTGTACATGCTTTCTTCTATACACACAATTGCCAATAAGTGCAACTATGTCTCTCCTAAAGCCCTTGTAAGGGCATGGTTTCAAGGAACAACTAGTACCGTCTTGATTATCAGATTGTTTGATTCCTTTCCTGATTATTGCCGGAGGTTCAAGGTCCCCAAGCAGAATCAAAAGCAACTCAATTAGGCCATATGACAATAACACGTCGACAACATCATTTGCATCCTCTTCGTCACCTCGCATACTGTCATGAGCACAGATGTCCCTCAACATAGTAAGAGAGTAGCCAAGAACATCGACTGCAGTAATGCCACTGGGAAGACCAGACTTGCCTCTAACTGCTTGCTCAAGAACCCCGATAGATTTCTTGAATTTTCCATAAATAAACAAAGCAACATCCTTTGAAATAGTAACATCTCCGATTCGCTCATTCAAAATTTCCGATAGTATTTGCAGAAGAAACACTTGTTCAGATGAAAACTGGTCATCTCTTGACTTGGTATCTTCACAGTCAAGAATATCCCTAAACGGTAATTTAGAATTGCAACTAAATATTACTCGTGGAAGTATCAGGTGAGGATACATTTATTTTTCCAGCAACAAATAGATAATGACAGACTATATACTCGTGTTTTATCGATTGAAGGGAAGATAAACGCAATCTCACATATTAAGTCCACATTGGCCTTAATATTTCAAGGGAAGATAAACGCAATTGTCTTTTTTTGAATCTCAACCGTCCTCTGTCACATGATAGATTTGGAAAAATAGACTAGCTTTAAACAATAGACTAGCTTTCATTAAATATTCATGAACCCCAATTGTGCCCTTGTCATCAACCAGACATTGTGGCCTTTTAATATCTAAAGTTTCAAAATCAGAAAGGAAGATTATATTGCATAGAACAAACTGAGAACAAATAACCAATTTCCTATTCCATGAATATAGAGGGTCATTCATTCCAGCTAGAACTCCAATGGAAGATTTTCAATATTGGACAGATTCCAACAACCTTGTACATCTACCTACTAGAGGTAGAGGGGCCTTCTTATCTTGGGCTAATGGTAGAAGAGGTCATGCTTACACTAAAAAAAGGTTAGATAGAGCCATTGTTAATCAGTTTCTTGTTCTACTCTTGTTAAAAACAAATCAGATCACTTTCCTATCTTACTAGACTTTTCAAATAGCAATACCAAGTTCAAGTCTCAATTCAAATTTTTGAAAATGTGGTCATTACATGACAGTTGCAAAGATATGTTATAAAGAATTGTTGGAATACATTAGTGGTTGGTTGTCCAATGTTCATTCTTAGCCAGAAACTGAAAATGTTGAAAGAAAAGCTAAAAACATGGAATAAGGACATTTTTGGGAATGTTCGAGATCAAATTGAAAGTTGTTCAAATGCCTGGGATAATATCTAAAGAGCAAAGAGGATTTATCCATGGAAGACAGATGAAAGATTGTATTAGTGTATCGTCTGAGGCTACTAACTTGATGCACAAGAAATCTTTTGGTGGCAATCTGGCTTTAAAAATTGATATCCCTAAAGCATTTGATACTCTAGATTTGGGTTTCCTATTGAAGGTTCTTCATGCTTTTGGTTTTAACACTACGTTTTGTAACTTGATCAACACAATATTGAGCTCAAAAAGTCTGTCAATCTCTATAAATGGTAATCAGGAAGGTTATTTTAAGTGTAATAGGGGTGTTAGACAAGATAACCCTCTTTCACCTCTCCTTTTTTCTTTAGCAGAAGATGTCTTAAGCAGAGGTTTGTCAAAGTTGGTTTCTGATGGCAAGTTAGATCTTATTAGAGGCACCAGATCAGTTAATGTGCCTTCTCACACTCTTTATGCAGATGATATTATGGTTTTTTGTAAAGGTAGAAACTCTAACTTACAAGCTCTTATCCATTTGTTTACTCATTATGTTAATATTGTTTTTAGGGAAGGGAACCACATGAAATACATCACAATCTCAGTAACAATGTTCATCCACCGATTAGGTTTCCACAAAGCATGCCAAAACTTTTTACTATACTGAGCAGCCTAACCTTTACAAAGCCTATACCAATAATTCTCAGGCTCAGCTTAGGGGAATCAAATTACCTCCAAATGATGTTGCTCTTATCTTTCAAATTGCTTAAAAAACTCACCCTCCACAATAAGCTACCTCCAAATGATGCTGCTTCTTTTGTGATTTGTGATTTGCTTGTGTGGAAAATCAAAATTGTCTTCATGTAAAAGTGTAACTCACAGAAAGTTTGGATTGTTGCAACGGTAGAAGAAATTTAAAAGATATTGGATGCTTTGATTTATATCAGGTTTACTTGCAAGACGATCTTGGTGTTCATTATTTATTTAGTTGAGGAAAATATTTAGACAACATAAAAAACCATATTTGTTTTTGTTTTGGCTTTGGCATCCATTGATTTTCTGTATATATGTTTGTGTGTATAATGCAGCACATGTTAAGTTCAACAATACAGTTGATCATGTCCAGAGAGGGACATCTGCACTTCAAATTGTTAAGAAACTACAGAAGAACTGTCGAAAAGGGACATCTGTATGATGCTTGATTTTTGTTGCGTGTCTGTATGATTCGTCTACTTTTTATGTTGGCTGTTAACAAATAAAGGTTTGATGTATTAAGATATCGTTTAATCCATTAGCAAACCCCATCTTGTGAAATAAGGCTTGGTTGTTTGTTGCTAATGCTGTAAATGTTGTTAGACTTATAATATAACTAGAATAGATATACATTAGAGAGATAGGAGAAGCGAGGTAGATAGAGGAGCAGATCATATATGAATTTATTGAATTACTTACTCGATCGATACTCTATAGTTCAGATAATAAACAACTGAGTAATGTAAAACTGTAAATATGCAGTGTAACAGAAATGTTTTCAAACTTCTATTTAGAAAATTAAGGCAGAGGCATAATCGTTACAATCAAACTGAGTAAATGAAAAACTATGGAATCTTATTTCTTAGCTATACATGTGTCACGCATTCGCATTATTATAGAAATTTCTAAACTCTGACTGTCGAACTGTGTCATCATAGCCTCTATAGGAGTTGATCTTTGGCTTCACACCCTCCCTATTTGCCCTCCGATCCAAATATACAACAATCACAGTTATATCATCATGATAAGCCGGTCGAAATGCCAAATTTTGATTGCCATTGTTCCCACTAACACAATTACTCGCAGGAATCTCTAGAAGCTCAGCATATTTTTTCCCTCTTTGACGAGCCCCCTTCTCTAGAGCAAGCTTGGCAAGTGTTTCCGCGATTCCATCTCGAGGACTGGTGTTAACAACTCTAGCAGCCTTTTCATTTGACATCAATTTCCAAAATCCACTAGATCCAAGTATAATGAATCTATCAGTGTCTCTTAAGGCTCTTGAAGTAACATCTGGCTGTGATGATAGCAAAGGTCTTGTTAAAGTTGGAGTCACTACTTCAGACAACAGGATTTCGAATGATCTCCTTTTGGTGAACTTTGCATTTTTCAGATATGCATATCCTATACATCTACTTGTCTCGATTAAGCCTTTAACTTCAATACTTTGGTAGGGATAACGATTATTCTGATCTGATTGCAATTCCGCGAGTTCTTCTTGAATATCTGGATTTAGAAAATTGTGATCTCTAACAATCTGTTCAGGAACCAATCTTTTCAATGGACCAATGCTCTTCTTAGAACCGAGTATAGCGCGTGAGTCTCCAACGTTGGCGACAAATAACCTCCCTTTCCATATGATACAAATCAAACAACCTGAACTAACAAAACTATTCTGTATCTCATGCTGTTGCTCAAAACTATTTCTAGCAAACTCAATAAAACCTCTCTCCATTTGGTGAACAGCTTGCCTCAGAATAAGCTCAGTCATTAAGTTATTATTCTGCTGAATACGCCCTGCAATTTATAACCAGATTATTTCTTCATCAAACTTCCATGTTAAAACAGTGCTAACACTAACTCATTCAAAAATATAACACATGGCAATATAACACTAACTTTATGTTAACTCATTCAAAAATATATCTATACACATCGATTTAGATCAGCTTATGGCACAAGAAAGATTAGTTTTCTTGATTTCTTCATTGTTTATAATTAAGAAAACATTTTCCATCTCCTCAATTCTTGGATATAGAATCACTTCATTCCTTTAAAATTTCAGTTCATGTTTTAATTCCATATATCCACACTCAAAGAACACCATTCAAAGATTTAAAGGTAAGATACAAAATAAGTGCATCTTCTAAATAACAAGTCACAGCACAATAAAAATGAATGAAAATGAAAATGAGAAAGAATCAAAGAATGCAAATGAAAGAAGAATGAATAAATTAATGAAAAGAAGACTCACTCAATATTTCCCCGAAGATATGATCTCTAAGATAGATAGCAGCGGTGTCGCCTTTGTGGCCATCATAAACTCCAACAAAGAGTGCATCAGTGCCAACTTCAACCTGGCTATGATCTTCTATATCCATATTCGCCTGAACCGCAGCCATGGAGAATTCGCCACGGTGGTGCCTAACCAGTGGCCTCGACCAAGCCAGAGGGTCATTATCAAACGGTTCAGCTTTGATATGATACTTTTTGTAATTGTAAGGGGACCCGAAAAGATTAAACGAAACCATGATCTTGTGTTTCTCTTCTTGAAGACAAGAAAAGAAAAGAAAAGATTGAAGGAGAAAGGAAGAGGATGAATGAATGAATGCTGAGGGTGTGAAAATAAAAATCTGAATGAATGAATGAATATTAGTATGTATTTATAATGTAACTGAATAACAACTAACTTGTAACAGAAAATGACAAGTCCTAACAGATTCCAAACGGTTGAGTAGTACTCTTTTTAGAATGAGTATTGTTCTCAAAATCAAAATCCAAGAATTTTATAATGCCCTCATACTTAGGACCTGTCTCCAATAATTTTCTGATTATGTAAGTCTCACTTAAAGTTTCCATTTTGGCCTTAAAATACATTGTAGATATTTTCACAACCACCAGCTGATAAAAAAAAATACATTTTAAAAAATGCACCATAAAAAAAGAGGGAAATTTAAAATTTCAAAAGACAAAACTGGATTAGATAAAGAATGAAAAAAATGGATTAGATAGGTTTTAAAAGATTTAATATTTTGATCAAAAAATCAGATCTTTTAAAAGATTTGATTATAAAAAAAGAAACTTGATTCCCATATAAGATTTTAAAGGAAATTAAATCTTTATAAAGATTTTATATATGGTTAAATTAGTATGGATCAATTATCTGAAGTAATTAAACTCTATGAAGTACGGACGCATTAGGCGTGTCCGTATCGGTGTCCGACACCGACACGACACTTATGATTACACTGAATTATGTTATTTTTCTAAATTTTTATCGATGTCGCTGTGCCAGTGTTCGTGTCGTGTCCGATGTCTGTGTCAGTGTCTGTACTTCATAGATTAAACTAATACTTTGTTGTCCCTGTGAGTATAACTCAATTTATATGGACAAGGACTAAACGACTATTTATCCTATATTATATATATATAAGAGTCGGGGTTTGAATCCTACCACTAAGTTATTTGATAAAAGAAAACTAACATTTTGTTTTGTGCCAAAAAAAAAAAAAAATAACACGCAAAATGGTATTCTGTGAAGTGAATTTATTTTTCTTATAAAAATTAGAGTTTTATACCGTTAATATTTTATAATCACACGGGTCTATTAACTTTTATTAATAAAATATTTTTTAAATATAAGTTAAGTCATTGTGTTCTTTTTTGTAAAATGTATTACGTTAATAATTTTTTTATTAAAGTAATTATCCGTGTATGATTTTTGTGTAATAAATTATAATTAATAATAAAAAATATTTATTATTCAAATCCTTTTTTTATTAAAGCAATTGTCCCGTGTATGATTAAATTTTTTTGATTAAAGCAATTGTCCCGTGTATGAATTAAAACAATTGTCTCATGTATGATTAAATCAATTGAGTAATATTTATTATTCAATTTCTTTTTTTTATTAAATCAACTGTCCTGTGTGTAACAGCCGTAATTAAATAAATAGGATTTTTATTTAATTATCTATTTATTTACTTAATTATTTGAATATGTGTGTTTTCTCGATTTGATGAATAGTTATGTGTTAGATAATGAAGGGTATTTTAGTAATCCACTAGAAATATTATTTAATTAAGAGCCTCTGAATAAGATTAGAGTGATTAATTGGTTAATTATGAGAAGTAGTAGAATAGTAGTCTATGTTACTTATTAGAATAGTAAGTATTTGGACCTAAGTGTGAATGAGCTAAGCCCAATAGAGAATAAGAAGCAAGAAGGGTATTAGAGACTTTTAACTATAATTAGGTTAAGTTGGTAAGAAAGAAAGAATAGAAATCATATTTTGAGAAGAGAAAAAGGAGGAAGAAAGAGAAGAGAGCTAGAGACCCATTTTCTTGAAGAAGAAGAGAACAAGAGGGAGAGCTAGAGGAGTAAGAAGGACTAGAGAATTCAGATTTCACAAGGTATGAGAGTAGTATTGAATTCTAGGGTGATTAAGGAAAGAGGAGAAAATCTATTTCTCTCCATCCCAATCTTTCCTCACTCTTTTTGGGTTGGGTTTGATTCTTAAAAATGAATGATTCCTCATGTTATATATAGATTGCTTATATGATTTGATGAAAGAAATTACAAACTTTGGGGTTCAATTGTGGGAATTTGTTAGATGTTTGTAGTTTATGAGTTTTCATGGAAAATTGATAAAAATGATAACTTTGATGGATGAAATGATGTTTGATGATGTTATAAGTTGTACTTTTATGCTTAATATGATTATACATGATTAAAGATGCTTCCTTTATGTGTTTATAAGCCTTAGATGATGATTTTGCATGAAAAATGGACCAAACCCGAGCCAAGCCCTGGTGAGGGCGCTGCAGCGAGCTGCTGGCGAGCTGCACTGATGCTCTCTGCCTCAGCGCGCCCTGGCGAGGGCAAAGCGTGTGCAGAGCGAGCCGAGCCCTGGTGAGGTCGCTGCAGCGAGCTGGGGGCGAGCTGGCCTGATGCTCCCTGCCTCAGCGCGCCCTGGCGAGGGCTCAGCGCGCTAAGCGAGCTTGACAGCCTCAAAACTCAACTTTTCTTGGGAAAAATGATGTTTATGCTTATATTATGATTGTATTATGATCCTATGATGATTATATGGTATATATGACTTTAAATTGAGTTGCGGATGATGAATTAAGTTATGATATCATACATGTTGATTAAATGATGATTATTATGAAATTGTATGATGATTATGTATGTTGAGATAATGTTATAATTCATGATATCCTATATGTGGGTGGATTATGATAATGAATTATGTGATAATGATATTCGTGTATATGTGTAATGACTTGAGAAGATTAATTAATGTGATTTAATTAATAGATGACATGTATATCTAACTATGTTGTTGAAATATATATGTGGATTATGTTATCCTTTTATGATGAGCAGATACTTTAGATGAGCCCTAAAGTATAGAAGATATTTTAGTAGCTGCGGTTGACTAAAATATGTATAAAGCATATGTTTGGTAATTTGACATTCATGCATCCATTATGTATGATGAGCAGATGCTTTGGATGAGCCCCAAATGCATAGTAGATGTTTTAGTAGCTGCGGTTGACTAAAACATAATTGGAATAAGTTTTCCAATGGTTGGATAAGGTACCTCATGCATTAGTAAATGCTAGGGAGCATTTCATGAATATTTTGCATTAGATTGCATTAGGAGATGAAGGTGGAATCATTATGTGAACTACTTGGTAATTGATACTATTGTTGTGCATTAATTGTTATCTGTGTATCAATTGTAAGTAACTTGATTTTGATGATACGTGATGGCTATTTGTATGTCAATTATGATTAATTGATAATACGTGAATTATATGATTTACTTGATACTTGGTTAATGAATTATAAATGTATCTTAACTGTATAATCTCGCATCTTTATGATGCGAATGTTAGTAGAATTTATTATGTTATTATTAAGTGTATAGTATTCGATATACTTACATTTATTTTGGGATTCCTTACTAACTCTCTGTTTTGTGTACTTGCTGGACCTTTGGGGGTCCAGATTATCAGGTGTTGGTTATGACCAATTTGTCGGTGATGCTCTGCTCTGATTAGGACACGGAAAAGAGTTTACCTTTTTATGTATACTTAGAGTCTTTTATTTCTCATTTTGATTTGTTAAGGTTGTATTAAAATCAAAGAATTTTGTATAAGATGTTATCTTATCGTTTAAGCTAATTGGTAATGTTTTGTTGAAGCATGTAATACTCAAACCTTTGTTGTTTTTATAATTCAAACTTTATCTTCCGTTGTGCATTTTGGAAAAGAATTTTTATAAAACTAGAAATAGTTAGATAATTAGTTTGGGTGTTACAATTTGGTACCAGAGCTCCGGTTGTCTTCGGACTGTGTGGGTTAGGTGTCAGTCAGAGCAAGTCTGTGCGGTCAGACTAAGTGAGCATAGTGTCTTGTGTAATTGTTGAGTCTCTTGTGATTTAATTAGCGAAGTTACACTTGCACATTAGTCACTATTTCACCATTTTGTAAATGTGTGTGTGAACCTTGTTATATTTTCTCGTTGTTCTTATCATATGCGAAGTTTTGCTAATTGAATAAATTGATGTGTTGGTTTACACTTGATAAGAATGTGGTGTTATTTTGAAATGTGAATCAGTGATGATATTCTTTGTTGTTTATATTTTCATTCGATGAAATGAACAAATATTATTATTGTCACTAATTGTGCTTATTCTTCAAAACTTGAGAATATGGTTGTTGTTGATTTCAAAATAATGACTTAGATGTTGATGTCTTCTCGTTATTGCTCAATTTAAAATTATTATGTTTGTATATGAGTATATATTTCTTTATTGGTGAAAAATCTATGTTATATGAAATAAAGTGTGATTGTTTATGCATATGTCGTAATTGAATATTGTGATGGGTTATTCATGATGCTTAAGTGTGTAGTATGATTGAAATATGAAAACGATGATATGCATATATTCATGGAATTAATTGTGAACTTATATATTTATGAATGAAATAATGCGATTACTTGAATACTTGAATATTTTGGCATGAAAATGTATTAGTGAATTATATGTATTGCAAATGACTTATCGATTATGTATAAGATTAATTTCATGAATCTACTTGCTAATTCGTTGTTAACATGTTGTTTTACTTAGTTCTTGGAACTTGTGTTTTAATCGGTGTTAACTCATGAATTTATTGTTTCATGAAAGATGATAAGTTGTTATGTGTTTGTTTTATGAATTTACTTGGTGTTGTTTGTTCATGAACTATAAGTTATGTGAATTGGATTATGTTATTCATTCTTTGGTGAATACTTGATGCGATTGATAATTAGCATATATATAAGTTATCAAGTCAAGTGATATTGATGTGTAATTTAATGTTGATTCATGATGAATGTCATACTTTTATGTTTATAATAGTTGTATGTGCTTAAAACTCTAACTCTTGTGTAGTTTTGACATAATTTTATCTATTTAGGATTTTATGATGAATGAGTATTTATAACATGATATAAATATGTATAATTGACGATGAATATGTGCTCATGTTGGAATAGAAAATGAGCATATATGTTGGGCATTGATGATGTTTTGTTATAAGTTGCTTGGACTTGAGATTCTTGTTTTCTTTGTATTTTATTGTGAGTGGATTAAGTGCAAAGATAGTAATGATTTTGATTATTTGAACTTGTATAAGATAATGTGATTTATTTTATGCAACGTAGATTCAAATATGACCTGAATCGATTAATAGAATTGATAATCCAACTAATTGAAGTAGGGATTGTGTGTTAACTCTTATGTATGTCTATATGTACGTCTTTCATGTAATTCTTATAACATGTGAAAATTTTGAAATTTGTATTGATTCTAGAATTATGTGAACTTCTTTGAATATGTAAATTATTTTCTTGTATGTAAGAGAAACTAATTTTTATGAGAGTAAGAAGAATAGAGTATTAGTAGATTCTATGATATGTTGACATATGTTTTGGTTTATAACATGCACTAGAAAATGACCATGAAATTGACTTGATCTGTTCTTTTCATTATTTGTGAGCTATATTACATGACTATGCTATATTGTCCAAGATAGATTTGGTAAATGCATTGCGCATGTTTCGACTATTTTATTTCACCATGTTAATTATCATGTTTTGCTAATTATTTTCTTGCATGGTATGCTTATATAAATGTGAATTGTGAACTAATTAGAATTTTCTATCATGGTAAATGTACCTTTTCACGATTCGATGTGATCCTTAGTTCTTAGAAAATATGTACTATGTTATGTGAATACGAATTGTTGAGTTCTTAGGATTTGTTATTATGAAATATTCATCTTTCTCGTTTTAAGTTGATTCTTAACTTTTAAGTTTAGAAACAATGTATGATAATTAAATATCTATGTGAGATGTTGTGATATGCTTTGTATAATTATGTGTAAATGATGTATGTGTTTATTCATTTATGCTACTTTAGTATTATGTGTATTAATTGATATTAATAAATGATTAAGTGTCATATTGCATGATTCGTAGTTACCCCTTGTATGCGACATATGCGCGAACACTGTCGATACTAGTTTCCTTTTGGGAGGAATAAGTTTAGAACCGTAGGAGCGTACAGTTAGGTGTGAGAATCGATAAATTTTAGATGCTTTTGGATTTGAGTTAAGTGGGGGAGAAAGTTATATTCCTTGGGTATGTTTGAGTATAGGAGAATGAGATAGATAGAGATGAATAAGTGGTATGAGGGAATAGTTAGAATTTCGAAGGATTCATATTTTGGGTTGAGTTGTCATCCGAATTAAGTTAAGCATGAAGTGATTATTAATGGGATATATGGATAAGTAATTTAACTATCGGAAGGACGTGTTGAGAAAGAGTTAAGTGATTGTCTATTGGAAAAGGATTGAGTATAGAAAAGATGATGAGGAATAGAAAGATTAAAAGTTGTGTTTAGTATATTGAAGATAGGTATGACATTAGTGTGTGATTTGATGATTGACTTAAGCTATATTTGGATGTAAGAATCTCAATAAGAGAAGTGATGTTGGGCAACTAAGGAGTAGTGAAAGAGATGGTAGTGGATATATGACGATGGTAGTAGTCTAAAGAGGTAAATGTTTTTGGTTAAGAAAGCACAAAAGTTAGGCAAGAGATAATTTGGAGATGACGTAGTTATGTTGGGAATTTGATGCAAGCAATTTTGGTATTGAAAGTTTAGATTGTGTCATCGAGTGAGTAGTTGGAATGAGGTTCATGTATGAACACGCGATTCAACGAAGCTAAGAGATAAAAAAAAAAGGATTAAGGGCTTATGGAAAATCGAGAAGTTATGAAGTTTCGAAAGAAAAAAGACGTATTTTCCGGAATGAAGTTGGTTGGTTATTCTTGTTATAGTGGTATTGTTGGAACATATGGTGAAAGATGAGCGTGAAGCGATAATATGGAAATTAGAGGATTGTGTCGGAATTCGGCATAAGTATGAGGACTAGTGTGAAATGAATAGTTGTGTCATTAGGGAAGTAGCTTCAATGGTTATTAAAAGAATTTGGAGAATACTTATGATGGAAAGTTCTTGTTAAGAGAACATATTTGAAGTTTGGTAAAGATAGTTTATTCTATCATCATGGTTATCGGCTACTTATTGACAAATTAAGGAATTGATCAACCTTAATCTCTTGTTAATGGTAAACGAAAATTGTGTTGACGGGATAAACTAGTTTTGTCAAAATTGATAATGTGTGGAGTTTGGATTTTGTTGGAGAATGGATAAAGTGGTTTATTCGTGTTGATCGAGTCGTGCAATTTTCGAGGGCGAAAATTCTTTTAAGTGGGGGAGAGTTGTAACAGCCGTAATTAAATAAATAGGATTTTTATTTAATTATCTATTTATTTACTTAATTATTTGAATATGTGTGTTTTCTCGATTTGATGAATAGTTATGTGTTAGATAATGAAGGGTATTTTAGTAATCCACTAGAAATATTATTTAATTAAGAGCCTCTGAATAAGATTAGAGTGATTAATTGGTTAATTATGAGAAGTAGTAGAATAGTAGTCTATGTTACTTATTAGAATAGTAAGTATTTGGACCTAAGTGTGAATGAGCTAAGCCCAATAGAGAATAAGAAGCAAGAAGGGTATTAGAGACTTTTAACTATAATTAGGTTAAGTTGGTAAGAAAGAAAGAATAGAAATCATATTTTGAGAAGAGAAAAAGGAGGAAGAAAGAGAAGAGAGCTAGAGACCCATTTTCTTGAAGAAGAAGAGAACAAGAGGGAGAGCTAGAGGAGTAAGAAGGACTAGAGAATTCAGATTTCACAAGGTATGAGAGTAGTATTGAATTCTAGGGTGATTAAGGAAAGAGGAGAAAATCTATTTCTCTCCATCCCAATCTTTCCTCACTCTTTTTGGGTTGGGTTTGATTCTTAAAAATGAATGATTCCTCATGTTATATATAGATTGCTTATATGATTTGATGAAAGAAATTACAAACTTTGGGGTTCAATTGTGGGAATTTGTTAGATGTTTGTAGTTTATGAGTTTTCATGGAAAATTGATAAAAATGATAACTTTGATGGATGAAATGATGTTTGATGATGTTATAAGTTGTACTTCTATGCTTAATATGATTATACATGATTAAAGATGCTTCCTTTATGTGTTTATAAGCCTTAGATGATGATTTTGCATGAAAAATGGACCAAACCCGAGCCAAGCCCTGGTGAGGGCGCTGCAGCGAGCTGCTGGCGAGCTGCACTGATGCTCTCTGCCTCAGCGCGCCCTGGCGAGGGCAAAGCGTGTGCAGAGCGAGCCGAGCCCTGGTGAGGTCGCTGCAGCGAGCTGGGGGCGAGCTGGCCTGATGCTCCCTGCCTCAGCGCGCCCTGGCGAGGGCTCAGCGCGCTAAGCGAGCTTGACAGCCTCAAAACTCAACTTTTCTTGGGAAAAATGATGTTTATGCTTATATTATGATTGTATTATGATCCTATGATGATTATATGGTATATATGACTTTAAATTGAGTTGCGGATGATGAATTAAGTTATGATATCATACATGTTGATTAAATGATGATTATTATGAAATTGTATGATGATTATGTATGTTGAGATAATGTTATAATTCATGATATCCTATATGTGGGTGGATTATGATAATGAATTATGTGATAATGATATTCGTGTATATGTGTAATGACTTGAGAAGATTAATTAATGTGATTTAATTAATAGATGACATGTATATCTAACTATGTTGTTGAAATATATATGTGGATTATGTTATCCTTTTATGATGAGCAGATACTTTAGATGAGCCCTAAAGTATAGAAGATATTTTAGTAGCTGCGGTTGACTAAAATATGTATAAAGCATATGTTTGGTAATTTGACATTCATGCATCCATTATGTATGATGAGCAGATGCTTTGGATGAGCCCCAAATGCATAGTAGATGTTTTAGTAGCTGCGGTTGACTAAAACATAATTGGAATAAGTTTTCCAATGGTTGGATAAGGTACCTCATGCATTAGTAAATGCTAGGGAGCATTTCATGAATATTTTGCATTAGATTGCATTAGGAGATGAAGGTGGAATCATTATGTGAACTACTTGGTAATTGATACTATTGTTGTGCATTATTTGTTATCTGTGTATCAATTGTAAGTAACTTGATTTTGATGATACGTGATGGCTATTTGTATGTCAATTATGATTAATTGATAATACGTGAATTATATGATTTACTTGATACTTGGTTAATGAATTATAAATGTATCTTAACTGTATAATCTCGCATCTTTATGATGCGAATGTTAGTAGAATTTATTATGTTATTATTAAGTGTATAGTATTCGATATACTTACATTTATTTTGGGATTCCTTACTAACTCTCTGTTTTGTGTACTTGCTGGACCTTTGGGGGTCCAGATTATCAGGTGTTGGTTATGACCAATTTGTCGGTGATGCTCTGCTCTGATTAGGACACGGAAAAGAGTTTACCTTTTTATGTATACTTAGAGTCTTTTATTTCTCATTTTGATTTGTTAAGGTTGTATTAAAATCAAAGAATTTTGTATAAGATGTTATCTTATCGTTTAAGCTAATTGGTAATGTTTTGTTGAAGCATGTAATACTCAAACCTTTGTTGTTTTTATAATTCAAACTTTATCTTCCGTTGTGCATTTTGGAAAAGAATTTTTATAAAACTAGAAATAGTTAGATAATTAGTTTGGGTGTTACACTGTGTATGATTAAATTTTTTTTATTAAAGCAATTGTCCCGTGTATGAATTTTTGATTCAATTCCTTTTATGTATCAATGATGAATATTTTATCTTGTGTTTTTTTTATATTTATTATTGATGAGAATTCATTCTTTTGTTGTTTAAAAAAAAAAACTATTTGTGAAAGGTCATGTCCATTGATTTTTTTTTTTTTTTATATTTAAGATTGATATTATACTAAAGTATAAAATTAATTTATAATAAAATATTTAGAAAAATGTTATAAAATATTATTAAAATATAAATGACGTCATTGTGCTCATTCTTGTAAAATTTATTAAATTAATATTTATTGATTAAAACAATTGTCCCGTGTATGATTTTTGTGTAATAAATTAAAATTAATAAATATTTATTATTCAATTCCTCTTTTTTATTAAATCAATTGTCGCGTGTATGATTAAAAAAATTTATTAGAGCAATTGTCCCGTGTTAATTCGTAAACATTTTTTACGCATGTTAATTCATAAATTTTCACTAGCAAAAATTATATTTTTATAAACTTTTTTCATGAACTACCTTATAAAACTTATAATAAGTCAATCCAAATGAGTTTATTTTGTGTAATAAATTAAAATTAATAAATATTTATTATTCAATTCCTTTTTATTAAATCAATTGTCCCGTGTATGATTAAAACAATTTATTAAAGCAATTGTCTTGTGTAAATTTGTAAGTTTTTTTTACGCATGTTAATTAATAAGTTTTCACTAACAAAAAATTTATCTTTATAATTTTTTTTCATAAACTACGTTATAAAACTTATAATAAGTCAATCTAAATGGGTTCATTGTATTTTTATTTCTATTTTTATGTTCTTTTATTTTTAAGTTCATAAATAAGTATATTCTTTTATTAGGTTCTTCTATTTTTTTTTTTTATATATATAAGTTGTTATATGTTAGATTGAGTTATCATTAAAAAAAAATTATTATTTTTTCATTAAAAAGAAATTGCACTGTTTTGTATGTGTATCTTTTATATTGATTTTTGTTCCTATTTTTATGCGTAATTTTTTTTTAATTAATTTTTTTTTGTTAAATATATTTGATTAATATCTTTTTTTAGATGTAGTTTCCGATCCTATTTTTATGGAAAGGTTTTTGATGTTTATCTTTTTTTTTCCTTCCTATTTTTTTTATCTTTTTTAAGTTTAGAGTTAAAATTACATTTAAGGGCATAAACTCTGAAATATTATTAATCTTGATTGAACAAATTTGGTATTTTAGTAGTAGTTCCTTTTAATATATTGTAAGTAGATTTAGAAATTTTAGAGTGAAGATTTATTTTGATACTTCACAATTTTCTAACAACAAAATTTAGTTCCTATAAAAAAAATAAAAATATAATTACTCCATGATATTTTTATACTGTGAACAAATTAGTTTCTCAGAGACTAATTTGTCTCGTATTACTCCTTTATCTACAAGTTACTCCCTAATATTACAACAAATCAAAGACTGATTTGTCTCATATATGAAAATGTCAGCTAATTTGAGTTTTATTTTCATCAAAAATTAAATTGAGCTGTCAAAAAATTGTAAAGGACCGATATGAATTTTCAATCAATATTATATATTTATAATTTTTTTTAATTAAAAAAAATTATCTCCTCACTTTCCCTCAAACAACAAACTGACATACAAAAACTTTTTTTTTTAGATTGAATAACAAAGTTTTGATTTCTTATTAGATAAGGATTCGAGCTTTGTCTGTAAGTCCCAATTCTCAGTCTTGCTTGGACAATAGTAGCAAGAGCTTATCATATACGTGTGTAACTGTGTATGTATTTCTATAACTAAAGATAAAACTATAATCACCATCATTTAGAAAATCATAATCAACCCAAACATGAGACAGAAAACTACATATAATGAATATAGTATATTTTGTCAAATAAAAAAAAACACTTAGGTACCAAACAAAATTTAAAAGTGTAATTCACTATCATATTGATATATGAATGTTTTGAAATTGTAAATACATTTTATTTTTTTTGTCAAATAGTCTAGTAGCTTGAAATTTCACCTTAATTATAAATACATTTTTTCTGTTAAATAGCCTAGTGAATAAGAATGGGATAACCTGCATATATAATGCATTGTCCTACCAACCGAGCTAAGTTCAGGGGACTTGTAAATACATTCTTAGGCTTCGTTTGACCCAGCTTTTTTTAGCATTTTATTCTCTTAAGAATGAAAAGTTGGGCCAAACACAATTTTAATAAAACTCTTAGCCATAAAAAGTTTTTCTTTAATGTGTAAAATTGAATCAAAAGAACTTCTAAGACCATGTACAATGAGGTTGTTGAATTTAGTTTCAACACCCAAAAATATTTGCAATGAGGTTGTTGAATATACGCTGGAGGAGAGAGAAGATGAATAAATTCAACATGTTAAATTCTGTGGAGAGAGAAAGATATCACGCCACATGGCAGCACGCGACTGGCTCACGAGATTTTAAATTCATCTTATCTTTTAACTCAATTATTTCAATTCAAATAAATTTGTTTTTTTTTTTTTTTCACCAAAATCCGTAATTTTCTTTCCTCTATAAATAGAGACTTGGTTCAATTGATTTGGACACAGAAAAAAAACCAAGTTTTTCTATTGATTTGGTTCAATTATTATAATTTTATTTAATCATAAAAAAAAGATATTAAAATTTAAGTAAAAATATGAAATAAAAAGTGGTGGGGTAGGGTGTTGAATGAAAAAATTATTGGAGAGGGTAAAAATTAAATGGGGTGTTGAATTATTAGGTGGAAGAGAGAGAAGATGATGTGGAGTGTAAAAAGTGGGTGTTGAGGGTGTTGAGAGGTGTTGACCATTGTACATGGTCTAAGATAAGAGGTTGAAACCTACTTTTAGAAAAAAAATTGAAGTTTTTTTGTTATTATCTTTAGTAAATTTAGTTTAATCTAGTTTGTTATCATCTTTTCTTAAGTTTCACATTAATCTTTAATTTGTTATTATCTTTTTTTTAAAAAAAATATGTATATATTTTAACAAATAACTTTGAAGTTAAAAAAAAACAATTACCAAACAACTTTATCTTTTTTCTGAAAAGTTATTATGTTCATTTTTAGCTTTCAGATAGCTTCTAAACAGACCCTTAGTAACTCAATTAATAATAATTTTTTAGATTAAGGGTTTGTTTGTTACAGATTAAAAAATTAGTGATTTTGATGGTAAATAATTTAGAGATTACTTTTTAGAGATTTTATAGAAAAATAGAATTTACTATGTGTTTGTTTATTTTAATAAAAATCACTTTTTTAATAAAATATTTTTTAGTTTGTTTTGATACAATATGCAAAAGTGATTTTCTTAGTTATCTGGCAAATGCCGAAATTGCTAGACCGGACGTCATGATCCGGGTTCGAACCCGAGACTTCACAGTTGTGTGTGAGTTTAATTTTAGTGGATTACCACTTCATCTAAGACAAAAAAAAAATTAATAACCACACATGTTGTCTCTCTCCTTTAAAAAAATCTATTATTTCATAACCTACTCTTAATAGCTTCTTATTTTTATCTGTTTTCTATTTTTTTTTTTTTTTTGATTTTGATTATTTTAAAAAACTGTAAAAACAGATACAATATTTTTAAAAATAATTATTTTTATAAAAAAAAAATGATTCTTTCTATAAAAAGCTACTCCCTCCGACCATTATTATAAGCAAATTTCACTTTTTTAATACAATGTAAAAGTGATGTATGTGGTCCATATTATGAACCAAGTACTTCATTTTTTTTTTGTCAACATAATAAATTACTAGCCGCCGTTTGTGTGATCAATATTTTTTTTTTGTTTGTTGTGATCGATATTCTTTATTGTGCAAATATAAATAACTACTTAATCTCTTTTTTTATTGGATTTAGCTAATTGATAACTACTTAATCTCTTTTTTTATTGGATTTAGCTAATTGATAACTACTTAATCTCATTTTTTGTTGTGGCTATTTATTAAGAAGATTTTTTTTTTTACTATAAAAAAACTGAAAAACCTACTTTTATGTGAAAGGTGTGGTTAGTTTTTTTTTTTAGTTTTTTTAAGGGTAAAATAGGAATATTGAAAAAGTCATCCAAAAAATTTGTATCCCTTTATATATTAGTATAGATATTTTACCTCCCCTCAGTTGAACCAAACAAACCCTAAAAAAACAAAAACTATGAACAGAGGAGAAAAGCAAACGGTGGATGACATGGTGATGCCGCTGTATCTTCCTCATGAATTGATCATCGAAATCCTTCTAAGATTACCAGTGAAGTCTCTTATACGCTTCAAATGTGTTTCTAAGTATTGGTTTTCTCTTATCTCTGATTCTCAGTTTGCAAATTCACAATTCCAACTTAACGCTGAAACACACACTCATAGAGCTTTGTTTATAGCAACTGAATCACCTCACGAAACTCAATCTATAGATTTAGAAGCTTCACTTGAAGATGATAGCTCCATTGTTTCACTCAACCCTAATTTTATACCCTCCCAACCTTCTTCTTGTATTGAAATTGAAGCTTCATGTAGAGGTTTTATACTTTTGCAATTTAAATCAAGCATCTATATACGGGATCCATTGGCTGAAATTTATTCAACATTCTATTTATGGAATCCATCCACTGGACTTCACAGACAAATACCTTTGTCTCCTTTCATTGTAGATGCAGAATATTTCTATGGTTTTGGGTATGATCACTCAACAGATGATTACTTGATTGTTTCAATCTCACCTGGTATAAACTCATCCTATTTGGAGTTTTTCTCATTGAGAGCTAATACGTGGAAACAAATTGATGATGGTACTCACATTCATTATGGGAATGCGTCACACTTTAATGGGGCTATTCATTGGTTTGCTTATTGTCATGAGAATGTTATTCCGGACTTATTCCCTCCTTTGTATACAAAAATAAAAGAAAAGAATGTTATTGTTGCCTTTGATTTAATGAAAAGGAAACTTTTAGAGATGCCTTTTCCAGATCAGTTTGACCTTGAAATTGCCTACTATAAAGGTTTGTGGGTATTTAAAGAATATCTTAGTCTATGGGCTATGAATAAAATTAATGATACAGTTGAAATATGGGTGATGAAAGAATACAAAGTGCATTCGTCTTGGACAAAGACTCATGTTCTTCCTACTGATGGCATTCCTAATAATTTCTTTTTCCCTTTATGCTCTACAAAAAGCGGTGATATTGTTGGAGTAGATTATCATATTAGATTGGTGAAGTATAATGATGAAAGACCATTGTTAGGGCATCGCTCCTACCATAACAATCCGGATGTATTCCAAATGGCTGTTTATACAGAGTGTTTGCTTTCACTCCCCGGCGACAATGTAGGGTAATGTAATATTCTCCTTCATCTTTTTTTTTTTATATTTATAATTATATTGTATTATCTACTCTTGGGTGGCTGCATTTGTAGGGTATTGTGTTTGACTACGGTTGTAACATGAGTTGATCCAATATGTTATAAAAATTTTATTGCCTAACTATTTGTATTACACTTATTTGAAAAATTGACAGCTTTGTGTAATTGGATTGAATTTTGATGTATGTTGTTGTGGTCACTGGTGAGTACTTGAAAATTGTTCTATATTGTAAATAAGTCTCACAAGTTTATGAACCATCAAGAACGAAATCACAATTACACAACTTTGACTCAAAGTAATTCATTATAAATTTGATCCTAGCCACATATGTAATTGAAGGAAAAGGAAGGTTATGTTCTCTTATTTTGGTGAACTAACTTTGGCTGTTGCAATTTCTCTGTTTCAAACCAGAAAAAAAGAAAGAATTTTTTTTATTTCAAATTAACGTTCTAATCACGAAAAATTAAATGAAATTTTAACACTTTAGAAAGGTCATTAAATACATCAAAACTGAATCACCTCATTCGCTTAAATAGTACTGCAGTTACAACTTAAGAGTTTTCAAAGAAAGGGGTTTAAGTTAAGAAAAAAGAAATTCAGTTTGCAAGAGATATTAATAAGCTTCATAGGAGGGTGTTAATTGTTAAACAGTTAGCCATAGACATAAGGCAAAGAAGCTTTTTATTGGAATTTGATTAGAATGGTGGTATATCAATGACTAGCATACTGTTTTTACCTTTGTTTTATTAAAAGTAGTTTCTTTTCCTTGCATATTCAAATCCAAATAGTTCGAATTTTGTGTACCTAGTTTGGTTGAAATTATAATTCACTAACCAAATGCTTTTATAGATGTCCAAAAAGAGTACATGTTTGACTTTGGCTTGACCTGTTTTTATTAGGGATGAGATGAGATGATGAAAGGAAAGCAGAAATTATCATGTGTTAAACAATAATGTGTGAAGGAATAGGAGTTGTGACTCATGAGCATGCATAAATAGAAGAAAAAAGGAGGAACAAATGAAGAAGTTTGTGATAGAGCTCATAGGGGAACCACGAGTTGTGACTAATACGGCGGGCAACACCTACTAAGGTTGTTTTCATGATTCTCATCTTGGAGTAGTGGCCAAGGAATTGATAACAATTGCAGTGAAGTTTACATTATATGGCTGATTGGTTGCAAGTTGATTTGTTCATTGTGTTTGTGTTGTTTGCTAACTCAAAGTTTAGGATTTTAATTCAGTGTGTACGTTTCTGTCAATTATGCAGATTTTAAGTTTAAATCTATATCAAGTTTTCTATGTATTTCATGATTAAATTCTTAAATCAGATAATGATATATACATAGTTTTTTAAAAGTTCAGCAAATATTAATTAATTCTATAATATTATTTCTTTTCAAAATAAAATAAAATTCAGGTCATAATATTGACATAAAATACAAAACCAGAGACACCATATTGATTTAAGAACTTATAATAGGAAGGATATAAAAAATATACCAAATTTTGATACAATTTTGTCTAGTTCAGATATATTGATTCTACTTAGCCAATACAATTTACATCTGGTTGATTTTTGTTTGTTTGTTTGTTTGTTTCTATTTAGTGTTTCAATACTAATCAACTTAGTTTGTATGATAATGAAGAAGTCCAATGCCCTTTGCATAAAAAGACATTCGTGTACAATATATAGCTTCTATAACAAAAGATAAAATAAAGAAAATTGTTTTCAATAAGCTTTAAATTGAACTCAGTTTTACGGACATATAATAAATGGTTTCTGTAAGCTTTTCTAAATAGCCTCACAAGTGTTTATACCAATAGATAAACTCAAATAAACCAATTCAAACAGGCCCAGGTATTCTTGTATTAAGTTTCTCAGTTATGTTGTTTGCAAGAATTTCCGAGTTCAATAGGCTTATAAACCCACAAACTATGAGTTTAACTATGAGTGAAAGTGACTAAACAATTTAAGATTACCCAACACATAATCCAATAGAACAATAGATAAAAGTTTTGTGCTACCTATAGCTATAACTTACACGTTTAGCGCCGCCATTGGCCAATGTGATAGGATATAAGGAGTTTTACTTAGAAACATAGGAAAGTAAAATAGTTATACCATAAATGTCATAAGATGATCAAGAACCAAGAGTCAAAAACTGGCAACTTCGTAAGAACAATGGATGAGGATAGCTATTGTGATGCTCAATACCTTAGATCATCATAATCAGTGATTTGATGCCAGCTAGGGTGATAGAATGGTACGACGGAGGGATACATTCGTTGAAAGCCACTGAAACATGATTTTGCTTGTGTTGCTTGTGCAAGCACATAGTATATTTGAAAGCCACTGAACTAACATGATTTTGCTTCTTGATCAAATTGATTAATGTCAGCAATGATTTTGCTTGTGTTGCTTGTGCAAGCACATAGTATATTTGAAAGCCACTGAAACATGATGATGATATTGTGGTTTCACTTCTTGGGGAGAAGAAAAGGATTCAAGCTAGGAGGCAGAATGTCGAAGAATGAATTGAGTGAATATTGTTTATGTACCAATGATAACTGGTATATATAACTAACTGAAAACAGAAAAAATGACAAGAATTTAACTAACTAAACTAACCGATATATAACTGAATTTAACTAACAGTAACAGATATATAACTAACTAAATTCAGTACTCAATTCAATGTATAAGGTTTGTAATTGGGCTTTTCTTATGACTAAAGTTAGGGGTCAAAATTGCAAGTTTGTGAAAATTAGAGTACCAAAAGTGAAATTTAGTTTTTTTTAATGATTACTTGTGGCTAAAGTTAGACATATATCTATACTATATAAAGGGGATATCTATACTAATATATAAAGGGGATACAAAATTTTGGGATGACTTTATTGTTATTCCAATTTTACCCTTAACAAATAACTTCCACATAAAAATAGATTTTCAGTTTTTTTTAGTAAATAATTTTTTTTCTTCTTAATAACAAGCACAACTTCCACATAAAAGTAGGTTTTTCAGTTTTTTTATAGTAAAAAAAAAATATATTTTTTTTCCTTAATAACTAACCACAACAAAAAAAGAAGGTTACATAGTTATTAATTAACAAAGTCTAATAAAAAGGAGATTAAATAGTTATTTATATTTGCACAATATAGAATATCGATCACAAAAAAAAAAGAATATCTATTACACAAACGGGCACGAAACGTGCCCGTTTGGCGGCTAGTACTATATAAAGGGGATACAAGTTTTTGGGATGACTTTTTCATTATTCCTATTTTACCCTTAAAAAATAACTTCCACATAAAAGTAGATTTTCAGTTTTTACTAATATATAAAGGGGATACAAGTTTTTGGGATGACTTTTTTCATTATTCCTATTTTACCCTTGAAAAATAACTTCCACATAAAAGTAGATTTTCAGTTTTTTTAGTAAATAATATTTTTTATCTTCTTAATAACTAAGCACAACTTCCACATAAAAGTAGGTTTTCAGTTTTTTTATAGTAAAAAAATATATTTTTCTTCTTAATAACTAACCACAACAAGAAAGATGTTACGTAGTTATCGGTTAACTAAGTCCAATAAAAAATGAGATTAAGTAGTTATTTATATTTGCAAAATAGAGAATATCGATCACAAAAAAAGAAGAAGAGAATACCGTTTGGCAGCTAGTTATGAATAATGACCTTTCTCTTGATTTTTGTAAAAAAAAAAAAAAAATCTAGAATTTTGCTTCTGATTAGTCCAAAGAAGACTTAGTCCTAAAAATTAGGCTTTTTATTTGTTTTTAAAAAAGAATTTGATTTCTGATTTAGTCCAAAAATTTGTGGCTTCTGATCAGAAATATATTTATCCTCGTACTTGCAATTCAAATTGAAATCCTATATATATACTCCCAAATTGCAATATTGTCCTATAAATATATTTGTAGCATTATTTTTTTTTACAAAATATTTGTAGCATTATTATTATTATTATTATTATTATTATTATTATTACCATTGTATTATTGCCATTATTTTTTCTTTTTTTCCAAAATTGCAAAATAAAATAAAAGAAACATGGAAAGAGAGTATAAATAAAACAAAATCCCAAAGAATCGGAATAATCAATTTCAAATATGAATAATCAGGGAGAGAGACAGTATTTTAACACAGAATAAACCCAAAATTCCGACACAGAAAAAAACACAAGATTCCGACACAGAATAAACCTAAAGCTTTTGCTTCAACCCCTAGCCTCCATTTGATCCGCAGTATCTTAATTTCTTGTCAATGGAGGTAGATTGGCGAAACTTAGAAGCACTCCCTCTAAGTTTGATTTTTGACAAGTTGGTAGAGCGTATAGATCACATCTATTTCAGCGTGGTATGCAAGAATTGATATTCAATCGTAAAGTTTAATTATCAGATCGCCAAATAAAAAACAATGTATAGCCCATGCTGATGGTTCCCAAAAGAAAGTGCAAAACAAAGAGATGTTTATATGGGATTTCAACCAACACAACTTACCATTTTCAACTACCGGTACATCATAACAATAGTGTGGTACGAGTCATGGCTGGGTTGCAAAGATGGAATATAAATCCAAAGGTACATATATAATCCTACTAAATCCCTTCAAAAAACTATTTTTCATCCCTCTGCCGTGCATCTCCTGAATGTAATGTTCATAATGTTCACCCAATCGAAGGTTGAAGACTATATAGCACATCGACGTTTTTAAAGCATATAGCACAAAATGGTGTAGTGGCAACTGTAGCGGGCTGGAAAATCACTTCCATTTTTCATACAATGAAGTCGCCATCGACGTTTATTTATCCCGTGGGGGGAAAGGAAAATATCGCTAAAACCTTGGTTTAGGTTCGGGAGTTGGTTATGCGAGAGGAAGGTGTTAGTACCCCTCGCATCCATCGTACTCGATGGGAACCGTTTAGGTGGTTTGGGGTTTGTTTGCGTAGGTTTGGATTAAATTGCTTTATCTCTTACCTAATCTCTACTTCGTTTCCAAAATAAATTAAAAGAAAATAAGGATTTTTATTAATTGAGTTTGACGGTTGTAGGAGCCCGCTCCTACGTATTCCCCGGTTCAATGGGAAACTCAAAACTCACGTAGTTCTGGTAAAAAATGTTTGTGTGGTTGGTTGATTTTAAACGGGTAACGTTTATTTCGTATTCCGCTGACACAACGACGCTTGTATGCTCTAATCAGAGGCTTAAGCTGTGTGTGTGTCAGAGGAGTAGATAAAACGTGTATCCATTGTAAAAAAAAAGAGTTTGAATAACAGATGTTGCTTATTTCGCATTCCGCTGATACAACGACGCTTGTATGCTCTAATCAGAGGCTTAAGCTGTGTATGTGTCAGAGGAATGGATAAAGCGTATATCCATGTTTTTCTGAAAAGAAGTTTAAGTGTGTAGGGTTAAGTTTTAACGCTTGTTTTTGGAATGAGAGCAGCTTGAGTAACTAGTCAACTGTCCGGTCACCAAGACTGTTCGGGGAAGAAAGAAGCAACTGCCAGATTCTCCCTTTTTCATTCTTTATTGTGAAATCCTTTGATTAAGTTTATTCACAAATAATGTTTGAAAGAAATACGGGGGGTTGGTTTGTTTTAAAGCTTATTTTAGAATGAGAGCAGCTTGAGTAACTAGTCAACTGTCCGGTTACCAAGACAACTCAGAGAAGAAAGAAGCAACTGCCAGATTCTCTTCTTTTCATTCTTTAGTTCTTATGAAAAGCCTTTGATTAACTTTATTAAGAAATGATGTCCGAAAGAAAGACGATTGTTGGTTTATTTTAAAATTCATTCTAGAATGAGAGTAGCTTGAGTAACTAGTCAACTGTCCGGCCACCAAGACAACTCGGGGAAGAACGAAGCAACTGCCAGGTTCTCCCTTTTTCATTCATTAGTTTTTGTGAAAATCTTTGTTAGTTTGATTATGAAAGCCAAAGTCCAAAAGAAAAGAACAAGAGAACCAGAGCAGACATAATAGCAAAAAACATGTAATAATAATAATAATGAAGTAAATCACAAAGTAGGCAAAGTATAAATGCAAATGCATGAATCAATATGATGTAAATGAATAATGCAAATATGCAATACTAAACAATCACGTATGAAACAATAAATTAAATATGGTACAAAAATAAAGTTGCGAGCAATTAAATAAATATGCGTAAGGATAAATAAATAATCTAACATAAGCAAACATGATTAACCTAAGCTAATTAGAGCTAAACAAAATGTTGTGCAAGAGAAAGTGGCCCAAAAGTACTTAGAAAAGTAATATGGTTCACTTAAGCACTTATTTAAATAAGCTAAAAGCAATTTAAGTTAAAAAGGACTTATAAAAATAAGTCAAAAAAAGGTTGGACAAGACTCATATACAATAGCTACTGTATTGAAATGATGTTGTGTGAAAATTAGGGTCAAATAAGCTAAGGAGCTTAATGAAACCCTAAATAAGCACTTATGCACAAAATAGCTTAATTGAGAATAACTTATGAAAATAAGTTGAAAAAGTTTGGAAATGATTTGTATACAGTGACTACTGTGTTTAAATCAATGTTGAGCAAGAATTAGGGTCAAATAAGCTAAAGAGCTCTTTGAAACCCCAAATAAACACTTATGCACAAAACAACTTAATTGAGAATCACTTATGAAAATAAGTTGAAAAAGTTTGTAATGTAGTCAAAAGTGACTTACATGATTTTAGCATAAACATGTGAACAATAAGCTTAAATAAGCTAAAGTTCACAAAAGTGCTTTTGCAAATAAGCTAAAAATCACTTAAAATCAAAGACAGGGGGTGCAAATTATTCAGACATAGCAAAAAATGGGGGTGCAAATAGCAAGTCTACAGAAAAATATTAAAATAAAAAAAGTCAAACAAATAAGGATCCTGTACCTCGCAGTGAAAGGAGAACACGGTGGAAAGCGCATTGTGGAGCGCAGGATCGTTTCATTAATTGATCCAACGCTCACGATATGAAAGTCTGATCAACGGCTGTGACTTATCCTGCAGGATCAAACGCACAGGAAACGATCTGGAAAGTTCAGGGACCACGGTGGGTCTTCTTCTTCCTTGATGAAGATCACGATGAAGAACAACAACACATGGTTTGGCCCAATTTCGTGAGACCTCAAATATTGACCAAATCGCGCGAAACGAAGCTCTATCTTGCTCGATTTTTCGTGCTGGTCATGAATACATCATTATTTTTTCCAGAAAGTGTCTCTAACTCGAGATATATGGAGATAAAGTTTGAGTGAAATTTTGGGAAATCACAAATTAAGAAGATTCGAGTTCGATTGATGATTGGAAAAGGTTCTTGGGATGAAATAAGGATGAATGGAGTTGAAAAACGGTAGAAACAGAGGCTAGAAACTCCTACTCCATTATCACATTTTTGGAATTTTTATGAGGTTTGGTTGAGGTGTTTCTGGGTGGTTTTTATTGCAACTTGAGGCTGGTATCATCTACTGGAGGTGTTTAGGAACTATTATGATCAAGAAATTGAAGGTTTATGGTGATTTTGGTTGATTTCGTTTTTTGAGAACTTGAAGAAAAATGGTGTTATTTGGAGGAGTAGGAGCTGCGCCGTTTTCAGTGTTCTTGGCTAACCTAGGGCTCTGAAAACAATGTGTTATTTATAGGGAGGAATTAGGTTAAGAAAAAATGGTGATTTGTGAGAGTTAGTGAGGGCAAAATGGAGATTGATTCTTTGATGATTTTTGTACTATCATTTGTTGATTATTTGTACCAAGTGATGAGGTGGTGAGAAGGAATGGAACCTTCTATTCCATGATGAGGTGTCAAATGATTGGAGAATTTTGTACCTCTTTGGATTTTTTCTTCATTTTTTTTGGAATAACAAAAACAAAAATAAAAATAATATGAAAATAAAATAAATATGTCAAAAATAAAATATGCATGATGAAATTATGATTATGTGAAATATTTATGGATCAAGAATGGAAGAAAAAGAATTAAAATTTGATTTTTTAGAAGGTTTCTTAAAATGCAAGTAACTAATTAAAGATAAATAAATAAAGAAAATGTGAGGGCAAAATGGTAAAATTTTGTCTCTTATGATCATGCTAAGCCATAATCATGCAAGAAAAAATAGTTCCATGTGTTTTGTGTCAACATTGATTTTTAAATTGAAAAATGGTTTTGTTGACTTATTTAAAAAAGTGCAAAATGCCATGGGGGGCAAAATTGGAATAAATAAAAAATATGAGGGGCAAAAGGGGAATAAAAAATGTATGGGGCAAAATTAGGGTATGACAGCAAAATTAGGGTATGACAGCAACTCTAACATTAATGGTTGAAATGACCCAGATTCAATCCTTGAGGAGATACTATTCTAGTATTTTTCAACATAAATTTGGATTAAAATCATGTTAAACGGTGCACCGGTGATATGCTTTTTTAATGCAACGAGTGCACTATTTAACATTTTCCCATTTTAAAAAGGAATGTAAAGTGATTTAGGCAGGCTAAGTGTAGTTTTAGGAGGGAAAACACATGTGAACATGTATTATGTCTTAATAAATAAGAAAAATGATATTTGTACTAGACTAGACTAGATAACAATTTTCTTTCACATACTCTCATTGTGGTTGGACTCTCTCTTTTCATCCCTTTCTTTATTATTTTATTCCAAAAGATAACTTTAAAAAAAAAAAACCATTAATTTCATCATAATTACACATGAATGAAAGGTAAATGAGCAACAACCTGCGCTGCTACTAATCCTTTATGGATTGCAAAACCAATCCTTTTGAAAATTACATTCATTGATCTAGGAGAGATAAACACCAATGGTATAAAAACATGTTGGTTGTCAGAATATGCTTTCTCATGTTTAGCCACTTTGTTTGAAGCAGCTTTTAGGGCCGTTTGTCCCGCAATAAAATCCCCTGCCCTCAATCCCACAAGTGGAAAAACTTCACTCAAATCCAACCATACACTAGAACATCTCTAGGTCTAAGTCTCAATCTCCCTTCATATGGGTCGGTCAAAAATTTGAGAGCCTATTTTAATTGGTTGTACAAGATAACATAACTAACACAACAAGGGTTTACAAGTACTATTTTCTGGCCCACGGAGAAAAATATCTCTTTGCAAGTATACACGATAATTTTGTGGTCGAGAATTCTCAGCACTCTCTTATGAACACTCCTTCATCTTCCACATTCCCTTCTTCATCTTTCATTTTTGCTGCAAACACCCCGGTCACCACCACAAACCTCACAACCGCCATCTTTGCAACTCTCTCAATTTCTTCTTCTCTGTAATATCTCCTTCTTACAATGACAAGAGCTCATGCGTGACAAGAACAACATCACCGACCACCACCACTTCCTTATCTTCTCCTTCAATTGCCTCGCCGTCAGATCTGGAACTCGACACCATACAATCTTTGATTTGATTTCTTCTCATGGCTGTGCAAGAATCTTCTTCTAATTCCTTCAGTTATGGATTCACCTATGATGTGTTCCTCAGCTTTAGAGGATTAGACACTCGCTATGGTTTTACCGGAAATCTCTACCAAGCTCTTTCTAACAAAGGAATCCGCACCTTCATTGACGATGAAGAACTTCAAAGAGGACATGAAATCACACCATCACTTTTAGAGGCAATTGAAGAGTCCAGAATTGCCATAGTTGTGCTCTCTAAAAACTATGCATCTTCATCATTTTGCTTGCATGAACTTGTAAAGATTCTTGATTGCATTAAGGGGAAGGGTACATTGGTTTGTCCAATCTTTTACGATGTGGATCCTTCTGATGTGAGGAAGCAGACAGGATCTTACGGTGAAGCTTTAGCTATGCATACAGAGAGATTCAGTGATTGCTTGCCAAAATGGAAGATAGCTTTGCGACAAGTAGCTAACTTGTCTGGTTGGCATTTCAAAATTGGGTACCTGTCCTTTTCTCATTTTCTTTAATTTTGTTTGATGGTTGCTATTTCTCATATATCCAGAGATATCTCTTAGTAGTGTAAATCTTGTCGGTAGATATTTTCCGGTAGAGTTAATTTTAATATAGACTTTGCCAAGTCTGAGTCTGACCTGTCAAAAAATCGAAGGTCCGAGCCTGATCTATGGCCTATCATAGGTTTATCTATTAGGCCTGAGTCTAACTTTTTGAAAGCCTAATGTAGCATGTTAGTCTGTTTAAAAGTCTATTTCACATTATGCTATTCTAAAATGAATATCACTTTCATAAAAATAAAATAAAATCATGATGAAAATATGATTGTTAATTTTCAACGTTTTCTTTTTTTATGAGAATAACTTTATTAAGATTAAAGCCACTAGGTTTGGCTTATAAAAAAATAAAAAAAAGCCACTAGGTTTGGTTTAGTGGTGAGGGGTTTAGGTAGTATCCATGAGGTCCTAAGATCGATCCTCATTGACAACCTTGTAAAAAAAAAAAAAAAAACTTTATTAAGGTTAAGAAGCCACACAAGCTAAACGAGCATGATACAAACTTTACAAATCCCTGAATGAATATACAAACAGCACCAAAAGACTAATTAGAACCAGCTGAAAACTCAGCCGGTAAAAAACATAAGCAACAAAACAACAAGATAACACAGCTCAACAGCCCTCTAAAATTCTTAGAAACTGTCACCTCATCAGTAGATACACGCCTGCACGCGCACCAGAACAGAACATTTTTGAAAATGCAGCAAGTGAAGCGAAAATGATAGAAAAATTCCACAAACAAACACCAATACACTGCTGCCAAACAATACTTGAACCAACACACCAGTTAACAAAACTAACCTCAAAGACAAAACTCTATCCGAAAAATCAGTAGCAGTACCGGGGTTCAAACCTGAGATCTTCCAAGCTGAATTTCAAAATAAGGGCAAAAAAAGAAATCCGGGAGAAAGGGGAAAGAGGTGTGGGGGGTGGGATGAGAATCTTTCGCGAGGCCAACAAAAGGCCCAATGCAACCTATTTTTGTCGGAACATTTTAATTTCACGCAAGAAAATTCCGTCCCACCTATTCAGACGGTTTGCCTCTTTGTGCTGCTTTAAAATATAGAATTGTAGTATCTTCTTATTAAAAAGTTACTTAGCAAGTGCATCAACTTTATTTTTTCCTTAATCGATTATAGAAGGTCAAGTGTTTTTAATCCTATAAAAGGCATCTATTATTTTTCGTTGTATAAATCATATTGTGAATGAAATATTTTGGATTGAGAAGCATAAAAAAAACTGAGTTATTTTGGATGACTATTTTTAATAGGGTTAAATAAGTAAGTAGTCCCTATAATTTTACAGAATTTCGTTTTTAGTTCCTAAATTTTTTTTTCAAACTTTTTGGTTCCTGAAAAATTTTCTATCACAACTTTTGGTCCTTACTTTTAATCAAACTTTTGTATACTGTCACATTTTTGAATGATTTTTTTTTATTCATGTTTATAATATTATAAGAACGTTTCTGATAAAAATTTAGAATTTTTTAACATAAGATTAATTATTTATGAATTTTTATGTGCGAAAATCCAAAAAATTCATATTTAATTCATCTCTTATTAAACAAATTTAAACTTTTGCAAGAGATATTCATATAATGTATTAAATACGACCGTATAAAAAAAATTAAAATTTCTAATGATATGCACGAGTTGAATGAAAAGTAGAGACAAAAAATCATGACATAATACTTCAAGGACGAAAAAGTGCGAAAAAAATATTTAAAGACTAAAAAAAATTCTAAAAAACTATAGGGATCATTTACTTATTTAACTCTTTTTAATATTATTGATGTAATTTATAATTTAAATATATGATGTTCCTTATTAAAAATTGAATTTTTTTTGTGAGTCCATTTTTTTAATTATCTCTGGGCCTCCAAATAGTCGGAGACGGCCCTGATAAGATGCAACATGACAATGCAAAAGAAGATGAAGAGATGTTTTGGTATGTTCTTCACCCACAACACAATCCCTCGAATTATTTGGCTGTAAAACTTCTATTATGGAGAAGTTGTATTTCTTGAAAGCACCTCATACACGGACTTAACCAAGAACGTACTCCCCACTTCAAGATACCAGCCCCAACTAATTACCCTCTCCAACAAATCCCAAAGCTGTACTACAAATTATTATAATACTATATGCGTATCACTCTTAAGTCATTAAAATTCACTTTACATTTATGAAAATGGTGAATACATCAATGCTTCTATTTCTTTTATTTATAGTGTTTTTATAATATATGTGAAATGAACAAACATAACATTTATTGTGGAGTATCACTTTACCAAGACTCACACAAACTTGCTTTGATTTGGTAGGGATGGATATGAATACGAATTTATTGGAAAGATTGTTGAACATGTTTCCAAGAAAATTGACCGTATCGCTTTACCTGTTGCTGACTACCCAGTTGGACTAGAGCCTCATATGCTAGAAATAAATTCACTTCTTGATGTCGGGTCTGATGATGAGGTCAAAATGATTGGGATCCATGGAATTGGAGGGATAGGGAAAACAACACTTTCTATAGCGGTTTATAATTTGATTGCCGACCACTTTGAAGCTTTGTGTTTTCTCGAAAATGTGAGAGAAAATTCAAACAAACACGGGTTACAGCATCTTCAAAAGATTCTTCTATATGAAACACTCGGAGAGAAGAAAATGAAGTTAACAAGTGTCAAACAAGGAATTTCAATAATAAAACACAGGCTCTGACAAAAAAAAGTTCTGATTTTAGATGATGTTGATCAAATAGAACAACTGGAGGCCTTGGTTGGAGGGTCTGATTGGCTTGGTTGTGGAAGCAGAGTTATTATTACAACTCGAGACAAACATTTGTTGGAAAGTCATGGGGTTAACAGAACATATGAATTAAATGTGTTAGATGAGAAAGATGCTCTTCAATTGCTTACTTGGAAAGCTTTTAAAGCTGAGAAATTTCATCCTAGTTACTTGGATGTCATGAAACGCGTAGTAGCCTATGCTTCAGGACTTCCATTAGCTTTAACAGTAATGGGTTCCAATTTATTTGGAAAAAATATACAAGAATGGGAATCTGCATTACATCAATATGAAACCATTCCCAATAAAAAGATCCACAACATACTCAAAGTAAGTTTTGATGCTTTGGAGGAAGATGAACAGAATGTTTTTCTTGACATAGCCTGTTTCTACAAAGGAAGAGAACATACATTGACAAGTGTAGAAAAGATGCTTGATGCTCATTATGGGTCTCCCATGAAATATCATATTGGAGTATTGGATAAAAAATCTCTCATAAAGATAGAGTTTGGTAGATTCATTGTGCATGACTTGATAGAAGACATGGCTAAAGAAATTGTTCGATTGGAATCACCAGACGACCTTGGAAAACGTAGTCGCTTATGGTTTCACGAAGATATAATTCAAGTTTTAGAAGAGAATAGTGTGAGTATGATTGATGTGGATACTTTATTTTTCATCTATAACCTTAAATTGTCCTTTTCTAAATTATTAAAATCTACATTTGTTTTTTTTAATCTTTTTTCTATATATTTTACGTACATTTTTTGGAATTTATATGTTGAATATTATTGTGTAGACATGCAATGCTAGTATGATTGATCATTCATTGTTTTTTATGTTAAAAGGGAACTAGTGCGATTAAAACCATATATTTGATATGTGAAAATGAGGTAGAATTGGATGAATCGGCCTTCAAGAAGATGACAAATCTCAAAACCCTCATTATCAAAGGTGGCCATTTTTCCAAAGGACCCAAATATCTTCCAAATAGTTTAAGAGTAGTTGAATGGAAGAAATATCCTTCAGAATATTTACCATATGATTTTCATCCAAAGAAACTTACCATATTCAACTTACAAAAAAGTTGCATTACGTCACTCAAGTTGGTTGACTCATTCAAAGTAAGTCTAATGATTTTATTTCTTCTGTATGTAAATTTATAAATTCATTTTTTAACATTATTTATTTGGTTGTCATTTCTTTCTTTCTAATTTTTTGCAGAAGTTCTTGAATGTTAAGATTTTGAATTTTGACGAGGCAAATAGTTTGACGGATATACCTGATGTGTCTTCTCTCTTAAATTTAGAAGAATTCTCATTTAAAAATTGTAAGAATTTAATTACAATTCACAAATCGGTTGGGTTATTGGATAAACTTAAAGTCTTGAGTGCCTATGGTTGTATTAATCTTAGAAGATTTCCACCCATCAAATTGATGTCCCTTGAGAACCTTAATCTTTCAATTTGCCTGAACCTCAAGAGTTTTCCAGAAATATTAGGGAAGATGGAAAATATAACACGTCTTGTGTTGACAGATACTCCAATAATTGAATTGCCATGTTCATTCCAAAATCTTACTCATCTTAAGGAATTAGAACTACATGAGTGTGGAACGAATATCAGTTTGCCAAGTAACATTTTCATGATGCCAAATTTGGTTAAGATTTCTGCTTCGGACTTAGAAGGGTGGATATTGCCAAAGCAATCCGAGGGTAGACAAAGAGTTATTTCAATGGTGTCTTCAAATGTAGAATGTCTTTCGCTCCTAAGTTGCAAACTATCAAATGACTTTTTTTCAACAGATCTCACATGGTTTAGAAACGTGAAAGAATTAATCTTATCCGGTAATGATTTTACAATTCTTCCGGAATGCATTAAAGAATATCATCTATTAAGGGAGCTTTATCTGGATCGTTGCAAATATCTTCGAGAAGTTAGAGGAATACCGCCAAACTTGAAAATATTTTCTGCATTATGGTGTGAATCTTTGACCTCTAATGAAATGTTACTGAATCAGGTATTTTTATTATTATTATTATTATTATTATTATTATTATTATTATTATTATTATTATTATTATTATTATTTATTTATTTTAATAATTTATATGAAAATAATGAAATTACATGATAAAATACTAAAAGTTGATATTATAAACTTTTAATAGGAATTGCATGAAGCTGGAAGTACCATGTTTTGGTTGCCAGGATCTAGAATTCCAGATTGGTTCGAGCACTGTAGTAGTGGACAGTCAATATCTTTTTGGTTTCGTAACAAGTTTCCTGCTATAGCTCTTTGTCTTGTTTTTGATTTGACGTATGGGATAACTCCAATCCATCCTACCGTGATCATCAATGGCAATCGCAATCTAAGTGAACTTCGAGATGCAGGTCATCATTTTTGGGTTCGAGCACATCATCATACATACATTTTTGATTTTCAAAAGTTCAAGTACATAGATAATTTGGGCGAAGAACGTTTAGAAAATGAATGGAACCACGTGGAGATTATGTATAAGAATAAAATCAATCACTCACTGCTTATAGAAATTGGAATCCATGCATTCAAACAGAAGAATAGAATAGAGGATATTCGATTCACCGACCCAACCCTTGAAGAAGGATCATAAATCTCCAAGGTAAATTATTTTGTTGTGTGTTGCCACTTTAACTACCGCTTTACTTTTAATTCAGTTTGCTCTCTTCTTTGCTAACTTGCAGGTGCATGCCTTTTAATTTGTAACTTCTTGGCTCTTTTACATGCAGTCAAAATATACACACACAGACACACCATATTTTATATCATGTTATTTTATTCTAACAAATGAAGATGTAGTGGAACAGTTCTTGAAGGAAAATATAACTGCTGGGATCTTCATGCTTCAACTTTTTTCCTATTGAAAATCATTTGTTAGGCTTCACATATTTTTAATGTTCTATGAATAACATTTCTTGTTTTAAAATTTTGAGTTAAATTTGTTGTCTCTAAGAAATTATGATATTTCAAGTTTGATTTCTACAGAATTTTCTTTCATTTTTGGTCCTGTACATATATAAACTGTGTGTTTTTAGTCCTCAACAATTGGAATTAAAAACATACAGTTTTTATACTTTTTTAGGGACTAAAAATGAATACATTTTTTATAAGGACTAAATTCAAACAAATCATGATATTTATGGACTGAAAATTTATTTATTTATCTTGTTATTCATTTTAGATCAATGATTCTTTCCTTGGAGGGGAAATGTAGGATAAAGACAGGCTAATATCATTTAACTTGCATAACAATCAACCTTAGTGGGCAAAGTTTAGTTTTAATCCTTTGATCATATATGATATCTACATGGTATTTGCTTAATGTACCCTGCAATTGGACTATTATTCCACTGCTTGAGGTGTGTGCTCCTCTAATGTTTTACCAACACTTGTTTCAATCTCCAGAGTTGACAGAGATAGATGCTGCCAGAAATTGGCGTTGCAAGGATGGCCGCATACCAAAAACATGGCGATTTGACCCATTAACATCGCAAACCAGTTGAATCTTTGTTGTGAAGTTCAAAAACTATGTCATGCATTACTTACTTGAATAAGTCATGCACTAATTTAAATTGTCAAGAAGCTAGAATTTGTGTCAGCTAAGTTGAACAATTAACAAGCATATGCATAAATATAATATGTTAGGGAGACATGAGTATACTTTTGATATGATGCACGCATCATCGATCGCAACAGCTCCATGATAATCAATGATTACTTCATTTCTTATCTGTGTCATTAAGGCTTGAACTTGAAGCATAGACCAAATGGGAAACAAAGAGGAGGCATGAATATGTTATATGGACTATGGAGAATGCTTTTATATTCTTATTTTCTTATTCTCATACATATTCATATATGAGGGTGATACACATTGATATTGAATAGAAGAGGACATAGGATTTTGAACTTGAAGGCTTGAACTTGAAGCATAGACCAAATGGGAAACAAAGAGGATGCTTCTGGCCTATTTTAAATAGTTATTCTCTTACATAAAATAACAAACTAATCTTAAATATTCTAAACAAATAACTATTTTTAAATCTAAAATTTTAAAAGATATTTATGTCTTAGTAACACAACCATTGATAGAGAAGGGCGATACACATTGATATTGAATAGAAGAGGACATAGGATTTTGACAATCGAGTTTCTGGATTTTGTTGGCTTCCTCGCGCGGGACTTCCAGAAGCTCTGTCGCTTTTTTATTTTATTTTTCTCTCCAATAAATGTAACACTCGTTCATATAATGACTACAATTGAATCTCAACCATTGAATCAAATCAATACATGGATGTGTTGACCGCATGAAATCCATATACGCAAGAGTAACTTATTTCCTAAGATCATGCTTGTGACACAACAAATGTGTGTGGTGGTCGAGTAACTAGGGAAAATAGGTCGAGTTTCTGAATGTGTGTGGTTCGGATTTTAGTTTTGGTCAAATCCAATCCGGCCCACGTTTTTTTTTAGCATGACTATGTTATTTGAATTCACATATTTTCATATATGATGGCGTTTTTATCATTTTACTGTGTGACCGTTTTTAATTATTTTACACACATTATATAATTTGATGATTCGCACGGATAAAAAGTTTAGTTTTATTATTTTACCTAGATTTGATTTTACTATATTTTAGCTAGATTTGTTATTTTTATTTTTCCCTACTATTTTTTTTTTTTTTTTTTGAAAACTTGGTATCCGGCCTTAGGATTTTTCCCTACTATTTAAGCTAAACTATTGTAGATTTGTTTTTTTTTTTAGCATGACTATATGTGGTTTACTATGAAACTTTTTTTGACAAAGGTTTACTTTGAAACTTAAATCTTGATAAATCCGTCTTGATAAATATTAAATTTGATATTGTTATTTTGTAACCACTTGTCTTAATAATTCTACTACATATATATATTCATCTCCAAAATAAATGGTTGATTTAGAGAAATATTTGTCTATAATTTTGCACTAACAATTTAGTATTCCACTATTAATTCTTCTAACTGATTATCCTTTAATTTTCCTTCCTCGAAATTATTTAATAATCTACTAAAGATGACTATTATAGCATTGGTTCCCATTTTGAATAAAACAAAGTTGGTAGATTGACTATCTTTATATTAGTTGACTTGTGAAAATATATGAACAAGTTTATCTTGAGAAGGTTCAATTACTACCACTAACTAATAAAATGGCCGAATCGTTTGCCTTTGTTGTTGCAGATTCACTGTTAGGGAAGCTTGCTACTTATGCCTATGATGAAGCTTCTGAAGCCTATGGAGTGTATGAAGATCTGGAAGGGATCAAAGACATTTTGTCAATGGTCAGAGGTCTCTTGTTAGATGCTGAGGAGAAAAAGAACCATCAACATGCCGTGCGTGAATGGCTGAGACAGATTCAAAACATATGCTTCGATGCTGAAGATGTATTAGATGGATTTGAGTTACAAGACAAGCGGAAGCAACTTGTGGATGCTTCTGGCAGCACAAGTATGAAGGTACGCCACTTCTTTTCATCCTCTAATCCACTCGCTTTCCGTTTTAAGATGGCGCGTCAAATTAAAGAGATTAGAGATAGATTGAATAAGGTGGCATCTAATGGAGCTAAGTTTGGACTTGCAACCATCAATGCGGATCCAGGACTTATTGTACAAAGGAGAGAAATGACTTATCCTGATGTTGATGCTTCAAGTGTAATAGGAAGAGAGAGTGACAGGGAGGAAATTATTAAGCTTTTGATGCAACCACACCCTCTAGGTGATAAAAGTCTCTCTGTCATACCCATAGTGGGAATTGGAGGATTGGGGAAAACCACACTTGCAAAGTTGGTGTTCAATGATAAGAGAGTGGATCAACTTTTCCAATTGAAGATGTGGGTGTGTGTCTCCAATGATTTTGACATCAGGCAGATAATAATCAATATGATCAACTCTACTTCTGATTCCGTGCTAGCTTCAGCTCCAACTCTTACTTATTATCAATATGATCTAAGTAAAAACATTTACAACTTGGATATTGTGCACCTTGTGAGTCGTTTGAGGTCTAAACTTTCTGGTCAAAAGTTTTTGCTTGTGCTAGATGACATATGGAATGATGATCGTGACAAATGGATTGAGTTGAAAGATTTAATAAAAGTTGGCACAGTAGGAAGCAAAATCATGGTGACAACACGTAGTAAAGCAATTGCTTCAATGATGGGCACTGTTCCCTCGTACGTTTTACGTGGCCTTTCTATGGAGAATAGTTTATCTCTGTTTGTCAAATCGGCATTTAAGGAAGGTGAAGACGAATATTTTCCAAATCTAGTGGTGATTGGAAAGGAAATTGTAAAAAAATGTCGAGGAGTTCCACTAGCAGTGAAAACATTAGGAAGATCTTTGTTTTCAAAATTTGATTTAAGTAAGTGGAAATTCATAAGAGATTCTGAAATATGGAATTTAGAACAGAAGAAAGGTGATATTTTACCTGCACTAAAATTAAGCTATGATCAAATGCCATCTTATTTAAGGCACTGTTTTGCTTATTTTTCCCTATATCCCAAAGGTTTTACCTTCCGTACTTATGATATTACTAAACTTTGGGTAGCCCTTGGACTAGTTGAATCCAGAAATGGAATTGAAAATCTGGAGAATATTGCAAGAGAATATATAGATGAATTCCATTCAAGGTCATTTCTTCTAGATTTTGAGGACATTGGCTACATTTTCCTTTTCAAACTACATGATTTGGTGCACGATCTTGCATTGTACGTTGCGAAGGAGGAGTGTGTACTGATACAGTCCCATACTCAGAATATACCCAAGCAAGTGAGGCACATGTCAATTGTTAAAAATGATTCACTTGACCATGCATTGTTTCCAAAGTCCAAACAAGTTAGAACGATATTGTTTCCCATTCGCGGAATGGGTCTAGACAGTGATTCTCTTCTGGATACCTGGATATTAATATACAAAAGCTTGCGGGTCTTAGATTTAAGTGATTCTTCGATAGACACTATACCCGATTCAATTGCTAAATTAGAGTCCTTGAAACATTGGTTGTTTATTCATGTGGAAGCTTGGAGTCCTTACCTCTTTATTGTATCCCTAAATTACAAACTTTGTACCTTAAAGACTGTAAGAAGTTAAACCTGTCATTGAACAATGAAATTCCAATTCAAAGATTGAAGTTGAAACATCTTTATCTTGATGAATTTCCAGGGCTTCTGGTATTGCCGAGATGGATTGCAAGTGCCGCAAACACTTTAGAGACCTTGGTAATTAAAAAGTTTTCAAATCTGGAAATGCTTCCCGAGTGTCTCACAACAATGACTCATCTTAAGAGGCTCCGTATTAGTTTATGTCCTCAATTGTTAACTCTTCCAAATGACATTCATCGTCTCACAGCACTTGAAGATTTGAGCATCATTCGTTGTCCTGAATTGTGCCGAAAATGTAAGCCTCAACTTGGTGAGTACTGGAGCATGATTTCTCACATCAAGCATATATCCATTAAGGAAAAATGAAGTGATTGACCTTGAAGGTAAACATTAAAATGAAATGTTTGGGCTAATTTATCATTCATTTGAGTTTTAATTTGTTAAAATGGTTTGCGTTTGGCGTTATTTATGTGTTTGTGTTTTAGTCATTTATTTGGTTTTCCTTTCCTTTATATCTTATATTCATTTATTTGGCGTTATTTATGTATATTTGATTTGATCATCAAAAATTAGAGGTAACCAACCATCTACAATGGTAATCCATGACATCATTATAAGAAAATTCACTGATTAGCATTAGTAGCTGCTAACTTGCTAGTATTGTTTGTTGGTTCAAAGCTTCAAGTAATACTACCTCTTCTATGTAACTTTAACCCTTTCTTTTAAATTGTCATATTTACCAATTGATTGTGATCACAAAATTTCAGCAGTAAAATTGTGTGAAAGTTTATATAGTGATATTATTGTTTAATGAAAAAGTAAATATATGCTTAAGGTATATCAGTAATTTTAAGAATAATGTTTGCAGGATAAGGCGTGCAAGATGACGCCGGAGTGGAAAATGGATATGTTGCTTGAAAGGAGACAGGAAGTGAATTGGTTGATGAGGCTGGAGAAAAAGATTCAACAATCAGCGAAAGAGAGCAGAAAATTCGTTGATGCAGATGCAGTACTTGGAGAAGAAGAATGTTAATATGAAGCTTTAGATTCTGTAAACTAGAATACCTCTTAAATAAACGTTCAAAATAATTTTTCAGCCATACTATTCATTTAAAAAAATAAATATTAGTAGCTGTTCTTTCAAGAATTATTTCATGGTCTTGATAAAATTCATTAAATAGGTGGAAGTTATACACTGCCTCGATCAATGAACTTCATAGCATATATTAATATAACTCATCACTCAATTTTTCCCTTACAAGCTTTCTAACACCAAAGTTTCCTCAATATCTTTAATAATCTCATATTATTTCATGGTTAAGCTTGAAAACTATATTGCTAATGCTAGCTGTCAGTTTAATTTTAACGGATTAAAATTGGTATGTGAAAGGGAATTAAGATTGAAGGAGCTTATTTTTCTTTGTTTCTTATTGTACATGTACTAGACTACTAGTCATATGTGTGCTCAACATATCAAATCATTTCTATTGTTTCCAAACAAGGTACCATCATGCACACATTTATAGTTTTTATTCACAATGTGTTTCTGATTCTTCAATAGTTTGTCAGTAAGCTTCAGAACATAACCTGTGAATTTCTTTCTAGTGTTGTTGTTCTTTGAGACACTTCAAGGAAGAGAGAGAAGGACAACAGACACTTCAATGCAAATATATGTTATGAGACTTTGAAGGAAATATTATTGAGATGAAGTGAGCAGAGAAGGAAGAGAGAGATTTCGAAAGTTCAGAAATATGCTTACGACCAATTGCATTAGCTAACTTCAAGTTCAAGCTAATTTCAAAAATCTTAGCTGATAGACTTGGGGCTATTATGCCTGGGATAACATCTAAAGAGCAAAGAGGATTTATCCATGGAAGACAGATGAAAGATTGTATTTGTGTAACGTCTGGGAATATTTACTTGATGCACAAGAAATCTTTTGGTGGCAATCTGGCTTTAAAAATTGATATCTCTAAAGCATTTGATACTCTAGATTGGGATTTCCTATTGAAGGTTTTTCATGCTTTTGGTTTTAACTTCACTTTTGTAACTGGATCAACACAATATTGAGCTCAACAAGGCTGTCAATATCTATAAATGGTAATCAGGAAGTTTATTTTAAGTGTAAAAGGGGTGTTAGACAAGGTGACCCTCTTTCACCTCTCCTTTTTTGTTTAGCAGAAGATGTCTTAAGAAGAGGTTTGTCAAAGTTGGTTTCTGATGGAAAGTTAGATCTTATTAGAGGCACCGGATCAGTTAATGTGCCTTCTCACACTCTTGATGCAGATGATATTATGAAATCTTCTTGCAAAGCTTCTTTGCTATCAATTGCAGGAAGAGTGCAATTAGTGAAATAAATAGTCTTAGGCATGATTCAACACACCATAGCTTTATATTGTTGGCCTGCTAGTTCGATCAAGTCGTTAGAGTGTTCGATTAAAAATTTCATTTGGAGTGGGGATGTCAACAAAAGAAAACTGGTAACTGTAGCTTGGCATAAAGTGTGTAAGCCTACCTCTCAAGGATGTCTCGGTTTAAGATTGATTTCCCAGATTAATAAAGGTGCTAGTTTGAAGCTTCAATGGGACCTGATTAATTGGCGCATTTAAGAAGATTAAATGAGTGAGGTATATATGTGGACTGCATTTAAGAATCTGAATGAAGGATAAGTTCCATTAGTTTAAGGAATTTCCTTTTCATTAAATATATTCATGAACCCCAATTGTGCCCTTGTCATCAACCAGACATTGTGGCCTTTTAATATGTAAAGTTTCAACATCACAGAGGAAAATTATATTGCATAGAACAAACTGAGAACAAATATCCACAAAAATAGAGGTAAATGACATATTATATTATTATCATTTCTAGTTACAAAATATTATATTCAGAAGAAATATATGAAAATTTCCTAGTCACAATGGATTCTGACACAAAGGGATAGCAACCAAATAATTGGACTGGAATTAGGGGCTAATAAGAATTGAACTTGAAAGTATGGAAAGAAGTAAAGTAGTGCATTCATGGGTTGGAATGATTATAATACTGAGGATAATAATAATACTGAGTAGAAGGTGCAGTGAGAAGAGTTGGATAAGGAGATGCAGCATATAGTGCAGTAGTTCGGAGGTATGGATAAGGAGACGCGGCATATCGTGCACCTGTTTGGGCGTATGGATAAGGCGGTGGTGCAGCATGTGATGCATCAGTTTGGGGGTATGGATAAGGAGACGCGGCATATGGTGCACCTGTTTGGGGGTATGGAAAAGGTGGTGCATCGGTTTGGAGGTAAGGATAAGGAGGTGCAGCATTCGGTGCATTAGCATTCGGTGCAACTCTTGCAGGAACAGACGGCTGACCACCTTCAACATTGTGCAAATCATATTTTACAGTTATAGTTCTTCCCTGCAATCAAACGAGAATAATATGAATTACATTATAGTACATCATCTATGAAATTTCAAACATTTGCTTAATTACCCTAAAAGTGCTTTGATCTAGGTCTTTTATGGCATTCTTTGCAGCCTCCGCTGTCTTGTATGTAACGAAACCAGATCGACTACAGTTAAAAATAAAACAATTGAGCAGGTACAAAAATTAAAAACAATAACTATTGTATCCAATTAAAGCGTGTTACTACTTTTACCTTGATCATTAGACATGGATAACACTTCAATTCAATTGATGAAAGCATAGTTATTAGAATTTCCATTATGAAACTCAAATCAAGCCTTTGATCCTCACCAACGTTAATAACATATTCTTTCAACAAAGTATCAAAACCTTCAACATCAAGCATTAAAATCCTTAAGAAGTGTGAATCTGTTGGAAATAACGGTGAAAGAAGCATCGTGACGGTTAAAACCGTTGGTATAAGTAGAAAGGTGGAAAAAAAGACGGAGGAATTTAGGACCTGTAGCAACGGGAAAAGAGTAATTGAATATTGTGTGTGATAAACGTGCTGATGAATAAAGAATTTTGCATCTATACATAATTTTCGTAACTGATTATTAGTTATTTTTGTTTTATTAATGTTTATCCATTTTCTCTTTTTTGACAGATCTCCATTTTTTTTTAACACATGACGTGTCACAATCATTAATTGATGTGGCAACATAATATTGGTTTAAAAATTGATTATTTAAGTTTTTATCATAGCCGTTGATATAATTTTTTTTTCCAAGTGTCAAAATCTAGACCATTCATATTAGGGTTAGGGTTTAAAGTGTCTCTAGTTACTCTCGTTTTATTATATTAAGATTAAGATTAAGATTAAGATACCCCTTCCCGGCATAGAACACAGAACACACCTTCACAACATAGAACCGCATATAGCAGAACACAGTGTTGAGAATAATATGCCTAAATATCTTTTGAAGATCTTAGATTTAAATATAGTTTAGATTTATATTTAAAATAAATTAATATTATGGTTTATGATTTATATTTCTGTTTAGAATTCTAAGGATTTGTTTGGTATTTATATTTATAGGATTATTTTATTTTTATAAAGATATATTTTAGAAGTTTGTGTTATTTGTAGCTCTATATATAGAGTCATAAGCATGAATAAAATAAGAACTTTAGTATTTTTCATATAACCCTATATTTGAGGAGAGCTTTCTCTCTAAAATTATATCTCACCAAATTCCGCAATACCAAAAACACAAAAAAACCATATCACACAGAACACACCTTCACAACACCCCTTTCTCTACCTTCACTTCTCTGTCTTCTACCTCCACAAAATGGCAAACAATCCAAACATCATCTCACCCAACCTCCAAGAAATATTAGGACGTTTTAATAGACGTATTACGTCCTTTTTGACTGAGGAAAATGAAATTCTCGTGGATCAATTTTTGATGAACAACAACATTATCATTCCTGCAAATATTGACCAAAGCATTAGATTGATGGTTAAAGAGAGATTTTACAACATAGTTCCTAATAAATGGTATGACAGTGAGGAGATCCATGGATATGGGATATGGTCAGCTAGTGCGAGATGGTCTTCAATTGATAACACTGACTGGTTGTCAAGGAGCTCTCGTTAATCAATTGGTGCATCACTTTACTCAAGAGAACATTGAAGCGACTCTTACGTTGCACTCAGAAGCCGCAGAAACATTGGATAGGTGTCAGGCGAGAATTCTTATGCTGCAACATCAACGTGATGTCAATACTCAAGCTCTTGAGGAAGCTGAAGAATTAAACATTGAAGCGACTCTTACGTTGCACTCAGAAGCCGCAGAAACATTGGATAGGTGTCAGGCGAGAATTCTTATGCTGCAACATCAACGTGATGTCAATACTCAAGCTCTTGAGGAAGCTGAAGAATTAGAAGTTCTGCTGCTTGATCGATACAACGCCATTAATGCTAGAAGAGTGGCGATGAATGTTATGATTTTAAACGTTGGTAATGTTGGCTGGGGTATTGGAGGGGGACCAGAGGGAGCAGCAGGGGGACGGCGGAGGCGGGGACGACGGGCACTGGTGGGACGGGGACGGAGGGGAGGGAGGGAGGGAGGGGTGATGGTTTTTAGAAGTGGAGTTGCTTTCTTCTGTTCAACAATGGCAGTCTTATGTACTAATGATTAATGAATATCAGGGAATTAAGTAAAGAATGTGGTTACGGTTTGAAAAGGGTTCTGATGCGTGGTTTTGATTTTTTTTCTCTGCACTTTGATGCTCCTTAGGTGTTGTTGTTTGCTGTACTGTGCTGTAGTTTTCCTTTTGTTATTGTTGTGTAGTTGTCATGTATTTAGGTGTGCTGTTGCTATTTTGCTACCGTAGATGTTGGTCCTGCGTGACCTTGTTCTTGTTCATTATAACTGTGATTTTGTTACTTGTTCTGTTCTGTTTGGCTGCCAAGTACCTTTTGTGCTTGGTAATGCCCTTAATAATATTTGTTTGCCGTTCAAAAAAAAGTAAAGAAAGAGTAGTGTAGTGTAGCTTAGTTTTTCTCCTCACAAATTCTCTCAAATTCTGTGTCCGTTATTAATTAAATCATAGATTGGTGCTTACATTGACGCTTTCATTGCTTTATATACAATCTGTGATCTGTTTGTTTGATCTTTGCGATGATTATGCTATGACTCGGTCAAAATGACTACTGCATAGTGCTTACAATACATGGGCAAGATAGCCTCTTTATTATGCAAGAAATTTAAGAACACGTGTATGTGGATTCGGCTTTCATGCAATCGAGATATTAATAGTTTTTTGGTTAAGATCAAACGGTCTAAAAAATATACACTTAAATTAGAATATTCTGCATGTGTGTATAGATTTCACATTCAAATCAGGTAAAATCTTGGATGAGGATAACTATAGTGATGCTCAATACCTTGGACAAGAAGAAACTTTACAATAAAAGCAGAAGTGAGGTTTGTAACAGTTTCATGACTAATCAATAACAAACCTTATATAAATGTGTCTTAGGTTTTACTAAATACAAATAATAGAGTATTTTAAAATACACATCTGTTCATAAAATATCAAGGTATGAATAGTCTTAGGTGATATTATTGTGCTGGTAACGATAGTTGATTTTTCTGGTAAATCTCCTCTGAACCAACATAATTTTCTGCATAAGAAGCATAAAATTCATACGAATTTGCATAACTTGATTTTTTGTTGTATAAGTGCCTTGAGATTACACAACAGATAATCCAAAAAGAACAAAAGATAAAGGTCTAGATGAACATGACAGGATAATGTGAGCTTCCCACAAGAGTCAAAAATGAATTTCAGCAACATAGAAATGTTATGTATAAATCTGTAAGCATATTAGAGTTCACATTAGCAAATAAGTTGAATTTGCACAACAAGCATAAAATTCCTATGAATTTCGATTACTTTAATTTAATGTCTGCTGCAGAAGCAAATAATTTTTCCAAAATGAAGCATGCATAGCACCTGGACTTCAAGCAGGTTAATTAATCATTGATTCAAATTTTATTTTACTTTTAAATTTTATCTTATATATTAGGATAATAATAATTATAATACATCCATTATGCAGGAACATCCATTATGCAGTGTGGCCTTAAAATTTTCAAGTTGATCTGAGGTGTACATCTTTCTATATAAGAAAATTTTAGATTGAATAAGAAAATTTTGATTTCGTACGTAAAGACATATATTCAGAAGGTTCTAGCTTCTATAACTTCTATAGCAAAAGATAAAATAAAGAAAATTGTTTTCAATAAGCTTTAAATTGAACTCAGTTTTATGGACATTAAATGACATCAAAACTCAGTTTTATTAGTATGTCCTTCTTTGAGGTATGAGTATTGAGGTATCTTACTCATGTTCAATAGTAAATATTTGTTCTGATGCTAAATGACATCAAAACTGTCATCTGGCAAAACTTTGAAGCTTTGTTCTCATTCTGATACTAAAACATGGAAATCTGGTTATGTATAATGTATGTGGCAATTATAAAGGTGCAAATAAATGACCAAAATAAAAGACAATTGGGTTATATATTAAACGATGTTTAGTGTTACAATTTGAACTATGCAGAGCCACCCAAGTTTATTCCCTATATACAGTTCTATACATAATATTCCTTGTCTCAAAACTGAGTGAACGAACCAACTCTATTTATGTGCTTCAAAGACAACATCGAGATATCTGAAAGGTTATGATGGATGAATCGTGCCAGACATCCTCTTGAGGTATTGATGTGCTATAGTGAGCACATCGAGATCGAGATATCTTAGAGGTGATCGATGAATCGCATCAGAGAAGTCTCTGAAGGAATTGATTGCTGGCACCGAGGTCACCACTGGCATCAGAGTCGGATTCAGATAGGGCTTTTTGTCGAAGAATACAACAATCACAGAGATATCATCATGATAAGCCCGCCTAGTCCCTTCAACAGAAACACTAGGATCTCTCTAATAACACCATGTCCCGTAGGAATCTGCCGAAGCTCCCTATAGCTTATATTATTTCTTCTAGCTGCAATCTCTAGAGCAGTCGTCAAAATCCTTTTCGCGATTCCCTGCAACAAAAGGCCAACATACCATACCATAAACAAACAAACCAAGAGCTAGCTAACAGAGATAATAGTAGTAAATAATAATAGGAAAAACAAGTAGCTAGAAAGAACAAGCAATGCATACATCTCGTGGATTGGCGTGAACAATTTTTGCTGCTTGCCGATTTGTCAGAAATTTCCAAAGTCCCCCAGATCCAAATATAATGAATTTATCATTTACATTTAAGAATCTTGAAGATGTCGCAGGTTCTGCTGATAGCAAAGGTGTAAAATCAGAAGGTGCAAGTTCCGACTGTGGGACTTGGAAGGATGGGGTTAAAGTGAACGGTCTCCGCTTCAAATATGCATTTCCTATACATCTGCTTACTTCACTTACGCCTCTAACACGCCATGCGCCAAAATTATACGTCACAATAGTCGAGTTGCATAAATATTATTGAAATCTTAACTTTCATGCATTTATTACACTTGCTACTATAGGTAAGTTTTTATTATATACGCTAACCGGCTGTGCCGTCCGTGACGTGTCCCGTCTATGTGATATGAATTTTCTATTATGCTAATTTATATGCGGTTATCTTTTTTTGTTTATTTTTATTTATTTTTTCCTCTTTTGTATAGTGTACAGTTATAATTTTTGTTAAAAAAAAATTGCAAAGTCTGCAACAAAAAGGGTATTCTCTTTATATATCGGTAAGATTAAGAAAAAAAATTATTTTGACTAAGAAGAAAAAAAATTGAAACCAACTTTTGTGTGAATTTTTTTTTTCAAGAAACATATACAAATTACCTTGTTTTTTGCTGTGCTTAGTTATTATTAGTTGATAACTTGATATATATTTTTATCCTATTTTAATATTTTTATCAAGGTAACAAAAGAAACTAATTTTTTAGGATTAGATTAAAATGATAATCGTGTAAAAAAATAAGGATTACTGGATTAGTATTAAAAGATTTAAATTTTTTTATAAAAAATGAAATCTTTTAGAAATTAAATCAAATCAAATCTTTAAAAAGATATTTGATTAAAAAGGGAAACTTGATTCCCAAGATAGGATAAATGTCTATAAGAAACAACACTGTTTTGTAGTTTTACAATCACAAACATTGTAACTTGTCTATGGCATCCTCTGATCAACAACCTCGTAAAAGACTTATAATCAAACTTTCTTATGCTTCTAAAAAAGATGATGGGTCATGTTGCATGGATGATGATTCTCAAGGCAACAAGAAGAGAAGGTTGGTAAAGCCAATAGTTTCTTGCTATTGGCTTGATGCAAACCAGCCATTACAAAAAAAGGATAACAAGAATCAAGTTTCTGTTTCTGCAACTGATGGTGCTGCTCAACACACAAAAGAAGGGTTAATCATTCCTGCAAAAGATCACTCAATGAAGAATGATGGCAATGGTGGAACTGAGATGATGGTTAAGAAGGAAGAGAAGAAAATGAAGCCAATGGAACATTACAAAAGAATGCAATGTTGGGTGATTGTGAAGAGGATGATAGAAGGAAGAGATGGTTGGGCTTTGAAAGCACCTCTTGATATCAAGTTTTTGAAGGGTGGCTTTGAGAACAAGTCAAAGGTGAAGAAGAAGGCTATTGGTTTGAAAGATATTGAGGGCAAATTGAAATCATATTCATCGCCCGATGAGTTTGCTGATGATATGAGGTTTGTATTCTATCATGGATTGTGTTACCCTCGTAGAGATGATGTTTACAGAATTGCGGCAAGACTTAGTGACACTTTTGAGCACAAGTGGAAGGTTTTGAAGAAAGAGTGGGAACGTGAGGAAAAAAGGCTCAAGTACAAGATTCATAAGAGGAAGATGGAATCACAATCACTGTGTACAAAGATTAGATGAATAAGAACATCTTCAATGTGTTGTTTGATTTGTCTGTTTATATATGCATTCATACTGAATGCTTAGTTTATGTAGTTTCCTAGCTAGAGTATTTTTTTTGTTGCTTCCTCTGACTATTAATGACGAGCTTCCTCTGAGTATTAATGTTTCTGCTTAGTTTCAAAGTTATTCATTACATTGTAGGCTCTTTTCGATCAATTGTTATTAATGATGATGCATTACTAAATAATTTCAAAGTCATTGTTCTGTATTTTCCAACAATTCTTATTATGTGAACATAAATGAAAGACAATTCTTACCAATTCTTACCACCATTTGTTTCTCCACCTCAACATAAATGAAAGACAAATACTTTAGTTTCTATGATCATAAATATCATGAGATGCTATGCTATTTGTTGGAATTGCCTTGGAAAATGAAGGAAAAATCTGGTTTATACTGTCACAGGTGCAAAGTGCTGTACAGGCATATCCACACGGTTCTATGAGTGCCTGTTTATACCCACATGGTTCTATGAGCGCAGGGGCCCTATATATATCAGATTTTTCAGATCTGTTAAGAGAGAGTGAGAAAAACAGAGCAGCCGCAACAGGAGAGAGAAAAAGTGATTTTCAAGGGTTTTCTTCACCAACACAAGACTAGGGTTCAAGGGTTCATACTTGTGGTATCCTTAGGGTTGGGTAATCATTCTTTCATCTTGTAATCACTTATCATTGAATCTCTTGGTCACGGGAAGAGATTGGGAAAAGGGTAGAATTTAGGGAAACACTAAATTCTTGTAACTCTTGTGTAAATCTCATTGTAACCAAGAAGAAGGAAGTTTGATAGTGGATTGGAGAGCTGCTCTCTCCCCCAGACGTAGGTTTTAACGCCGAACTGGGTAAACAATATCGTTTTGTGTTCTTTATTGCTTTACTAGTTTATTATCTTGTTGTTTGTTGATTATTAGTTCATACCCATTGTTGTTATTGGTTGCTTGGTTTGTTTTGCCCCACACACTCAAGGATTATTGGTGTGGTTCAATCAACGAATTCACAACAATTGGCGCCCACCGTGGGGCAAGGGTTTAGACAAATTTAAGCACCAATGGGTACAAAATGGGAGATTGAGAAATTCACCGGTAATAACGACTTTGGGTTGTGGAAGGTGAAGATGAGAGCATTATTAACTCACAACAAGTGTGTTGAAGCATTAAAGGGGGTGACACAAATGTCGGCTACACTTTCAGATGCGGAGAAGACCGAGATGGATGAGAAAGCATTGAGTTCTATTATCTTATGTCTTGGTGATAAGGTATTGAGAGAGGTAGCGCGAGAGACTTCGGCTGCGGCGATGTGGTCGAAGCTTGATGCATTGTATATGACAAAGTCGTTGGCTCATAAACAATGTTTGAAGCAACAACTATACTTCTTTCGTATGGTTGAGAACAAGTCTGTGGTGGAGCAATTGACTGAGTTTAATAAAATCATTGATGATTTGGCGAATGTTGACGTGAATTTGGAAGACGAGGACAAAGCTTTTCATTTGTTGTGTGCTTTACCTAAGTCATATGAACATCTCAAGGATGCATTGCTTTACGGCAAGGAAGGCACTATCACCTTGGATGAAGTCCAATCGGCTTTGAGAACCAAGGAGTTGACCAAGTTCAAAGACTTGAAGGTTGATGATGGTGCGGAAGGGTTGAATGTGATGAGGGGTAGAAGCGAGAACGGAGGCAAAGGAAAGTGGAAGAATGGGTCCAAGTCTAGGCCAAAAGGTGATGGTGGTAGCAAGTTCAAATGCTACTATTGTCAGGAACCGGGTCACTTCAAGAAGGATTGTCCTCGGAGAGGGGGCGGTGGTAGTTCGTCGGCTCAGGTTGCGGTGAGTGATGAAGTTTATGAGGAAGGCTATGAGAGTGCGGGAGCACTCATAGTCACATGCTTTGAACCATAGATGGTTGTCGGCCTGGAGAGGCGGTGAAATAATACTCAACAACGGCCTGGAGAGGCGGTGGAATAATACTCGGGTGACTTTTGAAACAACAACTTTGTTATGAGGATGCGGAAACTCTAGTGGTGTGAAGTTCGAAATCGGTGGAGTCTTAAGTCGTGGACTTTGACGCTCCTATCACATGTGTTGAGAGAAAGAATATTTTTGAAGCCCCAAAGCTAGTTGAAGGTGGAGTTGTTCATCCTGAAGACGGGAAAGCTTGTAAGGTTCAAGGTATCGGTGAGTCTCTTTTACATGATGTGAGGTATTTTTTCTTGAATTTAAAATGCATAGATAGTTGGTTCAACTGTTGGTTATGCATTTGTTACTAGAGGTATTTCTCATATGGTTTGAGTTGTGGAATTTCAGTTGATACTTGTTAGTGACATATGTTTAGTGTGACTAGTGAAACGAGGTTTACTAAGTGTTGTAACTAAACTGGAAATGTTGGATACTAACAATGGCCTGAAGTTTGTTTCAGAGCAAATATTGACAGTTTTGCAGGTTACAAGGTGGGAAACATAGTGAAAATACCGGTTTGATACTTTGGTGGAGTAATCTCGTTTTGAGGTGGAGGTAGACCAAGGTGGTATGGCTATGGAGACCTTGTGGATTAAGTTTCAATTGTGTCTGAAGAAGTGCAAAACTTGAAAGATCTTCAGGGAGGCAATTGGAAGCAACGGTGATCAAATTCGGGAACTTGTAGGACTATTGGAGGTAGTTGGATACAAGAGAATTTGAAGTTGTGTCTTGTGGAACTTGCCTAAAATTCCAAGGCTAAGTTGAGGGCAAGCATTTTATTCGAGAGTACGGAAGACATTCCGGGGTTCGAAGGTGGTGTGACTTGTAGGGCTATGCTTAAATCCATGGATAGTCAGAGGCAAGAAATTTCTTTGTGAGGACGGAAGGCATTCCGGGGTTCGAAGAAGGTGTGGTGTAAACAAGTAGGAGAGAGCAGCATGGTGGTTGGTGGGAAGTTGGCACCGCAATCATTTTAAAGGCAAGGTGGAGATTTGTTGGAATTGCCTTGGAAAATGAAGGAAAAATCTGGTTTATACTGTCATAGGTGCAAAGTGCTGTACAGGCATATCCACACGGTTCTATGAGTGCCTGTTTATACCCACATGGTTCTATGAGCGCAGGGGCCCTATATATATCAGATTTTTCAGATCTGTTAAGAGAGAGTGAGAAAAACAGAGCAGCCGCAACAGGAGAGAGAAAAAGTGATTTTCAAGGGTTTTCTTCACCAACACAAGACTAGGGTTCAAGGGTTCATACTTGTGGTATCCTTAGGGTTGGGTAATCATTCTTTCATCTTGTAATCACTTATCATTGAATCTCTTGGTCACGGGAAGAGATTGGGAAAAGGGTAGAATTTAGGGAAACACTAAATTCTTGTAACTCTTGTGTAAATCTCATTGTAACCAAGAAGAAGGAAGTTTGATAGTGGATTGGAGAGCCGCTCTCTCCCCCAGACGTAGGTTTTAACGCCGAACTGGGTAAACAATATCGTTTTGTGTTCTTTATTGCTTTACTAGTTTATTATCTTGTTGTTTGTTGATTATTAGTTCATACCCATTGTTGTTATTGGTTGCTTGGTTTGTTTTGCCCCACACACTCAAGGATTATTGGTGTGGTTCAATCAACGAATTCACAACACTATTTAACCAAGAGTCAAAAACTGGCAACTAGGAGCACATAGTAGAGTTGAGTTACTGATAGAATGATACGACGGGAGAGATACATTGGTTGAACTTAGTTCATGCTATGCTGGTAAATCTCTTCTGAACAATAAAGTTCATATTAGCAAATAAGTTGAAAGAAGCATATTAGTACTGTAAAAAAAATGTATGTAGGCCAGATAATAAACAACTGAGTACTATAAAACTATATGTATGCAGTGTAACAAAACTGTTTTCAAACTTCCAATTAGAAAATTAAGGCAGAGACATAATCATTGTGACACTTACAACCGAACTGAGTAAATGAAAAAACTATGGCATCTTATTTCCAAGCTATACATGTGTCACGCATTAGCATTATTATAGAAATTTCTAAACTCTGATTGTTGAAATCCGTTATCGCAGCCGCTATAGGAGTTCATCTCTGGCTCCACACCCTCCCTATTTGGCCTTCTGTCCAAATATACAACAATGACAGTTATATCATCATGATAAGCCGATCTAAATTGATCATAATTGTAAAAGCTTGTGTCCGACCCACTAATATGATTACTCTTAGGCATGGCTATAAGTTGACTATATCTTCTTCCCCTTCTATTAGCCCCATTCTCTAAAGCAAGTGTGGCAAGTCTTTCTGCGATTCCATCTCGTGGACTGGTGTTAACAACTCGAGCAGCATCCCTATTTGACATCAATTTCCAAAATCCACTAGATCCAAATATAATGAATTTATCAGAGTCTCTTAAGATTCTTGAATAAACATCTGGTTGTGCTGTTAGCAAAGGTCTTGTATGACGTAGATGCACTCTTTCCCAACTTGGGATTTCAAATGATCCACTTTCAATGATCTCCTTTTCCTTATAATATGCATATCCGATACATCTAGTTGTCTCGATTAAACCTTTGTCTGCAATCATTGCCAAGCAAAAAAAAATTTGATAAGTATCTGGCTGCATGTGCCTGATTTGCACTTGAACATCTCGATTATCAAGATTGTGATCGTTAACCATCTGCTTATCAACCAATCGTTTAAGTCGACCAACGCCCTTCACAGAACCGAGTATAGCGCGCGAGTCTCCAACGTTGGCGACATATAACGTCCCTCTCACTATGAAACAAATCAAACAACCTGAACTAACAAAAACATTTCTTCCAGCAGACTCCAAAAAATCTCTCTCCATTCGGTCAACAACTTGCATCAGAATATTCTTATTCATAATGTTATTATTCTCCTGAATAAGCCCTGAAAGTTATAACCAGATTATTTCCTCATCAAACATCCATGTTAAAACAGTGCTACACTACACATGACAATATATCACTAACTTTATGCATCGATTTAGACCAATAGTACAACAATATAGTAGTGTAAAAATGATTAGCATCACAAGCACAAGAAAGATTAATTTTCTTGATTTCTGCAGTGTTTATAATTAAGAAAACATACAATCACTTAATTTTAGTCCACACTCAAAGAACACCATTCAAATAGGCAAAAGGGCATCCAAATAACAAGTCGCGGCACAATTTATGTATACACAGTGTAATGATAATAAGATGATAAAATACACACACACACTGACACACATGAATGAAAATGCAAAGGAGAAAGAAAATGAAAGAAGAATCCATAAATTAATGAAATGAAGACTCACTCAATAGTTCCCCAAAGACACGATTTCTAAGATAGATGGAAACAGTGTCGCCTTTATGGCCATCATAAATTCCAACAAAGAGTGCATCGGGGCCAACATCAACTTGACTCTTATCTTCCATATTCACATTCGCCTGAACCGCAGCCATGGAGAATTCGCCTCTGTAATGCCTAACCAGTGGCCTCGACCACGCCAGAGGGTCATTATCAAACGCCAGAGGGTCTTCAATTTGATGATACTGTCGATAAGGGGTCCCAAAGAGAACATGTTTTAGAAAAGGAAGCATGATCTTGGGTTTTGACTTCTTGAAGACAAGAAAAGAAAAGAAAAGATTGAAGGAGAAAGGAAGAGGATGAGTGAGTGTTGAGAGTGGAAATAAAAATCTGAAAGTGAATGAATATTGAATAATAGTATGTATGTATTTATAATGTAACTGAAAATCAACTAACTTGTAACAGAAAATAAAAAGCCTCAACAGAAATATAAATTAACTTGTCCACTTTATAATGTAACTGAAAATCAACTAACTTGTAACAGAAAATGAAAAGCCTCGACAGAAATTGTTTTTCTATTATCTTTTCTGCCATAAACATGATATTTTCAAGCCACAAAAACATGATACTGTTTTGAAATAAACTGATTTCAATTTATCCTAAAACCATAAAATCTCAAGTGATCCCTGTGTCGCAAGAATAAAATGTGATTGGAGAGAAAACAAGAATGTGAGTGAGTGTTGAGTTAAACGCGGGGATAGAAATCTAATTATGAAAGAATGAATCAATATGTACAAATATTTGATAAATAATTGCTGTCAGGTTATAATACATGTTGATGGATTCAAGCTTCAAAACATATACAGAGAAAACAGAAAATCAATTAATCATCATTTTATTTTAACTTAAAAAGGACAGAAACAACAATGAGCTAATAAATAGATGACATTATTTTGATGGCAGTGAGTTATCTCTTAACTTGTTGATTCTATTGGAATTTAATGAAGGGAAGGTCAAACTGATATTTTTAACATGACTAGTAAATTTCTTTCTTAGGATTAACTCACAAACCTACAGACCAATTCTAGATTATTTATACAAGCAAACTTTGACAACATAGCTGCCATGCCAATTTGAAAAGCTTTGACAACATGAAGGGAATTAAGTGTTGTTTTTGTGTTGTAGAATCTATTTGTTTTGTAATTCATGGTGCTTCCAAGTAAGATATGATTAAATGACAACATAGCTGCCATGCCAATTTGAAAAGCTTTGGACGCCTAGTTTTTGGATCAATGTCGACTCGAAGACCAAGTGCAGAAATTTGGGGCACATCAGCAGATCCCTGCAGCTCCAACTCAGAAACTACCTTTTGATTTTCCTCATTGCCCTCCAATACATTCCTAACACACCATAAGCCCCATTCTCCAGGTAAGGATTGTCGTCATCGGTAACACACTGCTGCAATAGCAGTAGAATTCCATTCCTACTCCTAATTTCATCTTGTACATGCTTTCTTCTATACACACAATTGCCAATAAGTGCAACTATGTCTCTCCTAAAGCCCTTGTAAGGGCATGGTTTCGAGGAACAACTAGTACCGTCTTGATTATCAGATTGTTTGATTCCTTTCCTGATTATTGCCGGAGGTTCAAGGTCCCCAAGCAGAGTCAAAAGCAACTCAATGAGGCCATATGACAATAACACATCGACAACATCGTTTGCATCCTCTTCATCACCTCGCATACTGTCATGAGCACAGATGTCCCTCAACATAGTAAGAGAGTAGCCAAGAACATCGACTGCAGTAATGCCACTGGGAAGACCAGACTTGCCTCTAACTGCTTGCTCAAGAACCCCGATAGATTTCTTGAATTTTCCATAAATAAACAAAGCAACATCCTTTGAAATAGTAACATCTCCGATTCGCTCATTCAAAATTTCCGATAGTATTTGCAGAAGAAACACTTGTTCAGATGAAAACTGGTCATCTCTTGACTTGGTATCTTCACAGTCAAGAATATCCCTAAACGGTAATTTAGAATTGCAACTAAATATTACTCGTGGAAGTATCAGGTGAGGATACATTTATTTTTCCAGCAACAAATAGATAATGACAGACTATATACTCGTGTTTTATCGATTGAAGGGAAGATAAACGCAATCTCACATGTTAAGTCCACATTGGCCTTAATATTTCAAGGGAAGATAAACGCAATCGTCTTTTTTTGAATCTCAACTGTCCTCTGTCACATGATAGATTTGGGAAAATAGACTAGCTTTAAACAATAGACTAGCTTTCATTAAATACTCATGAACCCCAATTGTGCCCTTGTCATCAACCAGACATTGTGGCCATTTAATATCTAAAGTTTCAAAATCAGAAAGGAAGATTATATTGCATAGAACAAACTGAGAACAAATAACCAATTTCCTATTCCATGAATATAGAGGGTCATTTATTCCAGCTAGAACTCCAATGGAAGATTTTCAATATTGGACAGATTCCAACAACCTTGTTCATCTACCTACTAGAGGTAGAGGGGCCTTCCTCTCTTGGGCTAATGGTAGAAGAGGTCATGCTTACACTCAAAAAAGGTTAGATAGAGCCATTGTTAATCAGTTTCTTGTTCTACTCTTGTTAAAAACAAATCAGATCACTTTCCTCTCTTACTAGACTTTTCAAATAGCAATACCAAGTTCAAGTCTCAATTCAAATTTTTTAAAATGTGGTCATTACATGACAGTTGCAAAGATGTTATAAAGAATTGTTGGAATACATTAGTGGTTGGTTGTCCAATGTTCATTCTTAGCCAGAAACTGAAAATGTTGAAAGAAAAGCTAAAAACATGGAATAAGGACATTTTTGGGAATGTTCGAGATCAAATTGAAAGTTGTTCAAGATAGAATTGACAGTGATGATCATTCTGAGATTTTGTTGAATTTAGAGAAATCTGCTCAATTAGATTTGAATAATGCTCTCAACATTGAAGAAATGTTTTTGTATGAAAAGTCTAGAATCAGCTGGCATATAGATGGAGACAGAAACACCAAATATTTCCATAGAATGGCAAAAATCAAAAGCTCAACTAAGATGATCAATGCCTTTAGAGATGGGGATACTGTTCTTCTAACATTGTTTTGCAGGGTAGTAATATAATTGAAGAAGTCATTCCAAACCTAGTTGATGACCAGATCAACAACATGCTTTACTTCAACTCCTTCATCCGAGGAGATAAAAAATGTCGTTTGTTCTCTTAGCAAGGATAGTGCACCTGGACCCGATGGGTTTGGTGGATTTTTCTACCAAACTTATTGGGACATCATCCATAAAGATGTTTGTGATGCTAATTCTTTAGTGCTTATTCCCAAAGTCCCCAATGCTGACACTGTCGACCAATATAGACCAATAGCATTAGCTAACTTCAAGTTCAAGCTAATTTCAAAAATCTTAGCTGATAGACTTGGGAATTTTATGCCTGGGCTAATATCTAAAGAGCAAAGAAGATTTATCCATGGAAGACAGATGAAAGATTGTATTAGTGTATCGTCTGAGGCTACTAACTTGATGCACAAGAAATCTTTTGGTGGCAATCTGGCTTTAAAAATTGATATCCCTAAAGCATTTGATACTCTAGATTTGGGTTTCCTATTGAAGGTTCTTCATGCTTTTGGTTTTAACACTACGTTTTGTAACTTGATCAACACAATATTGATCTCAAAAAGTCTGTCAATCTCTATAAATGGTAATCAGGAAGGTTATTTTAAGTGTAATAGGGGTGTTAGACAAGATAACCCTCTTTCACCTCTCCTTTTTTCTTTAGCAGAAGATGTCTTAAGCAGAGGTTTGTCAAAGTTGGTTTCTGATGGCAAGTTAGATCTTATTAGAGGCACCAGATCAGTTAATGTGCCTTCTCACACTCTTTATGCAGATGATATTATGGTTTTTTGTAAAGGTAGAAACTCTAACTTACAAGCTCTTATCCATTTGTTTACTCATTATGTTAATATTGTTTTTAGGGAAGGGAACCACATGAAATACATCACAATCTCAGTAACAATGTTCATCTACCGATTAGGTTTCCACAAAGCATGCCAAAACTTTTTACTATACTGAGCAGCCTAACCTTTACAAACCCTATACCAATAATTCTCAGGCTCAGCTTAGGGGAATCAAATTACCTCCAAATGATGTTGCTCTTATCTTTCAAATTGCTTAAAAAACTCACCCTCCACAATAAGCTACCTCCAAATGATGCTGCTTCTTTTGTGATTTGTGATTTGCTTGTGTGGAAAATCAAAAATGTCTTCATGTAAAAGTGTAACTCACAGAAAGTTTGGATTGTTGCAACGGTAGAAGAAATTTAAAAGATATTGGATGCTTTGATTTATATCAGGTTTACTTGCAAGACGATCTTGGTGTTCATTATTTATTTAGTTGAGGAAAATATTTAGACAACATAGAAAACCATATTTGTTTTTGTTTTGGCTTTGGCATCCATTGATTTTCTGTATATATGTTTGTGTGTATAATGCAGCACATGTTAAGTTCAACAATACAGTTGATCATGTCCAGAGAGGGACATCTGCACTTCAAATTGTTAAGAAACTACAGAAGAACTGTCGAAAAGGGACATCTGTATGATGCTTGATTTTTGTTGCGTGTCTGTATGATTCGTCTACTTTTTATGTTGGCTGTTAACAAATAAAGGTTTGATGTATTAAGATATCGTTTAATCCATTAGCAAACCCCATCTTGTGAAATAAGGCTTGGTTGTTTGTTGCTAATGCTGTAAATGTTGTTAGACTTATAATATAACTAGAATAGATATACATTAGAGAGATAGGAGAAGCGAGGTAGATAGAGGAGCAGATCATATATGAATTTATTGAATTACTTACTCGATCGATACTCTATAGTTCAGATAATAAACAACTGAGTAATGTAAAACTGTAAATATGCAGTGTAACAGAAATGTTTTCAAACTTCTATTTAGAAAATTAAGGCAGAGGCATAATCATTGTGACACTTTACAACCAAACTGAGTAAATGAAAAACTATGGAATCTTATTTCTTAGCTATACATGTGTCACGCATTCGCATTATTATAGAAATTTCTAAACTCTGACTGTCGAACTGTGTCATCATAGCCTCTATAGGAGTTGATCTTTGGCTTCACACCCTCCCTATTTGCCCTCCGATCCAAATATACAACAATCACAGTTATATCATCATGATAAGCCGGTCGAAATGCCAAATTTTGATTGCCATTGTTCCCACTAACACAATTACTCGCAGGAATCTCTAGAAGCTCAGCATATTTTTTCCCTCTTTGACGAGCCCCCTTCTCTAGAGCAAGCTTGGCAAGTGTTTCCGCGATTCCATCTCGAGGACTGGTGTTAACAACTCTAGCAGCCTTTTCATTTGACATCAATTTCCAAAATCCACTAGATCCAACTATAATGAATCTATCAGTGTCTCTTAAGGCTCTTGAAGTAACATCTGGCTCTGATAATAGCAAAGGTCTTGTTAATGGTGGACTCACTACTTCAGACAATGGGATTTCGAATGATCTCCTTTCGGTGAACTGTGCTTTTTTCAGATATGCATATCCTATACATCTACTTGTCTCGATTAAGCCTTTAATTTCAATACTTTGGTAGGGTCTACGATTATTCTGATCTGATTGCAATTCCGCGAGTTCTTCTTGAATATCTGGATTTAGAAAATTGTGATCTCTAACAATCTGTTCAGGAACCAATATATTATATGGACCATCTCTCTTCTTAGAACCGACTATAGCGCGTGAGTCTCCAACGTTGGCGACAAATAACCTCTCTTTCCATATGATACAAATCAAACAACCTGAACTAACAAAACTATTCTGTACATCATGCTGTTGCTCAAAACTATTTCTAGCAAACTCAATAAAATCTCTCTCCATTTGGTGAACAACTTGCCTCAGAATAAGCTCAGTCATTAAGTTATTATTCTGCTGAATACGACCTGCAAGTAATAACCAGATTATTTCTTCATCAAATAGCATCCATGTTAAAACAGTGCTACTGCTACACTACACTACACATGGCAATATAACACTAACTTTATGTTAACTCATTCAAAAATACATCTATACACATCGATTAAGATCAGAAGTACAACAATATGGCACAAGAAAGATTAGTTTTCTTGATTTCTTCGTTGTTTATAATTAAGAAAACATTTTCCATCTCCTCAATTCTTGGATATAGAATCACTTCATTCCTTTAAAATTTCAGTTCATGTTTTAATTCCATATATCCACACTCAAAGAACACCATTCAAAGATTTAAAGGTAAGATACAAAATAAGTGCATCTTCTAAATAACAAGTCACAGCACAATAAGAATCAAAGAATGAGAAAGAATCAAAGAATGCAAATGAAAGAAGAATGAATAAATTAATGAAAAGAAGACTCACTCAATATTTCCCCGAAGATATGATCTCTAAGATAGATAGCAGCGGTGTCGCCTTTGTGGCCATCATAAACTCCAACAAAGAGTGCATCAGTGCCAACTTCAACCTGGCTATGATCTTCTATATCCATATTCGCCTGAACCGCAGCCATGGAGAATTCGCCACGGTGGTGCCTAACCAGTGGCCTCGACCAAGCCAGAGGGTCATTATCAAACGGTTCAGCTTTGATATGATACTTTTTGTAATTGTAAGGGGACCCGAAAAGATTAAACGAAGGCATGATCTTGTGTTTCTCTTCTTGAAGACAAGAAAAGAAAAGATTGAAGGAGAAAGGAAGAGGATGAATAAATGAATGCTGAGAGTGTGAAAATAAAAATCTGAATGTGAATGAAATGAATGAATGAATGAATATTTGTATGTATGTATTTATAATGTAACTGAATATCAACTAACTTGTAACAGAAAATGACAAGTCCTAACAGATTCCAAACGGTTGAGTAGTACTCTTTTTAGAATTAGTAGTGTTCTCAAAATAAAAATCCAAGAATTTTATAATGCCCTCATACTTAGGACCTGTCTCCAATAATTTTCTGATTATGTAAGTCTCACTTAAAGTTTCCATTTTGGCCTTAAAATACATTGTAGATATTTTCACAACCACCGGCTGATAAAAAAAAGGGTAAAATAACTGACACTCCCTGTAATGTGGGCGTGTTTTGCTTTTCCCCCTATAAAATTTTTCTTTGCAACTTGCCCCTTGCCAAAGTCCCGACACATGTCATTAAATTTAATTAAAAAATAAAATAAATACACGTGGAATTGACACGTGGCGAAATTGCCCAGTCAGCTGCCAAGTTTTGGTAATAGGGGGCAAATGCAATGAGTCACACTTTGGCAAGGGGCGAGTTGCAAAGAAAAATTTTATAGGGGGGAAAAGCAAAACACGCTCATATTACAGGGGGTGTCAGTTATTTTACCCTAAAAAAAAATACATTTTAAAAAATGCACAATAAAAAAAGAGAGAAATTTAAAATTTCAAAAGACAAAACTGGATTAGATAAAGAATGAAAAAAAATGGATTAGATAGGTTTTAAAAAAAATGCACAATATGATTTTTTATATATTGATGATCAACACTTTTTTTTTTGACAAAATTATTGATCAACACTTTCTTTTTTTTTTTGACAAAAATATTGATTAACACATGTCCCTTAATTATTATAATATAGATTCATCAATAATGCACTTCTTTTGTATTTTTTTTATATAAAAGTAAAGTAAAATAGAGTAGATTTGTTTATAATAAAAATAAAGTAGAATTTAATATAAAAATATATTAAACTTAAAAGTATAATATTTTTTTACGAAATAGAAGATTTGAAATATTTTTAAGAATTGATGAGGACAAATTAAAATTTTTAGTAGTAATACCTTTTAATATTTTTTATAAAAAACAATTAAAGATTTTTTTTTGATGCAAATAATCAATTAAAGATAGAACTGTGTAATTGAGTGATAGTGTGGGATGGTTGATGTAATCTTTTACAATAGTATAATTTTTTTTTGTACGAGGTATGATTTTATTTCTTTGTAAATAAAATATAGATTTAGACATAATTTAAATAAAATCTAATCAGATTTGAGACCAAAAAAATTATAATACACTTATCAAACATTGAACTGTATATATAAATATATAACACATGCATGTTTGCAAAACACAAGAAAATGAAGTCACTCACCGTGGTATATAGCAACAATATAATGTGGGGCTACTCAACAAATTTGATGTTATACGACGATCCATGGAAGATCAAGAAAGTGTTGGAACTTAATGATGTTAACCGTTTGTGTAGACTGTTGCTAGATAAAAAATTGGTTGAGGATTTGGTGTTGCATGTATTGGATGCTGCTAATAATGATGCTGATCTTGTGAAAGGAATTCAAGTGAAAATATGGGATATTGATACTAACTCAATGCACTTTCTCAAACTGAAGCAATGGGCTTGTGGAAGCTATGTATTCAACGATGGATGGATCCAAGATTTTGTAGTTAGAAGAAATTTGCAAAAAGGGGATGAAATTGGTCTTCGTTGGGATCAATACAACCGACACTTCAATTTCTCTGTTCTTCGGACCTATCAGGATTGATTCACACTAGCTTTATTTTTTGCTTTAAAGGGTTTTGGTTATTCTCTAGTCTATTGTGCTGATGTATAAACTCTTAACGTCTTTTTTATTGTGCTTAGTTAATTGATAACTATTTAACTTCTTTTTTTGTTGTGCTTAATTATTATTAAGAAGAAAAAAAATTGAAATTCAACTTTTGTTTGGAAGTTATTTTAATTTCAACTAGTTTTGATTCGCACGGGTCTATTGGATTTTATTTATAAATTATTGTTAAAATATAAGTGACGGCATTCTGTTATTTTTTGTACAATATATTAAATTAAGTCATTTTTTTATTAAAGTAATTGTCCCGTGTATGATTTTTGTGTAATAAATTTTAATTAATAATAAAAAAATATTTCCTATTCAAATTTTTTTATTAAAGCAATTGTCCCGTATATGATTAATTTTTTTTATTAAAACAATTGTCCTGTGTATGGTTAATTTTTTTTTATTAAAGCAATTGTCCCACGTATGATTAATTTTTTTATTAAAGCAATTATCCCGTGTATGATTAAAGTTTTTTCGTTAAAGCAATTGTCTCGTGTATGATTTTTTTTTAATTAAAGCAATTGTCCCCTGTATGATTAAATTATTTTTATTAAAGCAATTGTCCCGTGTATGATTAATTTTTTTTATTAAAGCAATTGTCCCGTGTATGGTTATTTATTTTATTAAAGCAATTATCCCGTGATTGATTAAATTTTTTTATTAAAGCACTTGTACCGTGTATGATTAATTTTTTTTTATTAAAGCAATTGTCCCGTGTATTATTAAGTTTTTTTTATTAAAGCAATTGTCTTGTGTATGATTAAATTTTTTTATTAGAACAATTGTCCCGTGTATGATTTTTTATATATTGGTGATCTGTTTGGGAAAATAACCGGCATAGAGAAAATAAAAGAACAACAATCACAACACAAGAATATTTGTTTACCCAGTTCAGTGTTAATTAACCTACGTCTGGGGGAGAGAGCAACTCTCCGTTCCACTAAATCCAAAGAGTAACTTTACACAAGATTCCCATAAGGGTTACAAGAATTAGTCTTCAAACCTAACTCTACCCTCATCCCGAATCTCTTCCCGTGGCCAAGAGACTCAATGATTTAGACTACCCAAGATGTATTCAATAACCATTTGCCCAACCCTAGAGTCGTACCAAGAGACAACCCTCTTGTTTCTCTCTAAAACCCTAGCCTTTGTGTTGGCAACAAATCCTAATTGAATTCCCTACATCTTGCTTGCACTCTTGCTTGCACTCCTGCTCTCCTATTTTTCTATGAATAAATCAACCTCTATTTATAGAAAAATAGAAACCTTCAAAATAGAAACAAATCTATTTTAAAAACAACCCGAATCTTGCCAAAAATATAAACCTTTATTTTTAAACATATCCAGTTTAAAAACAAATAAAATCTCGCACAAACATATTTTGAGGCAATCTTCACAAATCTCATTAATGTGAGATTTTCCAACATGTATATTTTCAACCAATCTCAACAATCTCCACCTTGATTGAAAATAACACATAGTTTCATCCTCCGCTTCCATTGTCTACACCGACAATCATTGTCTTCACCGACAATCATAATTCTCATTGTCTACACCGACAAATTAAATTATCATACTCCACCATAAAGAGTACACTACACTTGGAACTAAACCCTCCCAAGAATTTTCTTCACTTGGAACTAAACCATCCCAAGAATTTTATTCACTTGGAACTAAACCATCCCAAGAATTTCATGTCGAAACCTGCTGAAAGATTATGGTGCAACTCCCATGTTGGCTTTCTCCGGAAGTTCATCAGCCATCGACATACCTCACCGCACACCTTGCATCAATGCCAACCAATGCCCGTGTGTTGTTCTGAATCTGCCAGTATAACTTGTTCTTTTGCATGGTACAGCGGAAATACCATAAGAACCCATACTGCTCCACCTTGACAAAATCTCTTTACATGCCAAGATGCAAGTATTATTGCCACCGCCTCTCCAGGCTGATGTTGAGTATTCTTACCACCACCTCTCCAGGCTGACCTTGTGTAACCCTGATTGCATAAACACATCATTGACTTAATTTTCCACAAGCCAAATATGATTCTTCCACCAATTTTCTCTAGCCTAAACTTCACAGCGGAACTCCCTCCTCCTGAATCAAACCAAAAGCTCTGATACCAGTTGTTGGGAAAATAACCGGCATAGAGAAAATAAAAGAACAACAATCACAACACAAGAATATTTGTTTACCCAGTTCAGTGTTAATTAACCTACGTCTGGGGGAGAGAGCAACTCTCCGTTCCACTAAATCCAAAGAGTAACTTTACACAAGATTCCCATAAGGGTTACAAGAATTAGTCTTCAAACCTAACTCTACCCTCATCCCGAATCTCTTCCCGTGGCCAAGAGACTCAATGATTTAGACTACCCAAGATGTATTCAATAACCATTTTCCCAACCATAGAGTCGTACCAAGAGACAACCCTCTTGTTTCTCTCTAAAACCCTAGCCTTTGTGTTGGCAACAAATCCTAATTGAATTCCCTACATCTTGCTTGCACTCCTGCTCTCCTATTTTTCTATGAATAAATCAACCTCTGTTTATAGAAAAATAGAAACCTTCAAAATAGAAACAAATCTATTTTAAAAACAACCCGAATCTTGCCAAAAATATAAACCTTTATTTTTAAACATATCCAGTTTAAAAACAAATAAAATCTCGCACAAACATATTTTGAGGCAATCTTCACAAATCTCATTAATGTGAGATTTTCCAACATGTATATTTTCAACCAATCTCAACATGATCAACACTTTTTTTTTTTGACAAAATTATTGATCAACACTTTCTTTTTTTTTTTGGACAAAATTATTGATAAACACATGTCCCTTAATTATTATAATATAGATTCATCAATAATGGACTTCTTTTGTATTTTTTTATACAAGAGTAAAGTAAAATAGAGTAGATTTGTTTATAATAAAAATAGAGTAGAATTTAATATAAAAATATATTAAACTTAAAAGTATAATATTTTTTTAAGAAATAGAAGATTTGAAATATTTTTAAGAATTGATGAGGACAAATTAGAATTTTTAGTAGTAATACCTTTTAATATTTTTTATAAAAATCAATTAAAGATTTTTTTTTTTGACGCAAATAATCAATTAAAGATAGAACTGTGTAATTGAGTGATAGTGTGGGATGGTTGATGTAATCTTTTACAATAGTATAATTTTTTTTTGTACGAGGTATGATTTTATTTCTTTGTAAATAAAATAGACATAATTTAAATAAAATCTAATCAGATTTGAGACCAAAAAAATTATAATACACTTATCAAACATTGAACTGTATATATAAATATATAACACATGCATGTTTGCAAAACACAAGAAAAAGAAGTCAGTCACCGTGGTACATAGCAACAATATAATGTGGGGCTACTCAACAAATTTGATGTTATACGACGATCCATGGAAGATCAAGAAAGTGTTGGAACTTAGTGATGTTAACCGTTTGTGTAGACTGTTGCTAGATAAAAAATTGGTTGAGGATTTGGTGTTGCTTGTATTGGATGCTGCTAATAATGATGCTGATCTTGTGAAAGGAATTCAAGTGAAAATATGGGATATTGATACTAACTCAATGCACTTTCTCAAACTGAAGCAATGGGCTTGTGGAAGCTATGTATTCAACGATGGATGGATCCAAGATTTTGTAGCTAGAAGAAATTTGCAAAAAGGGGATGAGATTGGTCTTCATTGGGATCAATACAACCGACACTTCAATTTCTCTGTTCTTCGGGCCTATCAGGATTGATTCACACTAGCTTTATTTTTTGCTTTAAAGGGTTTTGGTTATTCTCTATTCTATTGTGCTGATGTATAAACTCTTAACGTCTTTTTTATTGTGTTTAGTTAATTGATAACTATTTAACTTCCTTTTTTGTTGTGCTTAATTATTATTAAGAAGAAAAAAAATTGAAATTCAACTTTTGTTTGGAAGTTATTTTAATTTCAACTAGTTTTGATTCGCACGGGTCTATTGAATTTTATTTATAAATTATTGTTAAAATATAAGTGACGTCATTCTGTTATTTTTTGTAAAATATATTAAATTAAGTCATTTTTTTATTAAAGTAATTGTCCTGTGTATGATTTTTGTGTAATAAATTATAATTAATTATAAAAAATATTTCCTATTCAATTTTTTTTATTAAAGCAATTGTCCCGTATATGATTAATTTTTTTTATTAAAGCAATTGTCTTGTGTATGATTAATTTTTTTGTATTAAAGCAATTGTCCCACGTATGATTAAATTTTTTTATTAAAGCTATTATCCCGTGTATGATTAAAGTTTTTTCATTAAAGCAATTGTCTCGTGTATGATTTTTTTTTAATTAAAACAATTGTCCCCTGTATGATTAAATTATTTTTATTAAAGCAATTGTCACGTGTATGATTAATTTTTTTATTAAAGCAATTGTCCCGTGTATGATTATTTTTTTTATTAAAGCAATTATCCTGTGATTGATTAAATTTTTTATTAGAGCACTTGTACCGTGTATGATTTTTTTTTATTAAAGCAATTGTCCCGTGTATTATTAAGTTTTTTTTATTAAAGCAATTGTCTTGTGTATGATTAAATTTTTTTATTAGAACAATTGTCCCGTGTATGATTTTTTTTAAATTGGTGATCAACACTTTTTTTTTTGACAAAATTATTGATCAACACTTTCTTTTTTTTTTGGACAAAATTTTTTATTAACACATGTCCCTTAATTATTATAATATAGATTCATCAATAATGTACTTCTTTTGTATTTTTTTATATAAGAGTAAAGTAAAATAGAGTAGATTTGTTTATAATAAAATAGAATAGAATTTAATATAAAAATATATTAAACTTAAAAGTATAATATTTTTTACGAAATAGAAGATTTGAAATATATTTAAGAATTGATGAGGACAAATTAGAATTAGTAGTAATACCTTTTAATATTTTTATAAAAATCAATTAAAGATTTTTTTTTTTGATGCAAATAATCAATTAAAGATAGAACTGTGTAATTGAGTGATAGTGTGGGATGGTTGATGTAATCTTTTACAATAGTATAATTTTATTTATTAATTTTTTTTGTACGAGGTATGATTTTATTTCTTTGTAAATAAAATATAGATTTAAACATAATTTAAATAAAATCTAATCAGATTTGAGACAAAAAAATTATAATACACTTATCAAACATTGAACTGTATATATAAATATATAACACATGCATGTTTGCAAAACACAAGAAAAAGAAGTCACTCACCGTGGTATAGCAACAATATAATGTGGGGCTACTCAACAAATTTGATGTTATACGACGATCCATGGAAGATCAAGAAAGTGTTGGAACTTAGTGATGTTAACCGTTTGTGTAGACTGTTGCTAGATAAAAAATTGGTTGAGGATTTGGTGTTGCCTGTATTGGATGCTGCTAATAATGATGCTGATCTTGTGAAAGGAATTCAAGTGAAAATATGGGATATTGATACTAACTCAATGCACTTTCTCAAACTGAAGCAATGGGCTTGTGGAAGCTATGTATTCAATGATGGATGGATCCAAGATTTTGTAGCTAGAAGAAATTTGCAAAAAGGGGATGAGATTGGTCTTCATTGGGATCAATACAACCGACACTTCAATTTCTCTGTTCTTCGAGCCTATCAGGATTGATTCACACTAGCTTTATTTTTTGCTTTAAAGGGTTTTGGTTATTCTCTATTCTATTGTGCTGATGTATAAACTCTTAACGTCTTTTTTATTGTGCTTAGTTAATTGATAACTATTTAACTTCCTTTTTTGTTGTGCTTAATTATTATTAAGAAGAAAAAAAATTGAAATTCAACTTTTGTTTGGAAGTTATTTTAATTTCAACTAGTTTTGATTCGCACGAGTCTATTGAATTTTATTTATAAATTATTGTTAAAATATAAGTGACGTCATTCTGTTATTTTTTGTAAAATATATTAAATTAAGTCATTTTTTTATTAAAGTAATTGTCCCGTGTATGATTTTTGTGTAATAAATTATAATTAATAATAAAAAATATTTCCTATTCAATTTTTTTTTATTAAAGCAATTGTCCCGTATATGATTAATTTTTTTTTATTAAAGCAATTGTCCTGTGTATGATTAATTTTTTTTTGTATTAAAGCAATTGTCCCACGTATGATTAATTTTTTTTATTAAAGCAATTATCCCGTGTATGATTAAAGTTTTTTCATTAAAGCAATTGTCTCGTGTATGATTTTTTTTTTAATTAAAGCAATTGTCCCCTGTATGATTAAATTATTTTTATTAAAGCAATTGTCCCGTGTATGATTAATTTTTTTTATTAAAGAAATTGTCTCGTGTATGGTTATTTTTTTTATAAAGCAATTATCCCGTGATTGATTAATTTTTTTTATTAAAGCACTTGTACCGTGTATGATTAATTTTTTTTATTAATGCAATTGTCCCGTGTATTATTAAGTTTCTTTTATTAAAGCAATTGTCTTGTGTATGATTAAATTTTTTTTATTAGAACAATTGTCCCGTGTATGATTTTTTATATATTGGTGATCAACACTTTTTTTTTTTGACAAAATTATTGATCAACACTTTCTTTTTTTTTTGACAAAATTATTGATTAACACATGTCCCTTAATTATTATAATATAGATTCATCAATAATATACTTCTTTTGTATTTTTTTATATAAGAGTAAAGTAAAATAGAGTAGATTTGTTTATAATAAAAGTAGAGTAGAATTTAATATAAAAATATATTAAACTTAAAAGTATAATATTGTTTTACGAAATAGAAGATTTGAAATATTTTTAAGAATTGATGAGGACAAATTAGAATTTTTAGTAGTAATACCTTTTAATATTTTTTATAAAAATCAATTAAAGATTTTTTTTTTGACGCAAATAATCAATTAAAGATAGAACTGTGTAATTGAGTGATAGTGTGGGATGGTTGATGTAATCTTTTACAATAGTATAATTTTATTTATTAATTTTTTTTGTATGAGGTATGATTTTATTTCTATGTAAATAAAATATAGATTTAGACATAATTTAAATAAAATCTAATCAGATTTGAGACCAAAAATATTATAATACACTTATCAAACATTGAACTGTATATATAAATGTAACACCCCGTTTTTCATAAGTCAAAAAGGGCATTATTTTTTTTTTCTTTTTCAACTAACACTCAGAGTGCGCATAATAGTTTTTAAATGAACCGGCATTCAAATATACAAAAGAACTCATTACTAAAAGGTGCTTCGCCAAGCAAAGTGTATTTCCTGAATAATTACAATCCAAGTCTAAGTACCAAACAAGTTAGAAATCCTATGCTAACCAAAAGCACGGTGCACAAAACACACCGGCGCATAGTCTAACTATCCTAGGCTACAGCTCCAACCGCTCACTGGGGCCTGGAACAGCCACCGTCGTCACCACGACCTAACCCATCATCTGGGTGGGATGAGCCCGCAAATGAAAGAAAGGGTCACCACAAAATATATAGTATGTATATATATAACCGGTGCGAAAGATTGTACACATAACAAATTTCCACATACACAAGAGAAAGCTCTTTAACTTACAAGTAATTCCCACCAACGGGTTTATATAAATAAATCACCAATCCTAATGCAGACTTCTACAATGGGTGTGACAACCGATTACTGGTTCGTCATATGCATGATTTTCCGGAATATTAACCTCTCCTCGAAGAGTCGTGGGGTAGGCAAAGCCACACAGAAATATACGTACCCGCACTAAAAATGCCACACAAGGCAGGTGAAGTCACACAGACAAACACCAGGCGAAGTCACACAGACAAACACCAACTCAATATAAATCCAGAGGGATTTGGCGAAGCCACACAGTCAAACGCCCGGTACGTAGGCAAAGTCACACAGACATACACCTAGGCACGCAACTATGAAATGCATGGCATATATTCTCTTTGGCATATACAGGATAGTCACACAAGACAAATTCCTCGCGTAGTCCTATCTGACGCACGCATTCATATATGCTCATGCAAACATTCACATAGCCTAAAGCCTATGCACAAGCATCACAACATACATACATTTTCTCAATCATATGTAAATTGCACACATATTTATAACCACGTTCTCATCAACGAGAATACATAAATACAAACATGCCAAAACACACAGCAATTGCACACACAGCAAAACAAAGCATGTCGTAACCATTTAAAGACAGAAATAAAGTGGAGCCCTTACCTCGACAAGTACTCAACTATCACACGATCGCACAACACTTACTTGCTTCCTAAAACAGGCAAGGTATTCAATCAAAACCATAACCAATCAATCCTTAATGAATTGAACTCTAAAACCCCAAAACCCAAAGGTTCTCTAAGGTAAAATCCACTCTTTCGGATATCATACCAAAATCTATCGTATTGATCAACCCCCATGAGTTATTCGTACTATTTTTAGGACCCAAAACAATTGCCAAAAGTCTTAAATAATTTGAAATGCAAAATGGCCGTTTTCTTGCGTTATAAGTTACATACTTTCCGAGTACCCGAAAAACTCGTTTCCAATCCCAACCACTTCCATAAATTAATAAAAAGGGATTAGAAGTTAAAAACCAAGTTTTTAGAAATCAGAATCCAAAATCTCAACTCCCAGAGCTCGCCCTGGCGAGTGGGTGGCGAGTGAAGGCAGAGAGTACTGGTCTTACTCGCTCTGGAGCTCGCCCTGGCGAGTTGTCAGAACCTGTGACACTCGCCCTGGCGAGTAACCACTCGCTCAGCGAGTTTCAACTGTCATGACAGCAAAAGACAGCAACTCACACCACCTTTTCCTACCCAAGCCTAGTTTGATTCTATTAGTTCCCAACCTCTTTTCAAGGCATAAAAGCAACCCATTTTCATAAGCAAGCAACACATTTCCGAAAGCATGTTGTTTGCTTCGAGTGCAAGTCATTTGATTTTCATTTCCAAAATCAAAACCAAATCCAAGCACAAGTTTTATTACGGGCCTTAACCGTCCGGTAATCATTTTCAAACATGTTTTCAAAGTAAAAAGCGACACCACATGTCACAATAGTTTTAAACCATTTTGACCCCAAAACACTACCCAAAAACACTTAGGAAAATATTTTCATAAACCTCAAAATATTTTTCATCGGATTTTCCAAAACAAAACCATACAACGCATTTCCCTTTCGCCCAAAGGTTCAAAGACAACTTTTCTTTTCAAAACCTTACAACATAACCTCATGTAATTGATCAATACATAAACCAACCAAAACCCTAACTTTTCTCATGAGATTTTTCACCAACTCATGGAAAACAAAACAACCAAGCCTACACATGCTTCTCTAGACCTCATGAACAACATTCATGGAACAAAAACCATGTAAAGTAACATTTTCTAACAAACCCTCATTAGAACATAAACTCAAAAACTCTTAAACTCTATAAGTCTACCAACCTAAGAGATGAGAAGAGAGGGTTACCTTTAGAAAGTGATTCTCTACACTTTTCCTCAAAGCTTCCAAGCTTGAAATGGAGTGAAATGGTGAAGAATGGAAAATCTAGTGAAAGTGTTAAGGAAGTAATGGAGTCTACGTGAAAGAGAGAAAGAATGAGATGATTTGGTGATGTTTTTCTAAGTGACCAAGTGACCAAACCTCCTTACTATGCCATAGCTCTTGCTCACTCATGGCCATTGGATCAGAAACAAAATGCCAAGACAAAACCCTATCCATTGGATCAAAACAAACCAAATCCACTTGAGATAAAACTCAAAACCTCATAGAAACACTCACACGTTCAGCTCTCGCGCGCCGCGACGAACGAAACTCACCAAAACAGAAAACCTACGGAAAGAACGTCTAACGTTTCACATTTCCAAAACTTATCGCCGAATCTTTTTCCGCGACTGTAATTTTCTTCCATACCTTAGAAAATTAATCTCAGGATATATCCTAACTCGCGCAGATATATAAAACTTCCATCCGAAACCTCACTCAAAACAGACGCAATAAGATTTTACAACGACGGGTAAAATCCTACTCGTTTTTCCAAAAACAAGAATAATCCAAAACTCGTTATTCTAAAACCACAAGTAACTTCTTATTCAAGCAACAGGATCACAGAACCAAAGTCTGTACAATTACAGTGCACGAGCACTAAACAGGCTCAATTACAGCAAAAGCTAATAATTACACGATGTTTCATCACATGAACACATCGAAACCCTAATATTCCTTAAACCAACTATACGATGAAATCTTGGGTCTTACAATACTACCCCCCTAAAAGAAGTTTCGTCCTCGAAACTTAGACATCGTCGAACAAACTGGGGTATAATTCTTTCATCTTACTCTCGAGCTCCCAGGTGGTATCTCCTGTAGCTTCGTTCCATATTACCTTTACCAAAGGTATCTCTTTCGTCCTCAGACGTTTCATCTTCCTATCCGCAATCTTGATTGGCGGAACCTCAAATGACAAGTTATCCCTCAACTGGATATCATCTGGTGTGATCACATGTGATGGATCCGGTGTATACTTCCGCAATTGCGACACATGGAACACATCATGAATCAAAGATAGTACCGGTGGCAACGCGATCCGGTATGCTACCTTCCCAATCCGCTCCGTAATCTGATAAGGTCCTATAAACTTTGGAGTCAACTTTTTCGCTTTCAAAGCCCTTCCAACACCAGTTGTTGGAGTAACACGGAGAAATACGTGATCCCCCTCCTCAAACTCTAAAGGCCTCCGACGCCTATCCGCGTAACTCTTTTGTCGATCTTGAGCAACCTTCATCATTGCCCTTATCTTTCGGACCTTGTCCGTCGTCTGTTGTACCATTTCCGGTCCTACTATCATACTCTCCCCATCTTGGTACCAACACAAAGGAGTCTGACATCTCCTCCCATACAAAGCCTCGTATGGTGCCATTCCAATACTCGCGTGGAAACTGTTGTTGTATGTGAATTCTATCAAAGGTAATACATCATCCCAACTTCCACGATCATCCAAAACACATGCTCTCAACAAATCCTCTAAAGACTGATTTGTTCTCTCGGTCTGCCCATCTGTCTGAGGATGGTAGGCGGAACTCAATCTCAATTTCGTCCCCAACGCCTCATGCAAAGTCCTCCAAAAGTGTGAAGTAAACTTTGGGTCTCGATCCGACACTATACTTGACGGAATCCCATGTAACCTCACAATCTCAGCAATGTAAACATCGGTCAACTTTGCCGCTGTATCCGTAGTTCTTACCGGTAGAAAATGAGCGGACTTAGTCAAACGATCCACTATCACCCAAATGGAATCATGCTTCCTCCTGGTCTTAGGTAAACCAGTGATGAAATCCATAGAAATGCTATCCCACTTCCACTCGGGGATATCTAATGACTGCAGCATCCCTGCCGGTCTCTGATGTTCAATCTTCGCCTTCTGAAAAGTCAGACACGACGCCACATACTCAGCCACATCCTTCTTCATACCCGGCCACCAGAAATCATGCCTCAGGTCTTGATACATCTTTGTTGCTCCGGGATGTATACTAAGTTTACTCTTGTGTGCCTCCCCAAGAATGATGTTTCTCAAGTTCATAGCATCGGGTACACACACCCTACCTTGACACCTCAAGATATTGTTTGGTCCCACCTTGAAATCTCGGTTGGTTCCTCGAACAATCAAGGTCCTTTTCTCCATGAGAAGCTTGTCATCTTGACAATTAGCAATATCCTCCAACAAACCGCTTGAGATGGTAATCATACCCAGTCTCATATTCCCTAAAGCAAACTCTACCTCTAGGTGCAAATCACGAAACTCTCTCAACAACTCCTGTTGACTAGCCATTTGTGCCGAACAAACCGACACACTCTTCCTACTCAAAGCATCGGCTACCACATTAGCCTTTCCCGGATGGTATTCCAACGTGAAATCAAAATCTTTCAAAGTTTCCATCCACCTCCGTTGCCTCATATTAAGCTCTTTCTGATCGAACAAATACTTAAGACTTTTATGGTCACTAAACACGACAAAAGTGCAACCATAAAGATGATGTCTCCAAATCTTCAATGCGAAAACAACGGCCGCAAGCTCTAAATCGTGCGTAGGATAATTCTTTTCATGCACTTTCAGTTGCCTTGACGCATAAGCCACTGCTCTCTTGTGTTGCATCAACACACAACCCAAACCTTGATGAGAAGCATCACAATAAACCTCATACGGTTCATCCGACTGTGGTAACATCAAAACTGGTGAAGTCGTCAATCGCTCCTTCAACAACTGAAAACTCAACTCACACTTCTCGGTCCAAGCAAAAGGTTGATCTCTTCGCGTAAGTTGTGTCATCGGTGCCACAATCTTTGCGAATCCTTCTATAAACCTTCGGTAATAACCGGCCAAACCCACAAAACTCCTCACATCAGTCACTGTTTGAGGCTGCTTCCATGAAAGTACCGTATCAATCTTGGCTGGATCCACGGCTATTCCCTCTTTTGATATAACATGGCCAAGGAAATTCACCTCTTCCAACCAAAAATCACACTTTGACGGGTTCGCATACAACTTTCTTTCCCGTAACACTTGCAAAACCATACGAAGATGCTCTTCATGCTCCTCTTCGCTCTTCGAATACACGAGAATATCATCAATGAACACAACCACGAACTTGTCCAAAAACGAATGGAATATCCGATTCATGTAGGCCATGAAGATCGCAGGTGCATTCGTCACTCCAAACGGCATCACCAAGTACTCATAATGCCCATACCGCGTCCTAAACGCCGTTTTCTGAATATCCTCATCTCGTACTCTTATCTGGTGATAACCAGATTTCAAGTCAATCTTTGAAAACACTGAGGCTCCCCTCAACTGATCCATCAAATCATCAATTCGTGGCAATGGATATCGGTTCTTGATAGTCACCTTATTAAGCTTCCGATAATCCACACACAAACGAGACTTACCATCCTTCTTCTTAACCAATAAGACCGGTGCTCCCCAAGGCGACACACTAGGCCTTATGAAACCTTTCTCTAACAAGTCTTCAATCTGACTTTTCAACTCTACCAACTCAGCTGGAGCCATCCGATAAGCTGATTCCGAAATCGGACCCGTACCCGGTTGCAAATCAATAAAGAATTCCACCTCTCTACACGGAGGAAAAGCTGGAATCTCCGATGGAAACACATCTTGGAAATCCTGAACCACTCGAATTTCCTCAATTCGGATCTCTGACGTCACTCCTAAGCTAGCAAGTGAGACTATCTCCGGTTCTCCATTACACATAACCACAGAAAGCCGATTTGCGGACAAGTACCTTCGCACACCTGGCTCGGGAAAGAACACCAATTTCCGAGCACAGTCTAGAATCACATAATGATAAGACAACCAATCCATCCCGAGGATGATCTCGAGAGATAAAAGCGGTAAACAAACCAAATTTACCAGAAAATCCCTATTCTGAATTACTACCAAACAATGCAAACATGCAGTATTCACTACCAAATCCTTAGCAGGAGTCAAAACATTCAAATCAAATGGAAGAACAGAAACATTCAAACTCAAACGATTTGCACATGCCAAAGATATGAATGAGTGGGTTGCCCCCGTGTCAATCAAAGCAGTTAAAGAATTACCTGCGATGTGACAACTCTCGTGGATGGCATTGCTAGCCTGCCCACTCAGTTCAGTGCCCATACAGTAAGCACGTGCCTTTGCCGCAGGTCTGGCACCCTGTGAACCTTATGCCACATTTGCCGACGGCCCAGTCTTCGGGGCTCTGCAATCTCTAGCAAAGTGTCCCGGCTTCTTGCAGTTGTAGCAGGTGTTTCCCACCTTCGGTTGCGTGCACTCATTAGAAAAATGCCCCGCTTCTCCACAGTTGTAGCAAGTCCCCTTACTACCCTCTGATTTTCCCCGGTTTCCCTGATTCACCGATCGGCCCGGTCCTTTACTGTTCTGAGGACGGTTATACGGCTTACTCCCTTGCCTCCCACGGTTCTGACTTTGATTCGGACCACCAGAACGACTTGGTCCCCCAGCACTAAAACCACCCTGCCGGTTCACCCTTTTGTTTCTCATATCCTCAACCTCTTGGCACTTTTCAACCAAGACCTGAAATTGCCGAATACCCAACGGCACAACCGCATCCTGCAACTCGTACCTCAGCCCATCTTGGAATCTACGGCACATATAATCCTCATCTATCCCATCCCTAAAGAAGCGGAAGAAACGGGATAGTGATTCGAACTTCTTGGCATATGCCTCAACATTCATGCCCGCTTGCCTTAGTCTCAAAAACTCTTCCCCATATCTTTCCCTAGCTGTCTCAGGGAAATATTTGGCCAAGAACCTCCTCTTGAAGTTCTCCCAATTCAATTCTTCATAGCCATTCTCCATGATAATACGGGTGTTCCTCCACCAATACTCTGAATCCCCTAGTAGCTGATAGGTAGCTAAGACTACCTTCTCCCCTTCTGGACAATGAATTGCCCCGAATATCCTCTCCACAGATTGGAGCCATAGATCAGCAGTTTCCGGACCTCCCTCCCCGTTAAACTTTGGAGGAGTTTGGTGGTTGAAATTTGAAAGAAGTCTAGATCCAGCCGCAAGTATTTCCCTTTCGCGCTTTTCCAGATCCCTCTGCGCCTTAGCATGGCTCTGAGCAGTCACAGCCGCTGCCATCGTATGCATGGCATAAGCCATCTGGTTTATATCAACATTATCCGTCATAGGTGCTGTAGGTGCCCTTCTTGGAGGCATTCTATTCTGCACAATACCAATTCTGATTAGATTCCTTATCCAAACATTTCTGAGTCTCAACAGAAATCTCATACAACGGTTACTAGCACAAAACCCGACACCGAACAACCACTAGAACTGACACTACTCTAGCTATGTTCTAACCGACTCTGGACTAACGACTCAAGTATACACTTTCCCTTTGAAGATTTAAAGCCGGGCTCTGATACCAAATTGTAACACCCCGTTTTTCATAAGCCAAAAAGGGCATTATTTTTTTTTTTCTTTTTCAACTAACACTCAGAGTGCGCATAATAGTTTTTAAATGAACCGGCATTCAAATATACAAAAGAACTCATTACTAAAAGGTGCTTCGCCAAGCAAAGTGTATTTCCTGAATAATTACAATCCAAGTCTAAGTACCAAACAAGTTAGAAATCCTATGCTAACCAAAAGCACGGTGCACAAAACACACCGGCGCATAGTCTAACTATCCTAGGCTACAGCTCCAACCGCTCACTGGGGCCTGGAACAGCCACCGTCGTCACCACGACCTAACCCATCATCTGGGTGGGATGAGCCCGCAAATGAAAGAAAGGGTCACCACAAAATATATAGTATGTATATATATAACCGGTGCGAAAGATTGTACACATAACAAATTTCCACATACACAAGAGAAAGCTCTTTAACTTACAAGTAATTCCCACCAACGGGTTTATATAAATAAATCACCAATCCTAATGCAGACTTCTACAATGGGTGTGACAACCGATTACTGGTTCGTCATATGCATGATTTTCCGGAATATTAACCTCTCCTCGAAGAGTCGTGGGGTAGGCAAAGCCACACAGAAATATACGTACCCGCACTAAAAATGCCACACAAGGCAGGTGAAGTCACACAGACAAACACCAGGCGAAGTCACACAGACAAACACCAACTCAATATAAATCCAGAGGGATTTGGCGAAGCCACACAGTCAAACGCCCGGTACGTAGGCAAAGTCACACAGACATACACCTAGGCACGCAACTATGAAATGCATGGCATATATTCTCTTTGGCATATACAGGATAGTCACACAAGACAAATTCCTCGCGTAGTCCTATCTGACGCACGCATTCATATATGCTCATGCAAACATTCACATAGCCTAAAGCCTATGCACAAGCATCACAACATACATACATTTTCTCAATCATATGTAAATTGCACACATATTTATAACCACGTTCTCATCAACGAGAATACATAAATACAAACATGCCAAAACACACAGCAATTGCACACACAGCAAAACAAAGCATGTCGTAACCATTTAAAGACAGAAATAAAGTGGAGCCCTTACCTCGACAAGTACTCAACTATCACACGATCGCACAACACTTACTTGCTTCCTAAAACAGGCAAGGTATTCAATCAAAACCATAACCAATCAATCCTTAATGAATTGAACTCTAAAACCCCAAAACCCAAAGGTTCTCTAAGGTAAAATCCACTCTTTCGGATATCATACCAAAATCTATCGTATTGATCAACCCCCATGAGTTATTCGTACTATTTTTAGGACCCAAAACAATTGCCAAAAGTCTTAAATAATTTGAAATGCAAAATGGCCGTTTTCTTGCGTTATAAGTTACATACTTTCCGAGTACCCGAAAAACTCGTTTCCAATCCCAACCACTTCCATAAATTAATAAAAAGGGATTAGAAGTTAAAAACCAAGTTTTTAGAAATCAGAATCCAAAATCTCAACTCCCAGAGCTCGCCCTGGCGAGTGGGTGGCGAGTGAAGGCAGAGAGTACTGGTCTTACTCGCTCTGGAGCTCGCCCTGGCGAGTTGTCAGAACCTGTGACACTCGCCCTGGCGAGTAACCACTCGCTCAGCGAGTTTCAACTGTCATGACAGCAAAAGACAGCAACTCACACCACCTTTTCCTACCCAAGCCTAGTTTGATTCTATTAGTTCCCAACCTCTTTTCAAGGCATAAAAGCAACCCATTTTCATAAGCAAGCAACACATTTCCGAAAGCATGTTGTTTGCTTCGAGTGCAAGTCATTTGATTTTCATTTCCAAAATCAAAACCAAATCCAAGCACAAGTTTTATTACGGGCCTTAACCGTCCGGTAATCATTTTCAAACATGTTTTCAAAGTAAAAAGCGACACCACATGTCACAATAGTTTTAAACCATTTTGACCCCAAAACACTACCCAAAAACACTTAGGAAAATATTTTCATAAACCTCAAAATATTTTTCATCGGATTTTCCAAAACAAAACCATACAACGCATTTCCCTTTCGCCCAAAGGTTCAAAGACAACTTTTCTTTTCAAAACCTTACAACATAACCTCATGTAATTGATCAATACATAAACCAACCAAAACCCTAACTTTTCTCATGAGATTTTTCACCAACTCATGGAAAACAAAACAACCAAGCCTACACATGCTTCTCTAGACCTCATGAACAACATTCATGGAACAAAAACCATGTAAAGTAACATTTTCTAACAAACCCTCATTAGAACATAAACTCAAAAACTCTTAAACTCTATAAGTCTACCAACCTAAGAGATGAGAAGAGAGGGTTACCTTTAGAAAGTGATTCTCTACACTTTTCCTCAAAGCTTCCAAGCTTGAAATGGAGTGAAATGGTGAAGAATGGAAAATCTAGTGAAAGTGTTAAGGAAGTAATGGAGTCTACGTGAAAGAGAGAAAGAATGAGATGATTTGGTGATGTTTTTCTAAGTGACCAAGTGACCAAACCTCCTTACTATGCCATAGCTCTTGCTCACTCATGGCCATTGGATCAGAAACAAAATGCCAAGACAAAACCCTATCCATTGGATCAAACCAAACCAAATCCACTTGAGATAAAACTCAAAACCTCATAGAAACACTCACACGTTCAGCTCTCGCGCGCCGCGACGAACGAAACTCACCAAAACAGAAAACCTACGGAAAGAACGTCTAACGTTTCACATTTCCAAAACTTATCGCCGAATCTTTTTCCGCGACTGTAATTTTCTTCCATACCTTAGAAAATTAATCTCAGGATATATCCTAACTCGCGCAGATATATAAAACTTCCATCCGAAACCTCACTCAAAACAGACGCAATAAGATTTTACAACGACGGGTAAAATCCTACTCGTTTTTCCAAAAACAAGAATAATCCAAAACTCGTTATTCTAAAACCACAAGTAATTTCTTATTCAAGCAACAGGATCACAGAACCAAAGTCTGTACAATTACAGTGCACGAGCACTAAACAGGCTCAATTACAGCAAAAGTTAATAATTACACGATGTTTCATCACATGAACACATCGAAACCCTAATATTCCTTAAACCAACTATACGATGAAATCTTGGGTCTTACAATAAATATATAACACATGCATGTTTGCAAAACACAAGAAAAAGAAGTCAGTCACCGTGGTACATAGCAACAATATAATGTGGGGCTACTCAACAAATTTGATGTTATACGACGATCCATGGAAGATCAAGAAAGTGTTGGAACTTAGTGATGTTAACCGTTTGTGTAGACTGTTGCTAGATAAAAAATTGGTTGAGGATTTGGTGTTGCTTGTATTGGATGCTGCTAATAATGATGCTGATCTTGTGAAAGGAATTCAAGTGAAAATATGGGATATTGATACTAACTCAATGCACTTTCTCAAACTGAAGCAATGGGCTTGTGGAAGCTATGTATTCAACGATGGATGGATCCAAGATTTTGTAGCTAGAAGAAATTTGCAAAAAGGGGATGAGATTGGTCTTCATTGGGATCAATACAACCGACACTTCAATTTCTCTGTTCTTCGGGCCTATCAGGATTGATTCACACTAGCTTTATTTTTTGCTTTAAAGGGTTTTGATTATTCTCTATTCTATTGTGCTGATGTATAAACTCTTAACGTCTTTTTTATTGTGCTTAATTAATTGATAACTATTTAACTTCCTTTTTTGTTGTGCTTAATTATTATTAAGAAGAAAAAAAATTGAAAATCAACTTTTGTTTGGAAGTTATTTTAATTTCAACTAGTTTTGATTCGCACGGGTTTATTGACTTTTATTTATAAATTATTGTTAAAATATAAGTGACGTCATTCTGTTATTTTTTGTAAAATATATTTAATTAAGTAAATTTTTTATTAAAATAATTGTCCCGTGTATGATTTTTGTTTAATAAATTATAATTAAGTAATTTATTCTTTCAATTGAGGTTAAAGTAAGGGGTCAAAATCGCAAATTTGTGATAAAAGCAGGACAAAAGTCTTGGACGAAAGAATAACATCGTCTCTTTTGATATTTGTAACTCGAAAGATTCTTTTGATCATGAGAAGGTCATTCCCAATGTTCTTTCATCCAGGGGGTAATTATTCTGAAAGAGCATATCTTATAGAGTCATTGGAGGGAGACTTTCTTGTAAAAAAATGGACAGAATTTCCCGACGATGACAGGCTACGCACCAGTTAGTGGCACAGAAGGAATTGATGTGTATAAGTTGGAATTGGATCTTCAAAGTGACAAGCTTATACAAATGATAAAAATGGATAGTTTGGGAGACAATGTTTTATTTGTCGGTGATAGTGAGTTCGTCTCCATGCCAGCTTCTTACTTTGCCAATTATCTACAAAAGGATTCAATTTATTATACAGTTGATTTTTATGACGACGTTCCGCATCCTTACCCTAATGGACCATTTGATATGAAAATTTATAATGTAAAAGATGAAACTTTTTTGTGACCATATAAAAACAGAATGTGTTGAAATATTATGCAAGACAAGACAAATTTTTCTGATGTGTCTTGCTGTAAAGAAACACTTTTTGTCTTAATATTATTTGTGATATTTAATTTCCAACAGTGTGCATTCAAATTGTTACTCATATATTTTACTCTAATAAGCACTTCATTAATACACATACTCATTAAATTCATGAATCTCCTTGCTATATTGATGTTCACCACTCAAATCTACTTTATGTTCATAGATTACATTTTTGAAATAGTCACCACAACATTCTTACACTTTGAAGTACATGGTTCACCTTTGTTTGAAAGCCCTAGTACATTTGAATCACAACATTTTGTATAAAGAATATCAATCTTCTTTGTCAAGTAATGATGTTGGAAGAAGAATAGGCTCCATTCTTGATAGAAGCCTTTGTCACATGATAGAGTTGAGAAAATAGAGTAGCTTTTAAACAATTGACCTGTTATTTCGGAACCGTCATTTCTCGTTGTGTCCAAGATTTTCTTTGGTTGGTTTTTTCTTTTTGAATTACTTTGAGCTTCTCGCTATGTTCTTCAATGAGTGTTTCCAAACTTCTTTGCATCTAAATTCAAAAACAAAATAAACACAAGATTGTAAGAATATAAGACTTTAGATTGAGTTGTGATCTCAACCTTAATAACTCTAGCAGCAATTGCATATTACCTCTAGCTGTTGTGAAATACTCTTTCGAACCTCTAGTTGCAATTGTCGCGATTCCTCAATTTGCATATGGCTGCTAGGAAATAGGAAAACAAAGAGTATGTTATATTTTAAAAAACTTGGTAAGATTTATGAATCGAAGTTCCAATAGATGAATCTATGTTACATTTTGAGTTGAAGCTCGGTGACTCTATCTGTTCTATGTCCTTCCTCAGATCTTTCTGAAAGAAAAATTAGATAATTGTGTCACAATATACTGTTTTGCAAAATTTCATAAAGTATGCAATGAGAAAATTAATTTACCTCGCAAAGCTTTATGCACGCGTTCTGAAGATCTACATTTCTGCAAGGCAAATACATAAGAAAGATATATTATTAGAGGCCAAAGACAACAAATGTTTACAAACCTCATTGAAATAGTTCAAATTAAATGGAAATAATTTTACCTGTAAATGACTTTTAACATGAGAAAGTGATAGCGAATTCGATTTCATCATATCTAGTATAGCCTTAGGCTTTGCTTCTGCAATTAAAAAGTGAATTAATTGAATTGTGTAACAATAAGTTATTTTTGCTTTATGTGTAACTAATATTGTTACTTAGTTAATTACTTACTGTCTGGACCACCGAGGTGATCAACGATCATCATGAACGATTCATGAAGTTCCTCGGTCCATCTTATCCTTCTTTTACATGTTAGAGCTTTTCTAGAAGCATTATTGCTAGAAGTTGCACACCCAATTCCATAAAGTTGTGGAGACTGCTTGTGTGACTTTGTAGGTGAGCCCGACTGAAACGAAAAAAGACATACTTAGATTACAATTTACATGTACTAATTAGCAAGTTTTAAATAAAAGTCTGCAACTGCGATTTAGTACACGACATAACACTTTTAGATGCTGTTGTAACTGCAGATAGCACAATTGTGGTTGAGGTCGCATCGACCACATCTGACTGCTATTTTACGCAACAGCAAAGATCGTGACAGGGCCAGCCCGATAAATTACAGAAAGATTAATACTGTGATGCTAACTGCCTAAGCACATTTATGACGCGGCTAATAAGGCCGAAAAGCAGATATTAAATTTCAGCCCTGTTAAAAAGTCCCACATCGGGTATAAGATGAGTTAGGCCCATACTTAATTCTAATAATTTCTAACAAGCCCTATGATTTCATCAACAATAAGAGCATGTTTCAATCACATGATTCAATACAATTTCATATATATAATTGATATAGTATAAAAAATTACAAGCCACATACAAAGAAAACAAGAGTTACCTTACTTCTTTGAAATGAAATTTCAAAGGGCTTTTCATCTATGGAAGCATCATTCTTCATCAATTCATCATGATTTTGAGGAAAATGATTATAAAATGACATATTTCCGGACTGAAAATTACTATATTCTTCTTCAGAAGAATTATGACTATCTGCACTATTAGACAACAAAGATTCTTTAGAAACTGAGTACAAAGAGCTTGTGAAGTTATCACCAGAACCTTGACAATTCAGCAATGGAGGATCTGTTATCTTTGGAAACTGATCAAAACACCAATCTGGAACTTCAATCTGATCCTCATCATAATATTCTCCACCTTGAAAACCAACAGAACTTTTGATTTTAGCTATAGTTACTGCACCAAAACCTTCATAAGGTGTTTCAAGATTACTACTACTAGTCACAATGTTATTGCAGGTTGATTTAATTGGCTCAAAACTCATGACTTGTTCTGATTCAACAACCTTAACTAGGTTGTTAATTCCCATGTAAGATTCCCATTGTGTTCCATACATCCTTGACCAATGTTGATACATGGTTTTTGGTTATGTTACCTTAAAATTATGTGATGTTAATAACTTCATGTATATATATTTAAGGGAAAAAACCAAAAGGGCTTTAACATTAGGTATATATATGTGTATAAAACTTCAAGTTGATGTTATTTATTTTATATATAATGAAAAAAAAGAGAAAGGGTGATGAATAGTAAGGAAAAGTTGAAGATGTATATGGACATAAATGTGTCATTGTACATAGGGAATTTATCAATGTATGAGGACATGATTGTTGTTGATGTACATTTTGATTTATGAAAGGTATATAGTATGCATTGTAGCTTCAGAGAGAAACTAACAGTCACTCAAGTCTCTTAGTTAATAGAAGACAGCCATAAAATGTTAAATCTTGTATTACTCAGCAATAGTCAGCATAGCAATATGCATTACTATATGGGAGTAAATTAACGGATTTGAATATGATTAGTATACTAATTTGGATTAGAGGAATAGATTTGACTCAAGATTGTTTTAACTTTAATTTCAAGAGAGTAAATTAAATTTGAAGTTATTATTAGAACACATATAATATTAATACTCACCGCGCTCTTTTTTATAAAAAACAATTTATTTTTTAAGTTCATCAACTTACTGTTTTTTATAAAAAGAATCGGAAGTAGTATTAATTAATTACGATACATGCTCTTTTGCAGGGCTGTGAATACTTTGGACCGCTTGGGCGGGGCCTATAATAGTCATACCAACCTACATAAAACTATTTGAAAATTGTTTTTTTTCCCTTTATGTTACCTAAGGTCCCCCTTTGTGACCAAAATATCCTTAATAAGGCATTCGTATCATAGAAAACGAAGGAAACGAATTTTGTTACTTAGGATACGAAATTATGTTAAAACATAGTAGGTTTGTCTTGCCGCACATGCGCTAAATGTGCGCACATCTGGCACAAAACACATAATTTCGCCCCGTAGTTACAGAAACACCCATTTTTTGAAATTCTGTCACCTAAGATACGAAATTATGTTAAAACATAGTAGATTTGCCTTGTCACGCACATCTAGGCACAAAAACACAATTTTGTCACCTAGGATATGAAATTGTGGATTTTGTGACCTAGGATATGAAATTATGGATTTTGTCACCTAGAATATGAAATAATGGATTTTGTCACCTAGGAAATGAAATTTTGGTTTACTGCAACTATTGATTTTGTCACCTACACTTGTATTTTACTCTTCTACTTAGTTTTCAATTTCGTATCCTGCGAAATGAAAATATTTAAATTTCGTATCATAGAACCAAACGATCTTGGATCCAAAATAGAGGTATTTTAAGATTTTTTGGGTGTCTGGGAGCATCAAAGGGAGCCTAAATAGCAATTTTTAAACTATTTTGGTTTGGTTCGTCTAGTAAAAAAAAGCTAGGTTCAAACTCTTTAAAAAACTACTTATTATATTAGAGTATTATATTAATGATACAAAAAAAAAATTAGACTAATTAATATCATATAAAATAGACTTTTAAACAAAGTGGGTGGCCGGGTTTGAACCTCGATCACGACGTCCATCCAACCTAGCAATTTTAATATTTTTGTCAGTTAAGTTAGAATTTATAGACAATTAGTAAAACTAGTTTATTATAAGTGTGATACAAACACACACATAAAAATTATAATAATAACTATAAATTCTAAAGTACACTACTCAAATTTTGTTATATATATGTTATGGAATCAAAATTTGTTTTTAATATAATTAAAACTTAAAAGTGTATTCTTGTCTTGAAAACATAGAATCCGTTCTTCAACATTCTTCAAGCTGTCACAACTATATAGCTTTGGCATGCACGTCATTCTTATTACATATTATAAATTGTTGATCCTATCATCCTAAGGAGAGCTCTTAGTTCATCATATTGGATTAATTTAATATATGTATATGCATTTTCAAAAATACAAAACTATTAAATTATTACATACTTTTAATAAACATATTTGTTTAAACATAGTTCAAATACAATACAAACACTACAAGAAATATCGTTTTTCGCAGCGACTTTTTCGCAGCGACATTTAAATTGATGACAAAAACATATATATAGCAACAACTTATTTAAGTTGTTGTTATAAGTTAGTTTTTTTCTCAACAACTACGTTATCGCCGGGAAAAATTACCTATCCTAACAATAATTATTGTTGCCGCTAATCGTATGGTTTTTTGCAACAAACCTTGTAAAGTCGATGGGAAACCAACGATTACTATTTTTTTATGCGTATCTTTTACGAGGTTTTTGTTCCTATATTTATGCGTAGATTTGTTTTAACTTATATTTTTTTATCTTTTGTGTTTTTTATCTTATTTTTATCTTTAGAGCTAAAACTACAATTAAGAGTAGAAGATTTGCAATATTATCATACTTTTTGAGGAAAAATAGATTTTTTAGTAATTGTTGCTTCTATATTTTTTTAGTAGATTATTATTGCCGCTAATAGTATAGTTTTTTTTGCAACAACTTTGTAAAGTCGTTGGGAAACTACACAATTACAATTTTTTTTTGCGTATTTTTTGTAGGGTCCGCCCAACACATTGTGTGGCCTAAAGCAAACATTAAAATAAGGTTTTTTATTTTTTTTAAAATAAAATAAACAATTAATATTACAAAAATAAATAAAAATAATTTTTGGGCAAAAAGCTACTGAATATCTTCAATTATTAAAATAAATTATATTATTTTTAGATAAGTAAACATAATAAAAGAAAATAATTGATAAAAAAATAAGAATAGAAAATAAATTGTATAAAAGTGTAGATGATTTTATTTTTTTGGTACAGGCATAGATGATTTTATTTTTTTGAAGTAGATCTTTTTTTTTTTGTACAAGCGTAGATGATCTTTTTTTATTTAAGTTAAAAAAAATCTACAAAAAGTAGTGTACAATATTATTTTTTTTAGGTAAAATAGAGTACAACATATATTTTTTTTAAACAAGGTTGAGTACAATATAAAAGTATAGTTCACCACAATAAATAAATATAAGGTGAAACTAAGATTTGGTCAAAGTAAGACATAAAAAAATGCCTATTAACATTATGACTTTTGAATAATTATAATATGTATACTTATCTTTTTAATAATCTAATAATTTTTTAAAAAACCATGCAACTCTTGATTTGTATTGTTCTTGTTCAAAGCATGCACTCCAATACCTACTCAAAATTAATAGGTCAACGCCAAACGTGTGCTCTTTTATTTATTTATTTTGAGAAAGAAAAAATAAAATAAAATTCGAACATGTCTCAACACATTAAATAATTGCGTAAAAAAAACACATTAAATAATTTTGACGAGTACTACATTTGTTTCAAATTTTGGTTCAATCCAATTGATATACCAAAAAGCTTAGTTTCAGAAAAAGATGACTATTTTTGTAAATGAATAAAATAAGAAAGCAAAAATCCATAAGAAAAATAATTTGGTTTTAAAAAAATTAAATTTTTTTCTGAGGTCTAAACCGGCCTTGATCTTTTACCGTAGTTTTCGTTCCTATTTTTATGCGTAAATTTCTTTTAACTTAAAATTATTATCTTTTTTTTTATTTCTATTTATACATATATTATTATACTTGATAAGGACGAATTAAGTTTTTTTACGGTAGTTCCGTTTAATAAATTGTTAGTAGATATACTTTAATTGAATTATTTATAGTTTATTGAGAGATATATGCAAACAAGAGAAGTTAAAGGCATGTCCACCCTGGTTAGGAAAGCACAAGTTTCAGCCTGCTCCCGTTCAAGTTCTATTATGCGAAGAGATTAATGGATCGATCCGAAAGCTTAAGGGTTGTTGCACCCTTCTTGTAACACCCCGATTTTTCAAAGACTAAAAAGGGGCATTAATTTATTTTTTTTTCAAAACAAAACAGAGTGCGCATACAAATTATGACGAGCCGGCATTAACCATACAAAAGAACTGAATATATATTAGTACAACCCAAGCATCGGCATAGTACTAATCATACATAAAGGTGCTTCAGAGAAACAAAGTGTGTAACTGAATATTTACAACCCCAAAGACAAAGGGTCTAACAACCACAAAAGTAAATATTCAAAATACAGTCATCCAAAAGAGTCAGATCATATGCCTAATCCAAAAGAGCACGGTGTACAAACCACACCGGCGCACAGCCTAACTTAAGAAGTACAACCCCTCGATCACTGAAATCCCACGAACTCGCCGTCGTCCTCACGACTCACGGTAGCGTGTAAGGGTCCATCGTCTTGGGTGGGAGGAGCCCGCAATATTCATTGTAAGGGTCACCACACGTATACATATACAAAAGAATACACAACAAACTATACATACCAAATACACATATACAAAATACGCATATACCAAAATACGGAAAGCAAATAAACATTTAGCATTTCCTTCTCCACAAGCATTATAATCCAAATGCGCACATAGCCTATCAATGCAGACTCTACAATGATTGTGATCACCCTACCCGGGACTGTTTCACATGCATGAATTCCGGAATTTAACCTCTCCGCAGAGAGTCGTGATCTTCTAATCACTAAAATCAATACAATCACGACGATCTTCTAATTGAAGGATTAGGGTGGATCTTCTAATCAAACCCCGTGATCTTCTAATCACGTATTGTACTCAATAAAATCCCACAGGATTCAAGGTGGATCTTCTAATCGCACCCGGTGGTCTTCTAACCACTACCATGAATGCATGAGCATACGATACAACTTATCTATGCCGATGCATTCAATTACATACCAATCATGCATATGTAATTCTCAACCACATGTCAATACATATATTTCTAACAAAATCATATGTAAGACAACAAACATCATGCACAACGAGATCTTCAATCAAGTACATGCATCAACATTTCATATTATTAATACATATGAAATTCACAACAACATACATATATTTCCAATCATATGTAGTCAACGCACGTATTGTAAACAATTTCTCATCCCGAGAATACAACACACATACATGCCAAGCACTCAAACACACCACAGTACCAAGCATACAAACATATTATACAGATATAAGACGGAAATAAAGGTGCCCTTACCTCGGCTAGCTTCCAACACAAACAACTTACGCTACTCGAGCAATATCCGTCTCTCTCGACGAAATCCTCAATCCGGCTAATCCTCTTAACCTTTTACAACACATAACTTATCTAAGTTAATACCACATTCTAATTGGCCACTTAAATAAGTCCTAACTCGGCTACTAATGGATTCAAGACCTAGGGTTGTTCTCTCACAACTAACTAGGCTCAAGTCATCTTGAAAACAAGTCTTGAAAACATTAACACATTGAAAAGATAGTTTTTCATCGCGAAATGTCTTTTAAATAAATCTCGGCGATTTTAAAACACTTAAAGAGCCAAATCCTTTTTCAAAAAAACTATTGAAAATACAACACTTTAATAAATAGTTTTTCTCGCAATAGCGCTATAACAAATAGTTTTATCCAAAAACGTCGCCAAATAGATTCAAATTATTTTAAAGCTTTTCCAAAAACAAATCACTTTTCAAACAACTTATGCCTCAAACATAAGTTCCAAAATCTTTTAAAACTAATCAAGTTCGAACTAAAACTTTTCTCGTTCGACTTATAACAAAATACTTTTCGCGTGTACGTAACTAAAACGTTTTCTAAATAGTTCACAAACATCAAACTCTTAAAACATAAATCACCGACAAAAGAATGTCCATTTCGATTTGCAAATCGATTTCAAAACATGTTTCTCTTTTCGTAGAAAAATAATCTCTATTATTTTTCTACTACTATACTTCAGTTTCAACAATGGCGATAAAACAATTACAAACTTGAAACGGCCATAACTTGGTCATACTTTGTCCGATCGAGACGAGCCATACGCCAAATTCATCGTCTCGAAAAGGCGGATCAAATTGTTAACTTTCTAGAACACAAAAACAATTTTAAAATGTCCTAAAGGCCCTTATAGATTTCGGCCAGAACCTAAAAATAGCTCCAAGCCACTCTTTTCAAAAATCTAACTTGTTAAAACAAGTATAAAAATACCAATTTCACATAAATCAACTCAATTTGGTTTAATCCCACACTTAACAACTTTTCAAAACTTTACAACTTCACTTGTTTACTTAAAACACAAGTTACTAGTTTTTGTTTTTTATTTCCAAACAAAACCACACTAGTCATTCTTTTGAAACCATGATTCATTGCTTTCCAATAGGACTTACAAAATTTGAAAACCACATGGTCACAACACTAAAGTGCCACGGCCAAGAACCAAACATTAAGGCTAGCTCCCAAAATTTTCCATTTGAAAACCATGACTCAAATCAACTAACTCACATAAATAAAATCATTTCAAAACACAACTCACAAATCATAAGAGTTTTTCCAAAAATATCTTCATGAACACACAAAAATGTTTTAGGGCTTTTCAAAACTAAACCATACATCATGAATCCAAGCTTCTATAACATGTCTTAAAACAATTTAGATTACACAAGAAGAAAAGCCAAGATCCATGTTCTTGATCAATTGGAATTTTTCTCAAAAACTCTAGCTACTAATTCTCATGAATCTTGTAGCATTCACACATGAAATCTATCTCTAATTAGCATGGATAATTACTACCTATCATGGATCTAATAATACTAACAAAGGAAAAATTTAAAATCTCATCCAAACAACAACAAGGCCTCACGGCCAAGGAAAGACAAAGAGGGAGGAAGATTTTTCTTACCACTTTGTTCATGCCAAAAGCTTTACCAAGCTACAAGGATCAATTTCCATTCCAAGCTTTCTTACTAATTCTTTATAAATCTCCCACAAAATTGGATTTTTCTTCCTATGTTTAAGAGTAAAAAAAATATGGAACAAGAGAGGGAGAGGAAACTCACGGAGCAGAAGAAGAGAGAAAGAAAATTGTACAAGTCATGGTCTTTGGTTTCTTAAATAGAAAACTCCATTATTTTCTAGCCATTGGATCAAATAGTAAAGGTTTCTATGACTTAATCCTAGCCATTGATCAAATCTTGGTCACCAAGATTTCCCTCAAAATATCTAGATATTTCTTATGATCTTATCCTCACTTGTTCAGTCCCCGCGTTCGCGCTTAAACGAGTCGAATCTCGCATACTGATAAACTTTATAGAAACATAAAAATTCTATCATAAACTACTTAATTAAAACAATTCACAAAATTTAGAATAAATTTTATTCCGAATAAATTTTCGCTCCATAACTCGGAAAAAATAATGAGATCAAATTCTCATCACAGTCGATATATAAAGTCTCCATTTAAATTTTGACGGAAATCAGAAACTGTAAAATTTTCAAACAGCGGGTATATTTTGTCCGTTTTCTCAAAAACCACTAGAAAACTATTTTCAACATTTCGACGAGACAAAAATATTTCTAAACTCATTTAAAGCTCATAAAACCATTGTGCCATTTTTTGAAATGTTAAACTAACGCGCAGGCACAATCTCAGCAAAAATGCTGTCAAAACAGACAATCAAACAGAAAGCCGATAAAACAAATAGCAGAATATCATTTAATATATCTCAATTCTAATTTCTGCTATTGAAATTCTACGGGTCTTACATTACTACCCACCAAAAAGAAGTTTCGTCCTCGAAACTAAAGGTAAGAATAATAGCTCAACAAGTTATTACTAACACCAACACTGGCACAACCGTGCACCTATCGCAGCCCTCTACAAAGTCGCACGGGTTCAAACTCTAGACACAAAGCTAGACATCACACAATGAGTCACCAATCAAAATTAACTTTACTACAAATGTTCACAAACTCTAGTTTCTCAAAAATCCTAGGTCAACACGACAAAGTTACCAAGGTCACCTTTTCCGCCTCCGCGTCACAGCTAATTTCACTACGTTCACACAAAATGGTGACTGGCTACCCACCAAAACAAAACACCATAATTTCTCTACGCACCACTAAAGCTAGCAAAAACTGGCCAATTCATGTCAACATGATTCCGTCTATTATTAACAAGAGATTAAGGGTGATCAGTTCCTTAATTTGTTAATAGATAGCCGACAATCATGATGGTGGCTTAAACCATCTTTACCTAACTTTAATAATTTTCCCTTCCACTTGTGCTCAAGGTCCTCCGAGCCACAAGGGTCCAACAATTCCTTCAAGGTTTTCTACAAGTTTCCTCGATTACTTACTACCTCAAACACTTTCTACTTCGATCTCGTCGACGAGTCACAATACTCAAAACACAAAACTTAAAATCTCATGCTTCCACTCATGAAACATCTATTGAGTATCATCCAGTAGTAGTACAGTGCCACCACGACAAGTACCACCAAAACCATTTCATTTCAAAAGAAGTTGTCATCCTCGTATAGAACTTCAAAACTTCATCAATATCCATAAGTCCTTACTTTTTCCTTTAATCTCATAATTGTATACTTTCACTTTTAAATCTCGTCCTAATCACAGTCTTAATAATACCATCTCTGTTAGACTACGAGGCTAAACCACTTAAAAGAGGGGTTGAATAAGTGGCTTCTTTAATCAACGGTAATTTTAAAAAATTTATTAATTAAAATAATGCGCGGAAGCACTACCGGATCGGTAGTCTACTTTGCACCTTTTGACCAAAGGAAAGATAGTATCGCCTTGAACGAAATTGGAAAATTACGAAATGATTAATGCGAGATATCCAAATTTAACGCAATTTACAAAAACAGTCCCAAGCAATTTTATATGGTTTGTTTGTCGAATTCAATCACAATCAAGCAAGAATCAATTGAATTTTTGTGAATCAATATGAACACCAAAAATTCAATCGATTAATCAAATTAACGAAATTAACGAAATTAAAGAGAGTGATAAAGAGAGATAAAGAGAGAGACACACGATTTGATTAGGGAGTTCCCCGGATTGCGCGTCGTCCACGCGTTTGTCCGAGTACGTCTCCCCCCAAATAACCAAACGGGTTATTTGAGAGTTTATAGATCAAAAACTTGATGAACAAACAGTGCACAGTTTACAATTGAAATCTATAATCCTATAGCAAGACAAAATGTAAACTAATGCGAATAACCTCGACACCCAACGGAACTTCGCCCTCTGATTCCAACGATTCTCCGTGTGCCAAACCGCACCCGATCGTCCAGCTGAGTCCTTCGTTCCTTGTTGTCGAATCCTTCAAGACCCGCACGTTCTTGAATCACTGGAGAGAAACACTAGAACCTTCAACCCAATTCAACCCGATCACGATTCTGATTCACCGCGAACCGTATCGAACGTTATCACACAAACTTGCAATTTCTATTGAATTGATCCCATACTCAAATCCAATTTTGATTGCAAACTTGATGAAGATGATGAACTTGTGTTGAATAAAACCTTTGATGCAAATTCTCACTCAATTTGTACCCAAAGCGTTTATCTGATCTTTCACACTAGTTTTCTCTCACTTGTTGTTGTTACAAAGATCACACACATTGCTATTTAAAGAGAAAATAGAATGAGCAAATTTAGGCATAATTTTTCATACATGTATCGATACAAATGCTTTGACCAACGTTAAAATTGGAAAAATTGACCTTTGTATCGATACAAACACGGGTGTGTATCGATACAAATATCAGAATCTTGAAATCTTGACTGATATGTATCTGAGCATGCAAGCATGCTTCGAAACATCATGAGTTTTCTGGATTTTGAGAGCAAACAGGTGTGTATCGATACATGCAAGCATGCTTCGATACACAGGAGGTGTTCTGTCTCTGAGAGACCTCTTTTGTATCGATACAGACAATGTATGTATCGATACAAAATGCACAAAATCAAACAGAAGAGATTTCAGGACGTTTGTATCGATACACCAATGTATGTATCGATACAAAATACCTAAAAGTCAGTTTTTCAAGGTTTTAGAAAATAGTTCTTTGTTGTCAAGTCATTTATAATGTTGCCAAAATATGTTCAATCCTATTTTCATGTGTTTTGACAATTATTAAAACATGAGGATGAACTGGTGCACTTACAATCTCAACATCCGATTGATGATTACAACTCCTCAAATTTTTTTTGACGCATGTCAGACTATACCATTTACTTCTCTTGGACTCGCTTTATCCAAAATCTCAAACTTCCAAAAAATCAATATCTTGGGCATCCACATATTTTCCATATTAATACTTAGATCACTCTCGCGTGTCTTAAATAAAAATGTTTCTCCTCGTTGACTGTCACCGTTGGCACGCACAATCTTACATCATATCCTCAAACTATTTTTAAACTTTATTGAGTCTCTTCTCTCTTACCATTAAATTCTATGTTTCTCACAAGAGCTCGTCACCCTATCCATTCTTAACTGTCCCGACATCATATCCTTAGTTTAAATTCCTACATCAAAATATATCTAGAGGCATTTTTCACCTCGACTGACATAAGCCACATCTCCATGTGCTTGTTCTTAACATATCTACCCAACGACTAACTTTTTCACTTCATTCCTTCGTCCAATAATGATACGTTATTCTCCACCTCATCTTGACTTCGGAACTCTTATGTGGAATTCTCCAACATGGTTTTCCTCGTCATAATTTAATCGTTCGAATTCTGACCGTAACTCTTTTTTTTTTTCCAATTTAAAACATTTTCCCTCATTTCTATTCTTTTGTGCTTTTATCCAAAAATGTCAAGCTCCACTTTCATTGACATACACTCCTCACATGGTTCTTAACTCAACCTTAACTCCTCACGAGTACCATCACTGTAGTTCTTCTTATAGTTCCTTTCAACTTTCCAAGTTAACCAATGAGGTTGTCAGCCTCCTCTTGCAAATCATATTACCTTGTCACTTCCTTGCTAACGTACAATGTTAACCCTTCATTTGCGACTATCTTGCCGATGCTAAAACTCTACAAAACTCCAATCAGGTCCTCCTCGACTCTCTAGTAATTTGCAACTTCCAAGTTCAACAACCGCTTAAAGTTTGTTCCCAAACCACCATGACCAATAACTTGTTAAATCCAAACAACATTTTTAATTCGCCGCACACAAACCTATTACTCTCGTTCCACATCAACTTGTTTCCAATCAAGCACACTATTCTCCGTTCGATCAAAATCCTAATCATATCGTCGTAACTATCTAAAGTTATAGTAGTCTCCAATACCAATAACCAACTTCACAAATACGTTCTTGTTATCCATCTTAACACATCACTTAACTAGCGGGATTCTTATTCGTCTCTAACTTCCACTAACGATCATCTATTGTACTCTTCGTAATCGAACGCTCCAATTAATTAATTCCTCAAGTTCCTATTAAGTATCTCTCTATGCATATCTATCTCTAATCTTATCTTCGTCACGTCACTATATTTTACCTTTAAACACACATATCTTACTCATACATCAAACCATGAAACACTTATCTCAAATCTTAATGCTTGGCCTATCAAGACAGCTACCAACGCACAACACTTTGCTATGATTTTATCTTTAGTACGTTCGATATCCAAATCAAACTCTCTAATCTTCAAGAACTCTAAAAACTCGTCGTACCATCCATTTAATCCTAATATACAATAAAATTCCTTCCATCTATCAACTTTCATTGTCTTGGTATTCTTACTAACGGACTCATTTTCTACTCTAACACGACATTCTTAGAAAATATCCAAAAATTCTCGTCCATAACTTGAATTTATTCAAAACTTGCCCACCTCAACTCTTATGGTATCATAACTTCAAGCTGCTACTTAGTCCTTCAACCATCTTGGTCGATCAAAATCGTTAACTTATATGCGCATCCACACAGGATCTCTACTCAATCTTGACTAATCTTTTCAAACTACTCAATAAGTTTACTTTCTCTTATGGTTTACCTGCCAATAATTAATAATTCTAGCTTACACTACTAAAATTCTCAAGGTATTTCCATACTATACACCTCTAGCATCACCTATCAGCGATGTGCAACTCACTTTATAAGGTTGAACTCCCCGTTCTTACCTAAAAATCACTCCAAAAATACCTTTATCCAACAGTCCATCACCTATAGTTTTATCTCATGTCGACATCTATACTTATTATCTCCCGAACTATGTATAGATTGTCACATACAAGTGATTCTTTGTCTCCTACCTTCAATCATTACGAATTCATCCTTACAAATCTTAGTCTCGAATCTAATTCATCTTGCACACTTAAATTAAACCCTTAAGTTATCCACCATTTGCATAAATGTAGTCTAACACCACCAGGTTTCCTCAATCTTGATGTACAATGGTCTTTAATTCCAATTCAAGTCGCCTCAATGATTATCCAATCATCGTAATTAAATCCAACTGACATCTCTGTATGCTCCACCATTCTACAGTGGTTGCATCCTCTTGACAACTGAATGACTTCATCAAGTCTCGTCCGAACTCACCAGAACGGATATCCAGCACCTTCTTCAAAAGGTATCCCAATCTGATCCTTACTTGCAATCCTTTATCAGTCGACGTCCACACGTCCGTACTCAACACCTCCGGGTGACAACGACCCATGCAAATTCAAGTTCATCGAATCTCTTCCAAGAATCCTTTGTGGTTCTCGTTCGCCTCAAGTCCATCCTCCTCAGACCACTCTGTCTAAGGGATTCAGAGACACTTGTCGACTAAATTCGACCAAGGCTCGGGGTTTCACAATTCCACTTACTGAAGCCTCACTCCCTGCATTACTTCGGTAAGACACAAACCAGTGTCTAAGCATATCTCATGCTAGACTCAAAACAACCAACCACATAACCCACAACACAACAAAAACAACCGCTAGAACTAACACAACTCTAGCTCTAATCTAACTGACTTTGGACTGACAACCCTACGACACGCTTTCCCTTTGATGATCTAAAGCCGGGCTCTGATACCACAATGTAACATCCCGATTTTTCAAAGACTAAAAAGGGGCATTAATTATTTTTTTTCAAAACAAAACAGAGTGCGCATACAAATTATGACGAGCCGGCATTAACCATACAAAAGAACTGAATATATATTAGTACAACCCAAGCATCGGCATAGTACTAATCATACATAAAGGTGCTTCAGAGAAACAAAGTGTGTAACTGAATATTTACAACCCCAAAGACAAAGGGTCTAACAACCACAAAAGTAAATATTCAGAATACAGTCATCCAAAAGAGTCAGATCCTATGCCTAATCCAAAAGAGCACGGTGTACAAACCACACCGGCGCACAGCCTAACTTAAGAAGTACAACTCCTCGATCACTGAAATCCCACGAACTCGCTGTCGTCCTCACGACTCACGGCAGCGTGTAAGGGTACATCGTCTTGGGTGGGAGGAGCCCGCAATATTCATTGTAAGGGTCACCACACGTATACATATACAAAAGAATACACAACAAACTATACATACCAAATACACATATACCAAAATACGGAAAGCAAATAAACATTTAGCATTTCCTTCTCCACAAGCATTATAATCCAAATGCGCACATAGCCTATCAATGCAGACTCTACAATGATTGTGATCACCCTACCCGGGACTGTTTCACATGCATGAATTCTGGAATTTAACCTCTCCGCAGAGAGTCGTGATCTTCTAATCACTAAAATCAATACAATCACGACGATCTTCTAATTGAAGGATTAGGGTGGATCTTCTAATCAAACCCCGTGATCTTCTAATCACGTATTGTACTCAATAAAATCCCACAGGATTCAAGGTGGATCTTCTAATCGCACCCGGTGGTCTTCTAACCACTACCATGAATGCATGAGCATACGATACAACTTATCTATGCCGATGCATTCAATTACATACCAATCATGCATATGTAATTCTCAACCACATGTCAATACATATATTTCTAACAAAATCATATGTAAGACAACAAACATCATGCACAACGAGATCTTCAATCAAGTACATGCATCAACATTTCATATTATTAATACATATGAAATTCACAACAACATACATATATTTCCAATCATATGTAGTCAACGCACGTATTGTAAACAATTTCTCATCCCGAGAATACAACACACATACATGCCAAGCACTCAAACACACCACAGTACCAAGCATACAAACATATTATACAGATATAAGACGGAAATAAAGGTGCCCTTACCTCGGCTAGCTTCCAACACAAACAACTTACGCTACTCGAGCAATATCCGTCTCTCTCGACGAAATCCTCAATCCGGCTAATCCTCTTAACCTTTTACAACACATAACTTATCTAAGTTAATACCACATTCTAATTGGCCACTTAAATAAGTCCTAACTCGGCTACTAATGGATTCAAGACCTAGGGTTGTTCTCTCACAACTAACTAGGCTCAAGTCATCTTGAAAACAAGTCTTGAAAACATTAACACATTGAAAAGATAGTTTTTCATCGCGAAATGTCTTTTAAATAAATCTCGGCGATTTTAAAACACTTAAAGAGCCAAATCCTTTTTCAAAAAAACTATTGAAAATACAACACTTTAATAAATAGTTTTTCTCGCAATAGCGCTATAACAAATAGTTTTATCCAAAAACGTCGCCAAATAGATTCAAATTATTTTAAAGCTTTTCCAAAAACAAATCACTTTTCAAACAACTTATGCCTCAAACATAAGTTCCAAAATCTTTTAAAACTAATCAAGTTCGAACTAAAACTTTTCTCGTTCGACTTATAACAAAATACTTTTCGCGTGTACGTAACTAAAACGTTTTCTAAATAGTTCACAAACATCAAACTCTTAAAACATAAATCACCGACAAAAGAATGTCCATTTCGATTTGCAAATCGATTTCAAAACATGTTTCTCTTTTCGTAGAAAAATAATCTCTATTATTTTTCTACTACTATACTTCAGTTTCAACAATGGCGATAAAACAATTACAAACTTGAAACGGCCATAACTTGGTCATACTTTGTCCGATCGAGACGAGCCATACGCCAAATTCATCGTCTCGAAAAGGCGGATCAAATTGTTAACTTTCTAGAACACAAAAACAATTTTAAAATGTCCTAAAGGCCCTTATAGATTTCGGCCAGAACCTAAAAATAGCTCCAAGCCACTCTTTTCAAAAATCTAACTTGTTAAAACAAGTATAAAAATACCAATTTCACATAAATCAACTCAATTTGGTTTAATCCCACACTTAACAACTTTTCAAAACTTTACAACTTCACTTGTTTACTTAAAACACAAGTTACTAGTTTTTGTTTTTTATTTCCAAACAAAACCACACTAGTCATTCTTTTGAAACCATGATTCATTGCTTTCCAATAGGACTTACAAAATTTGAAAACCACATGGTCACAACACTAAAGTGCCACGGCCAAGAACCAAACATTAAGGCTAGCTCCCAAAATTTTCCATTTGAAAACCATGACTCAAATCAACTAACTCACATAAATAAAATCATTTCAAAACACAACTCACAAATCATAAGAGTTTTTCCAAAAATATCTTCATGAACACACAAAAATGTTTTAGGGCTTTTCAAAACTAAACCATACATCATGAATCCAAGCTTCTATAACATGTCTTAAAACAATTTAGATTACACAAGAAGAAAAGCCAAGATCCATGTTCTTGATCAATTGGAATTTTTCTCAAAAACTCTAGCTACTAATTCTCATGAATCTTGTAGCATTCACACATGAAATCTATCTCTAATTAGCATGGATAATTACTACCTATCATGGATCTAATAATACTAACAAAGGAAAAATTTAAAATCTCATCCAAACAACAACAAGGCCTCACGGCCAAGGAAAGACAAAGAGGGAGGAAGATTTTTCTTACCACTTTGTTCATGCCAAAAGCTTTACCAAGCTACAAGGATCAATTTCCATTCCAAGCTTTCTTACTAATTCTTTATAAATCTCCCACAAAATTGGATTTTTCTTCCTATGTTTAAGAGTAAAAAAAATATGGAACAAGAGAGGGAGAGGAAACTCACGGAGCAGAAGAAGAGAGAAAGAAAATTGTACAAGTCATGGTCTTTGGTTTCTTAAATAGAAAACTCCATTATTTTCTAGCCATTGGATCAAATAGTAAAGGTTTCTATGACTTAATCCTAGCCATTGATCAAATCTTGGTCACCAAGATTTCCCTCAAAATATCTAGATATTTCTTATGATCTTATCCTCACTTGTTCAGTCCCCGCGTTCGCGCTTAAACGAGTCGAATCTCGCATACTGATAAACTTTATAGAAACATTAAAATTCTATCATAAACTACTTAATTAAAACAATTCACAAAATTTCGAATAAATTTTATTCCGAATAAATTTTCGCTCCATAACTCGGAAAAATATAATGAGATCAAATTCTCATCACAGTCGATATATAAAGTCTCCATTTAAATTTTGACGGAAATCAGAAACTGTAAAATTTTCAAACAGCGAGTATATTTTGTCCGTTTTCTCAAAAACCACTAGAAAACTATTTTCAACATTTCGACGAGACAAAAATATTTCTAAACTCATTTAAAGCTCATAAAACCATTGTGCCATTTTTTGAAATGTTAAACTAACGCGCAGGCACAATCTCAGCAAAAATGCTGTCAAAACAGACAATCAAACAGAAAGCCGATAAAACAAATAGCAGAATATCATTTAATATATCTCAATTCTAATTTCTGCTATTGAAATTCTACGGGTCTTACACTTCTAAAGGATCGGTATAAAAGCATTGAGAAGAGAGGGTTGATTGTTCCATAACCGTAGTCATCTTTGTTGTTGGTTTCCCTAAAGTCCCTCCATTGATATGTGGCAAGAAGACATGTACATGGATGAAAGACTGTAAGTCTGTAAAAGCTTTTTGAAACGAAAATTTTGTTTGTCTTGTTTTGTCTCAATCTTTTAAGATTTTTTTAGTTGTTTTAGATCCCTTTTGCTTTAAGTTCAATAGCTAGAGGATTGATTCAAGATCGTCACGTTTCCTCTTAGGTCAATGTTTCTTTGTAAGTTTAATCTATGTTCACAAACTTTATCCCTTATCTCTTCCACTTGTTATTTCTCAATTCTCAATTTTTTATATAGTCAATTTATTTTTTATTTTTTTTTTGACTCAAAACAAACGATATTCATTCATTCAAATTGTTGGAGTACATTGATGCAATACAAATTCAAAATCGCTAAAAACAAAAGGGATAAATCTGCGAACAAACTCACAGTATCCGTGTTAATAGCATAAAATGACAAATTACATAAATCTGCGAATATGACTATATTGAAGTGTCTGGAGTATCCATGCCTCCAGATCTGTAAAGTTGATGACACCAAAGTCGACATTGATTGAATCTGCACTAGATCAAAGCTAATCCTTCAACCTGAAACAATATTGAACACCGTATAAAACAGAAAAATAAAATACACCGCACGAAGACGGGACAACAAAAGACACCGAAGACGGGAAATCAAAACAAAGAAATATGTGAAAATCACACTTATTTATTAAAACAAGAAAGAAAAACAATTTGGAGGGGTGATTTAAGGTCAAAATATTGACCTTAAATCACCCCTCTTTGATAAACTAAGAAGATGAAAAAAAGAGGTGACGGCTAGGGTTAGAGGAGAAGGAGAAAAGTATATAGTCAATTTATTATTATTTTTCTTTCTTTAATGTCTAATAGTCAAGGTTTTAATTAAATCACAATTCTTGTTGTGCAGCAGAGTGAGAGAATGAGGTAAAATTGTAGAAGGAAGACAAATCTAAAAGAATGCATTTGATTCACTAAACAAGTGAGAGATATTCCAATTGTTCAACGGTAGTAGTATTATACAATGCATTACAAAAGGAAGGAAAAAGATTTTTATTGTTCACCGAATGAATGGTTTACTAGAGTTACAAACGATTATTAAAATTTGAGTTGAATGAATAGCATGTATCACTTTTTTATAGGAGAACAAGACAATTGTATTTAGGGTAATATATATAAGTTTTATCCTTTAATTATATTGTTTGTAGATACTTTAATTGAATTATTTATAGTTTGTTGAAAAATAAATATGCAAAATAGAAAGAATAAGATAAGAAGAAACAAAACTCAGTTAAAAAATTTAAATTTAGACAATTTAAATTAAGTGATTGATACTAAATTTTTATAAAAAATAACAAAAATATATAATTACATTTATAGTTGGAAAGTCTAATTTATTACAACAATTTTATTGTTGAGATATTAAAGATATAACAATAATTTAGATCGTTCACAAAAATAACTTTTTCGCTGCGAAAAGTATATTTTTTGCCAGCGATAATAATTGTTGTTGCAAAAAACACCAGCTATGCCAGCGACAATAATATTTGTTGCAAAAAAACACTAGTTGTGTCAGCGACAATAATTGTTGTTGCCAAATAACACTGGTTATGCTAGCGACATTAATTGTTGCTAAAAACATTAGTTATGTCAGCGACATTAATTGTTGCTGCAAAACACTAGTTATGGCAGCGACATGCAGCAATAATTTTTTCGCTGCAAAAAACACTTTTTGCAGCAACTTTGCGTTTTTTGCAGCGACATTTGTCGCTGCCAAAAACGATATTTCTTGTAGTGAAAAATGTCAACAAAGATATGAATTTTAGCACAGAATTAAAAAAAATTATATAGTAAATAAAATGTGAAAGGATCCAATGATTAGGGGCACCAAATTTTTTTACAGCATACAAAATAGTCAAAGTTTTTTAGGGTTCAATTTTTTTCTTAAACTCTATGTCCAAAATTCAAAACTTATAAATTGTTGGGCATACTTGAATATATAAGAGTAGAAAGAAAAAAAAAAAAAAAAGTTTTCTAAAAATCTGCGTTACTCTTGTTCCTCCTTGGTTCCTTTTTATTTATGTCATTTATAAGTATGTGAAGAACAAAAAAAATTGTGGTGATGAGTTACCATAAGAATATTTATTCAAAAGTGACAAACATCACTAAATTTATTATTTATTCATTTATTTATTTATTAAATAAAGTGACAAACGCAATCTAAATTTTACACATAAAATTGTGAGGTTTCAAGTTCAAATTAAATAAATAATCTAAAAATGAACTAATTGTTACCGATTTAGTCTACAATGTTCAACTGACTCAATTAAGTTTCTTCTATAGTAAGCAATACATTATAATCTAAAAATTTACAAATTACATTCCTCAGCCAATAATTTCTGAGATTCCAATATGGTTTCAAATTTGGAATCATTTACACGTTCAATTCTATTCTAATAACTTAAGCATGGAACAAATAAAGTCCACGTGTCACTCAAAGTCTACCCTCTCCACCAACCACAACAAGGAGGTTGAGAGAAAGAATCTTGTCCAACACATCACAAACTATAGAATAATTATAATTTAGTACTCATTTGGTTATTTATTTATGTTTCATTTGCTCTACTTGATAGTAATGGTTACCAATGGGATTAGAAAGAGTGTAGATCCCAAATACATGCATGTTGTACTACATATGTAGCTCCAAAAAGAAATGCCAAATAAGGACGGTCTGAAGGTGGAAAAACACAAGAAGGGGGGGGTTGAATTGTGTTTTAAAAATTAAAACTTTTTGCCTAATAGCGACTAAGTATGCAGCGGATAAAAACACAAATTAACGAGAGGATGCTGAGAGAGAGAAAGAAAGACACAGAGTTTATCCTGGTTCCCCTCACAAATCGAGAGTACTCCAGTCCCCTTGTTACTAACAAGAGATTTTCACTATAATCTACTAAAGATTACAAATTGCTCAAGCACACTTGCAAGAGACTTCTCAGGTGCTCAAGTTTCACTAAACAAGAGACTTCTCAAATGCTCAAGTTAAACTTAACAAGAGACTTCTCAAACAAACTTAAGAATAAGAATGAATGTTAAGGAACACTTGATATACTATCAGAGGTGTTTACAAAATACAACTCAATTTGTTCTAAGACTTAGAATGACAGATTTAAAATATGATGTCAGAATGCTTCTTAGTCTTTGAACGCAGTAAAAGAACAGTAGTAGAAAACAGTAGTCATTTCTTCCATTTGAGTCTTCTATTTATACTTGGAGGAAGATGATGACCGTTGCAGAGAGAGAGGTGCCAGCTGGAATTTACTCGTACAATTGATAGCTGTATATTGCCTTCTTTGGTAAGGAATTCCAATTCCACTACCTAGCTATTCAATTTATCACTCCTCCATTTTGAGTAATAATAGTACGATAGTACAATCCTCAAATGCGCTCCACTTATGGATAAGGTTAACGTTGTACCAACGAATATTCCTTCCTGTGGATGTGACAGAGCCTTGAAGTGGATTGTTCTTCAATCATTGGTTCTATATAGGTCAGCTCTTGAGTGACGTAAATTCCTTTTGCTTCTGATGCTGTTGCCATAGCTTCTTGAGGTCTTTTAGCTTCTGAGACCTTCAGAGCCTTGTTTTATCCTCAGAGTCACTTTCTTCAGCATTCAAAATTTAAGCTTCTGACGAACAGTGTCGTGCTTTCAGAGCTTGTTTTGACTGGCTTCTCTGCTACTATTCATAGTGCTTCTGAATGAATTTTGACTTATAATTCTGCACACTAGAATAATCATTAGTAATACCAATTGCAATTTTAATACTTTGTTATCATCAAAACTACTTAAAGCATTAGAGGTTCAAGTCAGACCCACTTTGTTCCAACAATCTCCCCCTTTTTGATGATGACAAACCAAAGCATTAAAATTCAATTGTTGTTGATTTAATTTAATTATGATGACTTCAGGTTTCAAAGGTTTGCAATCTCCCCCTGAGTCTGATAATCCATAAGGGTAGGTTTGTAAGCTCCCCCTAAGTTTTATCCATAATTAATTAAAACAGTTTAAGAGTTGATTTATTAACTTAAAATAAATTTTCATATTTAACTCTCAGAAGCATAGTTTTGCAAGCTTTGCTTCTTAGAGTTTGATAATGCTCAGAAGCGGTTTGCAAGCTCTTCTGACATTGTCTATGAATTTTATTTTATGTTCTTAAATTTTCTCCCCTTTCAATAATCGTACAGAATGAGAAAGAATCATAAGAGATAAATATTGATTCATAATGTATTTAACATAACAGTTTCAGATTGAGCAGTATATGAATGAATCAACATTAATTTTAACGCTACTCTTACTCCCCCTTTTGGCATCAGTCAAAAAGACACAGAAAACCAAGCAGTCAAATGCGTCATAACAAGGCAGTCAAGTCAAAAAGTGATGACAACTGAATTCATTTAATGAATTGTGTTGAAAACCGTCCTGACAAGAGAGCTTGATGACACTATAAAAAGGGATGATTCCTCTCATTTTACTCATCCAGAGTAATCAAGTAACATCAAAAGAAAAACATACAATGGAAAGGCAGGTTACCAAGGATGCTTCAGGCTCAAAAAAGGAGAGCAAGAAGGGAGCAGAGCCCTGGCGCTGCGAAGAAAACAGGCTACGATATGAGAGAAACAAGGAAGAACTTATTTTAACAGAGTCAGAGGAGGAAGAATTGGGCTCTGATCTGGAAGAGTTCTTATGGACATATGAAGATAATCTAGCAGATTATCCAGCTGAGGTTCAGAAGCTTGCTGATGAAGCACTATCTCTTCTCAAAGAGAAACTGAAGAGTATAGAATCAGAGGCTTCTAAATCTAAGCCTTAGGCTAGATGCAATCATATGTAATAAAGAATCCTTCTATTAATAATAAAAGTTGTTCATCTACCTATCTCTCTCTCTTTTAAGCTTGCTTTCTTTTTATATACTACATAAGTATTGTCAGAACACCAGTTACCAGACACGCCTCATTCAGTATTGGTGCCCCGTTGTTAAACAGGCTTTAATACTAAGAAGCTATTTCATGAGTAAACAGGAGTACTGATGAGAGGGACTCTTAGGTTTTGAAAATCCTAGGCTTATTAGTTTAAATACTAAGATGCTCTTCAGCATCTTTCACTAGAGTCAGAATTCTCAAGAGTACCAGACAATATTATGGTATATAGAAAAGTTAAATTTTGAAAAACAAATATAAAACAAACATATAAGCAAATAATAAACACACAAATATGGATAATATAGATATGAATTAAAAAATATCCAAAAATTACACAAGAACTAATAACAAATAAGTGCTCAGATATAAGGGTTAAGGTTTGGGTTGCTGTTGGGTGAGCTTCAGAAGAAGTTCCATCATTGCATCTATCTTCTTGTTTGTAGCTTCACCAGATCTGTTCATGTCTTCTCTTATATCGGCCCTGAACTCATCCATTTCATTTCTTAGTTCCTCTCTTATGTCATGCTTGATTACATCCAGAGCTTCTTGCATAACAGAGGGTATAGCAGATGAAGAAGAGCCTTGGACAAGTACTGGTGGAGATCTAGGAGGAGATGAAGCAACAATGGGAGTTTTTCCTTTATCAGAATCTGGTTTACTAAGGTTCTGATCATTCATAATAGTATCTTCTGCAGCTCTTTGATTCTCAAAAATCTTATTAGTCTCAATGGTAGCAATGTGAACAGCTCTATCAACCAATAAGTTTAAGGCTTCTTGTTCAGCAAGCCTCTGACGTTCCATTTCAGCAGCTATCCTAGCCTGCTCTTCATCAAAAGATCTTCTCATACTTTCATCAACAGCAGCTAAAAAGGCTAACCTCTGACATTCTTCTTCATGGTTGAAGAATGTGAGCCTTGGAGCACATGTCCTCTCAGCAATCTCAAATAGTTCACGTACAGTGTTTGCTCCTCTACCCTTAATCTTATCCTTCAGATGAGTACTGAGAATTCTTAAGGATTTACCAAACAAGTACTCTAATTCCCTGACCTCAGCATCCATATCAGAGGGGAAGATAAGAGCTTCTTCCTCTCTTTGTTTGAACCTCTTAAGTCTAATACCTATAGCATTATTTAGCAGCTCAAGGTTTGGTTCAGAGTCAGAATTGAAAAAGGATAAGGATGGGTCAAAGGGAATGGTTGGTTCAGGTTCCTTTCTTTTGAGTTCAATAATTTTGATTTTGCTGAGATTTGGAGGTATGATATCATCATCAAGATTGATGGAATCCTTGAATATTTGATGTTCAGCTTTAGTTAGGTGTTGGTAAAGCTCAAGAACCTCTTCTAAAACTAGAGGTCTGTTGAGTGGATCAGGGACAGGTTGTGGTGATAGATGTTGTTGTTCAGTCATGACATTGATTGGTGATGAGTGAGGTGATTTTTGTTGTTCTTCAGAATGAGCAATTGGCTCATTCTGAACAGGGGTGAAAGTAGGTGGATTTACTCGTGAGATGTGGTCAAGTGAGGGAGGGGGTGTGTGAATGACCTGTGTGTTTTGTGTTTTATGGACGGGTGGATCATTTGTGAGATTCATGGATGGAAATTGATTTGGTGAATTTGGATTTGAGTTGGTAAATGCAACACCACACATGTGTTGTTCAAGATGTTCTATGACAGAACCTTGATTTGTGGATTGATGGAGAATGGTGGTGTCTACATTAATAGTAGGTTCTTCATCAGAAGAAAGATGAATGGGCTTTATGGTGATCTTCTTTGTGGTTTTCTTGAAAGAGGTTCTCTTTGGTGTAAGAGTTTTCTTTTGTTTTGGGTTGTATTCTCTGATGAGTGTAGCAATTAACTCATCCGAGGCAGTGCTGGTATCTGATGAAGATGATGATGATATAGCTTTATGATCAGGTAAGACTACACTAATAGGTACAGTGAAGTCTATGGGTTGAGGTTGATTTGTAGATGATGGAGGTTGAGAAATAGATGGTTTAGCAATAGAGGGTTGAGGTTCAGAACCAATAACCTGAGCTACAGGAATGCTAGAAGTATTAGATTCAGAGATCTTACCTTTTGGTTTAGAAGCTCTGGTCTTTAGTCTCTTTGCAGGTTTAGCAGGGTTCTGATCTTCCTCAGAAGCTGAAGGCCTATCATGCCTTTTCTTTGTCCGCTTTTCCTTCTGAACAGCTTCAGTCATCATATTTTCAGCACCTTCCTCAATCTCATCAGCACTAGCATGTCCTTGATCATCAGAGCCTTCATCAATCATTTCTTGCTCAGTAGTTCTTGGCTTTCTTCTGCTCCTTGTAATATCTCTTGGTCCCTTGAAGATATCCCAATTAGGAACACTTACAACCATTTTCCTGGGCACACTGACCCCAGTTTCTCTTCTTACTGATTCAAGAAAGTTTTTGATGACCTCATCATTATCATGTTCTGATATGGTGGGAAACCCATCACACCAGAAGTACTTTTCGTACACTTGCTGCAGAGGTGTTTTCACTTGAATGATTTCTTCCTTGGTTTTTCTCTTCATGTTGACCAGAACTGATGCATCATACTTAGCAGTTTGGAAAACTCTAAGTTTTTCTTTGGCACTCACAATGTCTGTGAGTTTGGTTTGCCTTATCAGTTCTGAGATTAACCTAGGGTGATGAATGACTGATGGTATTTTGGTTCTACCCTCATTGATGGTAAGACACATGTGATCAAAAAGAATCTTAGCCAAATTAACTTTTACCCTCTTGTATAAGAACCAGATGAGATGTTTGTGTGGAATGGAGATGGTATCCAATCCACCTTTTCTGGTGAAGATAGTGGACAAACACATTCTGAAAGCAAATTCAAATGTGTTCTTCATGTGCATTACTTTTCCAAAATCCTTTTGTGTGCAACCAGATTTAAAGAGGTCCTGATGAATTGAATCCAAATGCTTGCTTCTCTTATCATACACTTCTATATCTTCTCCTTTGTTGTCTAAACCCAGAATCTTAGCAATGTGTGCCTGAGTTATCACAACATTGATTCCCAAAATATTTGACCTAATTTCCCTTTCTCTATAAGGTTTAAGACCAAGTTCCTTTCTTGTTTTCCCTCGTAATTCCTGGTTCTTCTCAACCATATCCTTGTATTCTTTATCAGCACTTGCTCTATCGTACACTTTAGCCTTCTGCCAGAAATACTTCACTATGTCGTAGTATACGAAGCCATTAAGCATCTCAAAGTAATTTTGCCATTGTTGGTTGTAGAACAAGTATTGAATGTCAATCCCATTCGCTTTCAAACTTTCAAAATCCACGAACTTCTCAGTGAAGAAATCATAAGCATCTGGTCCAGCGTCAGTTTGATGATGTTCGTAGACTAGGTTATCTTTTGAATTGAGATCGATGATGGGTGATAACGTAGGGTTAAAGGGTTCTTGAACGATTTCGTTTGATGAACGAGCAGCCATTGTTTCAGACAAATGAGAAGATGAAGATTGGGAATTTTCTGTAAAGCCTAGGGTTGTGTAGGTAGTGATTTTGTGTAAAAAGTTGTGCAAGTGAGTGAAGTGACTTATAAATAGTAACTAGCACACATACACAGAGAAAGTAAACATTGGGAGGGAGCGCGAGCAGTTTTTAAAAAATTAAATAATATACTTAACTGCCATAATCATCATTAACTGTTCTCTGCCCGTCAGGATCTAGACACGTGTTGAAAAAGTTTAAACAAAGCTGACGCGTGTATAGACAACTGTTGTACACTTACACGTACTGAACGTTTCATTTCTAAAAAGGTTCAGAGCCTCACTCATTTGTATCTGACACCTCATCAGAACCTGTTACTCTTCAGAGCCTAAATTATTCAGAGCTTCCCAAGGGATACTCTAAATTATAAGAGGTTCTGATAAAGCTTCAGATGCTAATTTTATTCTACTCCTCAGAGCTAATTTTCTTCAGAGATATAGTGCATGTTCAAATTCTTTTTGATAAAATCAAATCTTTCAATAGCTAAAGGTTTAGTAAATATGTCAGCCCATTGATGTTCAGTATCAATGAATTGAATATCTATTGTACCTTTCTGAACATGATCCCTTATAAAATGATGTTTTATTTCAATATGTTTAGCTCTTGAGTGTAGAATAGGGTTCTTAGACAAATGAATAGCAGCAGTATTGTCACAATATAGTGGAATACTCCTTTCAGCTATGTTATAATCTTCCAACTGATATTTCATCCAGAGAAGCTGTGTGCAGCATTTAGCAGCTGAGATGTATTCTGCTTCTGCTGTAGACAAAGCAATAGTTGTTTGTCTCTTACTGGCCCAAGATATGAGATTCTCACCAATGAATTGGCAATTTCCACTAGTGGATTTCCTCTCAATCTTATCACCAGCATAGTCAGCATCACAGAATCCAACTAGCTTACTATCTCGATACAGCTTCTGATCTACTTTGCTTCCTATCTCTTCTTTGCTTAAGCTGCTGGTAGGATGCATGGGTGTAGACATTATCTTGCAGTCATCAAGGTTGAACTTCTTCAGAAGCTCTTTTGTATACTTGCTTTGATGAATGTAAGTGCCATCTTTTCCTTGATTAATTTGGATTCCAAGGAAGAACTTCAATTCACCCATCATACTCATTTCAAATTCATCCTGCATAAGCTTAGAGAAATTCTTGCAAAGAGAGGCATTAGTTGAACCAAAAATTATATCATCTACATAAATTTGAATGATTAAGATATCTTTCTTAGATATCTTTCTGAATAATGTATTGTCAATTTGACCTTTTTGAAAACCATTTTCTAAAAGGAAATTACTCAGTCTTTCATACCAAGCTCTTGGAGCTTGTTTGAGACCATAGAGTGATTTCTTAAGTTTATAAACATAATTAGGATTTTTCAAATCCTCAAAACCTGGGGGTTGTTTGACATATACTTCTTCAGAAATAACACCATTAAGAAAGGCGCTCTTAACATCCATTTGGTACAATGTGATTCCATTGTTAACAGCATATGAAAGAAGTAACCTGATTGCTTCCAGTCTTGCTACTGGAGCAAATGTTTCAGTGAAGTCTATACCTTCTTGCTGACTGTAGCCTTGTGCTACCAGTCTAGCTTTATTTCTTACCACTTCACCTTGTTCATTCATCTTGTTCCTAAATACCCACTTAGTTCCAATGATGTTCTTATGTGCTGGTCTTGGCACTAAGTCCCATACATCATTTCTTTGAAACTGATTGAGCTCATCCTGCATAGCTACAATCCATCCATCGTCCGTAAGTGCTTCATCAACATTCTTTGGTTCTATCATTGAGATTAGTCCCAGAAGAGAATCAAGTTGTTGATAGTCTGATCTTGTCTTTCTTGGACTTTCTTTGTTTCCAAGAATTAAGTCTTCTGGATGTGATGATCTATATTTGAACTTCCTTCTTGGAGCTTCATCAACATCAGCACTTGGTTGAGTGTCTTCTTCTGAAGTGTCATCATGTTCTTGTGATGCTTCTAATTGAGATGCTTCTTCAGCATTTTCTTCCAATACAGCTTCTGAAGCTTCAACTGCTTCTGATGCTTTTTCAGGTTCTGAATCGATGTATTGGTATGGAACACCTGCATAACTATTATCTTGCTCTGACATTTTACTGTCAGGCTCTTTATCATCAAATCTAACATGTATAGATTCTTCCACTGTGTTGGTTTCAGAATTATACACTCTGTATGCCTTTGAGCGTTCAGAGTAACCTATAAAGATTCCCTTACAAGCTTTGGCATCAAATTTTCTTTTGTAGGCCTTGTTGTTTAGAATGTAACATGTACATCCAAACTGATGAAAGTAAGAGATGTTGGGCTTTCTTCCTTTGAAGAGTTCATATGTTGTTAGATTCAATAGAGGTCTTATATAGATCCTATTTTGAATATAACAAGCTGTGTTTACAGCTTCTGCCCAGAAGTGCTTAGCAAGTTTTGTCTCATGCATCATGGTTCTTGCCATTTCTTGTAAAGACCTGTTCTTTCTCTCTACAACACCATTTTGTTGTGGTGTTCTAGGAGCAGAGAACTCATGAACAATGCCATGATCTTCACAAAAAGTTGCAAATGGTTCATTTTCAAATTCACCACCATGATCACTTCTAACTTTTAAGATTTTGAGACCTTTCTCATTTTGCACTTGAGTACAGAAGATGCTGAACACATCATATGCATCATCTTTCACTCTTAGAAACTTCACCCAAGTCCATCTACTGTAATCATCAACAATGACTAATCCATATTTCTTCCCATTGATTGAGGCAGTACTTACTGGACCAAACAAATCAATGTGAAGTAGTTCTAAGGGTCTTGAGGTAGAGACAATGTTTTTAGGTTTAAAAGAAGTTTTTGAAATTTTGCCAATCTGACAAGGACCACACAGAGCATCTGAATGATATTTAAGATTTGGCAGGCCTTTAACCAACTTTAGTTTGCTAAGCTTAGAGATTAATCTCCAGTTAGCATGACCTAAGCGTTGGTGCCAGACCCACTTTTCATCATTCAGAGATAGAAGACAAACTATCTTCTGCTCAGTGAGTTCTGACAGATTCACTTTATAAACATTACCTCTTCTTAATCCTTTAAACAATATGGACTTGTCAGAATCATTGATTACTGTACATGCCTCTTTATCAAATTTAACAATAAATCCGCTATCACAAAATTGACTAATGCTAAGCAGATTATGTTTGAGGCCATCAACTAACCAAACATTATTAATTGAAAGAGAAGAGTTACCAACTATACCTGTACCAATGATCTTCCCTTTTTGGTTTCCTCCAAACCCCACAGTACCTCCCTCTTTCAGAGTCAGGGTTTGGAACATATGCCTTTCTCCCGTCATATGTCGTGAGCAGCCACTGTCCAGGTACCAGCATTGCTGCTTTGGCCTTCTTAGTGTGCAAACCTGAAGCAAATATTATTTGAGATTTTGGTACCCATATCTTTATGGGTCCTTTTGTGTTAGTCTTTACAGGTCCAGGTGGTCTTTGTTTGAAAGACCTATCAGAGCCTCTAGAGTTAATCACCCTTGTTGAAAAGTTTTTGGGTTTAGTATAGCTCTTGAGCTTTGTTCTTGAATGTGTCAGAGCTTCTTTAGTTTTAACATTAGCTTGAGGCTTAAAAATCTTAGGTTCTGAGGTTTTATCCTTCAGAGTCTTTGACTTTTGAGCCTCTGGCTTTGATGTTCTATTAGAAGCTGACTCATTTAGAACCTCTGATTGACTCTTTACAAAGACAACCTTGGGTTTTGATTTATCTATATTAGAGGACTTTGAAGATAATGGATTATCTTTAAAACGAGAGAATCCAAGACCTTCTCCTCTATTTCTACTTACATGATAAATCAAAGAGGCTATTTTACTTCTTTTCATTCCATTGATAAGGAATTCCTGAAGAGCAAATTCATGTTCTGGAGGAACCTTATCATCAAGAACATAATGAGTTTCCATAAATTCATTTCTTGATTTTAGAGACTCATTTTGTTCAATTATTTCATTTGCCTTTTCGGTCAGGTTGTTATAGGCCTTTTTAAGAACCTTACACTCACCTGCCTTTTTGGTTAAAAGTTTTAAGGCATCTTTTAAGGAATCTATTAATTCAGAACGAGAAAGTTTAGCAAGTACCTCATCTTCATCTTCTGAATCTGAGTCATCTTCGTGCTCAGAGTCTTCTTGGTCAGAAGCGGTTGCCATCAAGGCTAGGTTTGCTTCTTCTTCCCCATCAGAATCTGATTCCTGATCCAAATCATCCCAAGTGGCAAGGAACCCCTTTTTGAGCTTACTTTTGTATCTTTCTTTGTTAGAGGTTCTCTTGGATGATTTACTCAGGTTCTCTGGGCAGTCAGCAATGAAGTGTCCTGGTTTGTTGCACTTAAAACATTTGTTTTGTTCTTCCTTTTTATCCTTAGAAGTACCAACCTTCTTGGAAGAACCTCCAAACTTACCAGCATACTTCTTGCTTCTCTTAGCCCATTGCGATACTCTTGCAGCCATCAGAACCATTTCTTCTTCTTCATCAGAGTCCATCTCGTGACCTTCTTCAGAAGCTTCTTCATCAGATACTATAACCTTCGCCTTCAGAGCCTTAGAGGAACTCTTGGTGCTTAGTGCTATCCCTTTTAGCTTCTTAGTCGATTCATCAGTCATGAGTTCCATCTCATGACTCTTTAGAGAACTAACCAAGCTTTCAAGAGACACAGTATCTAAATCCTTAGATTCCTGAAACGCTGTCACTTTTGGTCTCCACTTTGGCGGCAAGCTTCTGAGTACTTTCCTTACATGATCAGCCTCAGTATAGCTCTTATCTAAAACTTGAAGTCCAGAAACAAGAATTTGAAACCTAGAGAACATTGTCTCAATGTCCTCTCCGTCCTTCATTTTAAATAATTCATACTGATGTACTAACAAGTTGGCCTTAGCCTCCTTAACTTGTTTATTTCCTTCATACTTGGATTTAAGAGAATCCCAGATAGACTTAGCCGTTCTCTTATCTCCAATTTTCAAGTACTCATCATGAGAGATGGCATTTGTCATCATCCCTTTTACACTGTGGTGCTTCTTATATTCCAGCTTTTGAGTGGGTGTAAAAGCCTTCCTGTCTTTAGAGCTAACAACGCCTTCTAAGTCCATATTTTCAAAGTTCACTCCATCTTCTACCAAATCCCACAGATCACAATCAATCGCCATGATGTGACTGTACATCTTGGTTTTCCAGAATGGATAACCAGTCTCAGTTCCATTAAAAAAGGGAATTTTGTCAGAAGACCTTCTGTCTTTAGAATTAGAATCATAGTCAAATGGAACTTCATTGAGATTCTTCTCAGCAGACATGTTTTTCCTCCCTGAATCTTAACTGTTTCACTGATAGGTGAGAGTTAGGCAACAGCCCAGCTCCTGATACCAATTGAAGGTGGAAAAACACAAGAAGGGGGGGGTTGAATTGTGTTTTAAAAATTAAAACTTTTTGCCTAATAGCGACTAAGTATGCAGCGGATAAAAACACAAATTAACGAGAGGATGCTGAGAGAGAGAAAGAAAGACACAGAGTTTATCCTGGTTCCCCTCACAAATCGAGAGTACTCCAGTCCCCTTGTTACTAACAAGAGATTTTCACTATAATCTACTAAAGATTACAAATTGCTCAAGCACACTTGCAAGAGACTTCTCAGGTGCTCAAGTTTCACTAAACAAGAGACTTCTCAAATGCTCAAGTTAAACTTAACAAGAGACTTCTCAAACAAACTTAAGAATAAGAATGAATGTTAAGGAACACTTGATATACTATCAGAGGTGTTTACAAAATACAACTCAATTTGTTCTAAGACTTAGAATGACAGATTTAAAATATGATGTCAGAATGCTTCTTAGTCTTTGAACGCAGTAAAAGAACAGTAGTAGAAAACAGTAGTCATTTCTTCCATTTGAGTCTTCTATTTATACTTGGAGGAAGATGATGACCGTTGCAGAGAGAGAGGTGCCAGCTGGAATTTACTCGTACAATTGATAGCTGTATATTGCCTTCTTTGGTAAGGAATTCCAATTCCACTACCTAGCTATTCAATTTATCACTCCTCCATTTTGAGTAATAATAGTACGATAGTACAATCCTCAAATGCGCTCCACTTATGGATAAGGTTAACGTTGTACCAACGAATATTCCTTCCTGTGGATGTGACAGAGCCTTGAAGTGGATTGTTCTTCAATCATTGGTTCTATATAGGTCAGCTCTTGAGTGACGTAAATTCCTTTTGCTTCTGATGCTGTTGCCATAGCTTCTTGAGGTCTTTTAGCTTCTGAGACCTTCAGAGCCTTGTTTTATCCTCAGAGTCACTTTCTTCAGCATTCAAAATTTAAGCTTCTGACGAACAGTGTCGTGCTTTCAGAGCTTGTTTTGACTGGCTTCTCTGCTACTATTCATAGTGCTTCTGAATGAATTTTGACTTATAATTCTGCACACTAGAATAATCATTAGTAATACCAATTGCAATTTTAATACTTTGTTATCATCAAAACTACTTAAAGCATTAGAGGTTCAAGTCAGACCCACTTTGTTCCAACACGGTCTTCATGCCATGATTCAATAAAAATATTGAAGAAAGATTCCGGTCTATTCAATGACCTTCATTTTGGTTATCGACCAATCAATTCAAGTATAATCATTAATATTTTAGTACATCTATTTATATTTATTATCCCTTTCACCAATCAATTAAAAGTCTCATTTTGTTGGCATTCGACCAAACAATTTACTTGTTTTAACATTGACATTTCTTTTAATGGAGTTTTAACATTGACATTGGTCTATAAGAAAATTCGAGTTTTAATTTTGGTTGAAATAACTTTTAATTAAATTTTAAATATTTTTCAAATGATCTCGATTATTATAGTCTCTTTAAGAAGTAGAGGGTTAAGAAAAAATACGTAATACTATAATGTTATGTGAAATAGACTTTGAATATGAATTTGTAATGTTGTCTTGAATAAGATTATCCTTTGTAAAGAAAATATATAAAATATAAAAAAAAAAAAAAAAAAAACAGAGAAGTAATTTGTAATCTATTTTAAATATGGGTAGATTCTACGGTACATTCAAATACTTCAAATGTAGTGGTACATTAAATCATTAAATTAATAAATTAACGATTATTTTTATGAATTAAAAAATTATTAACTGATTATTGTATTTTAGAAATAATAATATCACAAGCAAAGACACAATCTCAATGTTTATAGACATTACACTAATTTTTTATATTTTTTTATTAAAAAATTCAATATTGACTATTGAACTGAGGAATAAAAAATCAAAAAAATATCAAATTTTATATATTTTTACAGTTTTGTTAAATAATATTTAGTTATTGTAATTTTTTAATAATAAAAGAGTAATTTCTTTTTAAAAATATTAATTTAATAATCTAATGTAATAGTATATTCAAAATTTTCAAATGTACCCTAAAATTTTCTATAAATATGTATCTTGTTCGATATATAGTATGTAGTATACCATAGAAGTTGCCAACGGCAACCCCTACTCATACTATGAATGAGAGGTGCAACATATTTGGTGTTGGAGTCATTAGAGTTTGTGTCGTGGTGAGCCTCAGTTTTGGGGGTTTCTATGGAGTTCGACCTGTTTCTTGCTTCCTTTTCTCGGTGATCTTCCATTCTCTCCTTATTGGTGCTTATTTTCTCTTGAGACTCCTTAGATGTTTCTTATATGGGAGCTTTTGGTACTCATGATATATTATATTTTGGGGTTTTCAGTACTTCTTATACCGCCCCTTTATATTTGCTCTCTCTGTATCTTGTTACTCTTTTAGTTTTTTTATATATTTATATAATTTTCCATTGAAATAAAATTTGACAGCTAGCGTCTCAGTAATTGCCCAAGAAAAAGTAATTTTATGTGTCAAACTTTAATTTTTTTTTTATTTTCACCACCAGTTTAATCTGGTTCAGGGGTCGGTTATGACATCAAGTGGTTCCAGCTCCTTCCCGTCGCAATTGCTGAGGATCAAACCGTAGTCTTCCATACCAAGTTCAACGCTAATTACCACTGAACCAAATAACGATCGGTTGTGTCAAAATTTAATTTATCATATGTAATTCTTATTTGTAGCATGAATACAAGTCATATTAATAATTACTCCATAAGGTTCTTTATTTTGCCCTCTGAAATAAATGATCCATTCCAAAATATTGTATTTTTGTATATATTGGATTTTCAATGTAACTTTTTTTTAACTAAAATATGTCTAGATAACTTAAAGAGAATAGCAGGTATCAAAGGATCTTTAGGCATATTAATTAGGTTTTTATGCCCAAATATCTTCGTCATTTATCATATTCTTATAATAATATATATAATTACAAGAGAAGTAAAAATTGGATTCATAATGTAATACTCCGTTCCATTTTCTTTGTCGTTTGAGAAAAAAAAAAAAGGATAAATTAAGAAAGTGTATTTTTACACTTTATTTTCCTATTATATCCTTTTTTTTTAAAATATATTATACTCTAATTTTAGTCCACACAAAAATTCCAATTTTTTTGCACACACTTTCTCTTTCTAAAAAATTAAAACTATCAAAAAAATTAAAGGCAAATCGTAACAAACCAATTTTTTTTTTGCGTTTAAAAAAAATCAATTTCTTGACAAGATATACTTTAAAATTCAAATGAAGTGTGATACAATCTTAGTACAATAAGTCAAAGATTATTTAGGCATTGAATAATACTTATTGTGCTCGGTTGTAGTCATATTTTTATTTTTAAACTAAAATATTTCAAAAGTTCATGTGTTGTTCTATAAATTCTCGTATTTTCAAGATGTAGTTATTTTGAATTTCTTAATGTTGTGTAACAAGATTTTCAATAAACATGGAAGAAAAATAAAAGGAACAAAACAATAAAAAGATTATATGAAGAAGTTTAGTAAAAAAAAAAGATACAATAAAAAGATTATATTAAATTTAGTCAATAAAAAAAATTAAGAAAGAGGGTATAATAGACAAAATACAACCTTAAATTATCAAAACGATAAATAATTTAAAACAAATGTGTTTTTCTAAAAGGACAAAGAAAAAGAAACGGAGGGAGTATTATGTTTAACTAGAATGTATCTACAAGCAACTTTCCAAAAAATAGAATGAAGTCATTGTTTCATTCCGTTCCATTCCACTTTATTCCATTTTATTTCATTCGGCTTCATTCTGTAATGTTCCATCAATCCAAACATAGCCTAAAAGATTAATAATGAAAGGTAGCTGAAATATATTTAATGGTTAGCTTCTCGCCACATATATTTATTTGTTGGATCAAATTGTCTAGTGGCTGAAATTTCACCTTTTAAAAGAATAAGTGAGAGTACTAGAATTCAAACACAGGTCTCTACATTAATATGCAAAGTCTCTGCCAAATGAATTATAAAAAAGAATGATTTTACAAAGACTATGTTCAAAATGACATTATATGCTTCTAGTTTCTATTGGACACATTATATGCATAAACACTAGAATATGTACTAATAATTCACTGAGTTTATATTTGTACTTTGTAGGATCAACATGAACATACTTTTATTCCAATAACAAAATTGCATGGTGTGATTTATCTGTTGCTTACAAGGAGTAAGCTTCAGAGAAACTATAGTTTTATACATAACTATCAAATTATGAATTCTCAGCCCCTTCAGAAATAGAAACCTCAGCATCTTTGTGACTAATTTTTGTACCACCATCATTGATTGTATTTGGAGTATTGAAGAGATTATTACATGTCTTCTGCTGCTTATCAAACATTTCTTTCAGCTGTCTGCCTTGTTCCTCAAGTCTCAATTGTAATGTTCTTTGAATCTTGACACCAAGAAAGGGGTCACAAAAATGAAGTACTAAATAAGTTCATGAAGATACAAATAATACAAAGTTTCGAAAGAAAATGATGGTAAAGATCGATATATATATACCTCGAGTTGTTCATGAAGACGCCTTTGTGCATCTAATTGAAGTTGAAGTGCTTCCTTGATTTGAAATCCACTGCAAATCAAGAGTATTGTAAATTAAGTACATTTATTTTTTGAATCATGGATATGATCGGAAATATGAAATTAAGTACTACAATTACAAGGCTATAATAGTAGTTTAGGTAAAATAAAATTTATATATAGCATTACCATTTAACACCAACATGATGCAGATCCGCTGTATGGATTCTTTTGTCAGATTTACCTGACATAGGACACATTTGTTTTGTTCAATATCAATGGGGTGCATATCATAACATGAAAGAAAATAAGAACATTTGATACAATAGTTTATGAGTAATTGAAGTTAAACCATTAGTTAATCACATTGTAAAGAGATATATGAAACACGAACACTCCTTAGATTAAGCGCGTCCTGGTGTCAGACATCGACACGACACTTACAATCACTACAAGAAAATGTTGATTTAGTGACAGCACTTTTCCCTCACAAAGTGTCAATTTCCGCCAGAAAGTGAATATTTCTTGGCGGAATCGATCTGCCAATAAATCATATGCCAGTAAATTTTCCGCCAATAACTTCGTCCACAACTACAAAGCAGAAACCCACACATTGTGGCGGAAAATTCCGCCAAAAACTTCTGACACAGATTCCCACACTTTGTGGCAGAATATTCCGCCAGCAAATGTTTGTATTGTTTAAAAAAGAGTTTTTTTTTTGTTTTTAAATAGATATTAATTAAATAAATGAATTTAAATATAATATAAAAATAATTAGCACTTATCCAAGTTATCCCTCTCTTTCTCGTATTCACCATTTTTTTTTCTTTTCTATTTCTTATTTACATTAAATATAAAACTTAACAAAACAAAAAATAAATAAAAATCTATTTAAGGAGGAAAGAAAGAAAAAGATCTACAATAAACAAAATCTGGGAAAAACAATTTCATAGATGGATAGGTCCATGAAAGATCTCTTCAGAGAATGAGTTCTCACAAAAGTGAAAAACATGCATTTGCATTTTCAATTAGGACCCACTTCCATTTTCCTTATGAAGAATCAACTCACTCAAAGCATTCACAGTCTCCCCTTTTTGCTGCTCTCGCCATTTCAAGGTTTTAAAAAACTGGAATACTAACTCAACCATAAATTGACAGATCTAAGAGAGCATGGTGGTAGAGAAGATGGATGAGTGTCAGATTTGGAATCAACAAGCCAAAGTCATAACCAAATAAGATTACCAATTAAGTCTTCGCTCGATGCTGTTGAATTCCCAAGATCTACAATTTTCACGACGGCGAGAGAGAACAGAATACAAATTTGTAGACTAGTTTAAGATTGGTTTTGAAGAGAAAGAATATAATCTACAAAGTAAATGTAAAAAGCTCTAGAATTTTTTTTTCCCGTGGGTTGAGAAGTAAGAAAATGATTATAGAATGGTTCAAGACTCAAGAGTAAGAAGGGTTGGGATAAGAGTCACATGTGAAGGAATTAATGAAATTGTTTCCCCGCCAGCTTTTCATAGAGAAATTTGATGGAAAGGTTTTCAACATTTATTGGCAGAATATTTCCGCCAAAAAATAGTACCAATCAGCTTTTTATTTACTGGCGAAAATTTCCGCCACAAATTTTTTTCTTTTTTCTAAAAAAATTCCGTTTTAAACTTTCTGGCGGATAAGTCCGCCGGATAAGTCCGCCAATAAGTATATTATATTTATTTTTTATTTTCTTATAAAGCTATTGACGGATTTGTCTTACTTTCTGACGAATTTTTCCATCCATAACTTATTGAGGGTTAACTAGTTTTGAGACCCGTGCATTCGCACGGGTCAATTGACTTTAATTTATAAAATATTTTTAAAATATAAGTGACGTCATTGTGTTATTTTTGGTAAAATTTATAAAATTAATAATTTTTTTGATTAAAATAATTGTTCCGTGTATGATTAAATTTTTTTTATTAAAGCAATTGTCTCGTGTATAAATTTTTTATTCAATTCCTTTTATGTATTAATGATAAATATTTTGTCTTGTGTTTTTTATTTATTTATTATTGATGAGAATTAATTCTTCTGTTGTTTAAAAAAAACTATTTGTAAAAGCTCATGTCCATTGATTTTTATTTTTATTTATATTTAAGATTGATATTATATATTATACTAAAGTATCAAATTTATTTAGAATAAAATATTTAGAAATATGTTAGAAAATATTTTTAAAAATATTTTTTAAATATAAGTGACGTCATTGTGTTCTTTATTGTAAAATTTATTGAATAAATATTTTTTTGATTAAAGCAATTATCCCGTGCATGATTTTTGTGTAATAAATTATAATTAATATTAATAAATATTTATTATTCAATTTCTTTTTTTATTAAAGCAATTGTCCCGTGTTAATTTATAAGTTTTTTCTTTATGCATGTTAATTCATAAGTTTTCACTTACAAAAATTATATCTTTATAACATGTTTTCATAAACTACCATATAAAACTTATAATAAGTCAATCCAAATGGACTCACTATATTTTTGTTTCTATTTTAATGTTCTTTTATTTTCAAGTTACTAATTTTTTCATTCAAAAAAAGTTAGTACTATTTTTTATGCATATCTTTTATATTTATTTTTGTTCCTATTTTTATGCGTAAATTTTTTTTAATTAATTTTTTTTTGTTAAATATATTGGATTAATATTTTTTTAGAGGTAGTTTCATATGCTATTTTTAAGGGAAAATTTTTCTTTTATGCTTATCTTTTTTTATTCTTCCTATTTTTGTTTTGTATCTTTGTTTTTAGTTTAGAGTTAAAATTACATTTAAGGGCATAAATTCTGAAATATTATTAAACTTGATTGGACAAATTTGGTATTTTAGTAGTAGTTTCTTTTAATATATTGTAAGTAGATTCCGCCAATAAGTGATTTTAAATTCTGTTTGTAAATCAAGGTTTTCTTGTAGTGAATTACACTAAATTATGTCATTTTCGGAAAATATTATCGGTGTCGACGTGTCTTTGCTTCATAACCAGAACAAACATTGTGTTATGAACAAACATTGTGCAATGGAATAAAAAGTAGATTATGTTTGTAACTTCCTATATTTGAAGCCTATTATTTTAACCACATACATTATTCATTTAAGTCTCATCAATAATTAATGAACAAAAAAAAAAGGAAAAAGAGAAAAGAGAAACCAATGTCCTATCCATTTATTAACACACACTACAAATCTACAATTATGCTAAGTTAAAAAGAAATTACCTTGAACTGACTCTGGCATGAATTTTGCAGTTCTATATTTTTGCAAATGACTTTTCACATGGAATATGGTCAAAACATCAGAATCCATCATCTTTAATATAGCTTTTGGTGTTGCCTCTATAATCAAGAAGAAAATAAAAAGGATTATAAGATATTAAACTTCTTTTTTTTCAATTGACAAATTTTGAAAGCTATACTTACTCTCGGCACCTCCGAGGCGATTCACACACACAACAAACTTCTCATGAAGATCCTTTGTCCATCTAATTCGTGTTTTACTCGAGACTACATTCCCATTAGAAGTAGTGTTTCCAAGAGAAGTCGATGAACTTCCAGCGGAAATTGTTGGACACAACTTCTCATGACGAGAAGAGAAATTCAATTGTTCAACAGATAAATGATAAGATCCTCGACCAACCTACAAACATATGCAATAATAAGACGATCGATGTATGCCTAACATGATATTGTAATTTACTGTTAAACATCGTTGCTGTTCAATAATTGATCGAACACAACAAATTATAAATCGTAACTAACATACATATGACATAAGTCATGATGCTCTTCGGTCTCTCCATCACCTTTAGCAGAACCACAGTCGTCAGATTAAATCAACGACCGTGTTCTGCTAAAGAGGTAGAAGAGGCCGCAGAAGATTCTTTTTGCCAAAGAACTTACCATATAGTCTTTGTTACAAAATGATGAGCTGTTGTTAACTGAGGCAAGACCATCAAAAAACAACTTTTGTTGTTCAATTGGGAAAGACTTAATCCCGGGAAAATTCTCATACGAAAATTTATTCGAGTTTTCTGGCGATCTAAGACATTGATTACCATTCAATTGAGATTTCACCAATGCTTGCAAAGTGTTTGAAAATTCAAAGTTGGGGTCAAGTTGGTTTGATGATTCCAAGAAATGATTATTTTCCCTTAAAGATTGATACAAAGGGAACTCCAAATCATTAAGCTTATATAATTGAGAACTCAAAGATGGATTAATATTATTATTATTACTAACTTGGTTATCAAATTCTGCAAATCCCATGCAATTTTCTGTTGCATAAAAAGCAGAAGCTGGTGACTCAAAACGGCTCATAATTGTGTTTGTATTTGAAGATTTTGTTGAATCAACTTCTCCTTCTTCAAGTATTGATAGCTGTTGATTGCATGTTCCTATATTCCAAACTTCTCTCATATTAAAATATTGACATCAACTATTACCAAACTCACAATTCAACAACCAAGATTTTGAGTTGTACTAATAGATATTTGGAAAATAGTTTAGAGAACACTCTTTGGGAATTTCATCCTTATTGAGGAAAGAAGAAGATTGGAAATGGTGATAATAATAATGCAATTTGAGACTATATATGGCTTAAAATTAACACTTATATTCCTATATAATATTAAGCTTCAAGAATAAGTTATGAATCTTTAATGTCTAAATGTGGTAAGGCAGGTCAATAGTTAATATTATTCTTGAATTAAAGATAAGAATGGACAATAATCAAATTGACATAAACAAAGTAACAGCTACATAGAAACAAACAAAAAAGTTTTGTTTAAAAATATTGTCATCATGTGAAATTGAACCAAGTGAAAAAGAATCTTGAGATGGAAAATGAGGTAAATTTGTTCCATTTGTTTTAGGAAATATTTTATTTTACCTTACTTTATTTCTTATTCCCTCTCAATGAATCTAATATATCTAGTCCATAATACAGATTAGTTGAATGAACCTAAAAAGTAAAAATTTGTGTATATATGATACAGATCCGTTGAATGAACCTAAAAAGTGAAAATTTGTGTATATATGAGATTGGTGGGAGTATTTTAAAGGCAAGGTGGCCTAATAAAAATTAAAGTTTAAAGAGGTTAAAATAAGTCAAGGAAAGCACAAGTTTACAAGTATAAATTATAGATCTTGGGTTCTTAAATCAATTATTTAAGGTTGGGGTCACACTCAAGAGAGGTTAAAAAGTATTTCCAGACTGTTCTATATATATATATACATAATACTAAACTCTCAATTGCCTGTCAGCAGAGAGCATAAATACACTAAAGTAATGTCCAAAACAGTACTATTATTTTTAAATTATAAATACTAAAATGCTATAACTGCCATAAAAATGGAATTGAGAGATTGTTTAATTATCATCAAATTGGGTAATATCGTTGATATGGGTTGGATCTAGATCAACGGCCAGAGTTGGTGAGGCATTTCATAGGATGAAGGTTTATTTTTCGGCGAGGAGTTGAACCTGCAAACACTCTATACTCAAAGTCAATTTGCGATAGAGGCAACCGTGAGATTTTAGATAAAAGTGATTGTATTATTGTCTGATGTAATTTCATTCAGTCCATTGAGAGATATCCGACATAATTTTTGGATCATTGTCCGATCTTGATCGCACTATGATGAGATAATAGGTAAGTAGTTTTGCTATGTGCCGTTAGTGCAGCTCCATATCATATACCATTATGATCGGGTCCATTTATAGAGTTGACCTTTGGCCGAATTCAAAAAAAAATTATTATGATTTCGTAGGCATCAATCTTCTGATTTTTGGCAGAAGCGATTCTAATAATTCAGAGATTAATCATGAATTAAGTAAACTCTAATAAAAAATTATTCCACCCAAAGTTTAAATTTGATTTCTTTCAAACGATCCATTTTCTTATAAAGCTTGTAAAACACTTCAATCACTTAATTATTCCAACATAAATGACACAATAGATTTGCTATTTATTCTCATAGAGGAGTTGAATGAAAAAACTGTAGCCACCCAAACGTACAGACAATCGAATCATTCTCAAACAGAAAATATAATATATATTAAAAATTCCTCCTCCATTGCTTTGCATTGCGACTTGCAATATGGGTAGTCAGAAATTACTAGTATAAAAGTTGTATATAACTTACTCTTTTTTATCTTAAAAGCACAATGGAACTTTAAATATACAGGATTCCCTCAACAGGTAATGTCTTTTATAAGGTTAAAAAAAAAAAGATTAACACATATTGAGCACATTCATGTGCAAACTCCTTTATCGTAAATTCTAATTTGGACCACCTTATCAAATGGTTTATGGTGGACCAGTTATGAATAATATTACAATGAATACGAATATTACAAAATTCACCGTTGGATTGAAAGTTTATATTATATAGATCATCTATAGAACATTTTAAAAAAATTGAAAATCATTTGATATATTATTGAGACCCATCAAGATTAACGGTTTATTAAATACTGTAAATCTTGATAAATCCCAATAAAATATCAAATTATTTTCAATTTTTCTAAAATTTTTTATGAATGGTCTATATAAACTTTCAATCTACCAGTAAAATTTGTATTCGATAGATTACTTATTCACGGTGGACCACTTGTGAAGGTGGTCCACCGTAGCATTAGTCAGTTATGAGATACTATAACACCGAAAATTTTGATTGAAGACGTGTCCGTCTATCGGGTATCTAACATGTATCAGCAGGGACGGAGCTAAAAGGAGACTAGCAGAGGTCATGGTTTAAAAAAATTTATACTAAAATGTTGTTATAATATTAGTTTAATACTCTTAGTCCCTTCTATTTTAATAAACTTATAAAAACGGTCTTTCTTTGTTAATCCAATGTTTTGGGCTCTATTTATACATTTTTTGAATTTGATCTCCGCAGATTTTTTTTTTCCAATATTGAATTTAATGACAAATTATCTCTTTTAAGAATAAAATTCACATTTTATTTTTAGATATCAAAAAAATAATAAAAATTCACATTTTTTGCACACAAATTTGCAATTTTTATGGAAAAATCCATGAATAGAGACCAAAATTACAACAAATAAAAAAAGGATGGGTCCGAAGTTCGACTTAAAAAATTCCCCATAAATAAAAATTTGCAATATTAACTTTGGATTAATTTATCTTACAATTCCTTATATATGTTATACTTTTAAAATTTATTTTTTTTCTTCTTGTAGAGATTAAATAAGGATGATCTTGAGAGACGGTGGTCATATTAATTAGTTGTGTGGTAGAATTATTCGAGGAAGTGATAGTGAGTGGATTTCCAAGTATATTGGTATAGGAAGTGCATATTTGGCGGAGTTATGGAAGTGTTGGAAGGACTCATTATACTGAAGATTACAATTTCATTTCATTGAGTTGCATATTGATTCCTTAGTTGTTATGCAAAACATAACTTTGAATGGCCATAGCAGCCGGAGAGGGAGATCTCATTGAGAAAATTCATCGTTTGCTTGCTCTTGATTGGCAAGTTGTTGTTCATCACTATCCTATCATGCAGCCAACCAATGCACGAATGTATTAGCTAATTTGTGGGTGCTCGATGGATGCTGAGATTAGTTTCTTTGATGTCTTTCCTAGTAGTATTAGACAATTATTGCTTTTTGAAATGGTGGATAATACTACCCCTCGTGTAGTCTCTTTTTAATATCTTTTGTCTCGGGCTTAGGCCCTACTTGCTATATAAAAAATAATAATTTTTTTTTATTAATTATACTTTTAAATTCAGACACCCCTAAATTTAATTTCTAGCTCTATTCCTATGTATCAATGTCTCACACCGACACTTAAAGTTACATTCAGTTAGATTATTTCATTTCTATCAAATACAGTAATTATCTTAATATACATGTCGCCATTGAGTCCATTGATAGTTGATGGTAATTCTTTCTCTATAAATTGATAGTTGACAGTAACACTCTCTCAATATAGTTAATGCATGTGCTTCTTTTGTTGCCATTTATTTTATTGGTTGAACAAGGCATCACTTTCTTTTTAACTTTTAAGATTATAACTGATTCAGATGAAATAGACGCTAGAGACACATTCAGCAACACCAATTTACACGGAACACTTGCTACTGATTACGATGTTACAATACTCTGAGCATCTACAATAGTACAAATGATTCTCATAATGCCGTGTAATACTCAGAGCATCACCGTTAGACATATTTACTCCAATAATAATACCATTTTGGATATCTTACATTACTAACAAATGATAACTTCTATTTAATTTAATATATAAAAAAAGATAATACTAAATTGATGATTCGGTACCTGTTTACCCCGATTTTTAGTAAACAACCGCTAGTTTAATTATTACAAGAAGGATCAACTAGTAAATCCTGAGACATATGGATTGTGCAGAAGATGATGAAAACATATTCATATCTTTTTGGGTTAAATCGGATAAGTTGATAAAAAGTAAAAGCATTTGACGCAGTCAAATGGTTTGGTTTAAAGTAAAATGCTTCAAAGTTAAATTTGCAGAAAACTTGTAAATGAATTGCAAATAAAGTTTAAAGGAAAACTTTGAAAAGAAAATAAAAGCATGCAATGAAATAAATTGCAGAATGCGTAAAGTGCAGAAAACTTAAATGAAAGGCAAGTAATCAATACTGCAGAATGTAAATTGCATTTGACAAATGTAAAATGTTTACAAGGGATGATACACAGATTCGTACATGTTCCTGTTTGCATTCATTTCGCTCGTTGACATGGGTACTCTGAATTTCTAAGGAATTTGCATGTATTATGAATTGTGGACCCGTTTCTCTTATGAAAAACTAATATTTATAGGCAAACTAGAATAACTGCTATAAACCTACAAAATGCCTAACTATGCTCCACGTGTCTTTGACAATTTGAATTCCCTTTGACACCTGGTGGGACTTTTGAACGTTATCCACTTTTGAATAATTTGCTAAGTCCAGAGTATGCTTTCTCCGTTCTGCATAGTACGTTAGACAAACAAACATACACACGTATATATATATATATAACTTTCGACCATTGTCAGTAATGTCGAAAAATAGATATTTGCACAAATAACTTCTTGTCGAATTCGACAAGCTCATTGGGCAACAACATGTTCTGTCGAATTCGACAGACCCCTGGGCTTTGACAAGCAACTTTGCATTAAAAGTCTCTGACGTCAAATGCCTCAATTATCTCTTGATTTAATACTAGAATCAATTCCCAAGAGAATATTAAAAATGCAATCATGCACATTAAATGAGATTTCATCATCTCTCTCTAATTCATTAATGCCTGTCGAAAATACAGGCTAACAGTACCTTAAATAATGTATTGTATCATCAATTTTGATACCCTCTATGCCACATCATAGAATTCCAATAATAATTAAAATAAAATACAGATCATTGGTCTATGAAACTCTATTTGATATTTTTATTGGAGATGTTCTCAAACAGTGAAATTTGGCCAGCTGTATAAGCTTAGTTTTGTGTTTGGTTATGTGGTAATAAAATTTGATTTTGAAGGAATTGATTTTGTTGAATTGATTCCTGTCGAATACAACATAATTTATGTGTAAATAGTTTATCCTTAAAGAATTATAGATAGTTTATCCCACGAAATGCAAACACATTTAAATGAAAAAAGATAGTATTGAATTTCACATTAGTTAATTAATTAATTAATTAATTAATTAATTAAAATTATGGTAGTTGATACCAAGATACAAGCAAACCTAATAAACGTCATTATCAGAAGTGGTGGGAAAAATTAATGGGTTTATAGTTGAAGTTAAAGAGTGCAAAGATTGTACCAAAAAAGAAAAAAAAGAGTGCAAGAAAAAAATTCTCTGGCAAAAGGTCGGGTTATTAATTACTACTAGTAAACAAAGCGCACGAGTTATACATGTCTCATTCCTTCAAACCTGTAATCAATTATTCATCATTAATTAATTCATGTAAACAATGTGAATTGATATTATCAGCATGAGATTAATATTTTGTTGATAGTTAGTTAGTCCTAAATACAATAGGTTTTATTTAATAGGTTTTATTTAATTTAATAGAAGAAATATAGCGACTTAGAATAATTTTTTGTCAACCAAAATACGAGATCAAATAGTATCACATTGAGCACTTTAAAATACTCAATATGAAATTCCTAACATTGACATATCTTTTAAGAGCCGACGTTCACTCACCTATCAGTATTTGATATCTTAATCCAATCCATTGGTAGTCCTTTCAATAAAAATATCAATTGTACTTAGGACTTAAGCACGTGAAGAGAGCATAATTCAAAAAACTAATCCAATAGAGATGGAAAAGCCGTATGACTTAAATGCCACATTGAACACTTTAAAATACTCCATGGGAGACTCTACCACAAAACCTTTGATTTGAAACATCAAATGGAAAATTCCTTTATTATAGTGTTAATTAAATGAATTTATAATTATTAACAAAAAAATCATAACTTTCGCGTTATAAACTTATAAACTAGAATATTGCATTTAAAAGTTACAAATATTCATTCACAGTGTTTTCTTTTTTGTTTTACCTAACTTTTTATAACTCAGAAACTGAGAAACTTATAAGATACGATTTTTTTTTAGCATTTTGTGATAGAAAATATTTATAATCACATCAATGTTAAATCCAACATATACTTCTCAATTGACAAAATTGTCATGAGTTTATAATCTATAAATCATAAGCTCAAAATTTAAAACGCTTATGGTTTCTAGTAATATGTTTCTCGAAATCTAGAATTCAAACCACATAACTAAATGGTTCAGAAAATAGATTCCGAATTCAATTTTTTGAGTTTCGGATTCTACGTTCCAGAAAATGTCAATCTATGAATTATTTTGAAAACTATAATCCAAAATACTGAAATATAAGCAAAAAATAAATAAATATGAAGAAATGGATTTTGGCTACAGAATTATGCAAGTTTTGCATATTCTAGAATTATTACGCCGCAGCTAAATTATCTAGAATATTTAGTCGAAACATAAATAAATGGATCTGAGTACAATAAAATTTCTGAATAAATAAAGAAGTTACAACTTGTCACGAATACACCGTGATGAACTGATAAAGTACAGGGGAAAGGGAAATAAAATGCCAAATAAACAGATTAACTAAGAAACAAAAAGAAGACTGAAATCTTCTAGTCTGACAATCCAAGCTCGCTCCAACTGTCAGTCTCTTACCTGGTCCTTGCTCCGGATAACTTGTTTACCTAAAAAAATTGATTTGGAGTGGGGTGAGACTACTAAGCCTCAGTGAGTTCTATTACCCTCCTAATGGTGACTACACCCGGGGAACTAGAGTGTATAATCTCTAAGTTAAACTGTTTTAAAATACAAAAGTATTAATAATAATTATAGGTGTAACACATTTATTAATCTTATCAAATTACTCTTCAAAGGTCACGCTGAGGCAAGCCGGTCTCGGGTGCTTGACTCTGCGTACTACCGAATACAGAGGATCGGATTCCGACGTTGGCTCACATAATAAAATATCAGAGTTCGAGGAACTCTTTAATATGGTTTATAATTACCATTTAATTCAATTATTATAACAGTTCTAACCAATATATCTCACCCAGTGTATATCCTAAGTATGTTACTGATACATATAAAATATTAATTTCTTTCTCTGACCATATAATCGATTTATTACTGTTAAACATGTTCATGAAATTCCAAGTTGCATTCGAACATAAAACGAATGATTTAGGAGTTTTCTAAGAATTATGCAGGTTCTGACCTGCTACACTCGCTACGGCGAGCTCAGTCCTCACCACGGTGAGTTACGTGTTATCAGACCTGTAGCACTCGCCTGGCGAGTTACACAGGACAACATCACTCGTTATGGCGAGTAATCACTCGTTGCGGCGAGTATAGCAGAACAGGCCCCTGTTTCTGCAAAACACGATTTTTCTCAAGATACACCTACAATCTCTATGCAACTCGTTATGGACATATCATACAGTATTAAAAGGATTATATAAGAGCAAGAATTGGGAGTTACTCTTACTCATTCTCAATTTTGATCCTAAAAACCTAGATTTGCATGCATAAACATATTTGGGGAAACTAGGCTTACTAAAATTAATCTATGGTTTAGAACCTAAGGACCCACCTCAATTGAAGCTTTAAAATATGCATAAGCTTCTGACTTGAAGCTTGTTTCTCTTGATTGCAAACTGACTCCATCGTATAAGCTCCATAACCATGAATTTGTTCATTTTCCTTGGCTTATCACAACTAGCAGTCCCTTTAAGCTCAATAAAATACACATGCAAGATAGTTCCAGAATTGAGGTTAGAATGGGAGCACGAAATTGAAGTATTATGAAGGAATTATAGCGTGAAACTTACCTATTCAAGGTTCTAGTGGAGTGGGGAAGGAGATTATCCACTTTCATGTTGCTTTTAGACAAGAATTGATGATGGTGAATTGAGCTTGGTGAGGTACGGTGGAGAGCATGAGAGAATAGAGAGGAAGTGTTATGTTACTGATTTTGTTTTGATCTAGTTTGATTGTCTTCTTATAGGTGGAAGGCAATTTGATGGGGGTATAGTGAGTAAGGGAGAGGGAGGCGTGAGAGAGAAGAGTGAGTGGAGGGAATTTGGTTTAATCCTTTTTCCTTGCCTTAGTGAAGCTTAAGTGTAGTTATTAGGTTTGGTCACTTGAGAAAATAAATCCCTTAATTCTATCTAGAACACTTTAACCCCAATTAATTTCCAACAATTGATTTTATTTATTTTTCTGCTATTAAATAAAATTGGGATGTTACAAGAATCCAGAATATATCAATTTTGCATATTTTTCGTGAAGAAGTGGATTCTATTTTCAGAAATATATCAGTTCTAATTGCGGAAATTTATAATTTGAATTCACAAAAAAAAATCAGTTAAAAATTCAAATGCACATTACGTTGTATTTCACATGAAATAAGTATAAACAATATTTGACATAGATTTAAACTTCAAATACACAAAATAATCGGTTCAAGAAGAAGTGAAAGTACAATGGATAGAAACTATAAAAGTGGTTTTTGGAATATAGATTTTTTTTTTAAAATGTTTCGGAAAATAATTTTCGAAACATCTTTGAGGGCAAAAATGAAATTATGGGGGGGGGGGGGGGGGGGGGGGAAGCATTGGAGGGGGGCCTTACTATGATGGGCTACCACATAACTCTCGATATTATTTTGAAATTTATGGATTTGGGCCGATGTATAACAGAGTAACATTAAGTTCCTCTTAAACACACCCCCCCCCCCCCCCCCCAATATTTCTCCTAAACCTCCTAAAATTCCTTTCTTGCCTTTTAGAATTATTCGAAATCTGTTTTTCGAAGTAAAAAATATTATAAAAAAAATTTGGGTTCTATATTCCAATTTTTTTTTCTTATTTTCATTTGTGACTTTATTTATGTTTTTTCATCTAAATCTTTTTTTTTAAGTCAATATTTATTGTATGTCGTTATGGACTTGTATCATTTGAAGTTTTTTTAATGGAACATGTTAAGATTTATGTTGAATGTATTTTAATGGAATATCGATTTTTTTATCTATCTTTAAGATTCTAGTTTTCAAATTAATTTGTATTTTAAATTATTTTAGAATACATAATCCAAACTACAAATAAATATAAACTTGGTATTCTATTTTTTAAAGTAAAAAAAAAAATCAAAAGTATTGGGATACAAAAATTCGAAGTTTTCCAAAAATAGATTCAAAAGATTGAACAATAATAAACCAATTAAATTAATTGAAGAATAGTTTTAGCTAGATATAGCATTTTCCTTAACACTAATTCAACACAGCTGGTATCAAACATTAAAAAATTAAAACATAACTAGTATCAACCGTGAAAAATAAACATTGCTCGTATTAAATGCTTAAAATATGTTATATATTTGTTGCATAATGCTACTATATATTAAAAAGTCCTACATCGTAAGTTGGACGATATAATTCTTATCTTACAAGTCGATTTTATTGAATTAAGTTAGGCTCAATTTCCAATAAATGATGATGTTAGAGTCTCTCCAAGATCTAATGGGTCACCCGCTATCCAACTATTTATATCAACACACCAACCCAATAGTCTTAGGCTGGGGGTGTGTTAAGAAATCTCACATCAGATGTGATTTGGCCTGAACAATAGTTTATAAGTAAAAGACAATATGTTGGAACAAAGTGGGTCTGACAATAGTCTTCTAGTGGAAATGAATTTTGATGATAACAAAATATTAAAATTACAATTGGTGTTACTAATAATTGTTCTAGTGTGCAGAATCATAAGTTAAAATTCAAACAAGAACACTATGTACAAAAGCAAAGAAGACAAGTTAAGAAGCTCTGAAGTCATCAGAAGACCAACAGAAGCTAAAGCTTCAAGTTCTGAAGAAAGCGTTCTAAAGCATACAAAGGCAGACTCTGAAGTCTATCAAAAGCTGAAAACCTTCAAAGGCAACACCATCAGAAGTTGAAGCAAAAAGAATATACATCTTACAAGAACCTGGCAGACAAGATCTTGTGATTGAAGAATAATCATACAAAGGACTTTGTCACGCTCAGTAAAGGAATATTTGTGGATTACAACGATAACATTATCCATAAGTGGAACGTATGGGAGAATTGTATTATTGTACTATTATTACTCAAAATGGTTGAGCAATATTCAAACGCGTGAGGTAGTGGAATTAATTTTCTTTCTTTAGAAGCCAATTCACCAGCTAACAAAATAGTACAATCCACAGCTGACACCTTATCTCTCTGCAACGGTCATCATCAAATGATTCTCTATAAATAGAAGACCTCATTTGAAGAAATGACTACTGCTCTATTACGCAAGACTCTAAAGCTCTGACGCTTAAGAAAAATCTGTCATTCTTTTTATTCTTTGTTCTTAAAGTCTTAGAATTAGAAAGTTGAGTCTTATAACTTGAGTTGTATTTTGTAAATACCTCTGATAGTATATCAAGCGTGTAATAATCATCTTTCATAAACTTTATAGTTTGAGAAGTCTCTTGTTATTGAACTTGAGCATTGAGAAGTCTTTTGCAAGTGTGTTTGAGCAATTATAATCTAGTGAGTTTATAGTGAAATTCCTTGGAAGTACAAGCAGACTGAAGTACTCTCGATTTGTGAGAGGAACCAGTATAAAATTGCTTGTGTCTCTTTCTCTCTCTCTCTCACTTGTCTTTGATTGTGTTTGTTTAAGTTTTATCTGCTGCAAAACACTTTGTTTTTAAGCAAATGTTTTAATCTTTCAAAACACAATTCAACCCTCCTTCTTGTGTTTTTTCACACCTTCACAATTCTCTCACCTTACAAGCCGATTTTATAAAGATGAGTTGAATCTTATATTTATACATTAATTTGTATAAATTTAAAACTTCGGATTTTAGAACTCGAACATATTTTTCTTTTAAAAGAAAAGAATTGGAACATTTTTGCATTGTTTTTGCTTTTAAAAATATAATTCGAAGTGTATATTTATATGGTTCGGATTCTATATTTCAAAATAATTGAAAATACAAATTAATTTGTAAATTATAATCTACAACACTAGAAGATACATAAAAAATTAATATCCCGATAAAACTTACTCAGCAAAAAAATTAACATGTCTCATTAAAAAATACAATAAAGATTGAGTTAAAATCATAAGATCTAGATGAAAAAATATAAATAAAGCGCAAACAAAAATAAATAAATAAAATTCTGACTCTAGAATCCTAAATTTTTTGAATTTTGTTTTACTTTCAAAAAATATATTCAAAATAATTCTAAATTAAAGGGGGAGGGGGGAGGAAAGTTTTATAAATTGTCGAGTTGATAAACTGAAAAGTTAGTTTGTGAATACAGCTTACAAATTTATTCATGTAACTAATTTTTATAAATTGTCGAGGCGGTGGCAACCAGATCCGAACGGAGGGTACTCAGTTTGCGGCGCCTAGCAGCTTTTGACTTCACAGCAGCATGTCTCTATAGCGGTTGTTGAGGATCTTATTTGGCACAAACAGGTACCCTTAAAAGGTCAATGTTTGCTTGGAGACTTTTGTGTGACCGGTTGCCAATATAAGCAAATTTGGTGACCCGAGATATCATCGATTTAGCAGCTCATTCCTGTGTGTCTGGCTGTTGCGGGGTCGAGTCAGCTCAGCATCTTTTCATTGATTGCAGTACCTTTGGCTCCTTTGGTCGTTGGTACGGTTCTGGATTGACATTTCTTCGGTGGATCCCCATACCATATCAGATCATTTTTTGCAGTTTATCCATTCTCTAGGTGGTCTTCGCGCGAGGCGCTCCTGCTTACAGCTCATTTGGCTATTATGTGTTAGGGTCATCTGGAACGAGAGGAATCATCGGTTGTTTCGGAACTCAGCGGTGTCCATATCTCAGTTGCTGGAAAAGGTCAAACTTCACTCCTTTTGGTGGTTGAATGCACAAAACATTACTCTAGTTTCAAATTATCATAGATGGTGGTCGAGTCCGCTCACTTGTATGTGCATTGACTGACTCAGTTATTCATTTTGTATTTTCCTTTGGATATTTTGTAATCTTTTTTAGTCTGTCTTGGTACACCTTATGTTGAGAGGACTCTTTGTTTTATAATATCTTTCATTTTGGTTTGTTCAAAAAAAATTACTCACAATTCTTCGAGAATAACATGCTTAACATAGTGAAAATGGTTTATTCTTACAAGAAGGCATACTATTTTAATTTTATTTTTGACAACGGCATACTAATCGATGCGATAAATTGATAATTAAATGCAGGTGTAAAATTATATTTTATGAGTTGTATTGTATGATATCGCATACAAATCCTAATATAATCGAACTAGTTAGTCAGCTACAATATTTACTAACGTAACGCTTGCTTTATTTTGTTCAATTGAGGTTACATGTTCACGCAACTTTATTTTTTTCAAGCAATAATGAAGTAGACATAATTCCTTGTTGCTCCAGTTAAGAGACATAATTGCTAAATTAGTTCTTATGATATCATTCACATACATATTGCTGAAATTGCTAAAGTGGTTTTAATCATTGGTTGATTTGTTCATGCCTAGGTTGGATAATAAAAACAAAAACCCAACACGTTTGATGTAATCAAATTGTGATTTCATTCTATGTTTTCTCGTGTATATGAAAGCAGCACAAAGAGTGATAATACAATTTTTCCATCAGCATATAATGCAATTTGTGTGCACTTTGCACAGTGTGAAATCTTCTTGTAACATTGATTAAATCGGGTGTATTATTGTGGCGTCACTTTCACCCGACTGTTTCAAACAACATTACTATACTCCACAATTATACTAGAGTTCACGACAAAAATATCAAAATTGTTAGATTGTGTTAGAATTGTGTAATTCAAGCTTGTTAATCATAACTTTGTATATATCCATTAGTTAGTTAGGATATTTTAGTTAGTTGATTAGTTAACTTGTGTAACAAGTTACTAGTTAGTTACTAGTTAGTTTTAGTTTGTTAAGTGTTTCAAGTATTATATATACTTGTATTAGTGGATGTAAATTTTTGAGTTCCATTTACCCCTTGGTAGATGAATAAAATTAGCTTGTTTTTCTTATTCATTTCATCATCTTCATCTTGCTTGCAATACAAGTTAACTCTTGTATGTGTGTGTTTTGCTTCCATTGTGCTTGTGATCTAACAAGTGGTATCTAGAGCACCGGTTTCTTTCTTGGGAATCAGGGAAACACGAGTGTGTGTGAGGGGAAAATCATCATCTATTTACTATACTAAAAGTAAGACATAGTTTTCAAAATCCTAACCTAATTCCAACCCTAAAACGCCCCCAACCCTAAGTCCAACCCTAAAACTATAGTTGCTTCCTAATTCCAACCCTAATTCCAACCCTAATTCCTTCCAACCCTAAAATACTCCAACCCTAATTCGTTGTCCAATGGTTTGTTGCCATGTAGTCTCACTTTAAATTAAATTAAAAAAAAAACATAATAAATAAATAGATTATATGATGATCATGTGCTACGTTTACTATTTATCATCATTACTTGGTTACACATCATGCCCCCTTTCATCATTACTTGGTTACACATCATGTCATTTCATCATTACTAACATGTTATTTTTTTTACAAATAAATGATAAAAGAAAATAAAAGAAGGCAAAGACAAGTGTCTTTATGCATGTATATCAATGATATGTTATGTTATGAAAGGCAAGAGACAAGTGTATTTGGAAAGAAAGACATAAATGTCATCATGCATGTATCTCTATAAACAAGTGTCTTCCATAAATCATTCTACTAATTCTATATAAATCAACTCCTCCTAAAACTACACCACTCACACAATTCATTTTCACTTTCTTTCCTTCAACTCACGGCCCCCTCTTTTTCTTTTCTCCTTTTTCTTTTAAAAAATTCTAATTCTAATTTTATTTTCACTTTCAACAATCTATTTTTTACATTGCATGTGTTTATTCTCCTCTCTCTCACCTGCGCACACACACATCAATTTTTTTTCTCCTCAATTTATTTTTATTTCACATTGTAATATAATATTACTAACAAATATATATATATATTTTTTTGCAGTTGAGGATGACTGAAGAAAAAAAGAAGAAAAATTAGATTTGGAGTTATTACTATTTAGTTTGATTTTCTTTTTTGCCTCGGGTTTCATTTGTATAAAAAAAAAATGTATAGAATAATATATCTAGATAGAAGAAAAATTAGATCTGAAACATTGCTATTTAGTCTTTTTTTTTTTTTTTGCTTAGGCCTCATTTGTATAAAAAAAATGTATAAAAATCAGAAGACTTTTATTTTTAACATAAAAAATTTATTGAAAAACTCAACCAAACATAAGGCATGTATGGAGAGTAATATTGGTACAAAAGAAACCTTAAAAGAAGGCAACAAAATAGCAACAAACATAGTCCCACATTTGCTAGCGAGACAAAGGCCACTAGAACAAAAGTAAACAAAAACAAACCCCTGCCACTACAAATTTAAGGTTTGCTACAAGGAAATACTTATATTTTATTAATTTTCTTCTTAGTTTATGAGATTTTTTTTTTTTTGCAGCAAAAAAATTTAGAGAATGAAAACCTCTCATATTTGGAACAAAAAAGCTTGGAAATATGTGGGAGTTTTTTGTTAACAAATAATGATCGGTGAGATTGAAATGACTTATTCAAATTTTGCTACAATTCAAGTTTTAGTCTCTAAATTCAAGGTTTGCTACAATAAAATACTTATATTTTATTAATTTTCTTCTTAGTTTATGAGTTTTTTTTTTTTTGCAGCAAAAAAATTTAGAGAATGAAAACGTCTCATATTTGGAACAAAAAAGCTTAGAAATATGTGGGAGTTTTTTGTTAACAAATAATGATCGGTGAGATTGAAAGGACTTATTCAAATTTTGCTACAATTCAAGTTTTAGTCTCTAAATTCAAGGTTTACTACAATAAAATACTTATATTTTATTAATTTTCTTCTTAGTTTATGAGTTTTTTTTTTTTTTTTTGCAGCAAAAAAATTTAGAGAATGAAAACCTCTCATATTTGGAACAAAAAAGCTTGGAAATATGTGGGAGTTTTTTGTTAACAAATAATGTTATTTATATTTGTATTTTGTCTCCTTTCTTGAATTATGTAGCATCCACTTGATCTATAGTATTTTGTTTCAACGATTAATGTGGTTATGTATTGTTGACTCAATGCATTTTAATTATAATATGTTTTGTTATCATATCCTTCACGTGATAATGTTATGTATGTTTCCATTTTATCTAAATAGACTATGCTTAGGGATTATTATATGTCATCTATTGATCTCTTTGGTGGTTAAGTATTTTCTTTGATGTCCTCGAGAGATGTATTATTATAATATATCTTATTAAATATTTATGATGATATGATTATTATTTATTTGTTTGTTTCTTATTGTTGCCATGTTTGGTTTTATTCTTAAATAAAGGGTCTATGGTAGTTAGGTTTTGGAGGCTACGCGAAAAGATACAACCATCAATATTGCTGGTTAATAATTAAGGTTATTAGGATTAAAATTGAACTTGATTCAATTTGAATCAACTACTTTTTTAATTCTGATAATCTTTGCATTGGCGTGGTACAGGTGTTTGTAATTTTTTCCGGTGGTTTTCCAAAACCTAAATGTCATTGCATACTTTATTTTCCTATGTGAGTTACGAACTATAAATAGATAAAAAATTATTTAGACCTTATTGTTGTTATCTTTGGTATTATAGTAATAATAATAGTAATAATAATGATGATTGAGATATTATGAATTTTAATTTTGCTGCATTTTGTGTTTGTCCTATGATTAATTTAGGAATACTATAAAAGTTCTTTTTAAAAGGATTGGTTTTTGGAGGCTACTTGAAAAGATTCAGATATTAATATATTATTAACATGTGGTTAAGATTGTTGGGATTAAGTTTGCAATTGCTTCAATATGAATAAATTGGTTTTTTAGTCCACATAAAAACCAAATTTTAATAGAGAGTAGCTTTACAAACATACTTCATATATAAATTAATTTAAAAAAAAAAAAACACATTTGACGTTGATGTTGATTTTGGATACATTTGAAAAATTTATGCAAACTCATATTTTCATCCTTGCTGCTTTGCTTTATGAGGAGGGGATAATTTACAGCTGCAAAAGGTGAAGAAATTAGAAGGTGAAGGAATTGGATGGAGCTTAGAGGGGAGTTAAAGAGGATTGATGCTATTGAGGCCTAGAATAATTGCATGTAGAATGTCTAATCCAATTGAAGCATTTTCCAAGCATATGTACTATTATAATTATTTAGTGGAAAGAGATGTGCTATTATCATGTATTTGATGAAATTCTAAATATGATAAATAAATTTATATTTTTATCATAGTTGATTTGTATTTATGTGTTAATTTAATTCATATTAGATCTAAATAATAATAATAATAATAATAATAATAATAATAATAATAATAATAATAATAATAATAATAATAATAATAATAATAGTATTTGGATCAAATCTTCTTTAATTATTTTTTTTATGAAATAACAAAAACAACTCTGTGGTTAAAAAATGTGATATGTTTTGTGTAGTAGTAATCAAGTGTGTTAATTTTTAGATACGAAATCAATTCTTAGTTGGTATTTTTAAATATAGGATGTAAGTAAACAAGCGATTAAAAAAATAAAAATAAAAAAGGTCTGGAGCGAGGAGGATTCAAACCCCAGACCTTTAATACATGTTAAACCAGTGTCTTAACCACTGGGGCGCAATGCCAATTCATCTATTTTGCATGCTATCAAATAGATATAGGATGCAAGTAAACAAACGATTTAAAAAGATAACAATCAAAAGGTCTGGGGCGAGGGGGATTCGAACCCCAGACCTTTAATGCATGTTAAATCAGTGTCTTAACCACTGGGGCGCAATGCCAGTTCATTGATTTTGTGCGCTATCAAATAGATATACGATGCAAGTGACCAAACAATTAAAATACTCAAAGTCTTGGCATAAGAAATGTAACTTTAATATAATTTATAAAAATGTAACTTTAGATATCAATATATTTTATAAAAATGATCAAATCTTCTTTGAAATTTATTTTATGAGAAAACAAGAAAAATTATTAAGTTCTTAATTAGAATGACTTTGCTATTATACTTATATATAATGAATTTGCTTTGTTAGTTGTATATGATATAACATTAGTATAGTAGTAATAATAGTGATGGTGGTATTTGAGAAATTGTGTCATCTATTTTGTATGCTATCAAATAGATATAGGATGGAAGTAAACAAACGATTTAAGAAAATAAAAATAAAAAGGTCTGGGGCGAGGGGGATTCGAACCCCAGACCTTTAATGCATGTTAAACCAGTGTCTTAACCACTGGGGCGCAATGCCAATTCATTGATTTTGTGCGCTATCAAATAGATATACTATGCAAGTGACCAAACAATTAAAACACGTAAAGTCTCAGCATAAGAAATGTAACTTTAATATAATTTATAAAAATGTAGCTTTAGATATCAATATATTTTATAAAAATGATCAAATTTTCTTTAAAATTTTTTTTATGAGAAAATAAAAACAATTATTAAGTTCTTAATTAGAGGTACTTTGCTATTAGAATGCTCTTATATATATAAAGGTACTTGATAGTTTTTACTCACAATTGGAGATTTTCAATGAATCATAGTGTTCATTTCATTGCTTGCACTTCACATAAAAATTCTTTATTGGGATAATTTCACTATTAGCATGCAAGAATTTTCAAGCTTTAATCTAATTCTATATTTATATATGCCATAAAGTTAAAGGAATGTTTGGTAAGCTAGGAGGGATATTAAAATTATTAGAGACTATTGCTTTTATTTATGTTTGTGAATTATAATTATTTTCCTATTCAGCTATCATTACTTTTTATCACTGTTCCTCCAACTTCTCTTCATCCAACAATAAACATTTACTACTTCACTATTCCTCCATCTTTTCTTCGTCCAACAACAAACACTTCCATCAATTCATCATTCAATATTGGTAATTGGAAATAGGCAAAGTACACTCAAATAAATTTGTCTCACGTGCACAATGAACCTATGAACATGTAGATGACATCATATAAGGGTTTGGAATAGTGTCTATTTGCGGATTGTCCTAATCTAAATCATTTCATTCCATGGTTCAAGCTAGGTAATATATGCAAGGCTAGGTTTCCATTTGCCAATCAAATTGAATTGAAGCACTTGAGTAATAATTATGCACACATGGTTGAATATATGTTGCTTCTAAATAAAAACAGCCATGTGAGGTAGCTATAATTCCCATAGAAGTTTGAAATCAATTTAATTGGTCGTTTTTTCTGTTTTATTACTATTGTATCTATTTGTTTTCTAGAGGTTTAAAAGCTTGCATTCTATTGGAAATAATTTAGCAGTGCATTTTGCAATAAAGAAAGATAATAATTTAGCTTGATGATTAAAGTAATCATATTTTATTGAACAAAATAAATATTATTTTTCATTGTTATATAATTTATATCTAGATAATTCTATGATTTATTTTACAGCGCAAAATAATTATAACTTTTATCAAACTTAGCAATTAATTATATCAATTCTTGCCCAATTTCTCTTTCACACTAACCAACCATCTCTCTATTTACTTTACTATACTAAAAGTAGAACATATTAGCTACTATTCCAACCCTAAAACCCTAATTGCTTATGTAATGGATGATGTAATAAACTTATGTGGACCAATGACATGAAAACACCTTTCATGTTAGGGCACACATGAAATCCAACTTGGCCCTAATTTTGCTTTGGCTAATGGATGACTTGCATATGGAATCCACATGTGCCCTATTTTTCCTTTGGCCAATAATTGAGTAACGTGTTATTTTTACTAGAAATAAAAGAAAATAAAAGAATAAAAAGATTGGAATTCACCCATGTGTTACATCTACTATTCTATCTGATGCAATTTCATTCTCTTCTTTCCTACTAACTATTTATATCATGATTACCTCTACTACTAGCTATCCTTATTATCATTGCATATTACATCACGCATGACATCATGGTGTTGGGGTTTTCAAAGGGGAATTAGGGTAATTTGCTTAAAGAATTTTATCTATTTAAGGTACACATATTAACTTTTGCTGTATTTTTTTACTGATTCTCTCAAATGACATATAAGGGTAAATTTTTTTTTAGCCACAAAAAAAAGATGAATTAAAATATGGAAATTGAAATAATTGAGGAAATTTAAAAAAAAAATAGAAAGAATTCATTCTCATCCATTAGAGTGTGCTCATCTTATCAGGCACAAGTGGCAATTATCCAAAAAGATACAATGATGTCCAATCAAAACACATGCAACTTACTAAAGACATCAACACTAATAAAATAACAAACAAAAAAACGTGGCATGGTTGAAATTGATAATCTTAATGCATAAATTTGCTAATCCGTCCTCTAAATTTTAGAAAATCTTAATTATTTTTCCTTAAAGTTTTATATCTCTTTTATAAATACTACCTTAATTTAAACAACAATGATCACTATACAGAAAATAATAAATACATGAAAATGATACAACTTGAATATTACAAAATCTAGATCCACAAAATAAAATATCTTATGGCTTGATTTATATGGCTTGGCGATCCGTTAAACCGTGCGTAGCACGGGTAGCCCACTAGTTGGGAAACACTTGAGTGAGGAGTGTGAATTTCTTCAAGAAATTGTGTGAATTTCTTCAAGAAAGTGAGTGATTTTCTGCAAGCAAGGATGAATACAAATGGTTTTGGTACGAACATTTTGGTTCTTGATGGAAAGAACTGGGATAGATGGAGTGCTGTCATGAAGTCATTGTTTGGAGCTCAAGATTGCTATGAAGTGGTGATGAATGGCTATGAAGAACTAGGTGAGAATCCAACTGATGCACAGAGAAATGCCTTCAAAGAAATCAAGAAGAAAGATTATAAGGCCTTGTTCTATATTCAACAAAATGTTGATTCTCAACACTTTGAGAAGATTGCAAAAGCTACAAAATCCAAAGAAACATGGGATATCTTGCAGGCTTATCATGATGGTGGTGAAAAGGTCCAGCAAGTGAAGCTGCAATCTTACAGGAAAAGTTATGAAATGATGCAAATGGAAGATGATCAGAAGGTGAGTGATTATTTCTCTAAACTACTTGCAGTTGTTCATCAAATGCAAACTTGTGGAGAAAACATCACTGATAAGATGGTTGTAGAGAAGGTTCTGAGATCCTTGAATCCAAAATTTGATTTTATTGTGGTGGCTATTCAAGAATCACATGACATAAGTGATATGAAGATTGAAGCATTACAGAGTTCTTTAGAAGCACATGAGTTGATGGTGATCAACAGAAGCTCTGAAAGAACAAGCCAACAAGCATTGCAGGCTCAATCTGGTAGCAAAGAAAGCAAGAACCACAAGAACAAGGGCAAAGGCAAATCAAGTTGGTCAAAAGATTCAAAGAACAAGACTGAAGACAAAACTGAATCATCAAAAGGAGGTTATGACAAGAATCAAGGCAAGAAGAAGTTTGATAAGAGCAAGATAAAGTGTTATAACTGTGGCAAGCTTGGGCATTTTGCAAATGAATGCAGGCTTAAGGATCAACAAGATGCAAATCTGACAGAAGATAGCAATGATGCTAATGTTGTACTCATGATGGCCACAGCCTGTGATGACAATGCTCAAAATGAAGATTGGTATTTGGATTCAGGTTGTTCTAATCATATGACATCACATAGAGAATGGTTAACTAGTTTTGATGCAAGCCAGAAATCAAGCATCAAGCTAGCTGATGGCAGAAAACTTCCTGCTGAAGGCATTGGTAATATGGTGATCAAGAGCAAGAAAGGAGGTAAAGTAATCATCTCTGAAGTGTTCTATGTACCTGATATGAGTTGTAATCTACTCAGTTTAGGTCAATTGGTGGAGAAAGGCTTCTCAGTTAACATGGAAGATAGTGCACTGAAGCTGTTTGACAAAATGAAGAACTTGGTATTGATGTGTAATTTGTCAAAAAACAGAACTTACAAGTGCAAAATCTCTAGTGTGGATATGATGTGCATGTCTACAACAATAACTGATGATGTTGAAACATTATGGCATAAAAGGTATGGTCACTTGAACTTTAGAAATTTAAGTGACTTGAATTCTAAAGAACTATTATATGGTATACCTAAGATTAGAGTCAAGCATGCATTATGTGATATATGTATGAAGGGCAAGCAGAGTAGGTTACCATTTGTGAATGAGACTAGTAAAAGAGCTTGTGCTGCTCTGGAGGTAATACATTCTGATGTATATGGTCCTTTTGAGGTACCATCACTTGGTGGAAGCAAGTATTTCATCACTTTTGTTGATGAATTTACTAGGATGATCTGGTTATTCACTATAAAACTTAAGAGTGAAGCTTTATCAGTGTTTAAAAGTCTTAAAATCTTAATTGAGAAGGAGAGTGAGAAATCAATTAAGATCTTAAGAACTGATGGTGGAGGAGAATATACCTCAAAGGATTTTGAAGATTTCTGCAAAAGTGAAGGCATAACTCATGAAGTTACACCACCCTATACTCCACAACATAATGGTCTAGCTGAGAGAAGAAACAGGACCTTATTGAACATGGCTAGGAGTATGATCAAGCAGAAATCCCTTCCTCACAAATTCTGGGGTGAAGCAGTCACTACAGCTGCCTATATTCTTAACAAATGCCCTACAAAGAAGTTAAGAATGGTACCAGAAGAAGCTTGGTGTGGAAGAAAGCCTAGTGTGAAGCATCTAAGAGTTTTTGGGTCATTATGCTACAAACATGTGCCAGATGCTAGAAGAACCAAACTTGCAGACAAGAGTGAAATCATGATTTTGATTGGTTATCACCCAACTGGTGCATACAAACTACTTGACCCTATGACTAATAAAGTACACATTAGCAGGGATGTGATTGTGAATGAAGCTGAACAATGGAAGTGGGAAGTTAAGACTACCTACAATAGTGAAAGCAGCTACATTCTTCCTGATTCAAGTGATGATTCTGAGAATGAAGCAGCTGGAGAACTGAATGATGGTAATCAAAATGATGTGATTCCTGATAGTGATGATGATGAGAATGAGGAAATCACATCTCCACCAGTGATAAGACAATTACCTCAAAGAAATAGAAGTGTCTCAAGCAGATTGAATGATCACATTGTCACTTCTGACAGTGCAGTGAATGATGATGGTGATCTAATTCATTTTGCTCTCTTAGCAGGTTCTGAGCCTATTGACTACAAAGAAGCCTTGAAAAATAGAGTGTGGAGGAAAGCAATGGAGGATGAACTTCACTCTATAGAGAAAAATCAAACCTGGAAGCTAGTTAACTTGCCAGACAAGAAAAGGAAAATTGATGTAAAATGGGTGTTCAAAGTCAAGTTAAACCCTGATGGCACAATTTCAAAATACAAAGCAAGGTTAGTAGCTAGAGGTTTCTTACAGAAACATGGTATTGATTACAATGAGGTGTTTGCTCCAGTTGCTAGAATTGAGACTATGAGGTTAGTTGTAGCACTAGCTTGTAAAAATAATTGGTTGATGTATCACTTGGATGTAAAATCAGCTTTTCTTAATGGTCCCTTAGATGAGGAGGTGTATGTGTCACAGCCACCAGGTTTTGAAATTAAGGGCAAAGAAAATATGGTGTTCAGATTGTACAAAGCACTATATGGCTTGAAACAAGCACCTAGAGCTTGGAATAAAAGAATTGATCAATTTCTTATCCAAATTGGATTTAAGAAATGTGCATCAGAGTTTGGTGTGTATGTTCAGAGCTCAAAGGAAGAGTTAGTCATCATCTGCTTGTATGTTGATGATCTTCTCATAACTGGTAGTCAAAAATCAGAAATTGAGAAGTTAAAGTGCAAATTGAAGGCTGAATTTGAAATGACAGATCTAGGTGAGCTTTCATTCTTCTTAGGAATGGAATTTGTAAAGATCAAGAATGGGATTGTTATGCATCAACAGAAATATATAACTGAGTTGCTTGAAAAGTTTGAGCTAAACAATTGCAATTCAATGACAAATCCCTCAGAAACCAACTCCAAATTAAGTGAATGCAGTGAAATGGAAAAGGTTGATCCAACCTTATTCAGACAAATGGTAGGTTCATTAAGATATGTATGCAATAGTAGGCCTGATATCTGCTACTCAGTGAGCATGATTAGTAGATACATGCATGATCCTAGGAAACCTCATTTGATTGCTGCAAAGAGGATTTTTAGGTATATTAGAGGTACTTTTGATTTTGGCCTACATTTTCCAAATGGCACAAGCAATAAGGATAGTACTCTTATTGGCTATTCAGATAGTGATTGGAGTGGAGACATAACTGATAGGAAAAGTACATCAGGTTATGTCTTCAAGTTCAACAATGCTGCAATATCATGGTGCACAAAGAAGCAAGCTGTGACTGCCCTTTCATCATGTGAGGCAGAGTACATTGCAGGCACATTTGCAGCATGTCAGGCATTGTGGCTTGATTCAGTAATGAAGGAATTGAAATGTGAAGCAAGCAAGCCACTGCTACTCAGAATTGACAACAAATCTGCTATAAGCTTAGCAAAGAATCCAATCTCTCATGGAAGAAGCAAGCATATAGAGACTAAGTATCATTTCATCAGAGAACAAGTTTCAAATGGTGTGATTGAAATCCAATATTGCCCTACTGAGCTGCAACTAGCAGATGGTTTTACAAAAGCTCTCAAACTTGAGAGATTTGAATTTTTGAGGAGGCAACTTGGCATTTTCAGTTTGAAACAAGTTTGAATTATGGTGGAGTGTTAGAATTGTGTAATTCAAGCTTGTTAATCATAACTTTGTATATATCCATTAGTTAGTTAGGATATTTTAGTTAGTTGGTTAGTTAACTTGTGTAACAAGTTACTAGTTAGTTACTAGTTAGTTTTAGTTTGTTAAGTGTTTCAAGTATTATATATACTTGTATTAGTGGATGTAAATTTTTGAGTTCCATTTACCCCTTGATGGATGAATAAAATTAGCTTGTTTTTCTTATTCATTTCATCATCTTCATCTTGCTTGCAATACAAGTTAACTCTTGTATGTGTGTGTTTTGCTTCCATTGTGCTTGTGATCTAACAGATTGGATATCATGTTCGAATTTCGAATTTTGATCCTTCTACTATATATTTGTATATTTTCAAATTATAAAAATATGTACCGTACTTTACGTCCAATTTGGAAGCTCAAGAAAGATTTTAAGTTCAAACAAACCAACCAAGATAACCACAAAAATTATGTAATCTAACATTGTGAGCTACGGGAATCCGAATCCCAACTTAGAGTTTGGTTGGATATGTATCAATCATGCATCTAATTATTTAATGTCTTGTTATATTTTTATATTCATTTATTTTAAAATAAATTTAAATTTAGAATAAATTTTATTTTAATTTTTCCCATTCTTCGAATTCGAGGAGAGAAAATCGAGATATTTACTACCAATTAATTAAATATTTTTTTATCAAATATAAATATTTTTTTTGAACGGAAAATATAATATTATTGATAAATGATCTCTACACAAGACGAATAAAGATCGGAAAAAGCGGAACTACAACACAGAGGTGCCCTATATAAGCGGAACACCAATGAAAATGCCAAAAACAGACACCACCTAATCAAAGTTCACTTCTAATCCCATTCTTAGAATGACACTCATCAGCCTCCAAACTACCAAAGAAGACCATCAACCCGACCCATAAAGATGTCACTAGACTATAACTCCCGCTCTCGAATCAAAAGTGAACGGCCCGTCAGAATCCAAAATATTTTTTTTTATCAAATATAAATGTTTTATTATAAAATTTGATTTTGGTCTTATATATTTTTAGGGTCTATTTGGTAAAATTAGCTGATTGAAATTAAAGTGTTTGGTAAAATTAGCTTTTAAAGTGGTTAATAAATATAAAATTACATAAAAAGACATATAGTGGGTAGTTATTCTCTTTAGTGGATAATTTTTTATTTTATAAAAAATAATAAAATTAAAGGTTAAAAATGAAAATAACTATAAAAAGCTATAAGCTCAAACGCTACTTGAAATAACATCTCAAAAAAAGCTATAAGCTAATGTGAAAAGCTTTTTACCAAACACATCTATTTTTTCAAACAAACTTATAAACTAGTCCAATAAGCAAGCTTGCTTAATTGACTTATCAAACACACCCTTGGTCCCTAATATTAAAATTGTTGTATGTTGTTAGAAATTGCAGAATCACTTATTTATTTTTTTGATACATACTCCTCGTGATCACTTAGAGCATATGAGTTTAATCACTCTACTAGACCTTTAATTAGATTAAAAAAATACGTTTAATTAATTTCTTGCTAAAATAGGATGAAATCATAAAATCAATTTCATCCCGTCTAATTTCACTTCAATCTTTGTCTTCATCAAAAGCTTCTTCAATACAATTATTTTTCGAACAATTTTTCCTTTAGAAAAAGTTATCAAATCTTAATTCCATGTCCACTTAACAAAGGATACATACATCTTTAAGCAAATAATTATATCGCTCATAACCTATTCCAAACACTATATAGAGTTTTGACAAATCGTTAGTTGGTTTAGTGATGATTGACGCTGAATTTGGTGGGAAGGACCACGGTTCAATCCCCCATAACTGTGATCAGGATGGAGCTGGAACCACTTAATACCAAAACTGACTCCCGAACCAGATTAAACTGGTGGTGAAAGCAAAAAAACTACAGAGTTTTGTCAAAAGAATGTACACTAGATAGAGTTAATTGGTATCCCAGTATTAATCATATTAAGGTGTGTAGAACTTGAATTGATACTAGTATTAATATAGTCAAACACTAAAGATTAACTTAATTATTTTAAATCTAAAGTGATGAGTATAAAGTAACAAATTGTATAAAAATATGTATACAAGTAACATTTATTCTACAGGCCGACCTGATAGTCTCTTTCATTACCGGGATAAAAGTCTCAACTCAATATCTCATTTCAAAGCTAATAATTATTTGTTTTGAGTGCACGTAATTTGGAGCAGGTCTCCTTCAAATCCAATTAACCAAAGATAGAAATAGACGTTTGAAATAATCCTAATTGATTTATGGTACGTACGTGTACTAACAATTTCTAAGCATATAAGTAATTATAATTATGGTGTTTGGTGTACTAGTAATTTGAAACATATAAGTATGGATGCACTTGGTTGATATCGAAGTTTCGGAATATCAATCATATTTTTTATCATCAGTATCGTAACAAATACTCAATCATTGAAATAGTTAGTTAATTTTTAGTTTTTAGTATGGCTTTATGCCCATAATTTCCGTTTGATTTTTACCATTAATTAATATTCATCCTCTGCTAATCGTTAGTTGGTTTAGTGGTGATTGGCACTGAACTTGGTAGGGAGGACCACAGTTTGATCCCCCACAGCTCCGATCGGGAGGGGATTGGAACCACTTGATGCCAGAACTGACTCCCAAACCAGATTCAACTGGTGGTGAAAATAAAAACAAAAAATAAAAAATATTCATCATCTTGTTAGCCTGTATTTTTCGACAGGCATTAATGAATTGGAGAGAGATGATGAAATCTCATTTAATGTGCATGATTGCATTTTTAATATTCTCTTGGGAATTGATTCTAGTATTAAATCAAGAGATAATTGAGGCATTTGACGTCAGAGACTTTTAATGCAAAGTTGCTTGTCAAAGCCCAGGGGTCTGTCGAATTCGACAGAACATGTTGTTGCCCAATGAGCTTGTCGAATTCGACAAGAAGTTATTTGTGCAAATATCTATTTTTCGACATTACTGACAATGGTCGAAAGTTATATATATATATACGTGTGTATGTTTGTTTGTCTAACGTACTATGCAGAACGGAGAAAGCATACTCTGGACTTAGCAAATTATTCAAAAGTGGATAACGTTCAAAAGTCCCACCAGGTGTCAAAGGGAATTCAAATTGTCAAAGACACGTGGAGCATAGTTAGGCATTTTGTAGGTTTATAGCAGTTATTCTAGTTTGCCTATAAATATTAGTTTTTCATAAGAGAAACGGGTCCACAATTCATAATACATGCAAATTCCTTAGAAATTCAGAGTATCCATGTCAACGAGCGAAATAAATGCAAACAGGAACATGTACGAATCTGTGTACCATCCCTTGTAAACATTTTACCTTTGTCAAATGCAATTTACATTCTGCAGTATTGATTACTTGCCTTTCATTTAAGTTTTCTGCACTTTAAGCATTCTGCAATTTATTTCATTGCATGCTTTTACTTTTCAAAGTTTTTCTTTAAACTTTATTTGCAATTCATTTACAAGTTTTCTGCAAATTTAACTTTGAAGCATTTTACTTTAAACAAACCATTTGACTGCGTCAAATGCTTTTACTTTTTATCAACTTATCCGATTTAACCCAAAAAGATATGAATATGTTTTCATCATCTTCTGCACAATCCATATGTCCCAGGATTTACTAGTTGATCCTTCTTGTAATAATTAAACTAGCGGTTGTTTACTAAAAATCGGGGTAAACAAATTGGCACGCCCAGTGGGACCATTGGATTATGTATTTTTATTTAGTGTGTTTTTGAAAAAATTTTACAAAAATTCGTTGTTTGGTGTTGTACGTTTGATTGTGTGTATATTTTTATATGCATTTGAGGAGTGGTAAATCTCTCCCAGAATTTTCAAGTATACCAACTCGTCCTCGTTCCAGAATGGTGAGACCACCAAACAATCCTAATAATAATAATAATAATAACAATAATGGGGCAGAAACAAATCCTGTTCCAAATTCGACAGGGCAACCAAATCAACCAGTATCTGGCAATCCTAGCGCCAATCCTACTGGTGGGCCAACAAGCCCTGCCCTGAACTCTATAAATTCTGAAAGTATCCCAAGCAATAATGTTAATGGGGGGAGTTCGAACCCTGTAATAAGTTCTGCGACCGTTGGCATGAGCGCCAGTGGGTCAACAATGCCTGCCACCACTTCAAGTATGGCAGGAGGGTTTGTTCCTCCAAATACGAATGGTGCAATAATGACACAAATGAATGTATCATCTATGCCAACGAACGTGTCACACACACATGGATACACAGACGGTAGTCAAGTTGGTGGAACACCGTCAAGACCCCCATGGTTGCCTAGAAACCCACAATATGGAATGCCAACAACAACGATGGCAAGCTTGTATAATTGGCCTTCGATAGAAAATTCTCCCTCATCTTCTGCGATGGAAAACAGGGGAAATTCCTTGAATTTGACAAATAATTCCATGAATGCACTTAGGCAACAAATGGACGAAAGTAACCATGACATGGTGAACGCATTGACCCAACAGATTGGCACAGTTTTTAACCCTGTTTTACAAACAGCCAATGATAATTACTTGTTGTTAGCCAATCAAATGGGAAGGATGGCAGACTTTTTTGGTGCCCCTGATGCTCCAAATAACCAAAGGGTTCTTCGTGCAAACCCGGAGACTCAACCAGAAGTTCAAGCCCAACCAGTGCGCATTGAGAGAGAACAGCCAGAACAAGGAGTGGTTTTGGTTAATAGAAACCAGGATGCTGATAATGTTCTTAGGAATGTTCGACAAGAAAATGTTGCAGGGCATAATAACTTGGCCAATTTGGTAGAAAATATCTTGGCCCAAAATGGTTTGAATATAGGATTGCATAGACCAAATTTTGTGTCAGCATTGTCTGAATACGTATTGCAGGCAGAATTGCCAAGGGGATGGAAAATTCCCAAATTCACAAAATTTGCTGGTGATACTAATGAGTCTACTGTCGAACACATTGCCAGATATTTGGCAGAGGCAGGGAATTTGGCAAATAATGAAGATTTGAGAATGAAGTTTTTTCCCAACTCCCTCACTAAAAATGCCTTTACGTGGTTTACCACACTTCCCCCTCATTCAATTCATACTTGGACTCAATTAGAAAGGCTATTTCATGAACAATTTTACATGGGACAATCTAGAATTAGTCTCAAAGAATTAGCCAGTATGAAGCGCAAAACCTCAGAAGCCATTGATGACTATCTGAATAGGTTTCGCCTCCTTAAGGTAAGATGCTTCACCCAAGTACCTGAACATGAATTGGTTGAGATGGCTGCTGGTGGCCTTGACTATTCCATTAGGAAAAAGTTAGATACTCAACACTTAAGAGATATGGCCCAATTAGCAGATCGTGTTCGACAGGTCGAACGCCTCAGGGCTGAAAAAGTCAGAAATTCTAAGTTCCACAAAAAAGAAAAAGTGGCATACATAGAAACTTATGAAAGTGAAAATGAGTTCGACGATGGTCAGGATTACATGGAAAATAATGAGGTTAATATTGCTGAGTTAAAACCAGGCCCTCCCTATACTTGTAAAATGTTAAAACCATCAAATGGGAATAATCCTGTCGAACCAAAAAATGATAGATTCGTTTCTAAGACATATACTTTCGACATTACTAAATGTGATGAAATTTTTGACTTGCTGGTCACTGATGGCCAAATAATTGTACCAAAGGGTTTAAAAGTTCCACCTTTGGAACAACGTAAGAAAAGAGGTTTTTGTAAATACCATAATTTCTTGGGTCATAAAACCTCACAATGTGTTCTTTTCAGGGATCTGGTCCAGAAAGCCCTGCAGGAGGGAAGGCTCAAATTTGGCGAAAAGCCAAAATCCAAACAGCAGGTGGATGAAGATCCATTGCAGATTGCTGATGCTGCTTACACAGAGCCATTTGAGTGCCTGATGTTAGAAGCATTGAACCTCACTGAAGGGGGGCAACTAGTTTCTATTCCCGAAGAAGAATACGAAAACAAAGTGGAAGAAGTATATCCACAGGCTGGGGAAACTTTATTGGATTTCCTTCAACGCTGCAAAGAGAATGATGGCGAAGCTACATTATGTCCTCATTGTAGTGCCATGTTCGACAAGAAGGCTGCTGCAGGCCTCAACAAGTTTTTGCCTCATAGTCAAGGTAGAAACAATTGGCCAAATCAAAGGCCAACTTATTCTAATGTTCTGAATAGCCAACAGGCACCTGTACATCAGAGGTTGGGACCACAAAAATCATTTGTCCCCTCAAACAGGATACCTGTCAACCAATGGGTTCATGGAAGAAACATGGACTATGGTCAAAGGAATATGGAGAAAGGGAACTCCAGTAACAGCAATCCCAAAAAGGATCCTGAATCAAGGAAATATGATTACAGGAATAATTACAAGGGGAAAAATCCCATGACAAGATCCCAATGGCGTAGATATCAACGCCAGAAGAAAGTGGCTGCTCAAAAATCCTAAGTTACTGCTGATGGTAATGGAAAAAGGCCTATGGAATTGGCGAAGAGGCCAATGAAAGAAAGGTTAGGTGAAACAAAAATGGAGTCTTCAGTTGCTGATAATGTCGAAGACGAACACATGGAAGCAGATGACTTTCTGGATTCTGAACCTGATCTCGACATAATAGTAAATGTTGTGTCAATTCTACCAAGGGAGTTCGACGTCTGTTCCGAAATAACGGATGACGAAGAGGAATCTGGGATGCAAATGGCTCTTCACAGGCCAGTTTGTTATTATGTGATGAGCAATGGTGCTTTGGAAGACCAGATGGCTACATTTGAAAGGCCAGACGAAGGCATGAAAAGTCACTTGAAGCCTCTTTTCATACAGGCTAAGGTGAATAATGTGGGAATTAACAAAGTACTAATTGATGGTGGTGCTGCTGTTAACCTCATGCCAGAATTTCTGCTCAGAAAGATTGGTAAATCTTTGGTGGATCTTCATCCTCACAACATAGTACTTTCAAACTATGAAGGTGAAACTGGATTTTCTTTGGGAGCAATCCAGTTGGAAGTGGTTGTTGGAAGCACTGTAAGGCCAACCTTGTTCTTGGTTGTGGCCTCTAAGGCAAATTACAATCTACTTCTAGGTCGAGAGTGGATTCATGGAGTGGGGGCAGTTCCATCTACCCTGCACCAGCGCCTCATTATCTGGCGAGAGGATGGAATAGTGGAAAATGTTGAAGCAGATCAAAGCTACTTCAAAACTGAAGTCCATCATCTGACGAAGCACTCCTTCGACAAGAAATTGGCAACAATTTCACCATGCACTGAGAGAGACTTTGCACATCGTCTAGCAGGAAATGGTCACCACTACAACAAATATTCTCACTTGCGACTGAACACTAGCGGCAGTTCTTTTGAACTGTCGCCGCTAACATATTTTCAGGAAGATTGCGGCTGTCGTTGTAAACCGTCGTGACTTCTAAGTTCTATAACCCCTTCACTCACATTCGCTCTCTTTTTCTCATAATTTCCCCGTGATTTCGCAAACCCTTTGAACCATGTGAATCACTCTTCCACCTTCATTCATCGTTCTTCAATCTTCAATCACTCTTGGTCTTCATCTTCGTCTTCAATCTCTCACCGAACCCTTCGTTCTTCGATCTCCGTTCATCCATTCTTCCATCGAATTCGTTCTCCATCTTCCATCTCACATTTCACAAAACCCTTCGTTCTTCGATCTTCGTTCTCCATCGCTCAAAATCGTGTAGATTCAAATTTGAGGACGCTCAAACAGAGGAAGTTCAAAATCGTTAGTTGAGATTCGTTTCAACCTCAAACTCCTTCATTGAGATTTGTCTTCAGCTTAAGCTTGTTGTAAGTATTTGAAATTTCAGTATGATTTGAAATTTGGTAATTAGGTTTTCGAAATTTATTTAGTAATTGGTTTATTTAGAGTTTTTTGAAATTTTGTAGCTTCAGATGAAACCTTCCTTGAAATCCAGGTTCAGATTCAATCTTCATTATTGTTTGGTAACTCTACAATCTTCGTTGAGATTCAATCAAGCTTCAGAATCAATCTTCCTTGAAATACAGGTTCAGATTCAATCTTGATTATTGTTTTGGTAACTCTAATTTGATAGTTGAAACAATGCATTCTTGTTTGGTAACTTTACATAGTAGTTACTATATGGTAATTATTACTCATATCTTGTATTTCATTTCATTTAAGGAAAAAGCTACTCATTGAGTAATTGCTACTTAATTGTGTTATGAGTTATGAGTATTTGGTTTGTTATAGTAGAGCTTAGTAATTTAATTTCTAGGCCTGCAATGCAAGTTATGGTATTACTTTCATTGAATTCCCTTTCATGAAAATGAGTTGAGAGAGAAGAAGAAATAGGGACAGAGTGTGTTTGTGACTTGACTGCTATATATTTAGGTTGTTTTCAACTTATTTCGATAAGCTCAGTAGGATAACTTATCAAAACAATTTAAAATTTAAATATTGTATGAAAACAGTCATTTGTGAAACTGTTTGAGAGAGCTTATGGAAATAGCTTTTAATACGTCTATGAGCTACTTTCAGCTTACTTTCATATGCTCTTCATGATAATTTGTGAAAACAACTTATAACTTATATGAAAACAGTTTAACGTTTTTTTTATGGTTATAAACACTTACACTACAATTTCTAGCTTGCTGGAGGGTGTTGGTGTCCTTGGGATTCAACACGTTGCATCATGCCTTCAACAACAATGTGAAAGAACTGTTGGATGCAATCTCTCTCTGTCATACTCAAAGGAACTATGTTATCAGTCAATTTTTCCACAAGGAACCATTGGAAATCCATGTGGTGGAAACTCTACAATGATTAAGCTTGTGTGCTTAGATGTTGAAGGACCTTTCAAATATGGGATCTACCAATGGGCACTTTCTGTCATATCAAGCAATTCCTTGGCTGTCAAGATTTTTTATCCCATATTTTGGGGTTTGATGACTCTCAGGTAAATTGCTCAATAAACAAACTCTTACTTTAGCATTGACTTATTTCAGCTTATCTACTGGACTTGGTTGAGAAGTATCCAAATAATATTCTATTTCATATACTAAGCCCTTGAATTAGTTAGCATCTATGTTTTCCTAATCCCTACTAATTCTTGCAGCACTTTTGGAAATGATCTTGAACCCACAAGTAACTGGCTAGAAGTGATTTTCAGCATATGCATTGTACTCGCTGGACTACTATTTTTCACTCTGTTGATTGGTAACTTATCAATAGCAACAATGTTCCATCACAGTATGTTTATTTACTACTATCTAAGTTTCTATATTTACCATTTATTTAGTATCTACTTCTTAGCTACTAATTGATTTCATTGTTTGGTTATTGCCAAAAACAAGTAACACGATCTAATGATATCTTTTGGATGGCTCTTATTGCAAACGCATGGTTGAACAATGACGAAGTCAGAAAAGCAATTCACACTGTAGAGGTGAGGTTTCTTGTAAAATACCTCTATAGTTTGGATGTCAAAGCACTAAATAATGATTGTTTTGATGAAACAGAAAAGTGTAGCCAGTAGTTGGGATTTATGCACAAACAAAATTTCCTTCGATCATAACTTCCAGAGGATATTGAGCTCTTATATTCAGGTAAGTTTCCAACATTACAGTATATGTACATATTTATGGTAGCCAAAACCACTCCATTGTTGTACGTTTAGGTGGAATTCATTGTTCCATTGATGGTATGAAATATGAGATATAAAAGTTGCATGTTCGATCCTTTTATTTTTTTTAGGACTTTAGAAAACTAGATTTACTACTTTTTCCATTTGCATCAATGCAACTGTCTCTGATCTCTTTTGTGACTACTGAAAAAGTGAATACAGAATGTGAACAAGGTTTACTACTCAATAATCACTCATATTTTAGATGATTACTAAATAACAAGGTTAATGTGAACAAGGTTAGATGATTTTAATAGGTAAGTTAATGTGTGAAAATGTAGATTGCTGAGTTTGAGGAAATTCCTGAAGAGAAGAGACAAAAGCTGAGTGATGGTGATTTTGGTGAAAGTGCAGTCTGCAAGGAGCTATTCCTAATTGGAGTTTAATACTATATTTGTAAGTATATTTTTTGGTTTTGCTTTGTAAGTATACCAGAGTGCTAAGGTAACAATGAGTGTTTTGAACCATATACTTCTAATATCTAAAATCACAGAGTGCTAAGGTATATTGTCATACCGTGTTATTATATCTTGGCTTCTCATAGTGCTTTGTCTTGCTTGTTAATTTTTTGCATTTCAGTGGTGAATTTGTTCTAGTGAACAAGCATCTTGTTGTTCATGACTTGACTTTAGCTTCGTGCTATAGTTTAGCAATTAATTGTGAATAAATGTAAACCAAGTACTGCCACTTATGATGATGCAGTTTCAGATATTGATCGACATGAATTTTTGTTTCAGAGTTTGAATTTTTGTTTTTTAATTCAATGTGTTGCTCTCTGACTATAAACATAGCAAATACTTTTAATTTTCCATTAGCAGTCAATGATTAGTTGTTTCTTATAGAATAATACATCTTCATGATTTGCTTTGTGTGTTAACTAAAGCTTTCAATGTGCTATTCAGCTTAAAGTTGTATTTTTTTTGGTAAGGTAAGCTTAAAGTTGTATATTTATACTTATATGAAATACTTCATTAAGTAGAAAAAAAAGAAAAATAAAGAACAATTAATTGCAGCAGCAAAACAAACCCACAATTTTTTTTTTATAAAATAAATAGAGATTGCGGCGGTTTCAAACTGCTGGTAAAACAAAAAAAAAATTAAATGATATAGCGACGGCTCAGAACCGCCGCAAAAGGCTGCAATAAATCCCTTCCAATTTTTCATTTCCCGGCGGTTATGAATGGACGCTAATACAGTTGCGACGGTTTGTACGGCAGTTCATAAAACCGTTGCTATATGTGCTGCCGACGCCGGGATCTGTGACCATTCATTAACTGTCGCTATAGGGTATTGCGACAGTTCAAAACCGCCGCAAAACCCTTATAAAACCGTCGCTAACTGCGAACTTTTTTGTAGTGTTGGTTTAGTGGTGATTGGCACTGAACTTGGTAGGGAGGACCACAGTTTGATCCCCCACAGCTCCGATCGGGAGGGGATTGGAACCACTTGATGCCAGAACTGACTCCCAAACCAGATTCAACTGGTGGTGAAAATAAAAACAAAAAATAAAAAATATTCATCATCTTGTTAGCCTGTATTTTTCGACAGGCATTAATGAATTGGAGAGAGATGATGAAATCTCATTTAATGTGCATGATTGCATTTTTAATATTCTCTTGGGAATTGATTCTAGTATTAAATCAAGAGATAATTGAGGCATTTGACGTCAGAGACTTTTAATGCAAAGTTGCTTGTCAAAGCCTAGGGGTCTGTCGAATTCGACAGAACATGTTGTTGCCCAATGAGCTTGTCGAATTCGACAAGAAGTTATTTGTGCAAATATCTATTTTTCGACATTACTGACAATGGTCGAAAGTTATATATATATATACGTGTGTATGTTTGTTTGTCTAACGTACTATGCAGAACGGAGAAAGCATACTCTGGACTTAGCAAATTATTCAAAAGTGGATAACGTTCAAAAGTCCCACCAGGTGTCAAAGGGAATTCAAATTGTCAAAGACACGTGGAGCATAGTTAGGCATTTTGTAGGTTTATAGCAGTTATTCTAGTTTGCCTATAAATATTAGTTTTTCATAAGAGAAACGGGTCCACAATTCATAATACATGCAAATTCCTTAGAAATTCAGAGTACCCATGTCAACGAGCGAAATGAATGCAAACAGGAACATGTACGAATCTGTGTACCATCCCTTGTAAACATTTTACATTTGTCAAATGCAATTTACATTCTGCAGTATTGATTACTTGCCTTTCATTTAAGTTTTCTGCACTTTAAGCATTCTGCAATTTATTTCATTGCATGCTTTTACTTTTCAAAGTTTTTCTTTAAACTTTATTTGCAATTCATTTACAAGTTTTCTGCAAATTTAACTTTGAAGCATTTTACTTTAAACAAACCATTTGACTGCGTCAAATGCTTTTACTTTTTATCAACTTATCCGATTTAACCCAAAAAGATATGAATATGTTTTCATCATCTTCTGCACAATCCATATGTCCCAGGATTTACTAGTTGATCCTTCTTGTAATAATTAAACTAGCGGTTGTTTACTAAAAATCGGGGTAAACAAATTGGCACGCCCAGTGGGACCATTGGATTATGTATTTTTATTTAGTGTGTTTTTGAAAAATTTTTACAAAAATTCGTTGTTTGGTGTTGTACGTTTGATTGTGTGTATATTTTTATATGCATTTGAGGAGTGGTAAATCTCTCCCAGAATTTTCAAGTATACCAACTCGTCCTCGTTCCAGAATGGTGAGACCACCAAACAATCCTAATAATAATAATAATAATAACAATAATGGGGCAGAAACAAATCCTGTTCCAAATTCGACAGGGCAACCAAATCAACCAGTATCTGGCAATCCTAGCGCCAATCCTACTGGTGGGCCAACAAGCCCTGCCCTGAACTCTATAAATTCTGAAAGTATCCCAAGCAATAATGTTAATGGGGGGAGTTCGAACCCTGTAATAAGTTCTGCGACCGTTGGCATGAGCGCCAGTGGGTCAACAATGCCTGCCACCACTTCAAGTATGGCAGGAGGGTTTGTTCCTCCAAATACGAATGGTGCAATAATGACACAAATGAATGTATCATCTATGCCAACGAACGTGTCACACACACATGGATACACAGACGGTAGTCAAGTTGGTGGAACACCGTCAAGACCCCCATGGTTGCCTAGAAACCCACAATATGGAATGCCAACAACAACGATGGCAAGCTTGTATAATTGGCCTTCGATAGAAAATTCTCCCTCATCTTCTGCGATGGGAAACAGGGGAAATTCCTTGAATTTGACAAATAATTCCATGAATGCACTTAGGCAACAAATGGACGAAAGTAACCATGACATGGTGAACGCATTGACACAACAGATTGGCACAGTTTTTAACCCTGTTTTACAAACAGCCAATGATAATTACTTGTTGTTAGCCAATCAAATGGGAAGGATGGCAGACTTTTTTGGTGCCCCTGATGCTCCAAATAACCAAAGGGTTCTTCGTGCAAACCCGGAGACTCAACCAGAAGTTCAAGCCCAACCAGTGCGCATTGAGAGAGAACAGCCAGAACAAGGAGTGGTTTTGGTTAATAGAAACCAGGATGCTGATAATGTTCTTAGGAATGTTCGACAAGAAAATGTTCGACAAGAAAATGTTGCAGGACAAGAAAATGAGTTCGACGATGGTCAGGATTACATGGAAAATAATGAGGTTAATATTGCTGAGTTAAAACCAGGCCCTCCCTATACTTGTAAAATGTTAAAACCATCAAATGGGAATAATCCTGTCGAACCAAAAAATGATAGATTCGTTTCTAAGACATATACTTTCGACATTACTAAATGTGATGAAATTTTTGACTTGCTGGTCACTGATGGCCAAATAATTGTACTAAAGGGTTTAAAAGTTCCACCTTTGGAACAACGTAAGAAAAGAGGTTTTTGTAAATACCATAATTTCTTGGGTCATAAAACCTCACAATGTGTTCTTTTCAGGGATCTGGTCCAGAAAGCCCTACAGGAGGGAAGGCTCAAATTTGGCGAAAAGCCAAAATCCAAACAGCAGGTGGATGAAGATCCATTGCAGATTGCTGATGCTGCTTACACAGAGCCATTTGAGTGCCTGATGTTAGAAGCATTGAACCTCACTGAAGGGGGGCAACTAGTTTCTATTCCCGAAGAAGAATACGAAAACAAAGTGGAAGAAGTATATCCACAGGCTGGGGAAACTTTATTGGATTTCCTTCAACGCTGCAAAGAGAATGATGGCGAAGCTACATTATGTCCTCATTGTAGTGCCATGTTCGACAAGAAGGCTGCTGCAGGCCTCAACAAGTTTTTGCCTCATAGTCAAGGTAGAAACAATTGGCCAAATCAAAGGCCAACTTATTCTAATGTTCTGAATAGCCAACAGGCACCTGTACATCAGAGGTTGGGACCACAAAAATCATTTGTCCCCTCAAACAGGATACCTGTCAACCAATGGGTTCATGGAAGAAACATGGACTATGGTCAAAGGAATATGGAGAAAGGGAACTCCAGTAACAGCAATCCCAAAAAGGATCCTGAATCAAGGAAATATGATTACAGGAATAATTACAAGGGGAAAAATCTCATGACAAGATCCCAATGGCGTAGATATCAACGCCAGAAGAAAGTGGCTGCTCAAAAATCCTAAGTTACTGCTGATGGTAATGGAAAAAGGCCTATGGAATTGGCGAAGAGGCCAATGAAAGAAAGGTTAGGTGAAACAAAAATGGAGTCTTCAGTTGCTGATAATGTCGAAGACGAACACATGGAAGCAGATGACTTTCTGGATTCTGAACCTGATCTCGACATAATAGTAAATGTTGTGTCAATTCTACCAAGGGAGTTCGACGTCTGTTCCGAAATAACGGATGACGAAGAGGAATCTGGGATGCAAATGGCTCTTCACAGGCCAGTTTGTTATTATGTGATGAGCAATGGTGCTTTGGAAGACCAGATGGCTACATTTGAAAGGCCAGACGAAGGCATGAAAAGTCACTTGAAGCCTCTTTTCATACAGGCTAAGGTGAATAATGTGGGAATTAACAAAGTACTAATTGATGGTGGTGCTGCTGTTAACCTCATGCCAGAATTTCTGCTCAGAAAGATTGGTAAATCTTTGGTGGATCTTCATCCTCACAACATAGTACTTTCAAACTATGAAGGTGAAACTGGATTTTCTTTGGGAGCAATCCAGTTGGAAGTGGTTGTTGGAAGCACTGTAAGGCCAACCTTGTTCTTGGTTGTGGCCTCTAAGGCAAATTACAATCTACTTCTAGGTCGAGAGTGGATTCATGGAGTGGGGGCAGTTCCATCTACCCTGCACCAGCGCCTCATTATCTGGCGAGAGGATGGAATAGTGGAAAATGTTGAAGCAGATCAAAGCTACTTCAAAACTGAAGTCCATCATCTGACGAAGCACTCCTTCGACAAGAAATTGGCAACAATTTCACCATGCACTGAGAAAGACTTTGCACATCGTCTAGCAGGAAATGGTCACCATGCAATCAAACTGGACCCCACACATGGTTTCTTGTGGGAGAGGAAAGATGGAAACAGTGAGGATGGCGAGTATGAAGGCCACAACTACCCAACTGGGTGGGATGTCAAAGATAACTACTATGTCTGAGTCCCAAACTTGGGCAAAGATTACGGCCTATATGGCTGAAAATAGAATCAAGATGGCTTTGGAAGCCAATTCGTTGTCAGAAAATATGGCTGATGCAGCCAATGGCATAAAAATTGGCAAACACGAGCCAGAATTGCAAAAGCTGGATTGCATCTATGATGACGAACCCTTAGGATTTGAAAAAGATCCAATTAGTCAAAGTCACAAGATGCAAGCACAGGATCCTTTGCAAGAAATTGACCTTGGAGATGGTTTGACAAAAAGACCAACATATATTAGTGCAAACATTCCTCCAGATCTGAAGGTAAAATTGGTGCAACTTTTGATGGAATTCAAAGATTGTTTTGCTTGGGATTACAATGAAATGCCAGGTTTGAGTAGAAAATTGGTGGAACACGAACTCCCAGTTCGACCAGATAAAAAACCAGTGAAACAATTACCTAGAAGGTTCGCACCAGAAATAATGTCGAAGATCAAGGAAGAAATTGAAAGGCTGCTAAGGAGTAAATTTATCAGAACAGCAAGGTATGTCGAATGGTTAGCAAATATAGTGCCTGTGATTAAGAAAAATGGTTCTCTTAGAGTATGTATAGATTTTAGAGACTTAAATAATGCTACACCAAAAGATGAATACCCTATGCCCGTGGCAGAAATGCTAATTGATTCAGCAGCCGGGTTTGAATACTTAAGTATGCTAGATGGTTATTCTGGCTACAACCAAATTTTCATTGCTGAAAAGGATGTACCAAAAACTGCCTTTAGATGCCCAGGAGCATTAGGCACATATGAATGGGTAGTAATGCCTTTTGGTTTGAAAAATGCTGGGGCTACTTATCAAAGAGCAATGAATTTAATTTTTCATGAGTACATAGACACTTTCATGCAAGTGTATATTGACGACATAGTTGTCAAATCCTCGTCAAATGTTGATCATTTAGATCATTTGAAAAAGTCTTTTGAGAAGATGAGGAAATATGGATTAAAAATGAATCCATTAAAGTGTGCTTTTTGTGTTAATGCAGGAGATTTCCTTGGGTTTGTTGTGCACAAAAAGGGCATTGAAATAAATCAAAACAAAACAAAGGCTATCATGGAGACGAAATCTCCAACTACTAAAAAGCAACTTCAGTCCTTACTTGGGAAGATCAATTTCTTGAGAAGATTTATCTCAAATTTAAGTGGTAAAGCTCAACCATTTTCACCACTGCTTCGTCTCAAGAAAGAAGAAATTTTCACTTGGGGGCAAGATCAACAACAAGCTTTTGACGAAATCAAGAGTTATTTGTCAAAGCCACCAATGTTAATGCCTCCAATAAGGAACAAGTTCATGAAGTTATATATATCAGCATCAGATTCGACACTGGGTAGTATGCTTGCCCAGGAAGATGAAAATGGTGAAGAAAAGGCCATTTATTACTTAAGTAGGGTATTGAATGATGCTGAAACTAGATATAGTAGTATTGAAAAATTATGCTTATGTTTGTATTTCTCTTGTATAAAACTCAAGAATTATATAAAGTTTGTTGATGTTTTTGTTTATTCTCATTGTGATATCATTAAGCATATGTTATCTAAACCAATTTTGCATAGTCGAATTGGAAAATGGGCCTTAGCCTTGACAGAGTATTCATTAACGTATAAACCTTTAAAGGCAGTCAAAGGCCAAATTGTGGCCGATTTTATAGCAGATCATTCTGCAATAGAAACTCGACAAAATTATGTAGAATCACAACCCTGGAAATTGTATTTTGATGGTTCTAAACATAAACATGGAGTTGGAATTGGGATTCTAATCATTTCCCCTTCCAAAATTCCCACTAAGTTCAAGTATAAAATTAATGGGTTCTGCTCAAATAATGAAGCAGAATATGAAGCCTTGATAACTGGCTTAGAAATTTTATTGGACTTGGGGGCAAAAAATATTTTGGTCAGAGGTGATTCAGAATTAGTTTTGAAACAATTGACAAAAGAATACAAGTGTATAAAAGAACACTTGATGAAATATTTTGTCATAGCAATTTCTTTGTTAAAACGTTTCGACCAAGTCACCATTGAACATGTGCCTCGTATAGAAAATCAAGAAGCCAATGATTTGGCTCAAATAGCTTCTGGTTATAAAATTTCCAATGAGAAACTGGAGGAGTTGATTGAAATCAAAGATAAACTCATTATTGATCAACCTGCTCCTTTGGAATTGTCAATGCCAAAACCTGTGGGGGCAGATGTACCACAAGACAATGGTCAAGATACCATTTATGACTCCGACGAAAATACTGAAATTTTTGAAATTTTTGCCATTGACAATTTATCTGATACTGATTGGAGAAAACCACTTGTCGAATACTTACGAGATCCAAATGGAATGACCAATAGAAAAATAAAGTATAGAGCCTTGAGTTATGTCATCATTGGAAATGAACTAATGAAGAAAACACCTGAGGGAGTTTTGCTAAAATGTTTAAGTGAAACAGAAGCCTATTTGGCTATATCTGATGTGCACAGTGGCGCATGTGGATCTCATCAGGCAGGTCATAAAATGAAATGGTTGTTGTTTCGACAAGGTGTATATTGGCCAACAATTTTAAAGGACTGTATAGAGTTTGCCAAAGGTTGTCAAGAATGCCAAAAACATTCAGGCATACAACATGTACCTGCAAGTGAACTCCATTCAATAGTTAAGCCTTGGCCTTTCAGAGGGTGGGCTTTAGATTTAATTGGTGAAATAAAACCAGGTTCATCTAAAAACCAACGTTATATTTTAGTTGGTATAGATTATTTTACTAAATGGATAGAAGCAATTCCATTACCAAATGTTGACCAAGAAGCAGTGATTAGTTTTATACAAAGTCACATTATTTATAGATTTGGTATACCTGAATCTATTACTACAGATCAAGGTTCAGTTTTTACTGGGCGAAAGATGGTCGAATTTGCTCAACAAACTGGTTTTAAACTTTTAACTTCTACACCATATTATGCTCAAGCAAATGGTCAAGTAGAAGCTGCTAATAAGATCATTATTGGTCTGATTAAAAAGCACATTGCCCAAAAGCCTAGAAATTGGAACAAGACTTTAGATCAAGTCATATGGGCATGTAGAAATTCTCCAAAAGAATCAACTAACACCACACCCTTTCGTCTAACATATGGACATGATGCAGTCTTGCCAGTCGAAATACACTTGCAATCAGTCAGAATTCAAAGGCAGGCAGAAATTCCAAGAAATCATTATTGGGATATGATGTTAGACGAATTAGTTGATTTGGATGAAGAGAGAATAAAAGCTTTAGAAATGTTAATTCGACAGAAAGAGAGAGTCACTAAAGCTTATAATAAAAAGGTTAAGTCCAAAACCTTTAATGTGGGTAATTTGGTTTGGAAAGTTATTCTGCCAATGGATAAAAAAGACAGAGTCTTAGGCAAGTGGTCACATTGGGAAGGACCATTTAAAGTTGTTCAAGTTTATTCTAATGGCGCATATGAAATTGAGGAGTTAACTCCTGAGAAACGTACTTTGGGCATAAATGGGAAATATTTGAAGAAATATAAGCCTGCTCTACTCGAAGTAAAAATAAGCGCAGAATAATAATTAAACACGAGAACAAGATGGCAATAATCAAAATTTGCCATAATTCAAAAGCAGAAGAACATCATTGTTTTATTGCAATAGAGAAGTTCTTTGGTACATCATGATAGTACAACACTACTTAGGCTGAGGCTTAGGTTTAGAAACCTCCGACTCTATCTTCTTCATTTTACCCTTATAAAGGGATAGCGCTATATCAGCAAGTTTCTGGACCTCGGGTGGATAATCGTCCAGTCTTTCTTCATGTGTCCATAGAAACTCCTCCAGATCGGAGCCCAATTCTTCTTCCTCTGATTCCGTTAAAATGAGTTCTTCTTTGTTTCTTTCATAGCGTAACCTGTTCTCTTCGCAACGCCAAGGTTCTGCGCCTTTCTTGCTCTTCTCTTTGGAGCATGAAGCATCCTTGGTAATGGTTTTTTCCATTGCTTGATTCTTTGGTGATGTTATTCAATTACCCTGGATGAGTAAAATGAGAAAGAACACCCTTTTATAGTGCCTTTAGGTCTTTTGGGTCAATACAGTCATTAATGCGATTCATTTAATAAATTTTTGTTGTTATCACCCTTTTGACTTGACTGTCTCGATATGGTGTCTTTGACTGCTCAGTTTTTTGTGTTTTTGAAACGAAGAATAAAGCGTAAGGCATAAGAAATAATGGTGATCATAAACACATTCGCCACAAAATGGGCATTGTCAAAATACAAACCAAAAAGACTTGACAAATTGTTCAAAAAGTGAAATAAAACTAAGAGCAAATTATTACAAAACTAAAATTGTCTCTTCAAGTCTTCATATAGGCTTTGGAAAGAAGAAATTTCTTTGTCGAGAACCTTGTTCGACTCCTCCAAACCTTGAATTTCTTCTTCCACAGCTGCTGAAGCGCTAAAGAATTTGATGCCTTCATTAGCCTCTTTGTCAATCCAGGCTTTAACAGCAATGGTGAGGTTAGCCTTAGCTTCGTCACGCTTAGCCTTTTCTGCATCAATTTTGGCATTGAGACTCTGAATTCTCAAGTTCAATTCTGCAATCTCGCTCTCCCAAGCAGAGATGTTCTGGTTGTATTCAGTCAGCTCAGCATTCGACTCGATCTCCTTCTCCAGGCGTTCGACATTGGCTTGAGCCGTATTGGCCTTTTCGACCAATGCAGTGTACGCTTCAGTTTGAGCCTCCAGCTTCAGAGCATTGATCTTCCTCTTTTGAATGGCTTGGGTGAAACCATCAATAAGGTTTTCAAGTTGAATAACCTTGTGAAGGGTAGCACCATCAGTCAAAGGGTTGTGAAGCTTTTTCAGGAAGCCCAAGTGAGAAAATGCACTACTAGGGTTTGCCTCAATTAAGGCAAAAACATCTTGGTTGATGTAGTCTGTGTGCAATTTGAGGAGCAAAGAGTCCTGCCTCACTGTCGAACTGATTTCTGTATCAGAAGCTGTCGAACTGCTGTGATGGGAAGCACCTTTGCTTTGGTCTTTGTTGCCTTTGCTTGATAGGAGCATCTTTAGTGCAGCAGTAGGATCAGAATCCTTCATGGCTATAAACTGCATTTCTGATATTCCAATTTCAGCAGATAACTTTGATGTCGAGGAAACAGGAAGAATGTCAGAACCTCCTTCAGTGGCTTCAGGCATAACATCTTCAGTGTCGAATTCCATTTCAACGTCAGTGTTTTCCGATGAATGGGTAGACTCAGCAGCATGCACAGTTATAGTCTTATCAAAATCTAGATTATTGGTGAAAATTTCTTCATGCTCTTGACTTTGGCTTGTTCCGGTTAAATCGACCTCGACGCGATTGGTGCCGACGTCTTGGGTCAAATCTTTCTCATTGTTAACAGGTGTAGTGATGTTCTCTTCATTGCCACCCTATTCAAAAACAAATGAGTTAGAGTCAAAAAAAAAAAAAAAAAAAAAAAAAACCATAAAAGAGTGTGCATGTGGTAAAATCTCGAAGATAAGGAAATTTTACCTGAGCACCAGGGTCTTGTAGACTTGGATTGACTTTCTCCAAAGTGGGATTGGGACCTTCAGTCAAAGGAACTTCGACATTGACAGTTGATTGATCTTCGACGGGAGGATTAGAAACAGGGATTTCAATATCTTTCTCTGTCCCTGCAGAAGGTTTAGGATCAGACTTGACCTTCTTTTTCTTCTTCTTTTCAACCCTCTTCTTTGGGTTTGGGGGCATGCTCGCCTCACTAGTTTCGACATTGACCTTTCCTTTGTCTCTTTGGCCTTCTCCACTAGGAGGAGCAGCAGCATTTGTTGTGGTGGGAACATCATCAGCAGGCTGAAAAGGAAATAAAATTGTTAACACAAAATTTTATTTGAAGCCAAGGCAAAATGCCGAGGAAATGTCGAAAGGACTTACTGTGGGTTCATTAATAGTAAGAGCCTTTTGTTTCTTCTGCTTGGTGGGCTCTCCAGTCTCGTTTGTCGCCATCAAATTTCTCTTGCGAAGCTGCATTTAAAAGTCAAAGAGTTTAGAGATATATCTATGAAAACTAAGAGAAGAAGGAAAATAATGCTAAGTTAAAAATTAGTGTTAAGGCTTGATACCTTAGCCCCAGTGTTGGGAAGAGTTTTCTTCACAGTTGCAGTAGGAGTAGCAGAGTCTGTCGAAGTAGTGGTGTCCTTGACTTTAGAAGCAGCTAATGTAAAAAATGAAAGGATCACACATCAGTAAAAGGTTCAAAGGGTTACAAATACTTTGAAAATCACAATGTTCAATAACTCAAGGTTACCTTTGCCTTTAGGAGTCTTTTGCTGAAGAGCGTCGAATCCAGCCTCTATTGCTTGCAGAAGCACTTCATCACTGTGCTTAGCATGCTTCTCATAATGCAAACTCCACCAGGTGGCGAACTCAAAGGTGCATAAGTGAGAAATTTCAAAGGCAATAGGTGTGAGCTTATAGGGTCTTCTTTCCTCAACGAGCTTCAAACGACGTTCAAAGTATTCGACAGACATCCCAGAGTTGCCTAAGACAATGTCATCTCTGTTCTTGAACAAACTTTTTGGCCTGAACTGACTTAGGACAAATTGGCGGGCAACCAAGTTAGGCTGGTATCCAACCAAACCTAAATGCCTTCTTTCAACTCCTTGTCTGGAGGATAAGATTGTGGGATTCAAGAACATAGTCCAAATATTGTTTGTGTCCTCCTCTTCATTTGGGTCGGTTGCAGGGAATGGCCTTCTAAACCAAGCAGGCCCGACAGTTCTTTTGACGAATGGAGTATTCTTAGGCGTGATTTCGTCGAACTCAAGGAGAGTCTTGAAGTAGTGAAGGAAGAGTTCTCTAGTCGACAGGTTTGTTTCTCTGTATCTCAACAAGGCTAACCTAGCGCCTTCTATCTGTCGAGTATCAACTGAAGCTTCCAAGTAAGTAGGGAGGAAAAGTTTGAAGTTCGACTCAAATGTGGCGTTCAGCCACAATTGCAGAAGCCAAATGGGCCCAGAGAAAGAGAGTTGTGATCCTTTCTCAATCTTCTTGAGCATATCACTAGCTTGCCCCAAAGAGTCATAAAGGGAAGCTAAGATGAACCTTCCTAAGGCTACATCTAATCCTTGGTGAAGCATGATGGCGAGAGGAACAAGTCTCTTCACCACTTGAAGTGAACTGGTGCACAGAACAAAATGTGATAGCCAATAAGTCAGGAAGGCTATATGTTCTTCAAAAGACACATCTTCGTCGCTAAGATCATGGAAAGTTTTGAGAAATCCTGAGAAGGATAAAACCTTGAAGTCGAACTGGTGGTTGACTGTAGTGTACTTGGGGTCGAAAGTAGGTCCTGTGGGTCTTAAGCCAGTAATGGCAGCAACGTCGAAAAGAGTTGGGGTCATCATTCCTGCCTTGAAATGGAAAGTGTTGGTAGAATTCTCCCAAAAGTGAAGGGCAGCTATGAGCATTTCTGCATTGTATTTGGGTCCCTCTCTCGACAGTTGAATTAGGTCGAATATACCACTCTCTTTCCAAAAGGTAGCATATTGCTTTTCGACTTTGTTAAGCCATTTTAGATAACCTTCACTAACTACGGGTGCGGATCTAAAAGCCCTATGGCCTGGTTCAAAGAAACTCATGTCGAAGACAGAGTTGGCGAATATCCTAGGTTCGCAAGTAGTATGGAGAGGGAAGATGTTACCTACGTCTTCACTGAAGTTGTCGGATGAAGGGAGAGGTCCTGCAAAGGCGAGAGTTCGACCTCCAAGCTTGTGGGGAATCATCAATTCTTCTCCCCATATGTTGTCTTCGACAGAAGACATGTCTGGTTCCGACACAAACTCCGAATCGTCAATAATGATAGGATCTTTATCATCAACAGCGTAGATGATCACGTTTCTGGAGGAAGAAGATGAAGCCATTGTTGATCTTCGTGTTCTTGATGTTCTTGAGTATTGGTGATGAAGATGAACAAGCTACAGTAGCAACGAACTAAAAAGCTTCAGATTTGACTCGTTCCTTGCTCAAATCCAAGAATAAAAATAGTGATGATGAACGAAATCACTGGACGATTGCAATTATTGGTTTAGATTTCTCAAAAACGCAAGAACATAGCAGGATTAAAGAGTTTGTTGTTGGTTTTGCTTAAGAGAATACGTAAGGTTCTGTTTCTGAAGAGAGAAAATGAAGAGTTTGAGGTTTCAGAAAAATGAAAGTGTGGAATACGTTTGCTACTTATAGGCACTTCAAGTTTGCATGTATCTGGTAACTGAAACGGTACCACTCTTCCATCTCAGTTATTCACATTCTGCCACGTGTCCCACTATGAAGCTAGAAAGTTGGAAATCATGGTTTGTGGGGATTGAGGTGACGGTTATAAATTTTGTCATGATTGACAATGACTTGATGTGACGTTTACGCCGTCTTTGGTAAACGTGCAGAATTGGAAAAGGTGATAATCTTCAAAATTGCCATTTCTCCTTATTGTATTCGACATGCAGTCGAAATTGGCATTTTTGAGGGGGCAATTTGTTAGCCTGTATTTTTCGACAGGCATTAATGAATTGGAGAGAGATGATGAAATCTCATTTAATGTGCATGATTGCATTTTTAATATTCTCTTGGGAATTGATTCTAGTATTAAATCAAGAGATAATTGAGGCATTTGACGTCAGAGACTTTTAATGCAAAGTTGCTTGTCAAAGCCCAGGGGTCTGTCGAATTCGACAGAACATGTTGTTGCCCAATGAGCTTGTCGAATTCGACAAGAAGTTATTTGTGCAAATATCTATTTTTCGACATTACTGACAATGGTCGAAAGTTATATATATATATACGTGTGTATGTTTGTTTGTCTAACGTACTATGCAGAACGGAGAAAGCATACTCTGGACTTAGCAAATTATTCAAAAGTGGATAACGTTCAAAAGTCCCACCAGGTGTCAAAGGGAATTCAAATTGTCAAAGACACGTGGAGCATAGTTAGGCATTTTGTAGGTTTATAGCAGTTATTCTAGTTTGCCTATAAATATTAGTTTTTCATAAGAGAAACGGGTCCACAATTCATAATACATGCAAATTCCTTAGAAATTCAGAGTACCCATGTCAACGAGCGAAATGAATGCAAACAGGAACATGTACGAATCTGTGTACCATCCCTTGTAAACATTTTACATTTGTCAAATGCAATTTACATTCTGCAGTATTGATTACTTGCCTTTCATTTAAGTTTTCTGCACTTTAAGCATTCTGCAATTTATTTCATTGCATGCTTTTACTTTTCAAAGTTTTTCTTTAAACTTTATTTGCAATTCATTTACAAGTTTTCTGCAAATTTAACTTTGAAGCATTTTACTTTAAACAAACCATTTGACTGCGTCAAATGCTTTTACTTTTTATCAACTTATCCGATTTAACCCAAAAAGATATGAATATGTTTTCATCATCTTCTGCACAATCCATATGTCCCAGAATTTACTAGTTGATCCTTCTTGTAATAATTAAACTAGCGGTTGTTTACTAAAAATCGGGGTAAACACATCTCATATATGCTTATTGATGTTCCTTCACATTAATATTTTGGTGCTCTCAATATGATTGTGAACTCTTCGTAATTTTCCTTTTCTTAGTATTTTTTTTAACTTCCAATCGGTTTTTAAAATTTACTTTAGAAGAAAACACAATAATTTTTTTTAATATAGATTTGTTAAGAAGTCTTATGTTAATTGGCTGAGAGATAATCAGAATATATGTTTATAAGGGAGGATAATCTTTAGCTTATAAGAAGATTTTATGGAACTAAGTCATGTCAAACTCTCAATTATAAGAAGATTCAATTATTTGAACATCTTTTATTTCAAAATAGGATGAGTCTGTTCAGTCTTACTCCCTCCGGTACTTATTATAAGCAAAATATTACTTTTTAAATTCTTATATAAAATGTTAAATGTATTGGGTTCATATTATAGACCAAATACATCAAACATTATATATAAATCTAAAATGTAAAATTCTTCTTATAGTAAGAAGCGGAAGAAGTAAATATAAAATTCAAAATTTATTCAATCTAAATTTGTTTTTTTAAGCAAAAATGTATTCAGTCTAAATACGGACCAAATACATTAAAAAAAGAATGACTCTTTCATTAAAGATTCAAATCTTGATCTACTGCATTGATAAGTAAAATAATAAAATATTTATATTAAAAAGAAATTTTATTAAATAAATAATTATAAATGATAATATTACCTATCAAAAAATTTAACACGCACGGAAATGTTACTAGTCCCAAAATTATGCGTTTAATCCCTTAGAGCATCTCCAATAAGGGTATCAAAGAAAGTATCATAGACTAATGATTTGTACCTTATTTTTTTTATCATTGGAGTTTCATGACGTGACACAGAGAGTATCAAAATTGATGATACTGGTACCTTATTTAAGGTACCGTATCATCAATTTAATATTACATTTTTTTGTATATAAAATTAAATAGAATTAAAAACTTGTTAATAATGTATGATACTTAGAGTGATATCACCACTGAAGCAAAATATGTATGAGTTGCATAAATATTATATGGCATTGTAGAGACCACTTTTTAGTAATGTATGATATCCAAAGTGGTATCACCATTGGAGATGTTCTTAGTACACAAAATAAGACAATTTGCTTACTAAAATAACTTACAATCTAAGAGACAAAAGTATTATACATATATAATTGTAGTTCTTGCGATTCTTAAGCCTTAATCTCCGTTCTCGAGCTGCTTATAATTACTAAAAGACACAGTTTTTAGTATTATTTATAAAATAATAATAATAATATTAATAATAGTAATAATAATAACAGTAGTAAATTAAGTGTATGGTAGTGTAACATATTATTTGCATAAATTTAAAACAAACAAGCGGGGTCTTATCCCCAACATATTATCCACAAAAGAAAAAGATTCATCAAACAATGACAAATGTATATTTTGACTATATTTAAATCAAAAAAAGTGTTATATGGTACTCCTTTAAATAAACCAAAAAACAAAGGGTAAATCAGTACTTTAACAAAAATTATCCTCATATATAAACCATCATGAACCAAAAAACTATACACACTTCACAGTTCACACACATAGATTCTATTTCTATCCAACTGCTCCTTAATTCACACAAAAAATGTTCACTCCATCTCTTCAAATTTTCTCACCAAAATCATCATCACCATCTTCAAATTTAACTTCAATGAAACTCAAAAGAATCATTCACACTCTCTTAGTTTCACACTTATGTAGAATAATTCGTGCAGTTTCTAAAGTCAAAGATTTTATAGTTGAGATTCTTAAAGACAACAACAACAATTCAATCATTAATTTCAGTGCTTATTACCCTTCATCTCACAAAAAAAGAAACAACATTAAAAAGAAGATCATTTTGGGTTCTTTTAGGCTTCATTACAATTGGTGTTCTTCAAAATCTTCTCATGTTTTACCAGTTCCTGAACCTGTTTATGAAGGTTTGTTTCATAATGATACTAGTATTACTACAGAGCAAAATCAAAATCCAGAGTTACATCTTGCAGGATATTTACAGTGGCTTGAGGAAGAGAAGAAGAAAAAGAAGAAGAAGATTGAAGAAGGTGAAAATGAAAAAGAGATTGTTAATGAGAATATTGATATGTTAGCTGAAATGTTTATTGCTAATTGTCATGAGAAATTCAAGTTGGAAAAACAAGAATCTGATAGAAGGTTTCAAGAAATGATTGCTAGAAGCATGTAAACAATATAATTGAGCTAGGAAAAGTTAGTTGCATGTTTTATTTTTGTTATATTTTTATTTAGCAACCAGTAAGATACCGGTGCTTCTGCACGGGACGCGCGTTTCATCGCTACTTGATCAGTTGTAACATGTGATTTTTCCCACATTGAAATTCAGTTTGGTATAATTACTTGGGAAAAATCATGCTTAATTAGGAGTGTATTATTGGACTAATATTGGTGGATTTGGATTTTATTTATGGTCATATATATTTGCCTTTTTCTTTATTATTCAAATTACACTTTTTAAAAATTTAAATTGGGTCTGAGAAATGTGTACTTGATGGTATGGGGAATTGAGCAATTCTTCATATTGGCAGTTGCAGGCTTTTATTTTTTATGAAAAAGTATAGATCTCACTCACTTTCATCATTATGATTATTCAAAAACCATTCATGAGTATGGTTTTAAATTGCTGGCGGAATTTTAGGTATCTTCGATCATAATATCAATCGAATAAGAATGACTCCATTTTCTTGCATTTAGCGACGATATAAATGTTCCTAGGGGAACTGTACAATTGCAACCACATCTCCAATTTGATATCTCGCTTATTCGATAAATAAAAATATTTCAGAATAAATTGATATCCGCAAATAATTTTGTTTAATTATTATTTTATGGTAAAAATTAATGAACTTTTTTTTTTGCATAAATTGAGTACCTTCTGTCAGAAATCAAACCCAAAATTTTGGTTAAGTTAAAAGAGACGGGGGGCTAGCGCGCTTCTCTTGTATTTGATAAACGGATGTGAATGTGTTAAGGCAATGTCAAGATTAAGAAGTTGTTTACATTCAAAGCCATACAAAATTACACGGCGCCATGTCTTGCGGACATTTAAATATAACCATATATTAGTGGACACATTGGACAGTAACATCTTATCCATTGTTAAACTATTTTTGGTTCTACTCTCTTGTTTCTTAGTTCATGTGTTGGTTACTGCCAAATGGAATGAAAAAGAAATATCTTGTTTCTAATTCATGTCTTACAATTACAAATAACTCTTTTGTTTAGCACCTCTCTGGTACCTATTTATTTTTTATTAACTCGGGTATGGGACATATCTAAAAAATTTAGTGAGATTAAGATCATAACATAAAAAATATAAATTGTTATTTATATTAACGTAATAATTATAACATTTTCATACACAGTTATTTATTTTGATTTTTTAATCAATATTTTTATTAATTATATAATTTGTTGTGTTGTAAAGAATTGACTATATGTACGTGGAAATAATAATATTTTGTATAAATATATAAATACGGAGTATTAATTAACTAAAAATATAATAGGCAAGTCGGGTTGGCTGATCCCGGCACCCCGCTACCCCCACTCTCAATTTGTGTCTAACCCTAGTCATCTGATATCTTTTCATATTCATATTGAGGTTCATAATTTCATTTGAGGATTTGTCGTAATAGTAATTAAATGTTTGTTGATTAGTTAGGACTCTATTTTCGGTGATTCGAGAAATAGGTGAAGTGAAATCGATTTGAGTATTTTGGGTTAGTGATGGAAAAAAGTCAAGAAGTTTAAAATACAAAATATATTACTAAGATATATGTATATTTTTTAAAGTTTGAATCCCTTCAATATACTCTAGCTCTATGACTGCTAAATATATATATTCAAATTTTAATTCACAATAGTTTATATATATATATATATACACTAAACTAAGGCAAATTCTAAAATGTACTACCTCGTCAAGTGGTCCATGGTGGACCCACTTATGAATAACACTAACGAATATGAATTTTACAAAATTCACCGTTGGATTGAAATTTTGTTTCATATAGATCATCCATAAAAAATTTAGAAAAATTGAAAATCATTTGATATGTTATTGAGACCCATTAAGATTAACGGTTTATAAATTTTTAATAAATACCATTAATTTTGATAAGTTTCAATAACATATCAAACGATTTTCAATTTTTCTAAAAATTTGTATGGATGATCTATATGATATAAATTTTCATTCCAACGGTTGATTTTGTAAAATTCATATTCGTTATAATAGTATTGGTCACTGATATACGGTGGACCACTTGTGAAGGTGGTCCACCATAGCATTAGCCATAAACTAACAAGTGGTCCACCATAGCATTAGCCATAAACTAAACCACAATTTGTATTCTTAATTTGTTTTCTTGGGGAGTACGTATATTAAACCTTTTGAAGCTTCTAATTTCCTACCGTATCTTTTGTTGATTGCATATAATATATGTTCAGTTATAAAGCACATGTGAATTGTATAGAGAATTAGTATTTTACATAAGTTTTAATTCAATTTGTTAACCATTTTTGTTTTTATCTTGTAGTAAAAAGTGGACTAAGTCTATTCTCAACTCACCTGCTCCAATCCACCCCCCTCTCCTTTTTATTTTTTTCTCTAAGATGACATTTTAGAAACAGAAATTAGAGAAATTATTAGAAGGGTACAAAATATGCTACTAGAGTAGGTAGAAGCTTAGGTAGACTAAAATTAAGAATCTCAACTTCAACTCTCAAATATTCATTCATATAGCAATGATAATATTAAACAAAAAACAAAAATGGTCCCCATTAGGTAGGTATAGTACATGGATCAAGATGCACGGACTCTCACACTACAAGACAGCTAGACATATATAGTTTTGAGAATGAGAAAGGCAAAGATAAAATTATATAGTGATAGATCCAACATAATTTTTTCAAACTCAATATTAATCATGATTATATAATACTCCTTCCGGTTTCATATATAAGAAAAATTATTTTTTTTAGATTTATTAAATAACTGATATATTTGATCTTTAATATAAATCAAATATATAAATTATTCAATGAACCTAAAAAAAAATTACTTATATATAAAACCTTATATATGAGATCAGAGAAAGTATAATTCAATAAGCTTGTCAACTACGTCTTCAATCTCTATATGTATACACTCATGATTATCCTTTCCATCTTATTGATTGTGTTCTGCCACATTTTAAGTAAAATGAGGAAAATAAAATATATAGAAATCATATGAAAGTATAGCACATGTAAATGACAATAGCGCAAGTCATTGATATCATGTGATGATGCACTTAATATAATATAGTCTTATACTACAAATCAAAGTTGTATTCTTTATACTAATTGGGATATTAATTTGTTTTGGTTATTTTCCTATGTCAAATTGGTGACATATTATTGCAGTATATAGATGTTTTAATTTGTTGATACCTTGTTCATGAATCACTTTTAAGCCAGCTGCATTCCAAGTTCAATAGTGTGAATATTCCAAATAATAAGATATAAAATGTTTTGCTACTAGTAATAAAAGGTGAAATAAATTTTTTAAATTCTCAAGTTGGTTTTTAAAATCCAAAATAATAAACTTAATTTCTATATAGTAGTTAACGATTAATAATTGATCTTAGGATAGTGGACTAGAAGTCTAGGTTGATTTTTGGTCAATAAATACAGGACTCCTTGTCTGATTTATGTTGGATCTTGAAGAAGTTTGTAAGCAACTCATAATTAAACAAATGTTTAAAAAATAATTAAGAAAATTAACTAACTATAAATATATTTTTGTCTATTCAGCCATGTTATGTTTCCACTGTCTTAGGACATCTCAATAATGATTAAATATGAATCCAAATTGCTGTCAAGGAATCTCAACTATCTTGCTGAGGAAAAAGTAAATAAATAGCAAGCTAGCACAAATTTCACGTCATATCAAGTCATTTTTTTTAATGTTTTAAATAGTAATAGTACTTAAATTGCCAATTGCCGCCGCGACACTATTTTGCTAAGCCGGCGGCATCATAATTTTTAGGATGTATCGTTTTAATGTTACTTCTTAATTGTATCGGAGCTGCAACATTGCACTTTAATTATTTTAGATCATATTTTATTGTTAATCAAAATGCCGACCAACCATCGCCCTGCCCTGCCCTGACCAGCCCATCGGCTTCGATCGGAGTTTTAATCATCGATTATTTTTGTTCTAGTACATGGTTGGGTTAATTGTCACATTTTTAAGTTATTTATTAAGTAGTAGTGGAACTAAGACTAGTCAAGAAGTGTTGCATATACAGTACAAAATTCTTAGGACAGAAAAAAGAAGAACATAGCTAAGGTCTACAAGGGAATCAATTCTCATGTTTTCCTTTATTCCAAAACTGACCTTTAGCTGCTTTATTATTATAGAGAGAAATGGAAGCTTTAATATTCCCAATTTTGGTGCCTTTGGTCTCCTCCTTGTTACCAGATAGAAACTAACTTTAATTAATCACAAAAGTGAAATGGATTGGGAATTTATTCCCTAGGACTATGATAGGATAAAATTGATGATGTGGCTGAAACCACTTCTACTTGCAATACCTTACTTGACAGGCCACTTATGGACCACTGACCAAAAAACAGCCCAATTAGTACTTCCAAGTTGGGTCTATATTGTGGAGTTGATTTTCTATTTCGACCAAAAAAACAGCCACTTAGAGCACTCACATCCATACCACTTATATGAATAGTATAAATGGATCTCACATAATATATTATATTATTTTACATTTTTTAACTATTTAAATCACTCGATCATAGTTTCTAAATATCCATACCACTTATCCAAAATTTTAATATGGGTTCCAATTTAAACCACTTTCCAACTATTTTAATACAAAACGTTTTGAAAAGAAAAAAAAAATTCTAAAACTACGGCATCCATTAATGGAACTGTGGCTGTGTATTACCACAACATTTCTTTGCAATTATATATGGTTTCCTGACACAGTAGCAAAAGGTGGCAAAAGACACCCCCAATGTTTATGCTCTTATGTTCTGTTTGTTTTGTTATTGTTGTGCAGCGCGGTGCTGCATTCTGGCTAACATAGATAATTAGGATTCGGTAGATTTATAAGTAAGGAGCAATTCTAAAGTTTATTGTCGATTTGTTTGAATTTGTATTAATCTTGTATTTTCCTCCAATAGTGGGTAGCTTTCTACACATGATGTATTATATGTGGCTTTCTAGCCTGTTGAATAAATGGATTTCAATTTGTTGACAAAAAAATCCATAATTATTTTGATCAGAATTTGATTTTTTATTTTTATTTTTAAATAGTATAGTAACTAAATTTATACACTTTGAAGGTGAAAATGTGAGGTATTTTAAGTCTAAACTCAAACTTGTGTATATAATATATGTGTGTGTCAACTATCATGAGTTACACTTACACCACGATCTCAATTTGAACTTTGTTGTATACTTTGGAGTACAACTAACTTTTTATATCATGCATGCATAAGACAGCATAATTTTTAAATTTTTGAAAAGGGCATAATTTCTTTCCTTTGTGACATGAAAATAAATTTCTTATTCATTTATTAATTTGGTAAAGTTACTACTTCTCTGTTTATGAGTGAGTTATTTTAATTTAAAAAATAGTCCAACCAAGATCACAATAGTGTCCCACAAAACATTTGTACGATAATTATCTCTTCAGAATTTGTGACAGTGAAGGAGCAATTCTATCATAGGCACAACCCCAAATCTAAAATATATGGGCACACACATCAAAGAGGAAAATTTAAAAATTAATGATTAAGTTACATCAATTGTCATTAATCAATTATTTTATATTTAATTTTTTTAAAATTATGTATGTGTGCCCAAATAACACTTGTTGAATTTGTGCCCAAGTAAGTGTTTCTCGATAGTGGAGATCATTGAAAAGAAATATGAGCTCTAAAATTTGATTGAAGAGCGCGGAACAAACAACTTTAGGTACTACTCTGCTAGCTTTGTTGTATATATTTTTAGACCTGCATTGGTGGGTCATCAATCATCTCATCACATGGTTCATCATTTTTCTAGAGTTATACGGTATGAAAATTTAACCTTCCACACTCCATATTTTAAAATGGGAAGAGGGTAAAATTGACTTTATAAAAGAGTTTGGAGGGCTTGTGAGAATCAGTGGCGGTGCTCGGAACCTGGCTCAGGGTTGCAAAATTTTATTTAATATTTTAATAATTATATTCGCTATGCAGTTTCGTATTTTTAATTCGCTTAATAACTAACTAATTATTCATTTATATATATATATATATATTGTTGAACAAATACCTTTCAACATAAACGTTTCTTTTAAAATAACAAAAGTATTGATTACATGAGAAATATATCAATTAGTAAAAAAATGAGAAATATATCAAATAAAAAAAATAAAACTATAAAATAGTGAATAAGTATTGATATAGTAACAACAAAAATACACAATTTTAAGGTTAATTTTTTCATTGTTTGATGTTCGTCGATTCTTTTTATCTATCACTTGAGTATATACAGACCAATAACCAACACAAAAATTATCTTCATGAAAACTGTGATTTCCAAATGCCTATATTGGAACTAATTTCTAGATGGTTTAACTAGAAACCGTAAAACATAAATTCAAAGATGTATTTGGACTAAATTACAAACTACAAACAAACAACCAACAAAGCGCACATATATGTTATTAGAACCTCAATTAAATAAACAATCAATCAATCTATCAATATTGAAGTTATAGAAAAATTCCCAAACTTTTAAAACACTAAACCATATATTTTTTTATTTATTACCTTAACGTTGTTATAAGGATGTTGGACGATTTATCACTATTATATTTGATTTGATGTTTTGCTTGAAAGAATTTAATTTTAGAGAGAAGTTGGAAGATAATAATGAGAGCAATAAAAAGTATTTTGAATTTTTGAATAAGAGTTGCAAAACAAAAAATCAGAAGGTACAAAATACAAAACACATAAACATATTAGTATAAAATTTAAAATTCCAGGGGTGCACCGGCACCCCTAGCTAACATAGAGCACCGAGAATGTAAAGTTTTTTATGAAGATATATTGTCTTGTGATCTTAGAATATTTAGTCCTGTTTTTTTTTTTTCAACCTTCCCCTAACTCTCTTGTTGGGAGTCCCAGAGATGTTTTAAAGCAATTTCTTAGCATGCAATTCGAGATATAATATATGTTGCGGTTAGAAAAATCAAATATTATAATCATAGTACAATTTAATTCATAGCACATTTTAATATCAATGTCCTCCATGCAGAGAGATGTGTGTGGACAATATACATTAACATAGATTTGGAAAGTGATTATAAGGTATTGGTTGACATGGTAACAGTGACATGTAACATTAATGAAAACACACTCGTTTTGATTAAGAGCATTCGTGATTTCATGGTTTTGAATTGACATATTCAAATAAAGCATTCGTGGTGTGAAGGAAACATATGTGTTGATTGGTTGACTAATTTTAGTTTAACCATGAATTTATTTGATGTTCACGTTGAACTGGTAGCTCAGAAATGATTAGTCTAATGATAAGGTGAATTCTTGGATTTTATGGAGGGAAAAGGTATCTGCAAGATTGTTAGCACTCCAACGCTTAAGTCAGTATTTGAAAGACGTAATAGAGTGTGAAATTGGAGGCGCAAATATTTCGTACACATGGATTGATATATAAATGCTTATATAGGAGAATATTATGGTTTACAGTATAGTAGGGTTCCCCATGTGTAGATGATCAACCACATATAACACCTGGATTATCTTTTACTTTTGGGGCATGTTTGGGTATTGGAGGCATTTGGGCTCTACCATTGTTTCTATGGTCATTGTGTCACGTGATTATCCTTATCCCATTGTGATGTGTCTTGATGTATGTTAAAATTTTAGCCGATCCAGAACACATGTTATAGAGACATGTCCTTTCAAACTTCAAAATCTTCTCTTCGATGACATCTTCGAAATTTGCATGTCTAGGAATATTCATTTAATTTCTTAATTTTACTCTTTTTTGTAAAAAAATAATTAAAAAACACATCAATTGAAGTTGTTCACTTATTTCTTTAAGGAAAAATTACAACTTTAGTTCTTTAACTTATGCTTAGATAATAATTTAGTCTTTATTTATTTTTTACATTACTTTAGTTTTTTTATCCTTAATTCATGTTTGTATATGATTTTTTAAGTTTTAAATATATGATTTTTTTTATACTATAGATATATTTATGGTTGAGAGTAAACAAAGAAATAAAATTATAAATTTGAAATTCATATTTAAAATGAAAATAAAACTAAAATATTATTTTTAAAAAAATAAAGGATTAAAGTATGTAATTTTGCATTTTTTTTAAAAAATCCAAATATTTTGGTAAAATCCCAAAAAACAGTTGTGCGCTTTATTTTTTAAAATAAGTTGTGCGCCGTCGTCAAACACCGCCTACAACGCCCGACCTACACCGTCCGCCGCATCACCGTCTTCGTTGTCTCGTCATCTGAATGCTTCCAAGAATCTCTTCACTCTCTCGTTTTCGTCTTCTTCGCCACATAGGTACACCACAACCTCTCCTTCTCTGTCTTTTCAACTTCACTCTCATTGCACCAATTCTACAAACCTTCATTATCAAATTGACTCACATAGTAACAAAACTCACTTCTTAAATTCCATAAGAAAATTGAACAACATTGATGAAGCTTTGAACTTTTTTCATATCATGTCTAGAATGAACCCTTTACCTTCTGTGTTAGATTTTACTTTGTTGTTAGGTTTAATTGTGAAGATGAAACATTACACAACTGCTATATCCTTAGTTAAACAAATGCATTCTTCTTTAGCTATAAAACCTGATACTTTTACTCTTAATATTGTTATCAATTCACTTTGTCATTAAAGTTAGTTGCTTTAGGGTTTTCTGTATTGGGAACCATGGTTGAACTTGGTTTTGAACCTTCTGTTGTGACTTTTACTATTCTTATTAATGGTCTTTGTGTGAAAGGCGATGTGGGTCGGGCCGTGCAGTTGGTTGATTATATGGAAAAGATGGGGTATCCGTTCGATGTTAAGACTAACGGGGTGTTGATTAATGGGTTGTGAAGCTATTGGGTGGTTAAGGAAGATGGAAGAAAGAAATTGGAAACCTAATGTGGTGGTTTATAGTACAATTATGGATGGTTTGTGTAAGGATGGATTGGTATCGGAGGCGTTAGGTTTGTGTTTGGAAATGAGTAGAAAGGGTATTCGACTTAATCTTGTTACTTACACTTGTTTGATTCAAGGTCTTTGTAATTTCGGACGTTGGAAAGAGGTTGATTCGTTGTTGGATGAGATGATGAAAACGGGAATGATGCCTGATTTACAAACACTTAACATTTTAATGGATGGTTTATGCAAAGAAGGTAAAATTATACAGGCGAAAAGTGTAATTGGTTTTATGATTTTGACCGGGGAAGCGCCGGATGTCTTTACTTATAACTCTTTGATTGATAGATATTGTTTGCAAAATCAAATGAATGAGGCCACAAGTGTATTTGAACTAATGGTTAGTATAGGATGTTTACCCGACATTGTAGCTTATACTTCACTCATTCATGGATGGTGTAAGATTAAGAACATTAATAAGGCTATGCAACTCTTGGATGAAATGGTTAAGGTTGGATTCACTCCTGATGTTGTCACATGGACCACTCTCATCGGCGGGTTTTGTCAAGCTGGCAGGCCATTAGTTGCAAAAGAACTCTTTTTAAATATGTGCAAACACGGTCAAGTTCCCAATATTCAAACGTGTGCCGTTATATTGGATGGACTGTGTAAAGGCCAACTTCTTAATATTGTGATTTATAGTATTATACTAGATGGAATGTGTGGTGCTGGAAAACTGAATGATGCGTGGGAACTTTTTTCATCTTTGCCTGCTAAAGGTTTGCAAATTAATGTTTATGCATATACCATTATGATTAATGGTCTCTCTAAACAAGGACTGTTGGATAAAGCTGAAGACTTGCTAACGAATATGGAAATGAATGGCTGCATGCCTAATAGCTGCACTTACAATGTCTTTGTCCAAGGTCTGTTAACGAAAAAAGAGACTACAAGGTCAATAAAATACCTTACAATGATGAGAGACAACGGTTTTTCTGCAGATGCTACCACTACAGAAATGATTATCAATTACATATCCACAAACGAAGGAGACAATGGATTTCGAGAATTTTTGTTTCCAAAATAACACATTTTGTCAAGAGTTTCACTAGATGTGTTTATTTGAATGCAGCCTTTCAGTTCGTTTATTTTTTATAATCTGTAGCATAGGACACAAAAATGAAGAAAACTGACATAGGCTTCAAAACTTACATTTAACTAAACTGACATGATAACATTTTATGAAGATAAACTGAATGTATGTAAAAGTTTGTGTTATTGATCAAATACCATTTATTAAATGGATTCCGTGAATGGAAGAGAATTGAGCTGGTTTTATGACTCATTATTTTTCCTACTATCGTTGAAGTTGATAAATTCCAAAAACGAGTGTACATCTGTGTTGGTCTATGATTTTATATGTATCCCGTACAAAATGACTTTTTGTATGTTAATTAATATAAATAAATAGTTGTCAAATTTGTCATATTAGTTATTACCTGGGAATTTTATATGCGGTGTTGACTAAAAAAATTCTACAATGAAATAGTTTGGAGTGTAACATTCATGACCATGATCCAACCTTTGGTTTTTGTTTCAATCGAGAAATAATGTTAGTGTAACTTGTGATGAGTCTTTATAAAACAAAATATGTAAGGTTTTTGTTCTTCCTATTTTCTCATTGCATGTGACTTGTAACAGTTAGTCACAGACAGCTTCATTTCATTTTTCTAAGCAAATTTTGTGAAGTGAAAATTTTAGAGAGAGAAAGAGAAGAGGTGGCTAAAGATGTGGTAGTGTTGGAGCATGGTGAGATAGGAGAGAGTGTAATGAAGCATCAAAGCAAAGGGCATGTTGAGTGCTAAAAAACAGGACCTGGTTATGTCACAGCTAACTACTCAGGTACTTAATTTTTTAATATTTGGCACAGAAATATTATATGGTGATGCATGAGCTTTACACATTGTTACAAAGATTAATTGAGCATTCTAGCTCATGCATGATTTTGGTACTGCTAGACAAAACTGAATCAGTGACTAATATTGGAGACAAAAAAAATTTGAAATCCTTCTCTAAACATTTCGTTACTAAATTTAGTGACAGAATTACCTAAAAACATATTTCATTCTTTTCTGAGTTTTCATCACTAATTCAATATTTTTTGTTACTAAAGATATTAAACTTATATGAGCCCACTTTTAAGAGTTTTCATCCATTTGTTACAGATTTTAGAAAAAATCAGAATCTCAAAATAATCTAAAAATTGTTTCAAATAAAAAGCTGTTTTGAGTTGCTTTTCTTGAAAATAATTTTATGAAATATTTTTTTTTAAAAAGTGATTTTTATTATGATAAACAAACATAAAATAGTTTGTGCTTTTTTTATGATCAATGTTCAATACAGGAACGGAGAGGGAGAAGCCTGACTTTCTGGCAACATGTACCTTATTTAGGCGATGAACTGCATCATGTAGCTCTTGCTATGGAGATCCTTCCGCGGTTCGACAATATCTTATTTTACCTTCACTGTTGTAAGAGCCTAAACAGTTACTTCCTTCGTTTCGCAATGATTGACATATTTGCAACAAAAAATTGTCTCAAATGAGTGTCATTTTCGATTCTAAAATCAAAATCTCATTAAGTCAGATTTATTACATTATTTCAAATCAGGCTGCATTTATATGATTGACAAGAAAACAAATCCAACATCGATGCACAAGATTGTTGAGCCTGAGCCCTGAAGACTGGATTAGCTTCATCACATTGCCTAGTTTCTGGTGATATAATGATCTCATTTCTTGGAGACAAAGATGGCAATGCAGCAGGAAGTGGATTCCTTCTTGATACAGAATTCAATGTCAAAGGAAGGTACACTTCTTTGTATACTAGATTGAAAAATACAAGAATTCATATTTTAATTTAAAAAAGAGAAATACAATAATTCACATTTTGATGTAAATAAAATAGTCTTACTCTTAAATATACCAACTCATATACATCTTTGCATGCACTTAGTGTCTGATTTTCTACAAGATCTGGTTTTTGTTGTTCATTTTAAAATTAAATTAATTAACAGTCAATATGGGGTGCAGCCATAAATTGACAATTTAGTGTGTTCTTGATTTTGCGGTGACATTCACATAAAAATGAGTTGAACAATAAATTTGAGCGCAAAGTTAAAATCAATTCTAGTCGACATCATCCAAACATCAAAATCAATTTTGTGCCTGGAATCACTTTTGGCTCCCCCTGCCGTGAAACTAAACACATTTAATTTGATGCTTAGAAATGAACCAAACAATAAAACTAAAAAAAAATATTTTTGTATAACATCATTCGATAATTGCGTTAAAGCATCACATTTTTTTGCACATGGCTTTGCATCTTTGGCAACAGTTTTATGAAAGTAATTATTTAAGAAATGGTTGTTATTTCAGCGGATTATTTTCTCATTTATTAGTTTGAATCATGATTTACATTTGTTAGATGGGAGAAACCTGGACACAGTCCATTATTGGGTATGATTTCAGGTACCAACCATAGCATAAGACTATGATAAGCACATCATGGGGTGCCTCCTGTTGTTTTCACCAAAGGTTTTAACTTACAGCATGTCTCTGATGGCTTTTATGGGAGACATCTACATGTATATGGCTGACCTGAGGGAGAATTCAAACAAATATTAGACCTTGGTCAGTCAGGGTTTATATACCCTTGGAGGTAAATTGTTTAATATAAATACAAAAGTTATTTCTATCAGTTATAATTCACTTCTTTATAGTTTTTATAGTTTGTTGTATTTTGATGCCACTAAGTTAATATTCATGTGGGTTAGAACTGTTTGGATAAACAAGTTATGGCATAACCACTTGTTATATAAATGCTTATATAAGCTATTTCTATAACAAAAAAATAAAATAAAGTCAAATTGTTTTCATAAGCTATCTCGGAAGAGCTTATGGAAATAAGCTGCATAAGCTGAAAACAGCCCGTGGACATGTCATAAGATGTTTTTGTAAGCTCTCCCAAACAGTCTCACAAGTACTTATGCCAGTAGATTAGCTCAAATAAGTCAATCCAATCATACCCTTAAATATAAATATTGTTTAGAGTCCACATGGTGGATTAATATATGGTCTGAACAGTATTTGTGAAATATTGTGTGAAAGGTGGCATAATTTATAACCAAGTATCATAATTGCAGGCAAGGTTTTTGCATGATCCTTCAAAAGATACAGGTTTTGTTGGGTGTGCATTGGCAAGTAACATGGTAAGATTTTTCAAGAACCAAGACGAGTCCATGGAGTCATGAGGTTGCAATATCAGTGAAACCATTGAAAGTGCAAAACTGGATTCTTCCAGAAATGCCTGGTCTTATAAGATATAACTGATTTTCTGATATCTCTTTTTTGACATTTTTGTACTTTGTGAATTGGCTGCATGGTGATGTAAGACATAAGACAATACAACATTGAGGACCTTAACTGGCCATGTTTGGGCTAGGGGACAGTTCCAGAAAGGAAGTTCTATAGTTGTCATAACAGATGGTAATACTTGCCAATCTGATGTTCCATACATACAGGTTAGTGTTATATAATTTGTTAACTTAGTAATCCTAGTGTCAACACAGTAATTCAGATTAATTATTTCTTCATTTTCAAATTGGTATTAGAGCCTACTGTAGATCTCTTATTGGGCTAAAGATCTCTGTTTCTATTATTCCAACTGCATTTGTTTACACTCCAAATGTCCATTCCTACGCATGAGGCGGTGTGTTGAGATCTATGATAGAATCTGATACAAATAAATTTCTGAATTGTTGTCGAAATTTGTTGTCAAATTAAAATTTGTATGTCAAAATATCTTTTTTGGCAGAATTATGTGCTACTACAAAATTATGGATCATGGTTGAGTTAAGGCAAACCAAAGAAGTTCTTTTAAGGAGTTTTAGGATTCAAACCCTGCAAACTAACTTACTAACTTTTGCTTATAAATTTTTTAGGAGATGATGATCCTAATACTGTCATTATATTTCTATTTCTATATAGCACATGGTCATGCAAAGGCCAATGTAAACCCTGTATAGTGTTAATTTTAAATAGCACATGTTTGGTTGTAATTTTTAGATGGTTTAGGTCGATGGCTTGTCAATAACACAAAACTCAATACCATCTTTTTTTTAATAATGGGAAAGAAAAAAGACAACAAAAACAAACTAATTCATATATTATTGATAAAAAAATTCCACATTTGACTCAACACATTTGACTCAATATACATGAGATGTATGTCGACCACTAAACATATTTGGTGTATTGAGTTTATTTTAGTTCAATTTTACATTTTTTGCTGGAACTGATTTTGTCCGCTAATTAACTAGTGAACTGTGCTTTAATCAATAATTTTTGTTCATTCTGTTGATCTTGTATTTTTTGTTATTGTTTTGTTGCTTTAGAAATGAATAGACTACTAGGCCGCTTTAAAGGGAATATGAAATCAGCCACCATATCGTCTAGGAGAGATTGGGCATCAAAGGCTTGTGCTAAGCAAGCTCAGCTAGAGTCAAAGGAGGTAGAGGAGCCACATGAGGGGCAAGGCGATGTTGAGATGCATGAGGTTCAGCCTGAGCCGGAGGAGGAGGCTTTGCCTAAGCCAGAGGAGGAATATGCCATCATAGTCCAGGGGTGGCAGACCTTGCCACCACCAGTTACTTATTTTGTGATTCGGCTATGTTGTCTGCTCTTGATTTCAATATTAAATTTTTATTTATTTTTTATTTTGAATGACCAAGATTTCACTGGACTTCTTCATTCACAAACGAGGATAAAGTTCTCCTCCACACATTTTTTTATTTTTTATAAACCCTTCACACATTTTGCATCCAAGTAATCTTTCACATCACCTCTATTCATTTTTTTGTTGATAAACCTTCACACATTTGTTTCTGCACTTGATTTGATTAATGTTGGGACAGGCCAACCTCATTTTCTACGTATCCAAGTAATGTTTCACATCACCTCCAAGAAATTTCTAATCCTTCTAGCTGTAAAGGCAACTTTATACCTAAAAGTTATACGTGGTGTGGTAGTATAGGCTTGATGTTCCAAGTTCAAACAACTCACTATCCAACAACCAAACGTGCACTACTTACTTTTCCATCTGTTCTTATGACTCATTTTGACCATAGCATCATTGAATACCATGCATCTTCACTAGCTAAGGCCAAAGCCTGTAAGCCAAAAATTGCAATAATTTATGTTTTCAATGAGAAATTAGTTCATTTTGGTGCTACCTGCACGAGTGAAGATAGTTATGATGGCCCATAACTATGTTTCAAGCTACTAGAAAAAATACAAACATGAGTTATTATTAAAATAAATCATCATTTTGATTCCTTATAAATATGTGAGTCAATATCACTATAGTCCTAAATGTATTGAAATTTGGGTCACATTAATATATGCCCGTGATACATATTAAAGTAACTAAATATATAAATTTTGTATTTAATAATGTAAAAAAATTTCAATTTTTTTTTTTTTTACATTTACTTCCTTAACATATGCCCTAACATTTTCCCTAAAATTATATAACCATGTTTGAGTATGGCATCTACCAATAATTTCGAGGATTGAAATGACTTACATATAAGAGAAAGAGAAATCTGATGATCAAATTAACTAATGAATAAGACATTTGAGGATCCAAATCGCTAACAACGAACGTATTCAATGACCATAGTGAGTGTATAGTGAGTGTGCTTGATGTATTGAAAGAAAAAAAATGATAGCTAAAAGTTCTTATTATCATTTTCTTTTGAGTAAAAATACTATGATCCAATTTAAATTCATTTTTGGAATGGAATGAAGAAGCAACAACAATCAATCATCAAAAACACTAAAATTGAACTACAAACAATTTCTTGAAATCAAATACAAAATTGACATCAATTTAAGCCTTTGTTATTTAATTAATCTCTGCCTTTTGCAAAGCAACATACTTGAATACACTATTTTTATTTGAATTCTAGTTCTTATGTACATTTCTTCAATCCAAGGCTCTCTAAACACTTCAACATTACAAATATACTAGTTTTAAATTACGGTATCCAACTGCAAATGCAGCCACAACTTGAAATATTTTGGAGGCTTCATAATCAAGTTGTAGCCGCAATTGCAGTTGTATCTGGTCTAAATTTTTCACAATATCAAGAATTATACCGTAATTACCATTTAAAACCATTAACCATACAAGAGATAATAATAACCAAGAAAATATGAGAATCTAGATAGTAATTAGTAAACTATATATATTATATAAGCAAAAAGATAAGAAAACAGACAAGAAGAGCAAAACATAGAATTATTCCTTGCTGAGAACTCTACAAGTACTTCACTTGTTTTGAGTAGGATTTGGAATGCTTGGTGGTGCTATCCTCAAACTTGGTTCCACAACTTTCCTATTTTGTTTCTTGTTTCCATTTATTTTACCAATACTTGTTGCAAAAGATGAAGATAGAAGCTCCCTTGATACTTGCAAATTTATCTTTCTGGAAAACCTTTGTTCATGGTGGATACAGCAACAAGAGAAGAGAAGAAAGTGAATCAAAACCAAAGTCAATACAACAGCAAAAATTTTGCAGCTAGTGATCTTCATTATAAATTGAGAAAGTTTTTTAAGGTTAAGCAGAAAACATAGTAAGATGTATAAAGGATACTTGGATGAGATTTATATGAAAAAATGAAAAAGGATGGAGCATGCTTTCTGCACGTGGTTAACTATATATCTTGTATTGGTATTAAATATCATATTCTAAAAGGAGAAAAAGGTAGTTGCTTAATTAATTATATGTGTTAGTTTTCGGTTAATTATAAGACTAATGTTTTTTCAGCATTAACAAGACTAATGTAGTAACCAATTATTAGTTGCTTCAGTGGTGATTGACACTAAATTTGATAGAGGGGACCACGGTTCGCTCCCCCGCAACTGCAATCGGGAGAATACTGAAATCACTTAATGTCATAATTGACTTCTGAATCAGGTTAAACTGATGGTGAAAGCCGAAAAAAAATTTAATGTAGTAATAATAAAAAAAAGACTAATGTTTAATTTACTAGGTTGAAACTTGGAAGGTGCTGATCATGTGCCACATAATCAAACTAATTCTAATTTTGTAGAGATTCATGTGATTGGACACGTGAATCTGAACTAACAAACTTGTAAATTCATGCTCATTGTACTTGGATTCAAATTCAGAGGTAATGGTTTCTTCCAGCTTAATCAAAAATCCTGAATTTGAATTCAACTATGAGAATGCAGCACTGTTAAATCTTTTAAAAAAGAATTTTGCCGTCTATTATAATTCTAATTGACTCAAAAGATCAGTTTCTGCAGTTGCAGCCGAGCATACTACAACAAAAAAACAAAAACTTGTGAGTTCATGTTCATATATAGCATTTGTGAATCAAAATAATGGTTCAGTATTATTTACTAGATTCTTTTTTAAAAGATCTTTTTATTAATTAATAATAATTTAAATGTTCAACCAAGATCAGTTTAGTTTAGCTTGATGAAATTCCTCAGTGGAGAGATCTTATTAATATTTAATTAACATGGCTAATCATTTACACCATTATTAAAATTGCTTTTCCACCTTCGGATTCGCCTAATGCTTCCATGGTTTTTCAGATAACATGTGAAAACTTGTACTAGAGTTAATTAGATTAAAAATGTAGTAGAAAAATTCAAACTATCTTAGCTGGATTGTCAGACCAATATAGTTTTGAATTTATACTGTTGATCCTGAAGATTTACACTCAGACATGTTTTGTTTTCTTCTGTTTCTTTTTGTGCCCAAGATTCTTCTTGTTTTTCCGAGATTAATTAGAAAAGATAGGGATGAGTGTAAACTACGAAAATTAGCACATTTGGAATATTTTATTGTTGCAAACTTACATGAAGATGACTAAGTTCCACTTGCTAGCCATATTGGGATCAGTAAGAAATTTGACTTCTTACTAAATGAGCATAATTTCTGTACATGAAAATATATATACTACATGGGCTCTAACTTGCATACTAAGAAAGTTGTTCATTAAAAATGTAGTACCGACACTTCTGACTGGAGATGTGTCTTAATTTTTAACATGTGTTAGTTTCTAACACCAACATATTGATTATGTTGTCTTTTTAAAAATTTATCGATGTCAACGTGTCTACTTTTAGTGTTTGTGCCCGTGCTTCATAAATTGTAGGAATTGACAACAACATCCTAAAATAATAACGGAAAAAGCCAGAAAGAAATCAAGGATAGGCCAGTATCAAGGATACTTGAGACTCCATGTCTCACCATTTTTCACACTTTAAGAGCCAATGTTTACAACAATTTTCACACTAATTTGATGGAAGTCCTTTCTGGTTTTGAGGTTTTATTGACATGTCAGTATTCGATAGAACACTTTAATTCAATCTATAGGTAACCTTTTCACAGTCATCTTTGAACTCACAGTAAAAACAATAGTTGTTAGAACTTAAGTTCATGACGAAAAATCAACCCAAAAGACTAGGTTAATAAATAGAAAAACATCATGGCTTAAGCACCACATTGAACATTTTTACATACTTAATGTTGGACTTAAATCGAGCACCTATTTCTAACATTAAAATTTGTGTTAGCCCTGGTGAGCTCTTTGAAACCTAACTAACCTATCAAAACAAAAAAATTGTCGGCTATTATAACCAGTTATAATCATCTCCCCCTATGTAAATGCAAATTCTGACGACAGAGTACACATTTCAATCACTTTTCACTTTCAGTTCATCTTAATCACATATTGAGTTGAGCACTGAAATGCTAACGTGTTTTACAAGTACCTTCTCCACCGCGCTAGAAACGTACCTCCACTATAACCATTTCAAGCCTCACTGTCAAAGTCATCTAGTTCTATCCATAGCAAAACAACATTTACCTTAAAAAAATACTTTATTTTTTTATTTTATGAAGAAAAAAGATGTGCTTTAAAATAACAGAACGGATATATTTATTTATCAAAATAATAACATAATAAATATACAAGTTGTCATTTAACTAAAGAATGGTAATTCCTATTCTCCCCCTCCCCCATTACTCATGATCCCCCTATTACTCATCACAAAAGCCCACTGTATGATATTACCAAAAAGAGCCCATATACATGAGTGTCAAAAAAAGAAAGAAGCCCACAGTAACAGTATATTTAGAAGATTGCTCATCCCACCCCCCTAATTCTTTTTCACCCCCCTAAAACCCAAAATTACCCCTGAAAATTCAAAAAAATTGAACGAAAAAGTACGGATTTTGCGATCCGTGCTTTTGAAAAGTACGTATTACGAAGTCCGTGCGGAAAAAATACGGATGACGTAGTCCGTATTTTTCCTTAATAAACCCAGAACATCAGTCTTTCTTCTTCACTTTCTCTTCTTCACAAACACACAATCAAAATCTCCATACGTGATTCTTGCGCGATTCCGTCCATAGGAGGCTTAAAATCAACATTGGAGTGTTGCCTAACTGCATCTACACGCATTGAAGCTCAAAATCAAGGTAAATTTCGTAACCCACCGTTTAGTTTGCGCTTACCTACCTTCTAGCTTACTAGGTTTCTGACACACCTTAGCACGGATTAGGAAATCCGTATTTTAGCACGGATTATGCGTGCCGTACTTTTCTGGGTTTGGAATTTGTTGCGTAGCTCACTGACTTGCTTATATGATCTGCAATATTGTTACACTAACTTAGAAAACAAGTAACCTAAGGACTATTTGGTGCATTGTAGTAGTATTTAAACGACAATTTCATGCTAAGATTATTTTTATGCCAATGTATAATTTATGATAATTCATAATATTTGATATTGATAAATTTTTGGCTATGTTATTTTGTAGTTATGGCTGATCAATCTCAACCTCCGGATGAGAGTAGAGCATTAGTACCAATACCTCCGGCAATACATGTGTACGTCGGTAATCATTTCGAGACGAATCAAGCATTCAAGTCAAAAGAAGCCGTGCTTACGTGGGCTCGTGAGGTAGCAACGCCGTTACAATTTTCAATAGTTGTTGTGAGATCAGACAACGGTGGAGGTGGTAGAAAACAATTTATTGTGTTGGGTTGCGAAAGGGGCGGTAAATACACACCGACGGGAAAGAAGCCAAAAAAAGAAGAGACGGGAACGAGGAAATGTGAGTGCCCGTTTCGACTTCGGGGTCGCTTGCATGCCACAACAAATGATTGGCATGTTACAGTCACTAATGGAATGCATAACCATGCGCTAGATAGAGCCTTAGTAGGTCATCTCGTCGCGGGACGTTTGAAACCGGAAGAGAAGCAACTACTAAGTGAATTGACACGGAATTTGGTATCGCCGAAGAACATTATTGCTACCATGAAAGAGAGGGATCCAAACAATGTGTCGGATATAAAGAAAGTCTACAATGCCCGCTATAGGTTCAAACAAAGAAGTAGGGCCTCAAGGACGGAAATGCAACAATTGTACAAGTGTCTTAACGAAAACAACTACTTCTTTAAAGCTCGTACCGATGGTGAGTCCGACTATGTTCAAGATGTATTTTTTGCACATCCTAAATCCGTATGTTTGTTGAATACTTTTCCTACCGTTTTGTTGATGGATTCTACATATAAAACCAACAAGTACGGGATGCCATTGTTTGAAATAGTCGGTGAAACCTCGTGTGAAGAAACTTTTAGCGTGGGATTTGCTTTTATGAGTAATGAAAAGGAAGAAAACTTTACATGGGTTTTGCAACAATGTAAGGGTCTTTTGAGGAGTAAAGAGGTGAAACTGAAGGTGATTGTGACTGACAGGGATGCTGCACTAATGAATGCCGTTGCCACGGTTTTTCCGGAGTCGGCTCATTTGGTTTGTTATTTTCATGTGAAGAAAAATATGACACAAACAATGAAGCCACTTTGCAAGATAAAAGATGGTGAAAAAGTTTCGCAAACTGATTTGTGGAGACAAATTGAGAAGGCTTTCGATGATGTATTATTCTCGGGTAATGAGGAAGATTATGTTGAAGCGGTCTTACAATTTAGGAAACTATGTGTTAGGTGGCCAAGGTTCGTGAGATATGTGGATACCACGATTTTGGATACCGATAAACATAGGTGTGTGAGTGCTTGGACGAACAACTATATGCATCTCGGGAACACCACCACTAACCGAGTTGAAGGTTCACATGGTAGGTTGAAGGGTTACTTGCATGCTGGCACCGGTGACTTGGCTACGGCTTGGGAATCAATCAACAAAATGTTGATTAATCAGTTCACTGAATTACAAGCAACTTTTGGTCGGAACGTGTCGGTTGTCGAACACACTTTCAAGGATCATTACTTGTATGCTTTGTTGAATTTCAAAGTTTCGAGAGCGGCATTGAATCACATTCGCAGAGAAGAATTAAGAGTGGAGGAATGCGGTATGGACAGCAAGAAATGTGGTTGCTTGATGAGGAGAACTTATGGATTGCCATGTGCGTGCGTGATTGCTCGAAAGATTAAAAACAACTTACCTATTCGACTGGATGAGGTAAATGCACATTGGAAGAAGTTGTGTTTTATGGTGGATGATGGCAGTGACCAAGAGTGTAACACCCCGTTTTTTTCATAAGCCAGAAAAGGCATTATATTTTTTTTTTGTTATACACATCAGAGTTTACACATAAAAGATTTTAAATGAGCCGGCATTCAAAAATACAAAGAACTCATTACCAAAAGGTGCTTCGACAAGCAAAGTGTATTCAGGAATAATTACAATCCAAGTCAAAGTATTCAAATACTTACAACAAAACTAGCTAGAATCCTATGCCTAACCCAAAAAGCACAGTGTACAACCCACACCGGCGCATAGTCTAGCTAAGCTAAACTCCAACATCTCACTGGGACCCGGAACAGCCACCGTCGTCACCACAAAATACAAGTATGTATATATATAATCGGTGCGAGAGATGTACACATAGCAAATTTCCACATACACAAGAGAAAGCTCTTAAACTCAAAAGTAGTTCCCACCAACGGGTATATATAAATAAATCACCAATCCTAATGCAGACCTCTACAATGGGTGTGAAGACCGTCACTGGTTCGCCACATGCATGATTTTTCGGAAATTAACCTCTCCTCGAAGAGTCGTGGGGTAGGCAAAGCCACACAGTCATATACGTACCCGCACTAAAAAGCCACACAAGGCGGGTGAAGTCACACAGACAAACACCAGGTGAAGTCGCACAGACAACCACCAACTCAATAAAATCCAGTCGGATTTGGCGAAGCCACACAGTCAACGCCCGGTACGTAGGCAAAGTCACACAGACATACACCTAGGCACGCAACTATGAAATGCATGACATATATTCTCTTTGGCATATACAAGATAGTCACACAGAAAAAATCCCCGCGTAGTCCTATCTGACGCACGCATTAATATATGCTCATGCAACCAATCACATAGCCTAAAGCCTATGCACAAACCATCACAACCTACATACATTTTCCTAATCATATGCAAATTGCACAAGTAATTATAACCACGTTCTCATCAACGAGAATACATAAGTACAAACATGTCAAAGCACACAACAAATGCATAACAGCAAAACAAAACATGTCGTAACCATTTTAAAAGACGGAAATAAAGTGGAGCCCCTACCTCGACAAGCTTCCGTTTACTAAAACTCGTCCAAACAACACAACGCGCTTCCTAAAACAAGTAGTGTAATATCAACACATTGTTTTCCAACCAATCGTATTGAAACTAAACCAAAAACCCCAAAAACCTAAAGGTTCCTAAAGAAAATCCACTCTTACGGACACCACACCAAATTCTACCATATTGATCAATCTCCATGAGTTATTTGTACTATTTTTAGGACTCAAAACAATAGTCAAAAGTCTTAAATAAATTGAAATGCGAAATGACCGTTTTCTTGGGTTACAAGCTACGTACTTTCCGAGTACCCGAAAAACCCGTTTCCAATCCCCGCCACTTCCATAAATTAATAAAAGGGGATAGGAAGCCTAAAAATAATTTTAGAACATCAAACTCCAAAAATTTTGGTCCCAGAGCTCGCCACGGCGAGTTGACAGCGAGTGAAGTCAGGAGCTACTGATCTCACTCGCTCTGGAGCTCGCTCTGGCGAGTTGCTTCAAAGCACACTCGCTGTGGCGAGTAACAACTCGCTCAGCGAGTACACCAGAGTCAAAACAGCAGAAACAGCAAACTTGGTTTACTCAATTTTCACCCAAAACAACTTTTCACGCAACACACTACATACGCATAGTATTGGTTCCCAACAACCGTTTGCACAACAAAGCATTACATTTCCGAAAGTATGTTGGTTGCTTCGAGTGCAAGTTATTTGGTTTTCATTTCCAAAATCAAAACCAAACTCAAGCACAAGTTTTATTACGGGCCTCAATCGACCGGTAATCATTTTTAAACATGTTTTCTTAGGCAAAAGCAACGCCACATAACACAAGAGTTTTAAACCACTTGGACCCCAAAACACCACACAAAACTCTTAGGAAATATTTTCATAAACCCCAAAATATTTTTCATCGGATTTTCTAAAACAAAACCATGCAACACCAATCCCTTTCGCCTAAAGGTTCAAAAACAACGTTTCTTTTCAAAACCTTACAACTTAACCACATGTTATTGATCAATACATAACCAACCTAAAACCCTAACTTTTCTCATGAGATTTTCACCAACTCATGGAAAACAAAAATAACCAAGCCTACACATGTTTCTCTAGACCTCATGAACAACATTCATGAAATAAAAGCTAGCAAAAACAACATTTCTCACCAAACCCTCATATGAACATAAACCCAAAAACCTCTAAACTCTAAAAATCTACCAACCTAGGAGATAAGAAGAGAGGGTTACCTTAAGAAAGTGATTCTCTACAATTTTCCACTAAGCTTCCAAGCTTGAAATGGAGTGAAATGGTGAGGAAATGAAAATTTGTGATGAAGGTTAAGAGAAAGTAATGGAGTCACGTGAAAGAGAGAAAGAAGAAGAGAGAATTGTGATAATTTTCCTAAGTCCACAAGTGATAAACCTCCTTCCTATGTAAAAGCTCTTGGTCACTTATCCACCCTTGGATCAAAAACAAAAGTCCAAGCTTAAACCCTAGCCATTGGATCAAATTGCTTTATGGATCAACACAAGATTAAATCCAATCTTCCAAAACAAGACACGTACTCAGCTCTCGCGCGCCGCGACGAACGTAAATCACAAAAACATAAAAACTACGGAAAGAACGTCCAACGTTAAACATTTCCAAAACTTATCGCCGAATCTTTTTCCGCGACTGTAATTTTCTTCCATACCTTAGAAAATTATTCTCAGAACATAACCTCACTCACGCAGATATATAAAACTCCCATCCGAAACCTCACTTAAAACAGACGCAGTAAGATTTTACATCCGCGGGTAAAAGTCCTACTCGTTTTTCCAAAAACAAGAATAATCCAAAACTCGTCATTCTAAATCCACATCACCCTTCTTATTCACAAAAGAGTATTACAAGACAAAAGCCTGTGCCTTTACAGCGCACGAGTCCAAAACAGATTCAATTACAGCAAAACTTAATAATTACACGATGTATCACAACATGAACACATCGGAACCCTAATATTCCTTAAACCAACTATACAATGAAATCTTGGGTCTTACAATACTACCCCCCTAAAAGAAGTTTCGTCCTCGAAACTTAGACGTCGTCAAACAAACTGGGGTACAACTCTTTCATCTTACTCTCGAGCTCCCGGTGGTATCTCCTGTAGCTTCGTTCCATATTACCTTCACCAAAGGTATCTCTTTCGTTCTCAGACGCTTCATCTTCCTATCCGCAATCTTGATCGGCGGAACTTCAAATGACAAGTTATCCCTCAACTGGATGTCATCTGGTGTGATCACATGTGACGGATCCGGTGTGTATTTCCGCAATTGCGACACATGGAATACGTCATGTATCAAAGATAGTGCCGGTGGCAACGCGATCCGGTATGCTACCTTCCCAATCCGTTCCAAAATCTGATAAGGCCCTATAAACTTTGGAGTCAATTTCTTCGCTTTCAAAGCCCTATCAACTCCAGTCGTTGGTGTAACTCGGAGAAATACATGATCTCCCTCTTCAAACTCTATAGGCCCCCGTCGCCTATCCGCATAACTCTTCTGGCGATCTTGAGCAACCTTCATCATTGCCCTTATCTTTTGGACCTTGTCTGTCGTCTGTTGTACCATTTCCGGTCCTACTAACATACTCTCCCCATCTTGGTACCAACACAAAGGAGTCTGACATCTCCTCCCATACAAAGCCTCGTATGGTGCCATTCCAATACTCGCGTGGAAACTGTTGTTGTATGTGAATTCTATCAATGGTAACACATCATCCCAACTTCCACGATCATCCAATACACATGCTCTCAACAAATCTTCCAATGATTGATTTGTTTTCTCAGTCTGCCCATCTGTCTGAGGATGATAGGCGGAACTCAATCTCAGTTTTGTCCCCAACGCCTCATGCAAAGTCTTCCAAAAGTGTGAAGTAAACTTTGGGTCTCGATCCGACACTATACTTGACGGAATCCCATGTAACCTCACAATCTCAGCAATGTAAATATCGGTCAACTTTGCTGCTGTATCCGTAATCCTTACCGGTAGAAAATGAGCGGACTTTGTCAAACGATCCACTATCACCCAAATGGAATCATGCTTCCTCCTGGTCTTAGGTAAACCAGTAATGAAATCCATAGAAATGCTATCCCACTTCCACTCGGGGATATCTAATGACTGCAGCATCCCTGCTGGTCTCTGATGCTCAATCTTCGCCTTCTGACGAGTCAGACACGACGCCACATACTCAGCCACATCCTTCTTCATACCCGGCCACCAGAAATCATGCCTCAGGTCTTGATACATCTTTGTTGCTCCGGGATGCATACTAAGTTTACTCTTGTGTGCCTCCCCTAGAATGGTGTTCCTCAAGTCCATAGCTTCGGGCACACACACTCTACCTTGACACCTCAAAATGTTGTCTGATCCCACCTTGAAATCTCGGTTGGTTTCTCGAACAATCAAAGCTCTTTTCTCCATGAGGAACCTGTCATCTTGACAATTTGCAATGTCCTCCAATAATCCGCTTGAGATGGTAATCATACCCAACCTCATATTCCCTAAAGCAAACTCTACCTCTAGGTGCAAGTCACGAAACTCTCTCAATAACTCCTGTTGACTAGCCATTTGTGCCGAACAAACCGTCACACTCTTCCTACTCAAAGCATCGACTACCACATTAGCCTTCCCCGGATGGTATTCCAACGTAAAGTCGAAGTCTTTCAAAGTTTCCATTCACCTCCGTTGCCTCATATTAAGCTATTTCTGATCAAACAAGTACTTGAGACTTTTATGGTCACTAAACACGACAAAGGTGCAACCATAAAGATGATGTCTCCAAATCTTCAATGCAAAAACAACGGCCGCAAGCTCTAAATCGTGCGTAGGATAATTCTTTTCATGCACTTTCAGCTGTCTTGACGCATAAGCTACTGCTCTCTTGTGTTGCATCAACACACAACCCAACCCTTGATGAGAAGCATCACAGTAAACCTCATACGGTTCATCCGACTATGGTAACACCAAGACTGGTGACGTCGTCAACCGTTCTTTCAACAACTAGAAACTCGACTCACACTTCTCCGTCCAAGCAAAAGGTTGATCTTTTCGCGTAAGTTGCGTCATTGGCGCCACAATCTTAGCGAAACCTTCAATGAATCTCCGGTAATAACCGGCCAAACCCACAAAACTCCTCACATCAGTCATTGTTTGAGGCTGCTTCCATGAAAGTACCGTATCAATCTTGGCTGGATCCACGGCTATTCCCTCTCTTGATATGACATGGCCAAGGAAATTTACTTCTTCCAACCAAAATTCACACTTTGACGGGTTTGCATACAGCTTACTTTCCCGCAAAACTTGCAATACTAGACGAAGATGCTCTACATGTTCCTCTTCATTCTTTGAATACACTAGGATGTCATCAATAAATACCACCACAAACTTGTCCAAGAATGAGTGGAATATCCGATTCATGTAGGCCATAAAGATAGCAGGTGCATTCGTCACTCCGAACGGCATCACTAAGAATTCATAATGCCCATACCGCGTCCTAAACGCCGTTTTCTGAATATCCTCGTCTCGCACCCTTATTTGATGATAACCAGATTTCAAGTCAATCTTTGAAAACACTGAGGCTCCTCTCAACTGATCCATCAAATCATCAATTCGTGGCAATGGATATCGGTTCTTGATAGTCACCTTATTAAGCTTCCGATAATCCACACACAGACGAGATTTCCCATCCTTCTTCTTAACCAATAAGACCGGTGCTCCCCAAGGCGACACACTAGGCCTTATGAAACCCTTCTCTAACAAGTCCTCAATCTGACTTTTCAACTCTACCAACTCAGATGGAGCCATCCGATAAGCTGATTCCGAAATCGAACCCGTACCCGGTTGCAAATCAATAAAGAATTCCACCTCTCTACATGGAGGAAAAACTGGAATCTCAGATGGAAATACATCTTGGAAATCTTGAACCACTCGAAATTCCCCAATTCGGATCTCCGACGTCACTCCTAAACTAGCAAGTGAAACTATCTCCGGCTCTCCATTACACATAACCACCGAAAGCCGATTTGCAGACAAGTACCTTCGCACACCTGGCTCGGGAAAGAAAACCAATTTCCGAGCACAGTCTAGAATAACATAATGATAGGACAACCAATCCATCCCGAGGATGATCTCGAGAGATAAGAGCGGTAGACACACTAAGTTGACCAGAAAATCCCTATTCTGAATTACTACTAAACAATGCAAGCATGCAGTATTTACCACCAATTCCTTAGCAGGAGTCAAGACATTCAAATCAAACGGAAGCATAGAAACATTCAAACTCAAACGATTTGCACAAGCCAAAGATATGAATGAGTGGGTTGCCCCTGTGTCAATCAAAGCAGTTAAAGAATTACCTGCGATGTGACAGCTCTCATGGATGGCATTGTTAGCCTGCCCACTCACCTCAGTGCCCATACAGTAAGCACGTGCCTTTGCCACAGGTCTGGCACCCTGTGAGCCTTGTGCCACATCTGCCGACGGCCCGGTCTTCGGGGCTCTGCAATCTCTAGCAAAGTGTCCCGGCTTCTTGCAATTGTAGCAGGTGTTTTCCCCCTTCGGTTGCGTGCACTCATTAGCAAAATGCCCCGCTTCTCCACAGTTGTAGCAATTCCCCTTACTACCATCAGATTTTCCCCGGCTACCTTGATTCACCGATCGGCCCGGTCCCCTGTTATTCTGAGGGCGGTCGTAAGGCTTACTACCTTGTTTCCCACGATTATGACTCTGACTCGGACCACTCGAACGACTTGGTCCCCCAGCACTAAAATTCTCTTGGCGGTTCACCCGCTTATTCTTCATGTCTTCCACCTCTTGACATTTCTCCACTAACACTTGAAACTGTCGGATACCCAATGGCACAACCGCATCCTGCAATTCGTACCTCAGCCCATCTTGGAAACGACGGCACATATAATCCTCATCTATCCCATCCCTAAAGAAGCGGAAGAAACGAGATAGAGATTCAAACTTCTTGGCATATGCTTCAACATTCATGCCCGCTTGCCTTAGCCTCAGAAACTCTTCCCCATACCTCTCCCTAGCAGTCTCGGGAAAGTACTTGGCCAAAAACCTCCGCCTGAAGTTCTCCCAACTTAACTCTTCATGAACATTCTCCATGATCAGTCGGGTGTTCCTCCACCAATACTCAGAACCCCCTAGTAACTGATAGGTAGCTAAGACTACTTTCTCCCCTTCTGGACAACGAATTGCCCCGAAAATCCTCTCCACAGATTGGAGCCATAAATCAGCAGTTTCCGGACCTCCCTCCCCATTAAACTTAGGAGGAGTTTGGTGGTTGAAACTTAAAAGAAGTCTAGATCCAGCAGCAAGTATTTCCCTTTCGCGCTTTTCCAGATCTCTCTGCGCCTTAGCATGGCTCTGAGCAGTCACAGCCGCTGCCATTGTATGCATGGCATAAGCCATCTGATTCACATCCACATTGTCCGCCATAGGTACTGTAGGTGCCCTTCTTGGAGGCATTCGATTTCTGCACAATACCAATTCTGATTAGATTCCTTATCCAAACATTTCTGAGTCTCTACAGAAAATCTCATTCAACGGTTACTAACTCACAACCGACACAGAACAGGCACTAGAACTGACACAAGAACTGACACTACTCTAGCTAAGTTCTAACCGACTCTGGACTAACGACTCAAATATACACTTTCCCTTTGAAGATTTAAAGCCGTGCTCTGATACCAAACTGTAACACCCCGTTTTTTTCATAAGCCAGAAAAGGCATTATATTTTTTATTTTTTTTTATGCACATCAGAGTTTACACATAAAAGATTTTAAATGAGCCGGCATTCAAAAATACAAAGAACTCATTACCAAAAGGTGCTTCGACAAGCAAAGTATATTCAGGAATAATTACAATCCAAGTCAAAGTATTCAAATACTTACAACAAAACTAGCTAGAATCCTATGCCTAACCCAAAAAGCACAGTGTACAACCCACACCGGCGCATAGTCTAACTAAGCTAAACTCCAACATCTCACTGGGACCCGGAACAGCCACCGTCGTCACCACGACCTAGCCCAACATCTGGGTGGGATGAGCCCGCAAATGAAAGAAAGGGGTCACCACAAAATACAAGTATGTATATATATAATCGGTGCGAGAGATGTACACATAGCAAATTTCCACATACACAAGAGAAAGCTCTTAAACTCAAAAGTAGTTCCCACCAACGGGTATATATAAATAAATCACCAATCCTAATGCAGACCTCTACAATGGGTGTGACGACCGTCACTGGTTCGCCACATGCATGATTTTCCGGAAATTAACCTCTCCTCGAAGAGTCGTGGGGTAGACAAAGCCACACAGTCATATACGTACCCGCACTAAAAAGCCACACAAGGCGGGTGAAGTCACACAGACAAACACCAGGTGAAGTCGCACAGACAACCACCAACTCAATAAAATCCAGTCGGATTTGGCGAAGCCACACAGTCAACGCCCGGTACGTAGGCAAAGTCACACAGACATACACCTAGGCACGCAACTATGAAATGCATGACATATATTCTCTTTGGCATATACAGGATAGTCACACAGACAAAATCCCCGCGTAGTCCTATCTGACGCACGCATTAATATATGCGCATGCAACCAATCACATAGCCTAAAGCCTATGCACAAACCATCACAACCTACATACATTTTCCTAATCATATGCAAATTGCACAAGTAATTATAACCACGTTCTCATCAACGAGAATATATAAGTACAAACATGTCAAAGCACACAGCAAATGCATAACAGCAAAACAAAACATGTCGTAACCATTTTAAAAGACGGAAATAAAGTGGAGCCCCTACCTCGGCAAGCTTCCGTTTACTAAAACTCGTCCAAACAACACAACGCGCTTCCTAAAACAAGTAGCGTAATATCAACACATTGTTTTCCAACCAATCGTATTGAAACTAAACCAAAAACCCCAAAAACCTAAAGGTTCCTAAAGAAAATCCACTCTTACGGACACCACACCAAATTCTACCATATTGATCAATCTCCATGAGTTATTTGTACTATTTTTAGGACTCAAAACAATAGTCAAAAGTCTTAAATAAATTGAAATGCGAAATGACCGTTTTCTTGCGTTACAAGCTACGTACTTTTCGAGTACCCGAAAAACCCGTTTCCAATCCCCGCCACTTCCATAAATTAATAAAAGGGGATAGGAAGCCTAAAAATAATTTTAGAACATCAAACTCCAAAAATTTTGGTCCCAGAGCTCGCCACGGCGAGTTGACAGCGAGTGAAGTCAGGAGCTACTGATCTCACTCGCTCTGGAGCTCGCTCTGGCGAGTTGCTTCAAAGCACACTCGCTGTGGCGAGTAACAACTCGCTCAGCGAGTACACCAGAGTCAAAACAGCAGAAACAGCAAACTTGGTTTACTCAATTTTCACCCAAAACAACTTTTCACGCAACACACTACATACGCATAGTATTGGTTCCCAACAACCGTTTGCACAACAAAGCATTACATTTCCGAAAGTATGTTGGTTGCTTCGAGTGCAAGTTATTTGGTTTTCATTTCCAAAATCAAAACCAAACTCAAGCACAAGTTTTATTACGGGCCTCAATCGACCGGTAATCATTTTTAAACATGTTTTCTTAGGCAAAAGCAACGCCACATAACACAAGAGTTTTAAACCACTTGGACCCCAAAACACCACACAAAACTCTTAGGAAATATTTTCATAAACCCCAAAATATTTTTCATCGGATTTTCTAAAACAAAACCATGCAACACCAATCCCTTTCGCCTAAAGGTTCAAAAACAACGTTTCTTTTCAAAACCTTACAACTTAACCACATGTTATTGATCAATACATAACCAACCTAAAACCCTAACTTTTCTCATGAGATTTTCACCAACTCATGGAAAACAAAAATAACCAAGCCTACACATGTTTCTCTAGACCTCATGAACAACATTCATGAAATAAAAGCTAGCAAAAACAACATTTCTCACCAAACCCTCATATGAACATAAACCCAAAAACCTCTAAACTCTAAAAATCTACCAACCTAGGAGATAAGAAGAGAGGGTTACCTTAAGAAAGTGATTCTCTACAATTTTCCACTAAGCTTCCAAGCTTGAAATGGAGTGAAATGGTGAGGAAATGAAAATTTGTGATGAAGGTTAAGAGAAAGTAATGGAGTCACGTGAAAGAGAGAAAGAAGAAGAGAGAATTGTGATAATTTTCCTAAGTCCACAAGTGATAAACCTCCTTCCTATGTAAAAGCTCTTGGTCACTTATCCACCCTTGGATCAAAAACAAAAGTCCAAGCTTAAACCCTAGCCATTGGATCAAATTGCTTTATGGATCAACACAAGATTAAATCCAATCTTCCAAAACAAGACACGTACTCAGCTCTCGCGCGCCGCGACGAACGTAAATCACAAAAACATAAAAACTACGGAAAGAACGTCCAACGTTAAACATTTCCAAAACTTATCGCCGAATCTTTTTCCGCGACTGTAATTTTCTTCCATACCTTAGAAAATTATTCTCAGAACATAACCTCACTCACGCAGATATATAAAACTCCCATCCGAAACCTCACTTAAAACAGACGCAGTAAGATTTTACATCCGCGGGTAAAAATCCTACTCGTTTTTCCAAAAACAAGAATAATCCAAAACTCGTCATTCTAAATCCACATCACCCTTCTTATTCACAAAAGAGTATTACAAGACAAAAGCCTGTGCCTTTACAGCGCACGAGTCCAAAACAGATTCAATTACAGCAAAACTTAATAATTACACGATGTATCACAACATGAACACATCGGAACCCTAATATTCCTTAAACCAACTATACAATGAAATCTTGGGTCTTACAATACTACCCCCCTAAAAGAAGTTTCGTCCTCGAAACTTAGACGTCGTCAAACAAACTGGGGTACAACTCTTTCATCTTACTCTCGAGCTCCCGGTGGTATCTCCTGTAGCTTCGTTCCATATTACCTTCACCAAAGGTATCTCTTTCGTTCTCAGACGCTTCATCTTCCTATCCGCAATCTTGATCGGCGGAACTTCAAATGACAAGTTATCCCTCAACTGGATGTCATCTGGTGTGATCACATGTGACGGATCCGGTGTGTATTTCCGCAATTGCGACACATGGAATACGTCATGTATCAAAGATAGTGCCGGTGGCAACGCGATCCGGTATGCTACCTTCCCAATCCGTTCCAAAATCTGATAAGGCCCTATAAACTTTGGAGTCAATTTCTTCGCTTTCAAAGCCCTATCAACGCCAGTCGTTGGTGTAACTCGGAGAAATACATGATCTCCCTCTTCAAACTCTATAGGCCCCCGTCGCCTATCCGCATAACTCTTCTGGCGATCTTGAGCAACCTTCATCATTGCCCTTATCTTTTGGACCTTGTCTGTCGTCTGTTGTACCATTTCCGGTCCTACTAACATACTCTCCCCATCTTGGTACCAACACAAAGGAGTCTGACATCTCCTCCCATACAAAGCCTCGTATGGTGCCATTCCAATACTCGCGTGGAAACTGTTGTTGTATGTGAATTCTATCAATGGTAACACATCATCCCAACTTCCACGATCATCCAATACACATGCTCTCAACAAATCTTCCAATGATTGATTTGTTTTCTCAGTCTGCCCATCTGTCTGAGGATGATAGGCGGAACTCAATCTCAGTTTTGTCCCCAACGCCTCATGCAAAGTCTTCCAAAAGTGTGAAGTAAACTTTGGGTCTCGATCCGACACTATACTTGACGGAATCCCATGTAACCTCACAATCTCAGCAATGTAAATATCGGTCAACTTTGCTGCTGTATCCGTAATCCTTACCGGTAGAAAATGAGCGGACTTTGTCAAACGATCCACTATCACCCAAATGGAATCATGCTTCCTCCTGGTCTTAGGTAAACCAGTAATGAAATCCATAGAAATGCTATCCCACTTCCACTCGGGGATATCTAATGACTGCAGCATCCCTGCTGGTCTCTGATGCTCAATCTTCGCCTTCTGACGAGTCAGACACGACGCCACATACTCAGCCACATCCTTCTTCATACCCGGCCACCAGAAATCATGCCTCAGGTCTTGATACATCTTTGTTGCTCCGGGATGCATACTAAGTTTACTCTTGTGTGCCTCCCCTAGAATGGTGTTCCTCAAGTCCATAGCTTCGGGCACACACACTCTACCTTGACACCTCAAAATGTTGTCTGATCCCACCTTGAAATCTCGGTTGGTTTCTCGAACAATCAAAGCTCTTTTCTCCATGAGGAACCTGTCATCTTGACAATTTGCAATGTCCTCCAATAATCCGCTTGAGATGGTAATCATACCCAACCTCATATTCCCTAAAGCAAACTCTACCTCTAGGTGCAAGTCACGAAACTCTCTCAATAACTCCTGTTGACTAGCCATTTGTGCCGAACAAACCGTCACACTCTTCCTACTCAAAGCATCGGCTACCACATTAGCCTTCCCCGGATGGTATTCCAACGTAAAGTCGAAGTCTTTCAAAGTTTCCATTCACCTCCGTTGCCTCATATTAAGCTATTTCTGATCAAACAAGTACTTGAGACTTTTATGGTCACTAAACACGACAAAGGTGCAACCATAAAGATGATGTCTCCAAATCTTCAATGCAAAAACAACGGCCGCAAGCTCTAAATCGTGCGTAGGATAATTCTTTTCATGCACTTTCAGCTGTCTTGACGCATAAGCTACTGCTCTCTTGTGTTGCATCAACACACAACCCAACCCTTGATGAGAAGCATCACAGTAAACCTCATACGGTTCATCCGACTATGGTAACACCAAGACTGGTGACGTCGTCAACCGTTCTTTCAACAACTAGAAACTCGACTCACACTTCTCCGTCCAAGCAAAAGGTTGATCTTTTCGCGTAAGTTGCGTCATTGGCGCCACAATCTTAGCGAAACCTTCAATGAATCTCCGGTAATAACCGGCCAAACCCATAAAACTCCTCACATCAGTCACTGTTTGAGGCTGCTTCCATGAAAGTACCGTATCAATCTTGGCTGGATCCACGGCTATTCCCTCTCTTGATATGACATGGCCAAGGAAATTTACTTCTTCCAACCAAAATTCACACTTTGACGGGTTTGCATACAGCTTACTTTCCCGCAAAACTTGCAATACTAGACGAAGATGCTCTACATGTTCCTCTTCATTCTTTGAATACACTAGGATGTCATCAATAAATACCACCACAAACTTGTCCAAGAATGAGTGGAATATCCGATTCATGTAGGCCATAAAGATAGCAGGTGCATTCGTCACTCCGAACGGCATCACTAAGAATTCATAATGCCCATACCGCGTCCTAAACGCCGTTTTCTGAATATCCTCGTCTCGCACCCTTATTTGATGATAACCAGATTTCAAGTCAATCTTTGAAAACACTGAGGCTCCTCTCAACTGATCCATCAAATCATCAATTCGTGGCAATGGATATCGGTTCTTGATAGTCACCTTATTAAGCTTCCGATAATCCACACACAGACGAGATTTCCCATCCTTCTTCTTAACCAATAAGACCGGTGCTCCCCAAGGCGACACACTAGGCCTTATGAAACCCTTCTCTAACAAGTCCTCAATCTGACTTTTCAACTCTACCAACTCAGATGGAGCCATCCGATAAGCTGATTCCGAAATCGAACCCGTACCCGGTTGCAAATCAATAAAGAATTCCACCTCTCTACATGGAGGAAAAACTGGAATCTCAGATGGAAATACATCTTGGAAATCTTGAACCACTCGAAATTCCCCAATTCGGATCTCCGACGTCACTCCTAAACTAGCAAGTGAAACTATCTCCGGCTCTCCATTACACATAACCACCGAAAGCCGATTTACAGACAAGTACCTTCGCACACCTGGCTCGGGAAAGAAAACCAATTTCCGAGCACAGTCTAGAATAACATAATGATAGGACAACCAATCCATCCCGAGGATGATCTCGAGAGATAAGAGCGGTAGACACACTAAGTTGACCAGAAAATCCCTATTCTGAATTACTACTAAACAATGCAAGCATGCAGTATTTACCACCAATTCCTTAGCAGGAGTCAAGACATTCGAATCAAACGGAAGCATAGAAACATTCAAACTCAAACGATTTGCACAAGCCAAAGATATGAATGAGTGGGTTGCCCCTGTGTCAATCAAAGCAGTTAAAGAATTACCTGCGATGTGACAGCTCTCATGGATGGCATTGTTAGCCTGCCCACTCACCTCAGTGCCCATACAGTAAGCACGTGCCTTTGCCACAGGTCTGGCACCCTGTGAGCCTTGTGCCACATCTGCCGACGGCCCGGTCTTCGGGGCTCTGCAATCTCTAGCAAAGTGTCCCGGCTTCTTGCAATTGTAGCAGGTGTTTTCCCCCTTCGGTTGCGTGCACTCATTAGCAAAATGCCCCGCTTCTCCACAGTTGTAGCAATTCCCCTTACTACCATCAGATTTTCCCCGGCTACCTTGATTCACCGATCGGCCCGGTCCCCTGTTATTCTGAGGGCGGTCGTAAGGCTTACTACCTTGTTTCCCACGATTATGACTCTGACTCGGACCACTCGAACGACTTGGTCCCCCAGCACTAAAATTCCCTTGGCGGTTCACCCGCTTATTCTTCATGTCTTCCACCTCTTGACATTTCTCCACTAACACTTGAAACTGTCGGATACCCAATGGCACAACCGCATCCTGCAATTCGTACCTCAGCCCATCTTGGAAACGACGGCACATATAATCCTCATCTATCCCATCCCTAAAGAAGCGGAAGAAACGAGATAGAGATTCAAACTTCTTGGCATATGCTTCAACATTCATGCCCGCTTGCCTTAGCCTCAGAAACTCTTCCCCATACCTCTCCCTAGCAGTCTCGGGAAAGTACTTGGCCAAAAACCTCCGCCTGAAGTTCTCCCAACTTAACTCTTCATGAACATTCTCCATGATCAGTCGGGTGTTCCTCCACCAATACTCAGAACCCCCTAGTAACTGATAGGTAGCTAAGACTACTTTCTCCCCTTCTGGACAACGAATTGCCCCGAAAATCCTCTCCACAGATTGGAGCCATAAATCAGCAGTTTCCGGACCTCCCTCCCCATTAAACTTAGGAGGAGTTTGGTGGTTGAAACTTAAAAGAAGTCTAGATCCAGCAGCAAGTATTTCCCTTTCGCGCTTTTCCAGATCTCTCTGCGCCTTAGCATGGCTCTGAGCAGTCACAGCCGCTGCCATTGTATGCATGGCATAAGCCATCTGATTCACATCCACATTGTCCGCCATAGGTACTGTAGGTGCCCTTCTTGGAGGCATTCGATTTCTGCACAATACCAATTCTGATTAGATTCCTTATCCAAACATTTCTGAGTCTCTACAGAAAATCTCATTCAACGGTTACTAACTCACAACCGACACAGAACAGGCACTAGAACTGACACTACTCTAGCTAAGTTCTAACCGACTCTGGACTAACGACTCAAATATACACTTTCCCTTTGAAGATTTAAAGCCGTGCTCTGATACCAAACTGTAACACCCCGTTTTTTTCATAAGCCAGAAAAGGCATTATATTTTTTATTTTTTTTTATACACATCAGAGTTTACACATAAAAGATTTTAAATGAGCCGGCATTCAAAAATACAAAGAACTCATTACCAAAAGGTGCTTCGACAAGCAAAGTATATTCAGGAATAATTACAATCCAAGTCAAAGTATTCAAATACTTACAACAAAACTAGCTAGAATCCTATGCATAACCCAAAAAGCACAGTGTACAACCCACACCGACGCATAGTCTAACTAAGCTAAACTCCAACATCTCACTGGGACCCGGAACAGCCACCGTCGTCACCACGACCTAGCCCAACATCTGGGTGGGATGAGCCCGCAAATGAAAGAAAGGGGTCACCACAAAATACAAGTATGTATATATATAATCGGTGCGAGAGATGTACACATAGCAAATTTCCACATACACAAGAGAAAGCTCTTAAACTCAAAAGTAGTTCCCACCAACGGGTATATATAAATAAATCACCAATCCTAATGCAGACCTCTACAATGGGTGTGACGACCGTCACTGGTTCGCCACATGCATGATTTTCCGGAAATTAACCTCTCCTCGAAGAGTCGTGGGGTAGGCAAAGCCACACAGTCATATACGTACCCGCACTAAAAAGCCACACAAGGCGGGTGAAGTCACACAGACAAACACCAGGTGAAGTCGCACAGACAACCACCAACTCAATAAAATCCAGTCGGATTTGGCGAAGCCACACAGTCAACGCCCGGTACGTAGGCAAAGTCACACAGACATACACCTAGGCACGCAACTATGAAATGCATGACATATATTCTCTTTGGCATATACAGGATAGTCACACAGACAAAATCCCCGCGTAGTCCTATCTGACGCACGCATTAATATATGCGCATGCAACCAATCACATAGCCTAAAGCCTATGCACAAACCATCACAACCTACATACATTTTCCTAATCATATGCAAATTGCACAAGTAATTATAACCACGTTCTCATCAACGAGAATACATAAGTACAAACATGTCAAAGCACACAGCAAATGCATAACAGCAAAACAAAACATGTCGTAACCATTTTAAAAGACGGAAATAAAGTGGAGCCCCTACCTCGGCAAGCTTCCGTTTACTAAAACTCGTCCAAACAACACAACGCGCTTCCTAAAACAAGTAGCGTAATATCAACACATTGTTTTCCAACCAATCGTATTGAAACTAAACCAAAAACCCCAAAAACCTAAAGGTTCCTAAAGAAAATCCACTCTTACGGACACCACACCAAATTCTACCATATTGATCAATCTCCATGAGTTATTTGTACTATTTTTAGGACTCAAAACAATAGTCAAAAGTCTTAAATAAATTGAAATGCGAAATGACCGTTTTCTTGCGTTACAAGCTACGTACTTTCCGAGTACCCGAAAAACCCGTTTCCAATCCCCGCCACTTCCATAAATTAATAAAAGGGGATAGGAAGCCTAAAAATAATTTTAGAACATCAAACTCCAAAAATTTTGGTCCCAGAGCTCGCCACGGCGAGTTGACAGCGAGTGAAGTCAGGAGCTACTGATCTCACTCGCTCTGGAGCTCGCTCTGGCGAGTTGCTTCAAAGCACACTCGCTGTGGCGAGTAACAACTCGCTCAGCGAGTACACCAGAGTCAAAACAGCAGAAACAACAAACTTGGTTTACTCAATTTTCACCCAAAACAACTTTTCACGCAACACACTACATACGCATAGTATTGGTTCCCAACAACCGTTTGCACAACAAAGCATTACATTTCCGAAAGTATGTTGGTTGCTTCGAGTGCAAGTTATTTGGTTTTCATTTCCAAAATCAAAACCAAACTCAAGCACAAGTTTTATTACGGGCCTCAACCGACCGGTAATCATTTTTAAACATGTTTTCTTAGGCAAAAGCAACGCCACATAACACAAGAGTTTTAAACCACTTGGACCCCAAAACACCACACAAAACTCTTAGGAAATATTTTCATAAACCCCAAAATATTTTTCATCGGATTTTCTAAAACAAAACCATGCAACACCAATCCCTTTCGCCTAAAGGTTCAAAAACAACGTTTCTTTTCAAAACCTTACAACTTAACCACATGTTATTGATCAATACATAACCAACCTAAAACCCTAACTTTTCTCATGAGATTTTCACCAACTCATGGAAAACAAAAATAACCAAGCCTACACATGTTTCTCTAGACCTCATGAACAACATTCATGAAATAAAAGCTAGCAAAAACAACATTTCTCACCAAACCCTCATATGAACATAAACCCAAAAACCTCTAAACTCTAAAAATCTACCAACCTAGGAGATAAGAAGAGAGGGTTACCTTAAGAAAGTGATTCTCTACAATTTTCCACTAAGCTTCCAAGCTTGAAATGGAGTGAAATGGTGAGGAAATGAAAATTTGTGATGAAGGTTAAGAGAAAGTAATGGAGTCACGTGAAAGAGAGAAAGAAGAAGAGAGAATTGTGATAATTTTCCTAAGTCCACAAGTGATAAACCTCCTTACTATGTAAAAGCTCTTGGTCACTTATCCACCCTTGGATCAAAAACAAAAGTTCAAGCTTAAACCCTAGCCATTGGATCAAATTGCTTTATGGATCAACACAAGATTAAATCCAATCTTCCAAAACAAGACACGTACTCAGCTCTCGCGCGCCGCGACGAACGTAAATCACAAAAACATAAAAACTACGGAAAGAACGTCCAACGTTAAACATTTCCAAAACTTATCGCCGAATCTTTTTCCGCGACTGTAATTTTCTTCCATACCTTAGAAAATTATTCTCAGAACATAACCTCACTCACGCAGATATATAAAACTCCCATCCGAAACCTCACTTAAAACAGACGCAGTAAGATTTTACATCCGCGGGTAAAAATCCTACTCGTTTTTCCAAAAACAAGAATAATCCAAAACTCGTCATTCTAAATCCACATCACCCTTCTTATTCACAAAAGAGTATTACAAGACAAAAGCCTATGCCTTTACAGCGCACGAGTCCAAAACAGATTCAATTACAGCAAAACTTAATAATTACACGATGTTTCACAACATGAACACATCGGAACCCTAATATTCCTTAAACCAACTATACAATGAAATCTTGGGTCTTACAAAGAGGATGATGATTATTCTTGTTTAGCTGAGTGGCAATTGATTCAGGTAAAATGATTTGATAATTTTTTTTCATACGTTAATTTGATAATTTTTTCATTCTATTGGTATTGCGCTACTGTTATGACCATGATTGGCTAACAATTGATTTGTTGTTTTTTTTTTTTTTTTGTAGACACGGCTAAAGAGAGTTGATGATAGTATGAAGTGTGAAATCAGAAATCTGCTTCGTGAAATTGCGTGTCCTGAGTCGACATCATTGAAAGCTCCCAAAGACAAAGCAAGTTCTAAAGGTGCTAAAAAGAAGACGGTTGTTAAGGGTGCTTCTCGCGTCACTAGGTCCACCGGTCGTTTGCCGTCTCGTTGGGAACATGTTGACAAACAATTTCCGGGTACTCAAGAATCGCAAAACAAACCAACATCTTCTAAAAAAAGGCAAAGTGCAAAGTCTACGGCTACGGTGAGCGAAATTCCTTCGACTCGTGAGATACCTCGCATCCATGAAATGCCCAAGTTTATGCATGAATATATTGAAGACATCATTGATGTGGAGGGTGATGGATTTTGTGGATATCGATGTGTTGCTTTGGACAATAGTGGTAATGAGGAAGATTTTGAATTGGTCAAATGCAACATGCTTAGGGAGCTGAACTTGCACAAGGACTTGTATTCGAAGGTGTTCAACAACGAGAGGCGTTTCAATTACATCAAAGATGCACTTTACCCACCTACAAGAAAGGTTGTTAAAGGGCGTGTCGCACCAATGGAAAAATGGTTGACATTTCCGGACATAGGCCACATCCTTGCTACTCATTTTAAAAAGATTTTTGTTTTGCTGACAACGCCTGGGGTTGGGAGATCTGAAACATGCTTTCCATTGCGTGGAGCTCCACCTTCAAACCCGGAAAAAGGTATTGTTTGTCTCGGATTGGTACCTGACCACTTTTTCCTTGTCAAGTTAAAGTCAGGATGTCTGTTACCACCCACATGTCTTGAGTGGAAAAATTATCGGACAGAGGAAGCTGCTGCATGGGAGTATCCGTTCATGGACCGTCAGTGCACATTTCGCGACCTTTTAGCGGAGGAAACAAAAGAAGTGAAGAAGAAGATTCTCAAGGGAGTAGGATCAAGCAAAAATGAACCACTACATTGTTGAAGTTTTTGTGCTATTTTATGTCGTTTTGATTCATGACTGATTTGGATGTATGTTAATCATTTTGGTTGTTTTGTAAGTCTAAGCGAACTTTAGTTTAAGTGATTTAAGTTAAAGTTAATGTTTTTGTTATTTGATGTATATTTTGCGCATCATATTGTAAACTTAAATTCTATAATGATTTTGGTTGTAATTTAATATATGCCACACCTTTTGGTTGATTTTAGGATGTTTGGACTGTTCTTTTTAATTGAAACAGGTTTTGAACTCAAAATTGCATTTGAGTTGGCTAGTAACAGAATGCTGTCAAATTTGATCATTCTGTCAAAAAATACGGATTTCAACATCCGTACCGAAATACGTATTACATAATCCGTATTTAACTTGGTATAAATTTGAGATGGCTACTACCTGTTAAATTTGATCATTCTGTCAAAAAGCACGGATTAGGTAATCCGTACCAATATACGGATTATGTGTGCAGTAGTTAACTTAGTATTTATTTGAGTTGGCTACTATCCTGTCAAATTTGATCATTCTGTCAAAAAATACGTATTATGTGTGCAGTACCTTAATACGGATTATGTGAGCCGTACTTACCTTAAATAATCCCTTGCGCCACTTGCAGTATCATAACATTTTTTTTTAATTAATATGGTTCCCATTATTATTATTATCATTAGACTTTTTATTTTTTAAAATAAAATTCGACGGCCGAGATTTTACCGACAAATTAAACGGTTGAGATTCTACCGACAATTTGTGTGGTTGACAACGCTTTGCAATTTCTTTAAATTAAACGAATGGTTTACCGTCTGGACAAACAACCCTAATGGATATTTCTCTAACCTACCGAAGAAACACTCATCTTGCGGCGGTATACTTCAACAACGAAGCGCCGAACATGTTCCGGATTTACGTTGATACAACATTGGTTGATCTAAAGCAACAACTTGACGAAATCAATCGTTGTTGTAACAACCGGAACGACGACAGAACAGTCACAAGCGTTGAATATCGAAAGCCATCATTAAGATCTGACGAAACTGTTGCGTTTAGCAAAATGCAGCTTGATAACGACGATGATAATTCGTAACATGTTTTCAATTTACTCTCAGTACAGCACAAAAGGGCATATCGAGTTAGACGCAAAACTGACAAGATCTGTTGATGCTATACTTGCGAACTTGAAACATCCAGATGACGAAGATTCCACCGTTAACTTAGCGGATCCATAGCAATGTTTGTATTATCCATAGCAATGTTTTAATATTCCATGTATCGTTTTTATTTTATGTGTATTGTTTTTATTTCCGTTGTAATATTTTTATATCGCGTGTAATATCGTTATGTTATGGGTATTGTTTTTATTTCCCTTTTATTTTATGTTATTTCGTTGTATTGATGTTGTTGTATTTGATTTATAGTGTGATGTATTTTATTCGAATTTATCGTTTTTAATTTTTAACTAGTGAGTGTTAATTATTTTTCGTGTAATATCCGTAGTATTCGTGTATCGTTTCGCATGGTCGAAAATCCACCGACAGTTTGCACGGTCAAGATTCAACCGACACTTTTAACGTTCAAGATTCCACCGACACTTTCTACGGTCCAGAATCCACCGACACTTTGGAAGAAAAACTTTAAAATTTATATAAATACATTCATGTTGTTTGAGGACTCTACAATAATAATTTTTTTAACTATGGCAACGGCATATGATTTTCCAGTAGAGTTTGAAGGTATAGGCGAAGTTGTAAGTGTCAGATTGAAAAGTAACATCAAATATCTTGAAGCGTTGAAATTCCGGGTTGAATATGCTTATATACACAAATATGCACAAGTTATCAAAATTCACAAAATTTTTTATTATGAATCATACATTGATCTTGGAAGTGACAGTATTGGGTTTGATGACGCGGATAAAAACTATTGTAATGTATTTCTATGAAAATAAAATATTCGTATTGTGTGAACTATGTGTGTCATTTTAGCCAAGACAAGCCAAGCCCTCGTCAGGGACAGCAAGCGCCCGCAAGTCCCCGCACATAAAGTACTGCACGCAAAAGCAGTATTTTTATGGTATCATGGACAGGCGTTCCCTCTGGCGCTTCACCATCAGCCAATGACCTCCTTACCTCCCTCCTTACATTCTGACAAATCTCCCAAGTATCCGCATAATCGTTTCTAGCTTGCTCCTCAATCAACACCTCTAGCATAGATGGCCTAGGTGGTTGTTGTTCAGTCTCGACCGGGCGCATAATTGAATGCGACACTCGGTAGAACCATGCTATATACCCAGCTTCATAGTCCCAGGGGTTTCTGACTAATCGTCCCCTCATCTCCGGCCCAATCATCCTTATGGCCAACTTCTCCTCCCACACTCGATCAATCTGATTAAGAGACATGCCAGGTGTAGCAGACACAGCTGGGTCTCTCGGAATCCCTTGCACATGCTTAAACTGTCGAAGCACACGTTCCGGTAAGTGTTTGGCAAGCACTCTCCCGCTTATTAACCATCCAAAAAAAAACATGCATCAATTAAGGGCCTATATGGACGATGGTTATCATATGGAGCGAAGACAACATCAGACATCTGTAGGTTGTCTAAACTCAGTCTATATGCCGGTGGTTCCTTATGCCCAACTCCAGACACATACCTCGTACATCGCGGCATACTCTCGTGGTGGTTGTCAGCGATGCTCCACACACTCAAGCTAGGGAAATGTTCAATTATCCATCCCTGAAAACAAATATAAGAAAAATTATCGATTTTGCATATGTTAATCATAAACTATTTAAATTCAATTATGTGCTAAATATAATAATTTACCTGAACAACAGATAAGTATCCGGCCATGTTACTTGTCTCCGCCTCAGACGCATCGTCCAAGTGATGCTGCATATACGCCAGAGCTGCAGCACCCCAATTCCACTCACAGACGGTCGACAAGTCTTGGAAGTACTGCAGATAAATAACATCGATGCATCGGTTGCTTTTGTTGCTGAAGATGCTGCAGCCAACCAAGAACTGCAAAAAAGCCCTCACGCACCTCTCCCTAAAAGGCTCCATCTCCTCCTCGGAGCATTCCTTACTCTCCATAGTCTCGCAAGTTTCCTTCAACTCCATATAAATTTGCTGCAGGTAAGTATACCTGATTTTCAACGCTCTCATATTGTGAAATTCAGCCACAATATCATCCCTCTTAACACCCGAGTAATTGCTGACCATGTCAGCCCCCTCACTTCTGCTCATCCTCTCGTGGTTCAGAAACTTCCCTTCAATAGGGATGTGCAATAAACATTGCACATCGTCCAAAGTTATGCCCATCTCTCCTACGGGAAGGTGGAAAGTACTAGTCTCTGGATGCCACCTTTCAGCAAATGCGGTGAGCAGTCCATGATTTATCTTACCGAAACTAGTATGCACAAGCGGCTCCAATCCAGTTGCCTTTAATCTATCCCAAAACCACAGCTCGGTCTTTTCCGGTTTGGGAATATCAAGGATCTTTTTTCCATTGGCAAGGGAACGCAAAGGATTCTTCACAATCTGAAAAATACGCGTTAAAATGTTAGTAACCTTCAATTAAAAAAACACAAACATTTAAAATTGATAAGCAAATAATTCCTAATGTAATGGTTTAGATTTATACCTCGGCATCCGGGTGTCCGTACCAAATAGGAATTGCCCTATGCTTATGGTAAAGCGACAGTAGGGACAAATCCGTCGGTCCTTCTCCGTATGCATCCCCTTCTTGCAATTGTTGTACATGTTGCGGCGCATCCTGATCCTCAGCTTCTTGCGTCTCAGGTGGTTCTTGAGGTTGCGGCTCTGGCTCTTCCCAATTTGCATTGTCATCTAGGAATTGACCCGCATCAAAGCCTTCATCAGGTTCGTCAACTTGTGGTCGCCGTGTGCGGGAACGCGAGGAACCAGATTCCACGGGAGGAGGTTGCACTTTCTTGCGTCCTCTTTTTGGCGGAGGAGGAACTTGTCTTCGAGCAGAACCATGTGCCCTGCTATCTCTACCGTGTCGCCCTCTACCAACATCTTCTTCCATATCTAAACAAAGAAAAAATCATTCATGATCAGTAATTAAACTTCTACAATTGGTTTCAATCGACAATCAACCATAATTAGTATCTAATCTAATTCGAAATTATGCATAAACTTATATTACATCTCTTACCAAATCAAAATTCCAACTTTAACCTAATCAAATTTCAAATTCAACATAATACACATTCATCCTAATAACCAATAATCAACAATGTAAACAACATAATTTACAGAATACATGCATTCAACACTAACAACCATTCATCTCTAAACAATTGAAAAATCAAAACTTAAACCTATACCTAAACCTAACCAAAATAAAAAATCAAACTAACATGCATTCATCCTAGTAAACAAAATCAGGGTTCTTACATTATCACAAAATCACAGAATTAAGGATCAAAATCAGAAGGCTTCTCGTTATCACAAAATCAGAGAATTTTCATACATTATATCCCAAAAACAAAGAAAATTGAGATGAACAAAGAGGAACACAATTAAGGATCAAAATTGGAAAATAACTTACTTGATGGAGTAGAAATTGATGATGTATATGGAAGTTCACGCTCCAAAACGAAATTAAGTTACTTAGGGTTCTTAATTTTTCAAAACCCAGATACGTTGGAATGAGCAATCTTCGTTACACTCTGTTTCTATTAAGGAAAAGTACGGATCTTGCGTCCCGTACTTTTTCCGCAACGGATCTTGTAGTCCGTACTTTTAAAAGAGTACGTATCGCGTCTCCCGTACCAATTTTTAACGTAGGGGGTGGAATATTCATATAAAAATACGGCTCGCGTAGTCCGTACTTTTTTATTAGGGGCATTAAGGGAAACTCGGGGGGTGGAAAAGAAAACCGGGGGGTGGGAAGAGCAAACTTCGTATATTTATTTATGCAGCAGCATTTGAAAACTTGGAACGCACGCCTTGCAATCTTCCTTTGTAAGACTTTTGGACTCCTTGCCGCTTTTTTCCATCACTTCGTTTTTCACTATCTTCCCTTTTCACGCATAAATAAATCTATTTAACACTTCGCTAACTCACTCCATGGTTAAATCACACATTGATCACATCATCATGGTGAAACGCGAATTGAATATTCCTATTCACAACGACGCTTCTGATAACTCCGACGACGTTGATTATGAATCTGTTCACGCCCGTCGAAATCTCCGTTCTCGCTATCTCGCAGTTAAGAACATGATTAACGGCGGTAATTCAATTTTACTTAATCCTCATTCAGTTTTAATATGCGTTTAAGTTTTCTGATTCTGTTATAGTGTTGTTGCGTTCTACTATTTTGATATTTGGCCGATTTGTGTTTTTCATCGATTGATTATTGTTATATGAAAACGATTCTCTCGGATTTTGTTTGCAGATGAAAGGGAGAATATTGCAAAGACTGACTCTGAAGCATTCGGTTCGATCATCGGTGAAATTGAGAACTTACACCAGTCAGGTATTTAATCTCTTTGATTTTAGTTGTTAATTTGGTATTTAATTGTTCACATTATGGTTTAATTTCTCTGATTTAAGTGAAATTGTGAACTTCATACAATCTCAGCTGTTTAAAAGAGCTTAAAGTGAAATAGAAGAGATTAAAGTGACAAAGTGTACATTATATATAGGCTTAATAGATCTTTAGGTCCCTGTATGTTCTCGAATTTTTGGTTTTAATCCCTGTATTTTGTTTTGTTACAAATAAGTCCCTGAATGTATAAATTTTTTTGGTTTTAGTCCCTAAAGTCAAAATCCGCAGGAAAATTTGCAGTTTTTTTGAAAATTTTTCTTCAGATTTTCCTGCGGATTTTGACTTTAGGGACTAAAACCAAAAAAATTTGTACATTGAGGGACTTATTTGCAACAAAACAAAATACAGGGACTAAAACCAAAAATTCAAGAACATACAGGGACCAAAAGATCTATTAAGCCTTATATATAACTAACTCATGCAACTTGTTAATTTGGAAGGTAGAGAATCAAGTTGTGAGAGTAAAATTGCTTAAATAAGGAAAAAGAAACGTCAAAGAGTTGAGAAATAAATGCACATGTTTTGATGGTTTCATATGGAATAAATTTTAAATACAAAGTATGTTTTATTTTAATAAAATACCATATATGTAAACTAAGGGTCTGTTTGAATTGACTTATATACTGACATAAGTTTTGTGACACTGTTTGGGGGAACTTATGAAAACAACTTATGTCAATTTTCATAAGTTTGTCCAGCTTATTTTCATAAGTTCTCCCATATAGCTTACGAAAACAGCTTGTAGCATATATAGAAACAATTTATTTTTATTTTTTTGCTATAAAAATAGCTTATGCAAACTTATACATAAACGCTAATCATGATTAATGTCTATGCTGTAAGCTAGTACAAAATAAGTTGTTTATCTAAACAGACCGTAAATGAAAGTTAGAAAACTGACTTGTTAGCTCAAAGTCGATAGATAAGTCAGCTCATTGCATTAGAAACATGTTTTAGTTGTTGCAACTAATTGTCATTATAACCGAAACATTTGAGGGAGAAGATTCATATCTAGGCAAAGAGTTTATGTGATCGCCTCATCAATGAAATGAATTTCATTATCAAAATTTTGCGAGTATTCTGAAATGTGAGATCTGTAGATATGATAAGAGACCATATTGAGAGAGAAAATTATGATGGTGGTGGTGGGTTCCATGGCAAAGCCAGCATAATCATTTGTGCTTCCCAGCTCTTTTATTAGTGGCATTGGCGTGCACACTGGTATAAACTTGGTGAAATAGCTTACCAAAACACTCTTAAAATGTATAAGTACTAGTTGTAATAGTATCATTCAAATTGTATGAAATGTGTAGTTATTTTCAACAATATACACCATCAGATTCGAATCTTACGTCTGACATTATTTCTTGCATGAATATACTACATTTTCTAATGTGACCAATTAAATGTTCTAGTAATATTAAATGATTTTTTACAAAAATCATACTGTCCCAAAAAGGTAAACAAAATTGCTGGGCTTCCCTTGTACTACAATATACATGCTGTCTCTATTCTCTCTATGGTATGTTATTCCAACATTTAAGGATATATACATAGGCACACATACATATTTTGGTTTACTGTTCTGTCTTTTTTCAGTCACAACAACGAGAGAACAAGTAGCTGATGCGCAGGCTCTTTTGGACATAACCAAATCCTTGGGTGTGTCTGTGAAAGCTCATTCTAGTGGTGGACTCACTCCTTCAGCCTTTGTCACTCACATTCTTGAAAAATTCGGACAACGAGATGGAACAAGTACCAGCAGAAAAAAAATCAGCAGAAACTCGATAGCTTGGAACGACATTGGAGTTGCAGTTTCAAGTGTTTTTGGAAAGGCATATGGCTGTTCTACAGTGTAATGTCCATGAATCAAGAATCTTTGTCATACAATTTGTTTATCCCAATATAGTTATGTTTATCCCAATATAGTTAATATCTCTTTGAATATTATTTTTTCCCCAATTTTGCTTCTTCAGGATTGGTCCAATGGATGCTAAATTAAAGCCGAGGAGGGTTTATCGAAAAAGGAGTGTGAAGCCCACTAAATTGGCACGGCCAGAAGAGGTAAAACTTCTTTGAATATGCAGTGGTTGCTAGGAAACAAATGTAAGACAAAATATAAAAGGTATCATAGGATGTTGAGTTTGGAGATATTAATGATTCATCCATCCACTAATGTTTTCAATTTTCAACTAATCTCTATCAGTCAGTTTATCACCCATTCATTTGTTGTAATATAGTCACAAAGATTTGGGCCTAAGTCAAGAATGGATTCAGTACAGCTTAGAATTTGCTCTTTACTAGTGTTCAGAATGTGTAATATAGTATCTGTTATAATCATGATAAACTAATTTTTTTTTCATTGAATCCTTTTGCAGCTTAATGAAGGTTCAAGGAATGAGAGAAATGACACTGATAAAAATATGTTAACTATGTTTAACATCTTAAGGAATAATAGACTTGTCAAGCTTGAAAATTTGGTTTTGAATAGGAACTCTTTTGCACAAACGGTGGAGAACTTATTTACGTTATCTTTTTTAGTCAAAGATGGGCGGGCTGAAATAAAAGTGGACAAGGCTGGATGTCACCTAGTTTGTGAGCCACTTTGAAAATGCTTATTCTAACCCTCTTCAAATTTTATTATACCTTTGTCCTTGATTTTAACTAGATATTTCCTTTGTGTGCTTGTACTTTGGCAGCGCCTAGGAATGCTCCTGCTGCAAAATCAGTTGCTTCTAAGGATGTTGCTTTGAGTCACTTTGTATTCCGACTTGACTATAATGATTGGAAGGTATCTTCAAAGAATCTTACTTAAATTAGCTTTTAACTTTTTGGGAGAATCTGTGTGTATTTTCGTAACAATCAATTTGAAGTTATTTATGCTTTATATCTCTTAGACCTTTGCATTATCATTTTGATGGTTTTATTCAGTGTTACAATTGTTATAGAGTAAGATGTAAAAATACCTGGTATCTTAAAATTCTATTGGTCTTAAGTATACATTTGTCTTCCTTTAATTTTCTGTTAACATGATTTTCAACTAGAAGCAAACACTCAACAGAAGGGAGATCCTTTGTCAACTAATATTTGTTATGTGTTGGTTCTGTACTCATAAGCTTTTGCTGAATGAAATTGTGAAACTCAAGCTAATTTTTTTTGTCATTTATTCTTCTACTATTTTACGAAATTCTCAGATGATGGTTCGCTCTATTGTTGGAGAGGAGTTGATGCCTCATAGGAATAATCAATCACAGATTTAGAGTGGAGTACCTGCAGAAACTGATGGAATAGTTGAAGACTGAAACTTACGGAGTTATTATAATGTACAAATTTATCATGCACAGAATACAGACATTCTGCACGAGTTTATGGCTTACAAATTTTGATTTGCTCACATATATGTCTAGGATACAAAACTCATTTCAAGATTTAGTAGTTTACGTATGTGCATACATATGCTTTTTAATGCTGTCAAAGAACAGATAATGGCACCAGTTACTGCTAATTTTTATTGGCTTCTCAAAAGTGATGATGTTGCGTTCAGTCTGATATTTTGTGCGCCTTAGGTATACTTCTATTGGACTGAACTAATGAGCTTATGTATTGTTAGGGAATCAGCAATAATATGATATCACTTGATTGGATTGATTGGTAGTATGAGTGTGACTTACTAGATTATTATGAAAGTTAGAAATGATGAATTTGATAGTTTGCAGGAATATATGTGTTGAACATTTGATATAACAATGATCTTCACAAATTATCATGATCTACGTTATAATGTCTGTCTTGTAGTATTTCGTAGTAGTAGTGCAACCTCCACTCAGGCCATACAAGCACTAGGTTCCAGTCTGTCCTGCATTGCAATAGTTTACGAATACAAGCTAACGTGCGGATTTGAATCGTCTGCGGCCACTTGCGTTTGGATTGCCTGCAGTAAAATTTTAACTGCAGGTTGGTGCTGTAGGCACTATTTTCCTTCTTTTATAATTTATTTAAATAATAATTTATATTTTTACTCCACTGTGTGCGCCTGCAGTTGAATTCCAAGTGCAGCTAATCCTGATCCTGGCCACTTGGTATTGTGTTATCTCATCTTTTGATTTTCATCAAATGTTAGTAGTCAACACATAGTAGAATTGATGGACAGTTCTTATTAGTGCAAGACACAAAATTGGAGAAGAGTAATAGAGGATTTTGATCCCTAAGGGCATCTCCAATGCATAGAACTAATTTGAGTTGCTTAATTCTTTTTTGTGAGACCTCAAATGCCACATATGATTTAAGCAATTTCATTCATTTTCACTCCAATAGTGTTGCTTAAATTTTATTTTATTTCTATTCAATAAAATAATATTTACTTAATCTGATAATAAATTAAATAATTTTTGTATACCAAAAAAAAAATTAAATAATTTTAACTTTAATAACATAAATCCCCCCACCCACACTCATTCCACAAACGGATGGTTACGGCGGTTGTGGAAGTGATACCCTCTTCGTCTGTATTTGTAGATTTGCCCTCTTTTTCGTTTTTCATATTTTCCAGTTTTTCCCCTCTTGTATCAATTTTTGTTGACATTTTAGGCAAACTTTTATTATTTTTTAATGATAAATTGATAAGCAATAGAGGTTCAGAGTTGCCTTATGAAGAAACTGACAAAGAAAAATAAGCAACACAAAGTGCCACGTAGATAAGCAACAACAAGCTCCAATGGTGAAAAAGTTAAGAGATGCCAAATCAGCTCTACTGAAAAAAATTTCCCCATACCCCAACATTTAACCTCTTTACCCTAACAATTAAATTTGAATTGACTAATATACCCTCATATATAAAGTAAAACTGTAAAAAAAAATTTCATTTTCACCATTTCACAAAGTGAAGTGTTCCGGTGTTGTGGAGAGAAAAAGAGAGAGTGAGTTTTGAAACTGTACCGGAACACTTCTTGAAGTGTTCCGATTTTTTTTTTTTACCGGAACAGTTTGGTTGAGTTTTCCGGTTTGAAAATATTCATATCGGAACACTTTCTAAAGTGTTCCGGTATGCTTTTTTCAAATTTTTTTTTAATACAATTTTTTATTTTATTTTCAGTGCCGCGCACCACAGGTTGAGGTGGTAGACATACCCGACGTGCGGAGGAGGAGCAGCAGGTTGTGGAGCCTGTGGGGTGGTTAGAGGACCGACTGATACGAGTCTTCTCACACGATACGGTGACCATGTTGCTCGACATATATGGTTTGGTGAGGTTACCAATTATTTTGAAAGCATTTCCATTTGACAGAAATATTGAGGAAATACTGAATTAGGGAACTCATGATTTTGAATGTATTAACTGTTATAAGAATATCATTCTCTGTGTTGATTGGTGATACTTCTCTAGCAAAAACAAAATAGAAATTGACATTTTTCAATTACATGAATCAACATTATTGAGTTTAGCACCATAAGTTTCACAGAAATATTGACATTAAATAAGTTATGAATCCAATGAAATATTGACATGACATTTTTTTGTTGTAGTTGTTGTCGAACTTTCAACCTCATATTTTCCTCCTTTGTCACAACCCAAAATCAACTTTTCGTTTCTTCCTCTTTTTCCAGTTTTATATCTGACCTAGTAATAATAACACTGACTCTATTTGCAATTCCAAACTCCTTAGCCCATTGGACAACAACTTCTCGTGTAGCAAATTTTTCATCGGTTGTAAAAACATCTGTAGTATCTACTGACGTTTGATTTTTATCGTTTGTTTGAGCCATATCTGTTCAGGAAAAAAATAAGAAAATAAAAAAATAAACAAAACTATATTAAAACCGGATAAAAAGTGTTCCGATAAATGAAAAAATTTCAAGTCTCTTAGGCAAACCGGATCACTTTTTATAAAGTGTTCCGGTAAGTAAAAAAAATTTCGCTCGCAACTGCACATCGGAACACTTATAGAAAGTGTTCCGGTACCATTAACAAATCGGAAAAAAAAAAGTTACCGAAACTCTTGTATCCAATTTTCTTCCCGGAAAAGTCACAAAAAGACAAAATAAAAAATATAAAAATATATTAATAGTAAAATAAGGGTATAATGGGAATATTTTGAAAAATGTTGGGGTAAAAAGTTAAACGTTGAAGTATGAGAAAAAATTTTCACCTCTAAGAAACCCCTTAAGAAACCAGCGCCGGACATGCTCTAACTATGCAACTCGAAACTAAAAAATATATCAAATTTAAAGTGTAAAAAAGTAAAAAACAATAAAAAAAAAAATCAATTAGAAAGTATATAATTTAAAAGATTATATATGCATATTTTATAAAATAATTATTAAACATAATTTTTTTATACTATAAAATGAGTTCAAAAATCTTTTATGAATTCTATTATTAAAAAAAATTAAATAAAAACCTTTTATGAATTCCAAAACAATAATCAAATGAGGAAAGATGCAACAAAAAAAATCATGGCTAAAACCCTATATTTCGACTTGCAAAACTGTTTGTTAAAAAAATTACTTAAAACCCCCTCAATTGTACCTCCACCCACACAATTTTATGTTAACCCAATTTTACTTTAACATTTTTCAAATTTACAAAATCCGTTGTAGGAATGAATGAATATTCATTCCAACAATTTGGATTTTAACAGTGTTTTTTTATTACGGATTTTAACAGTGTTAGAGTATATTTAGTAAAAAAAAACAATGTTATAATACAAAATAAATTAGTCACTACAAAATAAAAACATTGCCGGAATTAATATTTGTTGAAAATTGGAGAAGAGAGAGAAGAAGCGTCCAGAGTAATGAAGAGTTAAAGGGCAATTATGTAAGTATATCTAACACCAAAAATTACAATCTTGGGATCGATTTTGATCTGCCGCGTAAGCTCCAATTTGTAGCTTTAAAGGGTTTTTTTTTACCACCAGTTTAATCTGGTTCGGGGGTTAGTTTGACATCAAGTGGTTTCAGTCTTCTCCCTATCACAATTGCATGGATCGAACAATGGTCCTCCGTACCAAGTTCAATCTTGATCATCACTAAATCAACTGACGATTAGTAATAATCAAGTTTATTTGATAACACACGTTAACGGATATATTTATTGAATAAGTATATATTTAGTAAAAATGATTGACAGCCACAAGCACAATAGTAATATACTACTCCCTCCGTTATTTTTTATAAGAAACAAAAGTGAAATTTTTTTTGTTCTTTTTTATAAGAAACTTTGACTAATTTTCAAATGTTTTAAATGTTGAATTTCACTTATGCCCTTATTTATTATGAAATAGAATATTAAAAATAAGTAAGTTAATTGAATTTAGAGTAATTAAATAGGGGTATAAATGGAATAAGTTTAAATTTATAAGAGTATTAAATGAAAAGAACTATTTACAATGTGTTTCCTTGGTATGTGTAATTTTTTCAAACTCTTTCTTATTAAAAGGAACGGAGAGAGTATTATGTTTATAGCTGTCAAACAATTTTTTTAAAGTCTTCAATATTCTTTGAAAATATGATATTTTTTTTATATAGTTTATATGTAAAAATATAGTTGGTCGATTGAGAAAAAAAATGACAAAATTGTAAAAAACTTAAATAAAAAGTATAATTTGAATAAAAAAATGGTACACCAAACTTGGTTTCCCTTTATTATTTTCAAAAAGTAATAAGTTGGTTTCTTTTTTTCTTTTTTTTTTTGTGCAAATAAGTTGGTTTCTTAATCATAGAAAATTGGTTATTAAAAATATGATAAAACTATAAAGTATTTTAAATAAAAGGTAAAATTAGTAGAAAATAAAAATACTCCACCAAACTTGCAGACATATACATGGTAAACATATAAATATTAAAATCATAAAAGCTATAGATGATATACGGTAAACATATAAATATTAGAATCATTAAATTTAAATATATATCTAATAAATAAATTACATACCTTACAAATTAGTATATATTCCATATATTTTAATTTTGTAGAATAGGGAAATGACAAAAATTGATAAAATATTTTAAATAAAGATCAAAATTAGAAGAAAAAACTACTACACCAAAAAACTTGGAAAAACATAAATAATAAACATATCAATATTAGAACCATAAGTTAAAGATTATATATGGTTAACATATAAATATTAGAATCATATAATTTTAATATATATCTAATATATAAATTAGATACCATACAAATCAAATTACCTATATTAATAAATATCTAGAAATATAAGTTTTTTTTTACAATATCTAAAAATATAAGATGTATCCTTATGTATCAATATAATGTTGTGGCATCGAATTATCAAATAGACGAAATGACAAGTTATTGAAAACTCACATACACAAAGTGGAGGGCCGTAGTTTGAACCACAATCATGACGTTTTGACACTAACAATTTCAGTATTTCTGTCAGTCGAACTAGAATTTATGAACACTATATATGTAATTTTATCATGAAATATTTTATTTTCAATTCAATTACTTTATTTTTAATTTAAATCTAAATGAAAATTACTGAATATCTAATTTGTTAGGATTGATTTAAAGATTAACTATTTACTCAAAAATATAACTTATGATCATATAAGACTTTATTTAAAATTTAGAAGTTCATCAAATAAGATTTGATTTAAGAATTAGATAAGATTTGATCAAACCGTTCAAGAAAAAATTGATCAAATAAAGAAGACATGAGACTTTTGTACAAAGAAAAAGAACATGCCACAAAGGGGAAAGAAGTTAAAAAGCACGTGAGAGAGAGTGAGGCGGTGAATCACGTGTTCGCAAATTTGAAACCCTAATTTCAAAAATCCTCACCTTTAAATTTAAATACACCGTGTTAGTGTGTTACTACGACAATATCGCTGTAACATTACAAATTGCAAAATAAAATTTACTTATAATTTTTTAATTCTTTTTTTCTCTATTTTTTCGCTCTCTTTATCATAGCCACCGCCTTCACCCTTTTTCTCTCTTTCTTTCTTCCAAAACCCCTCTCTTTTCTATCTGCTAGGGTTAGGGTTAGGGTTTTACTCTCTTCCTTCTTCACCGAATCTTCATTATCGATCTCTCTTTTGTTACCGGAATCTTCTTCTCGTACTTCCCATTCTTCGTTCCGGATCTCGATCTATGGATATTCGCAAAAGAGGAAGACCCGAACATGGATTCAACACCAATGGTGGATTCAAGAAATCAAGACAAGGTTTGTCTTTTTTCTTACTTGCTCTCTTTATTTTCTTGTGTTATGTTGTTTATACTTTTAATTTGTATGATTTTTAGGGTTCAAGTAAATTACGATTTTATTTTTTGTTGTTTGAATTTGTGTGTTTATCTGTTTAATTAGATAATTAGAAGTTCTTCTTAGTTCTTCCAATTTTATTTGTTAATTTCCCTAAAAAAAACTTCAATTCTATACCTTTTAATGGATTGTATGATTCTGATTGAGGATTCAACTATGTCGTTGAATTGTTTCAGTAGTTGGGGATGGATAATGGAAAACCTAATAATATTATTAATAATTAATAATAGCTATTGTCTCATTTTTTTTTTAAAAATTGTTTGATAATGAAATCTGAAGATGTAAACCCAACTCTATCTAAAAGTTATAAATCTAAAGTAAGTATATATATATGTTAAAAATTGTTAATGGCTTTTGAGTATAGTGTAAAAGATTAATAAACGAGAGAATGTTAACTGAGAATAAGTAATAATGTTTTGCAACAGAAATGCAGTCCTTATCAACTGGTGTAGGAAGCAAATCGAAGCCATGTACCAAGTTTTTCAGGTTATAATCTATTCCTGTCTAAATAAATATACTTTGAAATGCCATATTTTCTACTTTTAATAGCATCATAATTATATTTTTAATAATTAATTGTTGAATTGCTTAAAACTAAATTGTGCAATTCTGCTAGTTAATTGGGTATATGAAGCTCTTATACAGGTACATACTGTTATTTAGTCTAAACAAGTAATAAACAGATTAGTGGTATATTAACAGAATACTACTTAAAAGACAACACTTTGCAGGGCAATAGTTGGGACAAAGACCACTATCATATTTACCTTTCAGCCTAACTAATTACTTACCACTTTAATCATTTTAACATCAAGCTTTCAGCTCATAGTAGATTTTCACATCATAGTAGATTAGTTGATAGCTTTAACTATCAACTAAGTCACATGAGTTAAACTTTGATTGGTTGGGTCAGGTATGGTGTCAAAACTGTACATAAATTGAGGAGTTTGCATTGTAGATGTTTGTTGAAGAAAACCGAGATTTTTTTTGGTCATACATAAACTTGAACTGGAAAAAATTCCATTCTATCTCAGATTCTAATTTTATTAAACTTCGATTATGAAACAAATGACCGAAGTCCACACTCTTGTTGTTTCTCTATAATGGTTTGCAATATTTTGAAGCTGGTCTGTTTTGCCATCATTGTTTATCTTATCTATTTTTTTTGTTTTTCTGCTTCTCTGACTAAATTTTGAAAGAGAAATATTTCTCCATTAGCTGCTTGTTATTCAATATAATTGTTTCTTCGATAAGGTCTTCAATTTTGTTTTGGTGATTAGTTAATACCCTCTGTAGAAATAAATTTGTCTTTAAAACTTTTTGCCTTTGGTTCTTTGTCCTTTTCATATAATTATAAAACAGGATAGTTCTGAAATGTACCATAATGCTAGTTTATTGTCTATGGTGCTTTCTATGTCCATTCTTTCCCCATAAATTTCTGGAAAATCCTAGGTTACCCAACTTTTCAAGAATTTGGCATGCTTACTGTAAGTACAAGTAAAATTGTGTGAAGTTGACTCAATTGAATTAATATCATTGGGTTGATACAGACTGGGTCAGCCATTCTCTATTGAGCACATACACAAACACATTCGGTGGACATTACCACATACTAACATAATATAGGACAGTGGGAAACTGCATATGTATGTACTTGTGTTGAGTTACATGTGTGGAGCAATTCAGTTGAAAATGTAAGTGTGAAACCTTTTAGAGTGTTGGTCAAGCGTCCTAGAAGTCTCTAGTGCATAGTAGTGTGTGTGGTGGGGTATAAGACATGTGTTGTAGAATTGTGTATGGGTGTTGCTGTTGGAAATAGGCCATTCATAGGATGTACATGCTACATTTACTGTGCTAAAATGGTGGCCTGGGTGATCATTTGAAGTTGGCCTGTTAGACCTGTCCCATATTATCCATGTCTCTCTATACTGTTTTGCCTAGTGTTCTTGCTGTGCCTTTCAGGAGCTTAGCGTTTGAATTAAGCTTTTTCATGTATTTAAATCTGGAGTGACTATTCTGGGACTTTGTACCAGTTCAGAGTTTATGACTGTATAAAACAAAGTAGATCTGTGAATGGTTATTTATCCTAATTAAAATTCCCTTGTTCCCTTTCTCTCTATATATCTTTGTCTTATCAAATGATCCATGGATCAGGTTTCTTATTTACGCCCTTATACTATAGAAGATGGAAATCAATTAGTAGTTCATCTGTACCTTAGGAACAGGGGATAAGGGTGGACACAACATTTGTGTATCCTTAGTAATGATTCAATATAATCTAATCGAACCATATTTTGTTTTGCAGCACTTCTGGCTGCCCCTTTGGCGAGAGCTGCCATTTCTTGCACTATGTTCCTGGTGGTTATAATGCTGCTGCCCAGATGATGAATCTAACAGCTGCAGCACCTCCTGCACCCAGAAATGTTGCACCCCCACCACATGTACCTAATGGGTCCGCGCAATCTTCTGTTAAAAGCCGCATATGTAACAAGTTTAATACTGCTGAAGGCTGCAAATTTGGTGACAAATGCCATTTTGCCCATGGTGAATGGGAACTTGGGAAGCCTGTTGCTCTGTCATTTGACGACCACCGTGCCATGGGACCACCCAATGTAGGTCGTTTTGGTGGCCATCGGATGGAGCCCCCTCCTGGTCCAACTACCAGCTTCGGTGCCAACGCCACTGCCAAGATCAGTGTAGAAGCTTCTCTAGCTGGAGCAATCATTGGCAAGGGTGGTGTGAATTCAAAACAGATCTGTCGCCAAACTGGAGCCAAACTGGCAATTCGAGAGCATGAAGCTGACCCAAATCTTAGGAACATTGAACTTGAGGGGACTTTTGAACAAATTAAGGATGCAAGTAACATGGTGAAGGATTTACTGCTGACCCTGCAAATGTCTGCACCACCTAAAACATCCCAAGGAGGAGGAGGAGGAGGAGGCCCTGGTGGCGCCCCTGGTCATCATGGAAGCAACTTTAAAACAAAACTGTGTGAGAATTTTGCAAAGGGATCTTGCACTTTTGGAGAAAGATGTCATTTTGCACATGGAGCTGCTGATTTGCGTAAATGAAAACTTTACCTTAATGAGGCGGCGCATTATCTTATCAGTCAGGACTATTTTTATTAATATTGCTGTGCAATGCTACTTAGGGCACTGACAGGACTTCTGATGTTAAGAGTTTTGTTGTTTTTGTTTCCTTTAAATAGCATCATTAGATTTCCAATTTAATTTTTTTCCTTCATTATGTTGTAGTTGTGTTTTGTTTTCTACAGTGATCTTGTCACTGTCTTTTTAAATTTGGCGTTGCAGATTTTATTTTAGTTTTCCTTCTGTCATCATTTGTGTCCAAGTGTTGATTCTTTAGGAAGTTGGTTTACTATATTTGTGAAAATGGGAAGTTCTATTATCATTTAAATGGGGTTGATTCCAGTAAAGGGGCTTAGTGTGCTTGGAAATCTAGTGGCTTGTAACCAGACATAGGTTCACTTGAAGCACCGTGAAAAACGTTTTTAAACAAATTTCATATTCTGTCTCAGTCGTTTAACTTGTTACCTCCTATTTAGGAACTTGTGTTAACAAGGTTTTAAAAAGCGGTCGCGTCTCGGTTACGTAAAGGTTTTCGCGATTTCGGTCGGTACAGGTGTTATGACACTAATTGCGGTCGTCGCGGTGTGAATTAATCACAATTTGTTCTTTGATATAAAAACGGTGATACACAGTAACGGTATCGTCACCTGCAAAAAACCGTTTTGTCGCGGCCATTTTCGCGGTCGCGGATCTTTATTTAAAACCTTGCTTGTGTAGTCGTAAACTAAGAAAAATAAATAAGTGGAGATCAAATATGCTTAAAAAAATAAGTGAAAAAGTTAGGGAGCATCTCCAACTTAAAACCTCGGCGAGTTTACAACACTAGTCAAGAATAGTTCACATATTTACTTTTAATGATTTTAATTGTTTAAAAAGAATGCGTTTAATGTTTTTAAAATTTAAAACTTTTTTTATGTCAACAATATTTTTAAACTTAAAATATCTACAAATTCGCCATTTTATATCAAAGGGGAGAGCAGGGTGTCATGATGTTATCAAATGGAGTTTTGGTGATAGTTGGCGTTGGGATGTTTAGTGTGTACTGTATATGGTGGATTAAAGTGGACTGTATGAAGGTTTGTGCTAACATTCTTATTAAAAGTGAAAGAGGCCATACTCACATTGGTAGTTTTTTTTATAAGTAGGTTAGTAGCTAGAAATTCTAACCTTAAGGTGGATAAATGAGATGATCGAGGTTCGAACCATAGTTCCTGCATATGGTAGATCTTTAGGGGGGAAGTTATTATACATAAGTGTAATCCTTATGCATGGTACATAATTCAATAACACTCATTAGATTGAACATCCACATGTAATATTCCTAGCAAATCTCAACTCACACACTCACACCCCCAAATTTCTCGTACACCCCCCAAATTTCTTGTACCCCAAATTTTTCGTGCACCACCCAAATTTCTCGTACACCCCCAAAATTCTCGTGCACCACCCAAATTTCTCATGCACCCCCCGGATGACTTGTGCCCCCAATTTTTTTTTGTCCCCCCACATTTCTAACCTAAACCATTTTGCTGTGGGAATAATTTCAGATATATACACTCCAAAACCATTAAGTGCATAAGATGGTTTTGAAGTACAACCTATAATTAGAATCATTATTTTTTATTTTTTTGGGTACAATTATAATCATTATTTAAAATCATTTAACAATAATTTTGGTTTCTCATATAAGACAATCTAAACCATTAAATCACAATTATTGTTTCTATTCTAATTATAGGGTTGTACTCCAAAACCATTTTATGCACTTAATGGTTTTTTATTACAACCATCTAAAACCATTCTCACATCAAAATGGTTTAATGGTTTTTTATTATAATCATTATTTATTTATTTTTTTGTACAATTATAATCATTATTTAAAATCTTTTAACAATAATTTTGGTTTCTCATATAAGACAATCGAAACCATTAAATCACAATTATTGTTTATATTCTAATTATAGGGTTGTACTCTAAAACCATCTTATGCACTTAATGGTTTTTGAGTGCATATCTCTGAAATCATTCCCACAACAAAATGGTTTATGATAGAAATGTGGAAGGGACCAAAAAAAAAATTGGGGGGCAAAAGTCATATAGGGGTGTGCGAGAAATTTGGGGGGGTGCATGAGAAATTTGAGGGTGCACGAGAAATTTGGGGGTGCATAGGTAATTTGGGGGGTGCATGAGTAATTTGGGGGTGCACTGAGTAACTTATGCATGGTGCATAAAGATGACTTATGCATAATAACCAAACCCGATCTTTAGGTGTGAAGATTTGCAGTATGCAACTCTGCATGAGTTATGCTGTAAGTAATAAATAAAATGGGAGGTCCTTGTGTATCATTTTTCCGATTCAATTATGCTGAGAAATTTCAATGTTATGAGCCTCAAGCTGCAATGCGTTACACATCGCGGGCTTTTGAATTCAATGGCCCGCTACACAAGTGATTTCAAGAAACTCTTTTTTTTTGGTCAAAATTTCAAGAAATATACTCCCTCCGTTTCTTTTTAATTGTCTTTTATTATCCTATTTAGCGTTTCTATTTCATTGTCCTTTTTGTATTTTATGGGTATGATTTGTCAATTATACCCTTTGTTAATTGCTCTTATCTTTTTCCATAAAACCAATTAATGCTATATATTTGGAAAACTAAATCTTTTTTTTTTTAAATTTTTTTTGTTGGTACATAACATATTAAATTTTGTTTTTTTGTATATAATATATTAAATTTATTGGAAAGAGAAAGTGTGGGCAAAAAAATAGGAATTTATTGGGGTTAAAACGAGGGTATAATAGAAAGATAACGTGCAAAAATACACTTCCTTAATTTGGTGTTACCATTCTAAAAAGACAATTAAAAAGAAACGGAGGGATTATATATATATATATATGTTTTCTAAAAAAAATTACAACACATTATGCATTATCTAAAAAAAATTACTACATTAGTTTTTAAAATTTGTGCCTTAGGCAGTGGCGGAACCAGGGGGTGGCTGGTGGTGGCCGCGGCCACCCCCGAAAAATAAGAAATTACTAGGATACCCTTGGTATTTTATAAACTTTTAAATACATCTTATATATATTTGTTTGTGAGAATTAACATAGATAGCGAAGTCCAGCCCAGTGGTTAAGGTTGCGCGCCCATGCAGTTAGAGGAACCGAGTTCAACACTTGCTGGGTGCATTTTCTCATTTTTTTAGCCATTTAAAGGATATTTTTCTTAAAAAACTAATTTTCATATGTATTTAATGCAAGAAAAAAACTGCACAATTTCTATATGCATTTTCTGTTTTTTTTTTTTGTGCTTTTAGATGAAGTGGTAATCCATTGAAATTAAACTCACACACAACTGTGAGATCCCGGGTCACGACGTTTGAGCTAGGACTTCTAGACTGCATTTTTTGTTTCTTTTAGCCATTTAAACGATATTTCCTTAAAAAAAAACTAATTTTCATATGTATTTATTAATACAAAAAATGCACAATTCTATTTTCTTTTTTCAAATAACACAACTATTTTCTAATAATCAAATTTTATGGGAGTATTTATTCAAAGTCAATTTTTGATTATTTGAAGTCATTAGCATGAATAGAGTATTATTTTAAAGTGTGTAATTTGTTTTATTAATAATTAAATTTTTATAGACAATATAATTTTTTTTTATTTAATTTATATACTATAACTATTTTAACGGCCCCCTCGGAAAAAAAATCCTGATTCCGCCACTGGCCTTAGGGCACTCAGTTGCATTTTCCATAAAAACAACTCATAAATCATAAATAGTTATATACATTTAGTCAAAGAATAGTTATATTCATTTTAAAATAACTATCAACATATTTTTCTTTTCCCATGTCCCACTATTGGAAGAGTTGAAAACCGATGAAACATGTAAGTTTGCAACTAGTGATCGAATCATTGGAAGGAAGCCAGAGTGACCGCCCACAAATAGAATTTTCCTTTTTGTAAAAAATCAAATTTTATGAAGAGTGGTAAAATTAGATTTTAAAGTGGTTAATAAATATAAAATTATATAAAAAGACATTTAGTGGGTAGTTATTCTCTTTAGAGGATATTTTTTATTCTATAAAAAATAATAAAATTAACGGTTAAAAATGGAAATAACTATAAAAAGCTATAAGCTCAAACGCTACTTGAAATAACATCTCAAAAAAAGCTATAAGTTAGTGTGAAAAGCTTTTTACCAAATACATCTATTTTTTCAAACAAACTTATAAACTAGTCCAATAAGCTTGCTTAACTGACTTATCAAACACACCCTTGGTCCCTAATATTAAAATTGTTGTATGTTGTTAGAAATTGCAGAATCACTTATTTATTTTTTTGATACATACTCCTCGTGATCACTTAGAGCATATGAGTTTAATCACTCTACTAGACCTTTAATTAGATTAAAAAAATACGTTTAATTAATTTCTTGCTAAAATAGGATGAAATCATAAAATCAATTTCATCCCGTCTAATTTCACTTCAATCTTTGTCTTCATCAAAAGCTTCTTCAATACAATTATTTTTCGAACAATTTTTCCTTTAGAAAAAGTTATCAAATCTTAATTCCATGTCCACTTAACAAAGGATACATACATCTTTAAGCAAATAATTATATCGCTCATAACCTATTCCAAACACTATATAGAGTTTTGACAAATCGTTAGTTGGTTTAGTGATGATTGACGCTGAATTTGGTGGGAAGAACCACGGTTCGATCCCCCACAACTGCGATCAGGATGGAGCTGTAACCACTTAATACCAAAACTGACTCCTGAACCAGATTAAACTGGTGGTGAAAGCAAAAAAAACTACATAGAGTTTTGTCAAAAGAATGTACACTAGATAGAGTTAATTGGTATCCCAGTATTAATCATATTAAGGTGTGTAGAACTTGAATTGATACTAGTATTAATATAGTCAAACACTAAAGATTAACTTAATTATTTTAAATCTAAAGTGATGAGTATAAAGTAACAAATTAGTATAAAAATATGTATACAAGTAACATTTATTCTACAGGCCGACGTGATAGTCTCTTTCATTACCGGGATAAAAGTCTCAACTCAATATCAAATTTCAAAGCTAATAATTATTTGTTTTGAGTGCACGTAATTTGGAGCAGGTCTCCTTCAAATCCAATTAACCAAAGATCATGCATAATGTCTTAGTTAGAAAAATAGAAATAGACGTTTGAAATAATCCTAATTGATTTATGGTACGTACGTGTACTAACAATTTCTAAGCATATAAGTAATTATAATTATGGTGTTTGGTGTACTAGTAATTTGAAACATATAAGTATGGATGCACTTGGTCGATATCGAAGTTTCGGAATATCAATCATATTTTTTATCATCAGTATCGTAACAAATACTCAATCATTGAAATAGTTAGTTAATTTTTAGTTTTTAGTATGGCTTTATGCCCATAATTTCCGTTTGATTTTTACCATTAATTAATATTCATCCTCTGCTAATCGTTAGTTGGTTCAGTGGTGATTGACACTGAACTTGGTAGGGAGGACCACGGTTTGATCCCCCACAGCTCTGATCGGGAGAGGATTGGAACCACTTGATGCCAGAACTGACTCTCAAACCAGATTCAACTGGTGGTGAAAATTGTAATAGCCCGATTTTTCAAAGACTAAAAAGGGGCATTAATTTATTTTTTTTTAAAACAAAACAGAGCACACATACAAACTGTGAGAGCCGACGTTAAACATACAATAGGACTATAAATACATAATAGTGCTTCGGAGAAGCAAATTGTAATACCTGAATATTTACAACCCCCGAAGACAAAGGGGTCTAACAACTACAAAAGTAAATATTCAGAATACAGTCATCCAAAAGAGTCAGATCTTATGCCTAATCCAAAAAGAGCACGGTGAACAAACCACACCGGCGCACATCATAACTTAAGAAGTACAACTCCTCGATCACTGAAAACCCACGAACTCACCGTCGTCCTCACAACCCACAGCAGCGTGTAAGGGTCCATCGTCTTGGGTGGGAGGAGCCCGCAATATTCATTGTAAGGGTCACCACACGTATACATATACAAAAGAATACACAACAAAGCATACATACCAAATACACATATACCAAATATGCATATACCAAAATACGGAAAGCAAATAAACATTTAGCATTTTCTTCTCAACAAGCATCATAATTCAAATGCGCACTTAGCCTATCAATGCAGACTCTACAATGATTGTGATCACCCTACCCGGGATTGTTTCACATGCATGAATTCCGAAATTTAACCTCTCCGCAGAGAGTCGTAGGTCCATCCCCTACTAAACCCCGCAAGGCATCAATAAAATCCTGTGGCCCATCACGGTCACCACGTAGGATTAGAGTGGATTCATTCCCGATAATCACACCCCGTGGTCCATTCCCGATAACCACGTATTGGACTCAATAAATCCCGCAGGATTAAGGTGGATCCTTTCCCGATAATCGCACCCCGTGGTCCATTCCCGATAACCACTTACTATGAATGCATGAGCATACGGTTCCCCTTATATGCTAATGCAACAAATACATACCTCTCACGCGTATGTAAACCAATCACAATATGTACATATATTCTCAAAATCATATGCACGCCAATCACATGTTCATACATATATTCTCACAATCATATGTACATCAATCACATGTTCATACATATATTCTCACAATCATATATAAACAACGCATGTATTATAAATACTTTGTCATCCCGAGAATACATCACATATACATGCCAAACACTTAAAACACACCACAAACAAAGCATACACACATGCTATTACGAAATTAAGACAAAAAGAAAGGTGCCCTTACCTCGGCAAGTTTCCGTTAACTTTTCTCGCGCAATTCTACTATTCACGCTACCTAAAATATAAGCAGCGTAATATCAATAAAATTCTCTCACTGTATTCTATCTAAACGAAACCAAAACCCAAAAATCTAGAGGGGTCTAAGGTACTTTTTAACACTCCCGGATAGTGATTACGAGTCCTCCCCATAGTGATTAAAAATTGACGAAGTTAAATGCACTATTTCTCGCTACGCGAAAATAATTTCGTTTCAAAACAAACTATGAAATACTTTTATTTCCAAACCCAAAGTAATCAATTCCACACACTAAAACCATTTGAAAGCAACCCGTGAACTCTTCAAAAATTTCACAAAAATAAAGTTTACTCGCATCACAAGTTACAAGTTTTTCCTTTCAAATAAAATGGTCATAACTCATTCAATCTTTATCCGATCGAGACGAGCCATACGCCGAAATCTTCGTCTCGAAAGGACGGATCGAATGGTTAAGTTACTAGGTCACAAAACAATTTTAAAATGACCTAATGCCCTTAAATATTTTAGACCAGATTTTGGATCTCACCAAAACATTGTTTTTCACAAAACAACCATAGTTTAAAACACTCAAATTATTACTATTTTTCTCAAGAATGATCAAGTTCTCATACCAACTCATTTTAATCAAAGAATACAATTTTTTTCCTTCAAAACTTTACAAATTTTCACTTGTGCAATTAAATCACAAGTTACTAGTTTTCTTTCCAAACAAAACCTCATTAATTAACCCATCACAACCATGATCATCATTCACTAAAACCAATGATCATTTCCCTCTCATTTAGGACTTAGAAATTTGAAAGCAATGTATGCACACACATAAGGCCACGGCCTAACAACAACAACAACATAGTTCCAAATTTCTTTCATAGGAAAAGTATAAAAACAATCCTTTTGTTCTCAAAATCATTGATTTGGACAAACAAAACATTTTCACAACACAATCCACAAACCACAAGATTTCTCAAGAACACACACAAAAATAATCTTTCTTGTTTCTCAAAACAAAATCATTTATCACACATCCATTCCTCTAAAAAGCTCAAAAACAACATCATAAACACAAACACCAAGCAAGAACTCATGTTCTTGACCAATACATTTTTTTTCTCAAAACCCTTGCTCAAAAATCTCAAGAGAATCACATCTAACTATGGTAAGCATCACTACTAAGCCTAAACATGTTAGATAATCACTTATAAACAACTTCTAAGCAATAAGAATCAATCATGAACAATTTCTCACAAATTTCTCTCAAGAACATAAACCAAAAATCTCATGAATCTCTAAGAGTTTGGCAAGCTATGGAGAAAGGAAGAAGTTCTAGTTACCTTAGAGGAAGAATCTCACAACTCCAAGCTTTCCAACAAGCTTATGATCAAGAGAAATGGTGAAGGATTGAATTTTCATGAATGGAAAGGAAGAGAAACTTGGTTCACGGCCAAAGAGAAAAGGAATGGAAGGAAGTCTCATGACTTTGCTACTTGTAGATATCTCAATTAATTCCTAGCCATTAGATCAAATAGGATAAAGTTCTAAGATCACATCCTAGCCATCCATCAAGTCTTGGTCACCAAGACAACTTAAATAAATATCTAGATATTTTGTAATCTAGCGCCACCTCATCTCGCTCAGTCCCCGCACTTGTGCTTAAACGAATCATATTTCGTGTACCGATAAAATTTACGAAAACATAAAATTCTACCGTAAAACACTTAATTGAGATATTTCACAAAATTTCGAATAAATTTTATTCCGAATAAATTTTCGCTCCTAAGCTCGAAAAAATATAATGAGATCAAATTCTCATCACAGTCGATATATAAAGTCTCCATTTAAATTTTGATGGAAATCGGAAACCGTAAAATTTTCAAACAGCGGGTATATTTTGCCCGTTTTCTCAAAAACCACCAGAAAAATATTTTCAACATTTCGACGAGACTAAAATATTTCTAAACTCATTTAAAGCTCATAAAACCATTGTGCCAATTTTTGAAATGTTAAACTAACGCGCAGGCACAATCTCAGCAAAAATGCTGTCAAAACAGACAATCAAACAGAAAACCGATAAAAACAAATAGCAGAATATCAGTTAATATATCTTAATTCTAATTTCTACTATTGAAATTCTACGAATCTTACAAAAATAAAAACAAAAAATAAAAAATATTCATCATCTCATATATGCTTATTGATGTTCCTTCACATTAATATTTTGGTGCTCTCAATATGATTGTGAACTCTTCGTAATTTTCCTTTTCTTAGTATTTTTTTTTTAACTTCCAATCGGTTTTTAAAATTTACTTTAGAAGAAAACACAATAATTTTTTTTAATATAGATTTGTTAAGAAGTCTTATGTTAATTGGCTGAGAGATAATCAGAATATATGTTTATAAGGGAGGATAATCTTTAGCTTATAAGAAGATTTTATGGAACTAAGTCATGTCAAACTCTCAATTATAAGAAGATTCAATTATTTGAACATCTTTTATTTCAAAATAGGATGAGTCTATTCAGTCTTACTCCCTTCGGTACTTATTATAAGCAAAATATTACTTTTTAAATTCTTATATAAAATGTTAAATGTATTGGGTCCATATTATACACCAAATACATTAAACATTATATATAAATCTAAAATGTAAAATTCTTCTTATAGTAAGAAGCGGAGGAAGTAAATATAAAATTCAAAATTTATTCAATCTAAATTTGTTTTTTAAGCAAAAATGTATTCAGTCTAAATACGGACCAAATACATTAAAAAAAGAATGACTCTTTCATTAAAGATTCAAATCTTGATCTACTGCATTGATAAGTAAAATAATAAAATATTTATATTAAAAAGAAATTTTATTAAATAAATAATTTTAAATGATAATATCACCCATCAAAAAATTTAACACGCACGGAATGTTACTAGTCCCAAAATTATGAGTTTAATCTCTTAGAGCATCTCCAATAAGGGTATCAAAGAGAGTATCTTAGACTAATGATTTGTACCTTATTTTTGTTATCATTGGAGTTTCATGACGTGACACAGAGAGTATCAAAATTGATGATACCGGTAACTTATTTAAGGTACCGTATCATCAATTTAATATTACATTTTTTTGTATATAAAATTAAATAAAATTAAAAACTTGTTAATAATGTATGATACTTAGAGTAATATCACCACTGAAGCAAAATATGTATGAGTTGCATAAATATTACATGACATTATAGGAACCACTTTTTAGTAATATATAATAACCCAAAGTGGTATCACCATTGGAGATGCTCTTACTACACAAAATAAGACAATTTGCTTACTAAAATAACTTACAATCTAAGAGACAAAAGTATTACACATATATAATTGTAGTAAAACTTAATTAGACCTCATCCATGTCCCGTTGATTTTTGAGATTCCAACCCGACTAGACTATTCCAAGATTATCAAACCTTAACGTCCTCAATGGAACGAGTACACTCTTTCCAATAGGAACCAATATTTAAACTCAACCACTAGGGATCCAGTTTTAACTAGTCTAGTGATTAGGATCCTTTATTAGCAGTACCGTTACCCGATTACTTTAATCTACCAATCCAGCGTTACAAGAATGCATACTTTAACATTCCCTTACTGTGAACTATTAACTTAGCATTTACGATGCCACCTTTAGATGCTAAAAGTATAGAGTCCCTTACCAACTTATACCGGAAACCACACCAAACCATCATAGGTTAAGTTTCGATTAGGATGACAATTAAGGATTACCTATGACACAATCAGTCGCCAAGATCGATTCGTTGAACCTACTAATAGATAGTTTAGAGACCGATAATTCATATCAATATTAGTTGGACTTTAATCAAACAAAAATCATACATATGAACCACTGAGCTAAGAAGTTAGTAGGATCAGTTGACCGTGCAATGGAGAGTTGTCCATCATTTATCCTTAGGTTAGTAACTCATTATTATAGACCAATTAGTTAGCCGGTAGAGAATTAAATTTGACCTGCCATCTTCTACCACTACCAGACTGTAGAAGACGCAACCTAATGAGATTAGTGAATAGAAGTCACTGTTAGTGACACCAACCGCCTTGACTAGCTTTTAGTTATATACATGCTAGTGACCCCAACACAAGTAAGCAAGTTTAATTTTAACTTCAATTAGCCCCGATGATCTCACATATTCAGACCGATCAGCCAAAAGACTATTAGAATCAGTTAAACCTTCCTGTGAGAACTTGTCAGCAAGAAACTTGAGTAAAAACCTAGTTATCCTAACCCGAGGAAATGGCAGGAGAAATAGAAAGTGCGGAACATCAGTCTGAACCCAATAGGAGACCAAATCTTCACCTAATTTCATTCGTTATGGAATCCTCTTTCAGTCAACTCGTCGAATCGAGTAGTGTTCAACTCTACGTTCATGGGTTTTGGAACACCATGACCGTGCATACTTCCTAACTTGTCTGAATTACGTCTCGAACGAATAATTCTCCTCGTGTTTTAGATACTTGTCAGTCAAGTACTACACACAACTTCAGTTAAGATGCAGCTTCCCAAATTCATCGACGTCAGTCAATCACAAGATTGTGTAGAGCGTTACTCCTAAGTAACTTTATTCAATGCCTTCAATTTTTCAGTCTTGTCGTTAGTAACTCCATCATATTCGTGGAAGTCAGCTACTCTTGAGAAACCACGGATAAGTTAGGTTCAATTTCCCGCTCGTTGGTTGATCCTTTAATCAACATCCTCAGTTATTCTGATAAAAATGACTTCGCTCAGTATCAGCAAATTAGTTAAACTTCGTGCACTCAACTCTGGTAATCAATTCTTCAATTATAATTAGTTAATTATCTCTTCGTAGCCTTATCAGCCAAATTCATAATTAAGTTCAAGTCATTTCCAATTCAGTGGAATTAAACTCTACAAGTGCAATCAGTGTTGAGGATTCAAACCTTCTAGCTCAATGTTCTTAACCTTGTGAGATCATGTAATGATCCGGATATCTTGACCAGAATATTCTAACTCCAAGTTTAGTTGTCATTAACCAGCTCACATAAGTGAAAGAGTTAATTGCTCATTTAGAGTGATGTTTCATCCTCATTGGAACCCATTCCTTTACCTTAGTGATCCGCTAGTTAGTTCAGACAACCGTCCTAGGCCAAGCCATTCAATTCAGCTTCAGCATTAGAATTCAAACCCTATGTATTCAACTGGCCAAGTTTAGAACCCGATTGTTTAGCCAAGTTCCATACATTAGTTACCAGTGAAGGAATTCAACCAAGATTAACCATTAACCCTAAGAGAGAATATGAGCCTAAATGCATCTGTATGTTAGATGTGCAACTCGATCACCGTGTTGTTCCAGAATGGATTAAACTTGTAGGTGGGATTTTATCGGATAACTATGGATTCGCCTGCGGATGAGTCTAACTCGTTGGCAAAGGAATCTGTAGTATATAGACAATTTTCCACTCGTTTTATTTTTTGATCGATCCTGGAGTATTTAGACAACACACGTGATACATTGGTACATATAACGTGTCAAGCATGGTAGTGTTCGGAAAGGGGAGTGACTGTGGAAAGGAAGATTTTGAATTTGCCCTTAGTAATACTCAAGCGTATACCCTTCAGTTAATTATTCAGCATTGCCACCAGTTTTGTGAGTACCTAACCAGGCCAGATACTGACCTCTAAAGTTAGTAAAGTAGTGGAGTAAATACCGATAATAACGGAAAAGTTAAGCGTAGTAGAAGAAGTAGAGATGGATAAGACAAGCATGTGTAGGAATGTGTTAAGGAATCATAAGACTAAGGTGGTTATGACGCTGTCAGAAGGTGACAGCAAGTATTCGAATAAGAGTGCGCAGCATGAGATCAATTGTTAGTGTGGATTAATTGACCAACCCTTAGCCAGTAACCCTTAAGAGAGGAAAGTTTTATTCCAAGGAATTGAGTGCAACTGATCGAAGAGTAGGTGAAGTCTAAAATTAGTCGCGGATATTGACAATATACTTGTTGGCGAATGAAGAAGTTCTGAATTTCGAGGACGAAATTCTTTTAAGGAGGGTAGATTGTAACATCCCTAACGTTAATTAATAGAAGAATATCAATTAAGAGGGAATTATTGGAGTTTAATTGAAAATATTTCTATTTATTAGAAATAGAGAATTATGATATAAGTATGAGAATGTCAAGTTGGTAATTAATGGATAACATGTATGGTTATTTGTGGTATTGGAACCAAGTAGGATCTATATTTTTATTAAAACTACAACATCCAAATCACTACACACATTCACTCTTCCTGTAACAAGAAGAAACAGAACTTCTTCTCTCTTTCACGCCTCCCTCACTCTTCCACAACAACAACCCATTTTTCATTACATCTCATCAATTCTCAACCAATTGTCACATGCAATGACAATTTCTCCCTCCCTACCTCTCTAGCAACAAGATAAGGTAAGTATCAAACCTAATCTTCTCTTCAATTCCTCAAATTCGTATTCCCTATCTAACCCTAAATTCTGACCTTGGGTTCATGTTAATGTTTGTATTCATGGTGAAGTTATGGAGCAAGGAGAATTGAGGAATTTCAAGGAGTTAGATAAGACCTATACATGGGTAGTTGAAGAAGGGAAATAAAAGAGGGATTCAGAATTCTCACCATCATCATCACTATCAAATTCTTACAAAATAACTTTCATGAAAAACCAAATTGCAACTTCTCTTAGTCTAAGCCTTTAAAAGAGGTAAGCTTCTTAACCATCCTCCATTCTTTTTACAAATTCGTGCCTTTTAATCAATCTCATAACTGAATTTCATCATACATGAGGATATTCAATGGAGAAAGAGCCATGGGTACAAGAGTAGAAGCTGACTTTTGGAAAAGTTACTAAACCCGTAATGGAAACAGAGCCCTTAGTAAAACGGTAATATCTCTCTCTGGAACTCTGATTGAAGTGGTTCTTGAAGTTCTGGAAAGATAACGAAATTTCCTTCGTTTTGAGTACCAACTTCGCAGGTTTTGGCCTAAAATTGAAGTCTGTGGACAAGTTTGAAGTTTAGGGTCTGATGCTGCAATTGTGCGGAAATCTAGTTACGGGTTTAGTGTGTTCAGCTGTGCAATTTCGTCTTTCGCCGAGTCTCGGAGCTGTCAATGACTTAAACCACTCTTGACCATTGGTAAGGACACTCAAACTCTATCCTTATCTCAAGAATTGTTCCATTTCTATCGGATATTAGAAAACTCCATTAATCTCTCCTTTTGCTCCTTTGACCCGTTCCACCCCTTTGTGCTTATATGATGCAGGAGCAATTCAACGCAACTGCTCTTGATTTGATTTTATTATATTTTACCTAGATTTGATTTTACTATAGTTTAGTATTTTATAATTTTAGCTAGATTTATTATTTTTATTTAGCTAGGTTGGTTATTTTCTTTTACTATCTTTTAGGAAGATTTGTTATAGTTTTATTTTAGCTAGATGTGTTATTTTCTTTTACTATCTTTTAGGAAGATTTGTTATATTTTTATTTTCCCTACTATTTAAGACTCAATTGTAACCTTGAGAAAGAAAGTTTTTCATTCAATAAAAAAATATTAGAGATTTTTCTCAAATTTGGTGGATTCCAAATTATTTACTCTTTCTGGTGGATTCCGGAAATCTGGTGGATTCCAGAGTCTTATGTTTAGAGTTTAGCGCTTGCTATTCTCTTCCTGGTGGATTCCAGGAAACCAATTTACTAGGATTAGCGTTTGCTTTTCCTTTCCGTGCTTCCGACTGCGTCAGTTGGTATCAGAGCAGGTTTTCCCTGTTCTTTTCGTAACTTGAACAACCATGGGAGATCAACCAATAACCAGGGCAGATTTTAACGCGGCTCTAACTGCGTTAAAAGTACAAATAGCGGCGCTCGCAATTCAGTTGAACAACTATGCCAACAACACCAACATCGACATCATCAACATCCTCTCAATAGGATCTTATGCACCTGAAATTGATGCGGTTTCTTTGTCTATTGAAACCCTAGATGAAAAGGAACCATCTCTTCTAGAAAAGCTCAATGATTCTGCTGATCACTCCAAACCAAAAGAAGTTGAAGTAGTAGCTGAACAAGATACTTCGGCTGAAGTTGGCAAATCCAATGATGAGAAGAAAGAGATCGATGAACAAGATGATTCAGAGAAAGATGATGTTGATGAAATTGAGAAAAAACAAAGGGTAAGTTTTGTTAAGTTACCCACAGAATCTCATAAGAAGCCATATACCCTCAGTTTGAGTGAAAAGCAGCTTGATGGAATAGTTAAAGAAACTATCAACGCTAAGTTAGAGGCTACCCGGCAGAAGAAGAAAGTAGATGGTGATAAATACAGAAGATATAAAAATATAGTAGTTATCCCAAATTCCATGAATATATGTGATAATTTCAATGTTGCTGACAGTCATGAGTATCAAGCCTTTAATCAAGATGAGAACTCGGGGTCGAGTTCTTTTGAGGTTGAGGAGAAGGTAAAGACATCAAAAGCACTTATGTATGGCGCCTCTACACTGCTATCAGATAGTTCTACACAAACTTTTGTATTTGATCCTGGTATTCGTGTTCCTGAGTTTCGGACAGAGGCATTTCTTTATTACAATAGAACTCGAGGTCGAGTTCTTCAAAAAAAGAGGAGTCTGATGCAGGAGCAATTCAACGCAACTGCTCTTGATTTGATTTTATTATATTTTACCTAGATTTGATTTTACTATAGTTTAGTATTTTATAATTTTAGCTAGATTTATTATTTTTATTTAGCTAGGTTGGTTATTTTCTTTTACTATCTTTTAGGAAGATTTGTTATAGTTTTATTTTAGTTAGATGTGTTATTTTCTTTTACTATCTTTTAGGAAGATTTGTTATATTTTTATTTTCCCTACTATTTAAGACTCAATTGTAACCTTGAGAAAGAAAGTTTTTCATTCAATAAAAAAATATTAGAGATTTTTCTCAAATTTGGTGGATTCCAAATTATTTACTCTTTCTGGTGGATTCCAGAGTCTTATGTTTAGAGTTTAGCGCTTGCTATTCTCTTCCTGGTGGATTCCAGGAAACCAATTTACTAGGATTAGCGTTTGCTTTTCCTTTCCGTGCTTCCGACTGCGTCATTATAAGTCTATAAATTCAATAATTTCCATTTCTTGTGATGCATGTGAGCTTTATGGATTTTGGGCAATGATGTTGGAGCTTAAGAATTAAAGAAGTAAATCATCAAACAATCACACATAAGAATCCATTCTTCCTCAATTTCGTGATTCAAAAGCATTGGAGCTCCAATGTCAGTTGTAGGGTTTAGAGTTCGTGGTTGTAGTTAAACTTGGAGTCCGTGTTAAAGCTTCATCGCAGGTGGGTTCTCGGTTTCCAAACTTAGTAAATTGTTAGAAGCTTAGTTTTGCCCCATATATGTCAATGCATGCCAACATAGGATTAGGAACTAATTAAATGAAAGAGCAAGAATAAATCCCAATTCTTGCTCCTATATAATCTAGTATATACTATAAGACAAGTTTAAAACGAGTTACATAGAGGTTGTAGGTGAATTTTGGTAAAAATGATATTTCTGTAAAAACAGGGGTTTGATCTGATACACTCGCCGCAGCGAGTGGTTGCACGCCACAACGAGTGTTAACGTCCTGTATAACTCGCCAGGGCGAGTGTTACAGGTCTGACTGACACATAGCTCTCCGTAGCGAGTAAGAACTCGCCATAGCGAGTGCATCAGGGTCATAACCTGCATATTTTGAAAACTTGTAAGGTCACTCGTTTTATACCCGAATGCAACTTGGGTTCTTAAACCTGTTTAATAGTGTTTAACAGATTATATAGTCAGAGAATAATAAGTATATTTTATATATAATTCAGTAACATGTTTAGGATACCTTGGGCGGGATATATTGGTTAGAACTGTTTAAACTCATTGAATTAAATGGCATTATGCCATGTTAATAGAACTCCTCTGACTTCTATTATTTTATTATGTGAGCCAACGTCGGAATCCGAGCCTCTGTTTCGGTAGTACGCAGAGTCAGGCACCTGAGACCGGCTTGCCTCGGGTTACCTTTGAAGAGTAATCGACAAGAAAATAACTTTGTGTTACACCTTATTTCTATTATTGATTAATACATGAATATGTAAAACAGTTGAACTTAGAATATTACACTATCTAGGTTCCCCCGCGTAGTCGCCATTAGGAGGGTAGTAGGACTCACTGAGGCTTAGTAGTCTCACCCCACTCCAATTCAATTTTTTTAGGAAGACAGGTGATTCAGAGCAAGGACCAGGAAGAGGACTGACAGTCGGAGCTGAACTTGGTTTGTCAGAGCTGAAGATTATATTTTTCTTCCTTGCTTTAGTTATCTGTTTTGTACTAGTAACTCTTTCCGTTGTATACTTATCTTGGATTAATTCCTTGTATTCGTCCAAGTTGTAAACCAATCAATTATTCCGTTAATTTTAATGTACTCAGATCCATTTATTTATATTCCGACTAAATATTTTAGATAAATTAGTTAGGGTGTTATATTAAAAAGTAAATTGTTTCTTATAAAAATGACCGGAGGTAATATATAATTATTTTAAGAAAAGATATTGTGTACTACTCATTTTAACTTCTTCATCAATTAAAAGTGATCTGTTGTGAATTAATGTTCAAAAAATATTTAAAATTTTAACAAGGATATACATTGTTGTTTAAAAAGGATAAACTATGGTCATTTTTATTTTACGATTAAGATAATTATTTAATTGATACTAATTTAATTAAAACAATAAAAAAATAGAGATTAACTCATATTAAACTAGTGTCTTATGTCATTATTATTCTATCTATAGATACGAAAAGTGTTGTAATTATTTTATTCTTAAAGAATACCATGTCAATAAAATTTCTAATAATTTTAACATATGATATGAAAAGTGTTGTGATTATTTTATTCTTAGAAAATACCATGTCAATAAAATTTCTAATAATTTTAACTATAAAGGTGGTCTACACTAACATTTGAAATGTTTATATACTTTTGGAATGATCGTTGGTGTGGTCCTCCTTTGTCAGATCAACTTTCTATTCCAGCTCATATTTGTCAATCTCTCAAAGCTTCAGTTGGTGACTTTATTGTTGAAGGCAATTGGGTTATTCCCTCTCAATTATCTAATGCTTACCCCAATCTGTATTCTATTATTTCTCAAATCACAATTCCTTTAGTTGCTGCTAAAGACAAATTGTTGTGGAAGTTGACTGATGATGGTGAATTGTCTCTCAAGGAAGCTTATCTTTTCAAAATTCAGCAAATTCATGAACTGCCTTGGGCTAAATGCATATGGAGTCCTGATATTCCACCTTCAAAATCTTTATTAGCCTGGAGATTGATGCATAGCAAAGTCCCTACTGATGAGAATCTTATGGCTAGAGGTTGTTATATCCCTTCCATGTGTAATCTTTGTAACAACCACATTGAAACTTCTTTTCACATTTTCTTTGAGTGCCCTTTTGCTGTTAGACTGTGGTCTTGGCTTGCTGGTTGCTTAAATAAGGCTTTGCAGTTCACTTCTATGGAGGACATGTGGAGGATTTGTGAGTGGCAGTGGTCTCCCCAATGTAAGATAACAGTTACTGCTGCTATTGTTAACTTGCTCAACACCATTTGGTTGGCTAGAAATCAAGTCAGGTACAATAACAAGCTAATCTCTTGGAGAAATGCAATTTCCATAATCATTGCATGCACTACTTTATCTGGAAATAAAACTTTAAAAGCTTCTTCAAATTCTATGAGTGACTTTACTTTTCTGAAGATTTTTAGAATTGATATTCACCACCCTAGAATTCCTGTGATCAAAGAAGTTATTTGGCAACCCCCTTCAGTAAACTGGATCAAGTGCAACACTGATGGAGCATCTTGTGGCAATCCAGGTATTGCTGCTTGTGGTGGAGTTTTTAGAGACCATCATGCTAATTTTGTATATGCTTTTGCCGAGCCTTTAGGTGTTGAAACTGCTTATTTTGCTGAATTGTGTGGAGTTCTAAAAGCTATTGAGATTGCTTATGAAAAGAACTGGGCTAATTTATGGGTGGAATCTGATTCTTCCCAAGTAGTTGCTGCATTCAAGAATCCTAAAAATTCAATTGCTTGGCCTTTAAGAAACAGGTGGAAAAATGCTATTTTTAAGATGAGTCATATGCATTGTATTGTTACACATACCTATAGAGAGGGAAACAAAGTTGCAGACCTCATAGCCAACTTTGGTTTATCTTCTTCTGAGCCTACCTTTTGGAGCTTTGGTCCTGAGTTTATTTTGGATGCCTTGGATTGTAATAAACGTGGTTTGCCCAATTTTAGAGTTTGTTCTTCTTAATGGAGTCTTGGCTTGGTCCCCTCCATTTGTATCTATTTCTCTATCTTTTTAATCTATATACTTTTTGTGGTGGCTAGCTCTTTGCTACCACCTTTTGGCTTTTAAAAAAAAAAAGTTATAACCAAAAACAAATGTTTTTCTATAAATCATCGAATTGAAACAGAACTAGCTTAAAAACATTGCAGACACATTTTATTAGAATTGGCTCAAAATAGTCTAAAATAAATTTTATTGTGAGACTTTATAAAATAAAATGTTACATACAATTTTATGAAAAATAAAAATCTAAAAATTGCTAAAGTCAAGGATTGAGCATATATCTAGAAAAAATTTGAACCTTTAAATTAACTTATTGAATTAAAGAAACTACTACTAAACTACTATTTAATTAATTTTTGTTATTTAATATATTTGATTAATATTTTTTATTAGACGTGGTTTCCGATGCTATTTTGATAGGAAGATTTATTTATGCTTCTCTTTTTTTTCTTCTTATTTTTTTTTTTTTTTGTATTTGTTTTTTAGTTTAGAGTTAAAATTACATTTAATGACATAAACTCTGAAATATTATTAAATTTGATTGGACAATCAAATTTAATATTTTAGTAGTAGTTCCTTTTAATAGATTGTAAATAGATATCTCTATTATATACATTACGAGATTCTCACGGAGCTCTCTCGTGCATTCTCAAAAAAAAAATCCTACGTGGCATTATTATAGAGATTATACTTATGCGGAGCTTTTAGCACGAGGTCTGCGGTTCGAATCTCATTGACAACAATAATTCAAATTTTATAATATTATATGGAAATCTACTCTTTTTTTTTTGTTTTTTAAGAAATCTACTTTATTATTAGTATAAGGTCTGTTGTTCGAATCTCATTGACAACAATAATCTAATTTTTATAATATTTTAATGTTATAGAAAGCTACTATCCTTTTTTTTTTTAAAAAAAAAGAAAAAATCATATTGTTTGAAAAAAAAGGTTGGATATATAAAACTAAACTAGAGCTTCTCTCTTTTTTTGTTTTTTGACTTAAGCTTCTCTTTTTTTTTTTATCTTTTTTTTTTATCGAGTATTTATTATTTTTTGTCATTCAATTAGAGATTCTCTAATATTTATTTATTGTAAAACCTCTATTTATTTATTTTTTGTAGAATCTTCGATATTATATATTTTTTATGTAGAAATCTTTATTTTTGCGGAGATTGATATTTTTTTATTTTAGAAATTCTAATATTATATTTTAATATTATTACATAGGTGAAATTCAATTAAAGCTTTTCTAATAATTTTTTTTTTTGTAGAAATTCAAATATTATACTTTAATTATTAATATATATTATATTTTTAATGTCGACAAGTTTATTTAATCCATTAAATATTAAATATTTTCTATGTAAAAACTATGTGAACACTTCGACTAAAATTTGATTGGACATGTGTATCTATTATCCAATCATTCAATTACATGTTATATTTCTATGTTGATTTGTTTTAAAATAAAGACTTGACAACTATTTTTTGTTCATGGAACGGCTAGAGTCCTGTAATGGACACAGAAGATGGGTAGAATGAGAGAGAGAGAGTCTCAGTGGTGTAGAATAAAAAACGGGAAGCATTCCGCACCCCACTATTAAAAAAAACACATTGAATAATGAAAATTTGAATTCCAAGTGTGGATCCACATTTTTATAGTTTACTTATTCAAAATTTTATCTAGCAAGATGAAAGTGATTCTCATGATGAAAAGTTTATGTATATGATAATGAAAATTGAGCATGAAAATTTTATTAATATTCATTAAAATATTATATATATATATATATATATATATATATATATAGAGAGAGAGAGAGAGAGAGAGAGAGAGAGAGAGAGAGGAGAGAGAGAGAGAGAGAGAGAGAGAGAGAGAGAGAGAGAGAGAGAGAGAGAGAGAAGAGAGAGAGAGAGAGAGAGAGAGAGAGAGAGAGAGAGAGAGAGAGAGAGAGAGCGAGAGAGAGAGAGAGAGAGAGAGAGAGAATCTATAAGTGTTGGAGAAACAAGAAACCGGAAGAACTTCTAACCCCCACTTTTACAAATACACATTGACGAAATAAAATTTGAATTTCGACGTAGGAGTTATCCATGTTTTTGTATCTTATCATTGGGATTACTTATTCAAAATTTTATCTAGCACG